>OW964570.2:15357168-16557168 GCA_943138885.2 Tholera decimalis
GTTTGGTGTTTATTGATCTTGTAAATTTGTAATTGATGGATTCAGCAGGTTTATTCACAATAACGTTTTAAAGGATTTTTTATGTATAAGCCTGTTGGTGTTTAATAAGTTTTCATTGTTTAAGTATGCGAGATTTTTGTGAGCTTATTGGGTTATTGAATACAAGAAGGTAGTTTGCATTAAGTTTATTAGGACGAATTTGCATTTCCTAATTTATGTATGATGCTGTATTGTTTTTTCGTATTAGCTGTCATAACATACTCCAAAGAGCTAGTGGCTAAATAATAACAGCGGCACAGGCATTGATACATCAAAAGGAGGAAGATACGGTACTAGACACAGCGTTTGGTCTTACTAAACTAAGTGATTGCCCGTAGTTGGCGCTCAGTTGCGCACGAAACGTTGTTGATCGATCACACAGCTCAAGAAATTCTCGTCTCGTCATGTTTTTAAGGATTTTTTTGGAATAAATACGTATCAAAACGACTGTGTTTTAATTACACCAGGAAAAAAAATAAGAGACATGGGTCATGGGATCACTTACTACTTACTTACCTAATACATGCAATCTCATTTCATTCATAATCGCAAACATTCGGCAGCTGAGGCGATTTCGCTCGCACTCCAGCGGACCGTCTCCTATCTCTGTCCTTGTCTATCGGCAACTGTAGGTTTGGGACTGATGATGACACTGAACACGGATGTGTGAGTTTCCGTGCATGGATTAGTGCGCCGGTCCCAGGTTTACTGATTGCGATGTTAGAGAGTAACATATCTTCCTCCTTTTAATACATCAATGGGCACAGGTAAATTCAATTCAATTCAATTTCATTTATTTCAAGTAACAAAACTCAACTGGTAAGTAACAAAATTCCTTAATCCTATGTTAGTACTTAACTTAAATTACAAGGTTGGTTCGCGAATCGAAGCTACAAGCTCAATACCGACGTGGAGAGCTTGCAGCAGCGATTCACGAACACACTGTCGAGCCTGCTCGCCACACAACGGAGGACTATGTTGGTGCTGGCCCGCACCCGACGCACCAGGGAAGCGCATCGTTTTCGCATCGTCGCATAGAAACAGTCAACGCGAGCTTCAGCAAACATCCCTGATGCGGTCGGTTCGTAGGTGACATCTTAACATAATTATCGATCGATCTTTCATCAGTCCTGCCAAGCGGTATCGTGTTACCCAGCTACTGTGTTGTGAAGGTCAGATAGGCAGTTACTTGATTTTAAACACAACTACTCAGCTGTATCAGGTTAGACGAGAGACGACCCTGACAAAGATGGGAAAAGATAATGAGGAGTTGTAATACACTATACGTAGGATCTGGTTGCCTAGGTGAAGAGTGATCTTGCTGCCTGTTGACGGGGCCTGACAGGGCCATTACCTGCCTCGGTCGCGGGAATATTCTAATGAGATACCGTGGCCTCAGCATGTAAGGGCAGTTGAAGGAACAGGGTGGGTTTTGAGTTAGTAGAAGTTTGTCCCTCCCTTCCTTTCCACCTAGAGCGGAAGAGTCAGAATGTGAAGACCAACTGGACTCTGAGAGTTGAAGGGTTGGAATCGTGCCACGACATCAACTTTAATTCATCCGTGGTATGAGTTCCAATCCACCATCTACAGACCTGCCTGAGGACTTTTGCCCGAAAGGTGTCGTTTATCAACGTTTCCGAGGACGGTTAAGCGACACCTTGCAGCGAAACATGACGCCGTCAACAATGCGTGTATACATAGTAATAGTTTTGTAAGGTTTTTAATATGTATTAGTTTATTATAATATAGGATTATAGTGTGTATTTTTATGGACCATAGATGCCTGATAATTATATATTATTTGATGATTTTACGAACGGAAATAAAGGATCTTGTTGCGTGAAAACTGGCGAGTTCAACTCTGTTCACTCGTGTCAATCGCAACAGTAGCATATTTTCTTTGTAGTATAACTACGCTGGACATAATCCCTACCACATAACTCTGAAACACAAACAAAAACACTCCTATTAACATCTACTTAAGCATACATAACCCTTGTTATTTCGAATTAAAGTTGCCTGCACTAGATAACGAACAATCAGAGCTGCAGCGAGCGGGTTAGCTTCCCGCTACAAATAAGTTTAGATCGGATCAGCACCTTTTTGTTCCCGCTGTCCCTTCCTGTACGATCAGCGATCATTGATCACGGAGTGCGGGAAGCAAGCGAATGGTGGTCAGGTGATGTTCCTCATTATCTTCAGAAAATCCAGAATTAAATCCAGAAAAAATATAGACACATAGTAGGACAATGGAGAAGATGTGATATATTTATCAACCGACGACAAAAAGAGGAGGTTATCAATTCGACGCGTATATTTTTTTTTTTTATGTATGGTCACCGAATACTCGAAGACGGCTGAATCGATTTGGAAAATTCTTTTTTTGTTTGAAAGGGTATACTTTGAAATTGGTCCCATTGTCACCAAGTCAGGATCTGATGATGGGATCCTGGAGAAATCGAGGGAACTCTTAAAATATTATAGGCACACCTATGGCGTTTTGGGTATTTGTTATAGTAACTTGTGTAGTTGCTCTCAAAAATACCATTTGGGAAAGTGGAACTGATGATGTAGACCACAGATGGCCGCCGAACCTACTCAATAATAAGTATTTCGTGGATTGCGATTCCATTACATGAATATGGATGTTAAGCACTTTATGTTCGTCACAATGCATATGGTGATGTAGAGCTGATGGTGAAGTACCAGGAGAACTCCTCAACAATTAACGGCCCAGCATTGGGAAAAGCAAGATTTTGTAAAAGGTTATAATTTAGGCTCTTTTAACTAGGTAAATTAAAAATCGACCAACTAAAAAGAGTGAAATAAAAACTTTTTACCAAAAAATTAAACCGACTTCCAAAAAATACTGCAAAGTGAAAAATAACTTTAATTTCGGAAGTCGGTGCCAAAAACGAAAATAAAAAACTAAAGACACCGACTACCGAAATTAAAGTTATTTTTCACTTTGCAGTATTTTTGGGAGACGGTTTAATTTTTTGGTAAAAAGTTTTTATAATGTATATCTATACTAATATTCACCGGACACGGAAGTTTCGGGAGGTACCTGTGTCTGATGGGAAAGGAGGAAACGCCTGGGTGTCACCACTGCGAGGGTCGCCCTGAGGACACAGTCGAGCACACGGTGCAGGACTGCCCCGCTTGGACAGAGCACCGACGTGTCCTCACGGCGGCAATAGGCGGAAACCTAGGGTAACTTCTAGATTAGCGTGCTTCATCGCTGACCATATCATCGCTTACCGTCAGGTGACATGATGACTAAACGCGAGCCTGTTATAAATAAAAAAAATACTGCTATAAAAAGACACTAGGAATGGCTGCCAAGCAATTGTAGAGATTTCACGAATGTTATTAATGCTACTAACGTGCGTGTGAAAGTGTCCTTATTAGCACAAAACTGTATTCCATACTATTCTTTCGCAATACAATTAAACATTTTTTTAAATACCCCATTAGAGTCCTTAATTTGTAAACGCGTTCGAGCTTTGAAAGTCCTTCTGGTTCTCTGTACAAGTGAAACCCTACTCTATATTTTACCTGTAAGGTTTAAAGTTAATAAAAATAAGCTTCTTGTTGGTCGGTACTGTATGAGACTTAAAGCTTTGTTTTGTGCTAAAATAAAAGCAGTAATAAAATGTAGTCAGATTACTCGACTGGAACGGTTTGAAGCACATACTTAACGTTAATTTGTTGGGGAAGTCGGAATTAAAACAATACTCCTGTGTGTTTTTTTTAATGACTAAAACTATATTTTTAACTCATTAATTGTTCATTTGTTTTATGTTCTTGATAGAGAGATACAGTGTGTAAGTGACCGTTACTTTTTTCAATATTTGTGATCGCTTTGTTCAACCTAATAACATAATTTAGTGATACTTTTGATGGGATGGTAGAGAAAGGCAAAAGAAAAGATGGATGAATTGTGTGAGGAATGATATATGAAACATAAAGGGGTAAATGAAACTTGACGACTTACAGGGGAGAGTGGAAGAAGAAAACGTGTTGCGCCGACCCCAAGTAAGGGCTCAAACATATAAACACGTTACGACGCCGCAACGTGCCACGGCACGACAACGCAACGTGCCACGTTGAACGACGTCGTATTGACGGTGGCGCATTTGTAGAATTGCCGAAGTTAATTTGGAGAAATTGACCAAACTATTATAGACGTGTTCTCCTCCTGCTAATATTAAGAAGACGGATAAAGAAGAAAGAGATACAAAGAAAATACTGGATCCATCCATATCTTTCACCGTAAGATTTTACGTCACGACGACGTGCCGTGCAACGTGGCACGTTGCGTTGTCGTAACGTGTTTAGAGCCCTAACTGGGACAAGAACAGGAATATGATGAGTGATATGCATATTTAATGAACTAAATTAATTATTGTACAAATGCATCATCTGCTTAGACTTTTCCCAACTATGTTGGGTCAGCTTCCAGTCTAACCGAATGCGGCCTATCTGACCTCCACAACCCAGTAACTGGGTAACACGATACCCTTTCCCGGACAGTGTCAGATTTTCTGACTTCTTTTTTTATTTTTTATTTATGCCATCTGTCCTTAGTGACATTTAGCACTGTTTGTGTCTTTTTGTCGAGTTTAGGCATGCTTGGTATACGCCCAATGGCATATCCACAACAAAACTAGGCACCATTAGGTGACTATCTTAGCAGGTCTTGCGGGGCTAATCTTTTAAGCCTCCTGAAAGTTTTTGTTTTCATCAGGTTTGATGCCAGTATATTGGGATGTGATAGGATCCTTTTTTTTGTAGGCATTGACTCTCTGTGTGATTTCTTCCTTGACTTGTTTTATGTTTAAGTCCCGATGTAGACGGTCATTTGTGATGTACCATGGCGCATTTGTTATAATCCTTAGCATTTTAGATTGGAACCTCTGGAGTATATCTATGTTTGAATTGGCTGCTGTGCCCCAAAGCTGTATTCCGTATGTCCAGATAGGCATTATGATGCATTTATAAAGTCTAAGTTTATTTTCAAGTGAGAGTTTGGACTTTATGGACAATAGCCAGTAATGTTTTCTAAGCTGTAGGTCTGACTTCTGAGTACCCGTAATGACTGTCAAAGATATCCAAAACGGCATGCAGCCGGAACCAATCGCTTAACGTCCTTCCAAGGCACAGAGGTATCACATCGCCTAATTCCAAATTCCGGTTTAATACTACTGAGGAATTCCTTACAGAAAAACCTAATAGCACTTTTTGCCGGACCCGGGAATAGAACCCGAGGCCTTATGCTCAACAGTCTTGCTTACGACCACTAGACCAACGAGGCATTTAATTTTTAACCCCCGACGGAAACAGCCCCTCTGTTTCCGTCGGGGTTATAAGTTTAACGTGTGTATCTGTGTGTCTGTCTGTCTGTGTAGCTGTGTGTCTGTGTATCTGTGTATCTGTGTGTCTGTGTATCTGTGTGTCTGTAGCACCGTAGCTTCTGAGTGGGTGAACTGAGTTCAATGCGTTTTTTTTTTTTGTTAGAAAGTGGGTTTTTTGGCAGTGGTTTGTAGACATGTTTTGTCAAAATCAGTTCAGCCATTTACTAGATATGGGCGATGAAAGTGGGGATGATTAATCGAATGTTGTCAAATATACCCAAGTGGGGTATCAAGTTAAAGAACACGACGTGTATAGGTATTACAATCGGTTTAACAATTTACTAGATATGGGGACTGAAAGTGGGGATGAATAATTGAATATTGACAATTTTTTTTTTTATTGAACATAGGTTCGCGTTTGACCACTATCTCACCTGATGGTAAGTGATGATGTGATCGAAGATGGAGCACGCTTACCTAAAAGTAACCTATACCTAAATATTATCAATTAAAGGGAGTCGTTCCCTTTATTATGTTACAAAAACTGTCCATTCCATGAAATTGCTCAAATTGACAAAAGCCCTGCCGCGACTATTATTTTTTTTTATTTTTAAGGGATGCTTCTTAAACTACTCATAAGTATTTTTTGCGTAGGGGGTTTTTTAATTTAATTTTTTTCATATATTAATCAGTCTTGTGATCGAGAGATCGCGGGTTCGAAGCCCACCCTCTATACCATTGCCTTGAACCCATTCCAGACACAAGCATATTTATCTTAGTTGGAGGGGTCAACGAAATTGCTAGTAATGTGAATTATACCAACATTGATAGTTTTCTTAAAAAAAAAAACTATACAACCTAAAGTAAACTGCCAAAAATAAAGCATAATAAATTCGATCTTAAAGCTGTCGGCTGGTAACGTACCCAACTCCCAAGAGACCGGCGGCATTGTCACGCCAAAGTGATAGTCAGCTCTTGGGCCACGGGAAGTGACAACTAAGCCATTTCGAAATTTCTTTAATAATAATAATAAATAATAATAATGATGTTTATTTTGCAAATAGGTTATAAATAACACTTTCACGTCTTTTTTTTCATAAATGTAAACTAGATGAGGCCAGTGTTTTCTAACTAACTACTGAGTTTGAGTTGATTGTTGTAATGATACTAGAGCGGGGAGCCGCTGAATACCAAAATACGAGTCGGTTTCAGTTTGGGAATCAGTGTGCTATCTATAGTTGCTGCCCTGTACAATGAATCAATCGCTACATGGTAGACATCACACCAATACACACAAAACGATTTGGGAATAATAATATACAAACTGAAGCAGAATATTTGGCTTAGACCCGTACCTGCTTCAAATTTCCGACCTTGAGTCGAGTCCAAAGATAATCTGTCTAAAATAATAATATATTTATTTATTTTTCCTCACAAATTACAAACTAACAAAAGTGAATCATAAATGTACATCTTATACTACAACTTGTGAGGAGCTGGTGTCTGTGTTAGGCATAGAAATGCCTGAATTAGAGATCACCAGGTACCAATTACCATCATCTAACGGAAATACAAAGTACACAATAAAACATTAATTTAAATACTATATTAAAACATGCTCCAGTAGAACTATTTGGTGAATTGATATATGATTTTGGTAATGGATATACGCATAAGACTTTATTTAATGTAATGTACAATTGTGAACATTGGTAGCAGAAAAATCTATGTGCTAGACTAGTTTTAAATAAAGTTGAAGCGCAGACTCTGTCTTTACGCCGCAGATTTTTTAATTTATCTGGTTCATATATTATCAGAGAATTTTGCTTAATAACTGTATAATAAATAAAGATCTGACGGACGGTTAGAACCTCCCATTTTCTATATAACTCTATTGTAGGATGGTAGAATGGTAAGAATGAACTTACTTTTAACAGTGCTCTTTCTAATTTAAGGAAAGTAGTTTTACAACACCTCCCCAGGAAGCGATGCAGTAGATTAGTTGTGATTGACAAAGCGCGTAATAAACGGTCTTAACAACATCCATTTGTGCAACATGTCTAAGGGCTTTGAAAATCACTGTCAATTTACGCACTCTAGCAGCAACCAAATCAATATTATGTTGGTGGAATTTCATATTCCTATCTATTATTACACCAAAATATTTAGTTGAGTCTGTGCTTGACAGTTTAGGACAGGAACAGTTTATATGATTTTGACAATTACACAAATGCGAGATAACGTGGAATGATGGATTAGGCTTATCGTTGGGCTTAATTGAGCAGGTTAAATAACGTTGGTTTTTGAAACATTGAGCGTTAAAATGTTCTCTGTTAGCCATCCAGTAACGGTGTTGAACCCTCTTTGAGCAAGACCTCTTGAAAAAGCTTCATCCCAGGTGATGCCATTAATAAGCAATGCCTTATGTAATGGAATACTTTCATTATGCGTACAGCTAGGGAATGAAATTCCCTGCCGTAGTCTGTATTTCGTGATAGCTGTAACCTGGAGGCCTTTATGTCAAGAGTGAATAGGTTACTTCTAGGTAAGCGTGCTTCATCTTTGACCATATTATCGCTTATATTACCATTAGTTGAGTGGTTAAACGCGAACCTATAAGCAATAAAAAAAAAAATTATGTCGCATATTTAATATTTGTACTTTTTGATGAAATTAGTTTATATATTTATTATTTGTGTTTTAGCTGTAATACATAATTATCAACTTTATTTCGTTCCTTGATAATACATGATTCTTTTGTACTCAGCTAAAGTTGCCGGTGAGATTATGTTACGCCATAAATCGTGCGATCTACTTTTTCCTTGAAGCAAATAGTTTGCATTAGTTATAGGTATAACCACCGATACATTTAATTATCACAAGAACATGAACCTTTTTCTATGCGATATATTATAGGAGCTCTTGATTTCACTTATGATTTTCTTCTGAATTAACTTTATCTTTTATATTACTTAATTAGATATTGCAATATAGAGTTTTATAGCGGCTTTAATTTTGAATTTAGACTTTCATTCGCTGTGCACGAGTGTCCTAGGATTCATAGCAGCCTAGATTAGGGGCACAAAAGGCTTCTTAGTGGAAAAGGAAATCGAACAAAAAAAATACATTACGCGGTTTTCAACAATGGATACAGTGATTCATGAGGAAGGTAATTTAATGAGGTAATTTTTTTGTAGATTTGTGTGAATTAGCAGAATGAAACCGTGAAAAACCAGACCTGGTCGCTAATAATAAGTACATAATGTAGAAACCTACAAAATCTTAAAGACTTGGAAAGTTCACTTAGATTTCAACTTAAAGCCTCGCAAGTCTATCAAGCGACCTAACTAAATTCTCATTAAAAATCGATAGCCATTAGACAGCAAAAATCGATACATCCAACGATATTATAACATAATCTTGTCCTTTACATTTTTCGCCGTGGTGCGGCGCGGGCGCAGTTAGTCGACAGATTTCGCTTGTATTTATATCCGCGCGGCGACAGGCGTGTGCTACCGGTCCGATACTAAATAACAGTGTCACACCAGCCTTTAAGGACACCGCCGGGACGGGGCTCCAACAGAGTGAAGATTTCCTTCATGAGATTTTCATTAACTACAGGATCTTTAGGTATCATTAACAAGCAGTGCATGAGCAGTGGTGACCTAGTGATAATAGGTACAATTACGCAAACTAGTAATGTAGCTAGAATTCACATAACTAGTAATCTTGTTAACCCTAACTTCAACTCAGCTAAATATGCTTGTGTCTACTGTGGGATTACAGCAAGTAATAGTGTAATGAATGCGTACTGTGCACATTTTCAGAACACATTGCGAGGATTCGCGAATAGATTGACTTCGCGAAAACAGTCCAGCTTTAAAAAATGTAAGTATACATATTTGCAGGCATTCTACTAAATTTCTAGTGTGGAATAAATGGAGGAAGTACCTAGGTACTATAGGAGTATTACTACTGATTTTCATTTCGGTAGAAGTCCCACAAAAATGATAGGTAATAAGAAGAATTATTCTTTGAAGAATAGGAACCTACTAACTAGTTGTTACTATTTGAACTGAAAGCATTTATTTTAAATTCAATATTTCACAACAGGTACGAGGAGTTTCGAGTCGTCATTATCAAAAATTGGCCAAGTGCGAGTCAGACTCGCCCATGAAGGGTTCCGTAGTAACTATAATAATATAATATAATATGTATATTTATTTGACGAATAAAAAAAAACCTTAATTTTTTTTTTAAATTAGCTTATTTACATTTTTATAACTACGCTAAATAACTTTGTTTTTCATAGTGTTTGTATGAATTACAAAGTTATATTTGCGGTTTTAGAAAATATGCTGTATATCAAAAACTGCTGACCCGATTTCGTTCAAAATAATTTTGGATGAAAGTTTACATTATGATCTACAGACATATATTTCTTTTAGATTTTTCACTCCATTATTATAGAAGTTAGAGGGGGGGACACATTTTACCACTTTGGAAGCTTATATCTTTTAAACGATTGACTTTATGAAAAAGTGGTTTTAGAAACCCCTATATCATTTTTAAAGACCTGTCTGTAGATACCACACACGTATAGGTTTCATGCAAAAAAATATTTTTAGTATCAGTTCCATGTATGGGGAGCCCTCTTTATTTTAAATATTTTTTTTTTATTTTTTTCTTAAAATCGGAAAGCGGTTCACAGAATACATTACCTATTTATTATATACTTTATTGTACACCTTACAATACACTTAAGAATAAAAATCATAAAAACTAGTGTACAATGGGCGGTCTTATCGCACAGGGCAATCTCTTACAGACAACCTTTGGATGGACAGAAATTATAGGAGATAGATTTAGGGCTGTCAGTGTACAACATCATACATAATACTAACCAAACATCATAATATAAAATACATACCACAAAATATAATATATAAATATATATTAATACATATCAAATTCATAATAGAGAAAAAAGGTGAAAAAAATTATAGTGAGAGGTAATGCTCCTTCACCATTCTTTTGAACGTAGATAATGTTTGAGCACGCCTCACATCTATGGGTAATGCATTCCACAAGCGGGCCGCTTGTATAGTGAAAGATTTATCGAAGAAAGAAGTGGAATGCATACGGATACTTAACTCTAAATTTTCCGATGATCTCAAGGACCTTGAATGTGTGTCACAGAGAAACCTACTAAGTTTCACATGTATAGTCTTAATAGTTTTGGAATAAAATGGCTGTGACATACGGACGGACAGACAGACAGACAGACAAACAGACGGACAGACATATCGAAACTATAAGGGTTCCGTTTTTTGCCATTTGGCTACGGAACCCTAAAAACGAATCAAATCTTTTCTTATTAAGTGGTATAATGGGATTCAACAAAGAATAGGATCGCTAAAAGCTCTATTAATTTTTTTTACAGATAATAATAAAAAAAAAGTAGTGTTCTTTCTTTATTTTTGTGGACAATATAAATAAAAAATCAAATCAATAAAAAAATCTTTATTAATTTTGCCATGTCTTCTGTGCCTTTGCGCCAAGCGTCCTTTTCAACCGACGACCAAAAGAGGAGGTTATCAATTCGACGCGTATATATATAATTTTTTTTTTATGTATGATCACCGATTACTCGAAGACGGCTGAACCGATTTGGAAAATTCTTTTTTTGTTTGAAAGGGTATACTTTGAAATTGGTACCATTGTCACCAGGTCAAGATCTGATGATGGAAACCTGGAGAAATCAAGGGAACTCTTCAAATATTATAGGCACACCTATGGCGTTTTGGGTATTTTTTATAGTAACTTGTGCAGTTGCTCTCATAAAATACCATTTGGGGAAGTGGGACCTGATGATGAAGAACACAGATGGCCGCTGAACCTACTCAATAATAAGTATTTCGTGGATTGCGATTCGATTACTTGGATATGGATGTTAAGCACTTTATGTTCGTCACAACGCATATGGTGATGTAGAGCTGATGGTGAAGTACCAGGAGAACTCCTCAACAATTAACGGCCCAGCATTAGGAAAAGCAATATTTTGTAAAAGGTTATAAGTAGTTGACATTTAGGCACTTTTAACTAGGTAAATTAAAAATCGAGCAACTAAAAAGAGTGAAATAAAAACTTTTTACCAAAAAATTAAACCGACTCCCAAAAACACTGCAAAGTGAAAAATAACTTTAATTTCGGAAGTCGGTGCCAAAAACGAAAATACAAAACTAGACACCGACTACCGAAATTAAAGTTATTTTTCACTTTGCAGTGTTTTTGGGAGTCGGTTTAATTTTTTGGTAAAAAGTTTTTTTACTTTCAGGCGAATTGGTTAAGAGTCCCTAACAATTTACTGCCAAAAAGAGAAATTACCTACTTTTGTAGAACAAATATCTCAATAACGGCATAAAATATCATTTTTCTTTTAAAACAGCGTTAAACAGTGTATATTTATCTAATAAGTGGTCAAATTAGAATTTAAATATCTACTCAAAATAAATAAAAAAAAATAAAATACAAACACGTGTTTTTATGAAATCACGTAATACCAGATTTTACAACTGCTTTTTTAACTTAATGGGGGTGAATAACAATGTAAAAAAAAATTCCTGACCATTGGGCATATAGTGCACTAGTAAGTTAACAAATTATTTTTTGAAAAAAAAAAATGGGTTGATGTACTTAAAAAAAAAAATAGTAAACTCAGAGAAAACTCAATAAAATCCTTTGCAAAACCGTCGCTTTTGAGTAAGAATTCTTTATTGAAAAGAAAATTAATAACTAATTATGAATAATATAGGTATTTATCTACGAAATTATTATTTTTTATCTTAATTCGGAGCTCATATTTTATTGTAATAACATTTTCAAAGTATGCCTTATAAATCGATGCGCTTGCTCGATTTATTTTGAGTAGATATTTAAATTCTAATTTGACCACATATTAGATAAATATACAATGTTTAACGCTGTTTTAAAAGAAAAATGATATTTTATGCCGTTAATGAGATATTTGTTCTACAAAGTTAGGTAATTTCTCTTTTTTGGCAGTAAAATTGTTAGGGACTCTTAAACTATGAAAACAAGAGATAGAAAAGTAGGGTTTAAAAATATTTAAATACACAGTTAAATATTATTTTTAAGACTCGGTTATGCAAAGTAAAACAAAAACCTTTATTAATATGCAAATCAGTTTTCTTAGCAAACCGTAATTTTCTAGTGACATTAAATTTGACAGTTAGAGGTCAATGACGTTCGTATTCTAATTTCTATCTAGTATATTTTCAGTTCACCATCAGCACTAATATCTTCATTGTGACAAGCTTTTAAAAAGAAACTTCAGTCAAAACGCTACAACGATATCTGCCTGCCTCTCCTCGCATACCGCCATCATGCGCATACGCCTTTTTGTTCGATTCCCGGCTGTATTTCGGCTGCGCGCGCTTCCATTTATCTCGGCTATCATCTGAGATACGGCGGCTATCCGCTGAATCTTTATGCGAGCGCGATAGTCGATACTGACCGCCGCTGATTAGCTGATAGGTACGTCGCACCATTCATAATATATTTTGGTCATTTTAAATAGAACTGATACGGAATCGATTTTAGGGTTACGTGAAGGTTTTTGCTGGGTTGATAATTGTATTCTTTCTCTCTACTATCTACTGATTAGTCTGTCAAGTAAACAATTAACAATCGTAAATTGACTGTCAGTAGAACTCATCGACTATACGATAATGGTCAGATATGATTTTGATATAAAATAATAGATCTGAACTGAGTAAATTCAAAATTCGTCATTTTTCAGTTGAATTCGCATGTGAGAATGTGTAAACATCCCAATTTTTTAGTTGTTTCAGTTTATATCTAGTAGTGCAATATATTTTTATGCTGCGAATTAATATTGATTAGAAGATTCTTAATTCAAATTCTATATTGAAAATTTGAATGAAGAATCTGCTAATCAGTTATTTTTTATTCATAAGCCTGTATTATTCCCTGTTGTATCCCCTTATTACATTATCTAAATCAATAAAATCTATACTTATAATAAATCTGTAGAGAGGTCAATTCTGTACATGAAACATATTTACAAAATAACTATCAGGGGGTGATTAGGGATCGATACTGATGCCAAAAATGCAATCAGTAAAAATTTTGTCTGTCTGTATAACCGTTATAGAAACAAAAACTACTTGACGGATTTTAACGAAACTTGGTACAATTATTTTTCATACTCCTGAGCTGGTTATAGTGTACTTTTCATCACGCTACAATCAATAGGAGCAGAGCAGTGAAGGGAAATGTTGGGAAAACGGGAGAAGTTACTCCATTTTTTAAGCTTCCGTCGCGTGTGCAACCTTAATGGTTAAAGCTACACAGAAATCATTTATGACCAGTGATCGGAGTAGGTAGATTGAAATGGGGTCATTGATCCGAAACGTATATATTAATATGGACATTCCTCCGGAATTGGTGGATTATTAAAAAAAAACCGGAACTTTTGTAGGAATTTTATTCTGCCAGAGTGGAAGGAGTCATTTGATGATTTGCCATCCTCAAAAAAAAGGTAGGAATTGTAATAAAATGAGCAATATTATTCTTTATTATTCTTCATATTTTTTTAACGGCACACAGTCACGATTTGACAAAACCCAACGACCAATCAGAACAAAGGATCATGGGTGGTACAATAACCGGTTATCAGAACAATGCGTACGCCCGCCAACGACATGCCAGGTAGCTCACTCGTTTACTTCGGTTCGTAGAGTGCGCATCTTTGTTTGTTACTGTGTTGTGAAAACGTTACTTGACCCTGGCTTGTGTACATACTGACTTCTGGAAACTGCTCTAAACCACGATTTGGCTCGAATATACGGACTCAGATTATTCACTATTGAATTGGATCTACATATTTAAACCAAGCTTTGGTAAGTAATATTTTACTAGTTACAAGGAGTATAAAGCATGTTTGGATGTACTATAAGAATATTTTTAGTATTGTGTTTGTTCGCTTAACCTGCTGAACATACCATGAGTCTTAATATTGTTAAATCTTTAATAGAGTATGAACCAGTGAGCTTAGTGCGAAACAAAATTATGATATTCTAGTAATGTAGTCGCAATTCAGCTAACTCCACTATTAACCGACATTTTACTGGAATCCGTATATAATTTGAATGCCCTGTGTGCTGTGTCCTCTTGCAATGTATTGGTAAAATAAATTACTATAGGCCTTATCTACTTCTCTACAAAATATTCTACGTAACAAGCCCTTTCATTTGATACCCATATTGATGGGATTGAAAAAAAAACTAAGTTGTCCGCCATCTTGTAGCGGCAGCCATTTTGGATTGACAATAATATTGAATATACATAATTGTATTGTCACCAGAATCAAAGGCGAATACCAAATTTTAGATCAATCGGTTGACAGGAAGAGGGTGAAATTTCAATGACTAAATTTGATCCACGAAAAATAAAACAAACGGAGTAAGCTACATAAACTAAATAAAATGTATTTTTTTCATGTCTTTGTTTTAGGTGATATATACGAGGTTCCATCTCTACAACAGAGTTCAGATATGGCAAACGTCAAGGCTGAAACTGTAGAAAAATGGATATCCGGTCATCTCGAACTACTTTACGATCACGCTAGTGGTACAATATACTGTTCAAAATGTGAAAGCCATTTGAAAACCATAAATAAAGGAAACGTTAAAAGACATATCGAAGGAGCAGTACACCAGGGAAAGTTTGAGCGGCCCGAAGAGGAATTTTATTTCGATCTTATAAAATTTCTCATTTTGTGCAATATTCCGTGGTCTCAGATGAAAAATACTACTTTTCAAGATTTCTTTAAAAAATATATGTGTAGTACCTGTTGTTGTACGTGTACTAATCGTACTCTGCCAGATGAATCACAGTTACGGAAAGTTTACTTGGACAAGTTTTTTAAGAATAAAATCAATTCGATTCGGCAAAATTATAAAAATGAGAAACTATGGATATCATTAGATGAAACGACAGACTTTTTAGGTCGCTATATAGTCCATTTTTTAATAAAACCATTACATCCTAGCAATTTGACTAGACCTTATTTGGTAGCATGTAAAATGCTAACTGTAGTTAATGGACAAACAATCACGCAATTTGTGTTAGAATGTTTGGAAAACTTTTGGGAAGATTCTTTTGAATCGAAGGTAGGTAACATTCTTGTCCTCTGCACTGATAGCGTTGCATATATGCTGTCTGCAGGACGAAATTTAAAACAATACTTACCTGAAATGAAGCACGTAACATGTTTGGCGCACTCTCTTCATCGCGTATCTGAGCAAATTAGGTTAGAATATCACGATGTTAACATTTTAATAGCAAATGTTAAAAAGGTATTTTTGAAAGCCCCAAGTAGAGTCAAAATTTTAAAAGAAAAATATCCAGATTTGCCGCTACCTCCCCAACCAGTTGTTACAAGATGGGGCACTTGGTTAGAGGCAGCATTTTATTACGCTCAAAACTTTGAAAAAATAAAAGAAGTATTATCTTGTTTAAGCAGCTCTGATGCGGTATCTATTCGAGAGGCAAAAAATATTATAGAAAAAGAAAATTTAAAAGAAGATTTAAATTACATTAAAGACAATTATTTTATAATTCATTTGTCTTTAAAAGAATTGCAAAAGCATAATTTATGGTTGACAGATTCACTTTTAGCATTTGACAACGTCAGAGATGCTATAAATCAGTGCAATTCAGAAAATATAAAAAATAAAATAGAACGTGTTATGGAACGAAACCCAGAATTAGACACACTTAGAGAATATAGTGAGTCCATTGAAAAAAATGAAGCACATAATTTAATACCTTTTTTAAAAATTTTTGACATCGTCAGATGTAGAACAATCTTTTTCCATTTATAAATGGATTTTAGATGTTAAAAGAAATAGGTTGAAAATTGAAAATATAGAGAAACTCATAGTTATCTATACTTATAATAAATCTGTAGAGAGGTCAATTCTGTACATGAAATATATTTCCAAAATAACTATCAGGGGGTGATTAAGGATCGATACTCATGCCAAAAATGCAATCAGTTAAATTTTTGTCTGTCTGTCTGTCTGTCTGTCTGTCTGTCTGTCTGTATAACCGTTATAGAAACAAAAACTACTCGACGGATTTTAACGAAACTTGGTACAATTATTTTTCATACTCCTGAGCGGGTTATAGTATACTTTTCATCACGCTACAATCAATAGGAGCAGAGCAGTGAAGGGAAATGTTGGGAAAACGGGAGAAGTTACTCCATTTTTTAAGCTTCCGTCGCGTGTGCAACCTTAATGGTTAAAGCTACACAAATCATTTCATGACGGAAATGTTCTCCTTAAAATTATATAAAAAATATCCCACGACAGCATATGTCTAACTTTTATGGTTGACTCACAATAACACGTGTAACTCCCGATAGCTTAGCAGTTCGAAGCTTTCTGATTATAATATTTGTCTACTCTTACGTTTATAACACTCTCAGTCACCCCTAATTGAAAAAGTTAACATTATTAACTATTCCATAAAAAAATTGGCCAAGTGCGAGTCAGACTCGCCCATGAAGGGTTCCGTAGTAACTATAATATAATATGCAAATTTATTTGACGAAAAAAACCTTACAAATTTCTTAAAACTAGCTTATTTACATTTTTTACAACTGCGCCAAATAAATTTGTTTTGAAAAAAAAAACCTTACAAATTTCTTAAAACTGGCTTTTTTACATTTTTTACAACTGCGCCGAATAAATTTGTTTTTCATAGTGTTTGTATGAATTACAAAGTTATATTTGCGGTTTTAGAAAATATGCTGTATCTCAAAAACTGCTGAATTGATTTCGTTCAAACTAATTTTGGTTGAAAGTTTATATTAAGATCTACAGACATATATTTTTTTTAGATTTTTCACTCCATTATTATAGAAGTTAGAGGTTGTGTCCGCCACACACACATTTTACCACTTTGGAAGCTTATATCTTTTAAACGATTGACTTTATGGAAAAGTGGTTTTAGAAACCCCGATGTCGTTTTTAAAGAACTGTCTATAGATACCACACATGCATCGATTTCATGAAAAAAAATATTTTCAGGTTTAGTTCCATGTATGGGGAGCCCCCCTTTATTTTAAATATTTTTTAATTTTTTTCTCAAAATCGGAAAGCGGTTCACAGAATACATCTACCTATAATAATAATAATAGTTTCGGAATAAAATTGCTGTGACAGACGGACGGACGGACAGACAGACAGACAGACAGACGGACAGACATGTCGAAACTATAAAGATTCCGTTTTTTGCCATTCGGCTACGAAACCGTAAAAAGAATCATATAAATCGGTATAGAAACACCAAAGTTATACATGAAATACGCTTATAATAATAAGCCATCGCGCGTGAATACTGAATCATGCTATAAGGATTATTTTTGAGAATCGGTCGCCGCGCTCGACGCGTCTCGCGGTCGAAGCGTCCTCTAGGTACTTAAGCCTCATGTGAACGTGATCTAAACAATATTACCAATACATTAACTTACGCTGACGGAGTCGCGGGCACAGCTATATTGTATCATTACGCTAAGGCCAATAGGAGCGGAGCGCCAATGAAGAATGCTTCAAAATCGGGGTTAAATTTAACGTTAGCCCAAAGTAACTATTCCACGCGGACGAAGTCGCGGGCAAAAGCTAGTATATTTTAATTGTAAAGATCAGGATTACCAGGATGCTGACATTGTAATCGATGAAGATTAAAAATGTGAATAAATGTAAAATGTACATATGTAACGATAAACAATGTTGATTTTTATATTTTTTCTTTATTCTACCCCTTTTTTTTTTGGTCCTATAATCTGACTAAAATCAACCTGTTCCTTCGTATGCCCTTTACGTTTCAGAGTCGTGGTGCATCCTTAGAACAGTCTCACGACCCCAGCAGGCATTGGCCCTCTATGGGACCCCGTCATTTATTC
Source organism: Tholera decimalis (assembly GCA_943138885.2). Classification (NCBI taxonomy): domain Eukaryota; kingdom Metazoa; phylum Arthropoda; class Insecta; order Lepidoptera; family Noctuidae; genus Tholera; species Tholera decimalis. The sequence goes on from OW964570.2 coordinate 15,375,583, forward strand.
TACCTTTAATGCAAATTACCATGACCACTATGAAAATATTTAAATTTAAGTGCAACAATTTATGTCTATCTATAAAAGTTCTAGCCATAAAAGGCTAAAAATAAAAAAATAAAAATTAAAGCTTCGATCGGAATTAGATTGTTTTTATTATTCAACAGATAAATAATGAATTAATTTAGTTTTTATACCTTCCTTTAAATTTTGAATTGAGTAGGAATAATATCACTACCAACATTAACAATGTTTAATTGAATCCGGAAATACCGGAATTACTTTCCGGGAAAATGGCTTATCCATGTTATTCTTTCTGTGTGCATTTATGATACAAGTACCAAAAATCAATCTACCTACTCCGAACACTGTTTATGACGGAAATGTTCTCCTTAAAATTATATAAAAAATATCCCACGACAGCATATGTCTATCTTTTATGGTTGACTCACAATAACACGTGTAACTCCCGATAGCTTAGCAGTTCGAAGCTTTCTGATTATTATTCTGCTCCGAAATTTAAAAACACCACAACTTTGCAATGGAACTCGGCTAAAAGTAACCCAGTTGCAACAAAATATAATCAAGGCTCAAATTTTAACAGGTTGCGGTGCAGGAGAAACCGTCTTTATTCCCAGAATTCGCATAATACCAAATAATTTTCCATTCCAATTTAAAAGAACGCAATTCCCAGTATCGGTGTGTTATGCAATGACAATTAATAAGGCTCAAGGGCAGACTTTTCGTGTTGCTGGAGTAGATCTCGGTGTCAGTTGTTTCTCGCATGGTCAGTTGTACGTCGCTCTTTCCCAGGTTAGCAGTTCTAAAAATCTTTATGTTCACGTGCCGGACGGGTCAACTTTCAACATAGTTTACCCGGAAGCTTTGCGCTGAAGTACTTTCGTTCTATAGGTACTTAAGCCTCATGTAAACGTGATCTAAAGAATATTACCAATATATTAACTTAATAACACACAAGGAGTTACATGCTGACGGAGTTGCGGGCACAGATATTAACAATAATATTGTGCGGTTCGGTATTGCGATATTTTTCAACAGTATTATAGATTGACATATTATATTTCCCTACTAAATTACGAAAGTAAATCTGTCTGTTACATGAAAATCACTGAACCGTGAGGAAGGACATAGGCTACTTTTTTTTACGAAAAACGACGGAAACGTGGACGAAGTCGCGGGCAACAGCTATCTATACTAATAATATAAGGCTGAAGAGTTTGTTTGTTTGTTTGAACGCGATAATCTCAGGAACTACTGGTTCGAATTGAAAAATTATTTTTTAATTAAATAGTCAATTTATAGAGAAAGGCTATAAATATATCATTACGCTAAGGCCAATAGGAGCGGAGCGCCCATGAAGAATGCTTCAAAATCGGGGTTAAATTTAACGTTAGCCCAAAGTAACTATTCCACGCGGACGGAGTCGCGGGCAAAAGCTAGTAATTAAATAATATTCTATGTGGCTGAAGTCTAATTTATCATGGTTGACTGGAAAATTTTGGCTAAATGTTACTTTGAAATATTCGCGCGCTTTAAACTGCATATCAATTATTTTCTATCTCATTCCTTTTGTGTCAGTGTAATACAAACAGACTACATGAAGGCTTAGGCTTTTAGGTATTTTGCTTGAGTCAGTTCAAGCCTTTGCCGGGGATGGCGCTGTCAAAAAATATTCTATTTTAATTATATAGTTTGACACACGCGCACGCGCATCTGTTTTTTTATATAATCAGAAAGGACATGATTTTATCCCGTTCAAATACTATCAATCTGATGGATTGTGTACTCATGAATTCTGGTATGATTGTAATTACCAATCCCATTACATTCTGAGAGCAGTTCTTCTAATTTCCCGTTCTGCTATTGTTGCCTATACAAGAAATTTGTAATGCTTTCAGTTTACATGTTTACGGCCTATGTTTGTAGTATCAGCTAGTTAGCTTTTTCTTCGTCACTTTTCTTCATAATTTAGTTCAAGTTTCAGAACATACATTCAAAATCACTTCATCAACTGGCCCTTAACATAATATACCGTAATCAGGGTATAAAGTTACCACTACTGGAACCATAACTTCATCTCTATGAGAATAGGGCCGTGCCCGTAATTCACTACGTAGGCCCAGATGTGGATCATCTAAGTCTTTGGATTTTACGGTCCTAGAACATTCCGGTTTCTTCACAACGTTATCCTTCACCGTTTTGTAAGCAACGGAGATGATGAAAATTACACAAAGTACAACAGTACAAGTAGTAGTTACTTAAGTCGTACATTCAACCGGTAAACCAATAGTACATTTGTCATAAAGTTCTGTAGCTTGGGAGTAAGCAGCCTCACATAATTGTAAATTTTACGCTGCCAAAAATGGATGTAGGTACTTATTGTTTTCTTTGGAATGTTGTATTGAATCTTGGCTGTTAATAAAGTCAGTAGTAGACAACTCTGCTCACCCTGGCCCTTATTTTCTACAATTTATTGATGGTATAATTCGTTATTTTCCTTTTTTATATAAATTTTACGTGACACCTGAAAGAATTTTCCAATATCTCACTAGGAAATTGAAGGATTTCCTTCAATTTCCCAGTGAGCACGAGAATAATAAAATAAAATAGTTAAACAACCTATGCACCCTATTAAATTATCGTTTAATAGATCCCATCTCATTTAGATCACCATAGATAAGAGCCAGTCAGTTTTTAATATCGTCGCCAATGTCCCGTTCTTTATCATTCAACATTCAGCCAGTTCACATTGTGTGCTCCTTAATTAATTGTGGTTTGATTGAGCGTCAATCTCATTAAGGAGTTGAATCGGATTGATGTCGGTCGGTGAATGAGCAGGTATCAAATGTGTTCGATCTGATAAGTCGGGTTTGTTGAACAATATACTGCGTGCGGTGTGGCCTGGCCTCTTTGTTCGTTTAGTGTTTGTACACGTATGTGTGTTTAAGTGTTTAATTTTTAAATTAGTCAGTGGATTTGTTGTGCGAAAATTGACATTTACAAACGACAATATTAGTTTTGGTTTAAAATGAATTTAATTGGGATATAAATTCGTTGAGAACTTTGTCGCCGAAATCAGTCGTAAGGATCGGTTACCACCTTAACATCACGAGATTCCTATGTGCCTCTGAAAGCATTGCCTATGTTCTCTACTGTCATTTATAGAAAGCCTGACACCAGTTTAGTCAAGGGGTATGGTGCTACCCAGGTGCTTGGTCGTATAGGTCGTAAAGACAAACCCCGACCTTGTTTGCAAAAAGCTAATATCAATTCGTTCTTTTTCTAAATATCCTAAAGGTTTGTCTGAACGTGAAATCGAAAAGCATCAATGCAATTATATCTACCAATGTTATACAGGTTAAATTAAAAACCTAGTGCCGGTCGGTGCACAAACAAAATGCTATAATATCCTATACTAAGTATTCATAGTCTGTGTCGGCTCTCGGTAGCCTGTCGGCTGTCGTCGCGACAACGCTTTGTGGCGACACCCGCAGCGAACGAGTGGAACCATTGTGCATGCAACGTGCATATATTGTGATTAAAAGTTAACGTATTCGCGAAAATAAATTCTTGTAATCTGTTGCTAAGCATAGACAAATTACTGTCAGTGTCATCATGATTCATATTCCCGCCAATTTGCAACTGTTAAAATGACTGCTAGTTATTTTTTTTATTTGTGATATTAATATGTGGCATTGGTAAGAGTGCTATACAGCCTACAGTATACATAGAGGTTGGTCTCCCGGTAGCCTGTCGTCTGTTGTCGCGTGGTCTTTGTGCCGACACCCGCTGCGTACGCGCCGACGTCAAGCCATTGTACGCACTATGTACTACGCTTACGTATGTACAGACGGTAATTTGTATATAGATGTTGACGGTTTTAAATAGTCTTTAGTTTTCATTGCAGTTGAACCCGTTTGAAAGGTTATTTTTGTCGTTATTATTCCAAAAATAGGTTTAAACATTAAACTTAATAGGAGTTATTTCTGTTATTTTAATTTAATAAGTTTGAACATTTATTTATAAGAACCAAATACATCAATAATATAGAATGGACTCTATGATTATAGATTACTTTAATACTAAACAGATTCTAAACTTAAATTATACGTAGAAATGTTGAATAAAGGTTTGATTACCTAATCATAATTATGATTAAGAACCTTTGATTAATGTAGTTTTAATTAAGTCAGGAAAAATAATTATTGCTCAACTTAATTAGTCAAAGTAGTACATACATAGTGCATCTGGAGTAATCTCTGTCGAAAACTCGACCAAAACGAAAAATACAAAACGACAGGTTTTACATTAATATATCTACTTACTGTACTTTGATATGTTCTTAATCTAAACATTAAAACTGCATTGTAGAAAAAAAAACAGCTTTAAAACCTCACATGCTAATATGGGAAATGAAAGCCAAGTTCCAAGTAACAAGACGCCTGCCTCATTTGAGAGAAAGCGTTATAGTGCAGTTCATAGCGTAAGTAACGACCTATCAACCTGTCGTGAACTGTTATGAACTTACGGCACTTGTGTTTACGCATGTCTGCTGCAAGGAAAACTAGGCGAAATTATAGAAACTCGCGTCCCAGAGATGTGCGCTTGCGCAAAGAGTTAGCATAAAAGAGGGTACAAACGTCAAATACAGAGTCTAAAACCTATCCCGTTGCGTCCCAGCTGAAACTTTGCGGACGTCCCATGGACCAAGTCACATCTTTGAAGTATCTGGGCCACTGAGATTCCGATGACCTAAAAGATCGAGCGTTGGCTGTCCGCTGTAATATGTTGGCTCGCAGATTAAAAAATCAGGATAAAAGACTATTGTTTGTTTGTTACTCATACAAAAAAAGCATGAAGCACACACTCAGAATTGATTTATCACACACACTATTATAGAATAAACTAGTAGTATTTTTTTTTATTGATAATAGGCTCGTGCTTGACCACCGTCTCACCTCATGGTAAGTGATAATGTGGTCGAAGATGTAGCACGCTTGCCTAGAAGTAACCTATTCACTCTCGTAGTAATAGTAGTAATAGTCTCGTAGTAGTAGTATTTCTGAGTTTATCTAGATCGTCATTGAAGACTGGGGAAATGATGATGTTATATAAATAGTGTATGATATTCACTGCTTATGGATAGTGTTTAAGACGAGGAACTAGCTCAGAAGTGGGTTAATAGCCGGCTGGCGTAATTATTACATATCTTTGTGTTTTTTTTTATTCTTAACTAGTACTCACACGGGGCTTCGCTCCCGTGGATTCTATCACGGTAAAAACATAACTCTCCTTTTTTGCAGTCGCGTAAAAAGTAGCCTATAACCTTCCTCAAGCTTCAAGCTACTTCCATACCAAATTGCATCCAAATCCACCCAGTACTTTCGAAGATTAGCGCGTTCAAGCAAACAAAAAAACAAACAAACTTTTCCGCTTTATAATATTAGTATAGATGAGCCCACTCTTGACCTCGATCTCGCCTGATGGTAAGCGATAGATGAGGTCTACGATGGAACGAGCGAGCCCAGAAGATGCCTGTTTACTCTTGATTTAAAGGTTGAAAGGTCTTAAGTTGCAGGGAACACAGAAGCTGGCAGAGAATTCCACAGCTTGGAAGTGCCCGCAATAAATGTGGAGGAGAAGCGCTTGGTACGACAAGACGGTATATCAACCAAGTGTGGATGGTACCTAGCAGTGCGTCTGGTAGACCGGTAGTAAAAGGGAGATGGATAGATCAGATCATGGAGCTACTGCGCACACTCCCCGAAGTACAATTTGTAGAAAACCGACAGGCAAGCAACGGTTCCCCGGTGAGCCAGCCTACGAAGCTTGTCCACTAGCGCCTCGTCGCCTTCGTAGCCTTTTAGCTCTGCGCTCGATCGAGTCCAGTGCAGCAAGTTGGTATTTTGCAATACTCCATGCAGGAACGGACCTGTGCTCTATATAGATTCAGAAGCTGTCCAGGCGTGAAGTACTGCCTCACCTTGTGTAGGATTCCTAGCTTTTTTGCTGCAGTCTGAACTCTGGACTGGATTGTTGAGCCAAAGATGAGGTCTGACGTCAAATTCATGCCCAAAAGCTCCAGGCGGTCGGTAACTGGCACCGATGCACTTCTGAAAGTAAGTAAGTAAAGTAAAGTAAGTAAGTAAGTAAAGATAATTGAAATGGGCTCCTTTTAGCGCTGAAAGACAAGCCTGTGTTTTCAGAGCGTTGAATTTGACTAGATTATCGTCGCCCCATTGGGAAATGAGATTTAAGGTCGAATTCATGCGCTCTATTATGACCTTTCTAAGAGTGGCAATTTTCGTCCCTGCCATCTGCCATCTGCTGTCATCCGTGTACCTAACTGTTCTCAAGGTTATGGACTATCAGTTACTACTAAACTTATGAAAATATCAGAATTATAAATAATATTTGTTGCTTAAATTAAGCCAAGTGATTAACCAATAATAACCAAATTTATAATTATCCATCAATAGAAATCACGGCATCATAAATCCCTAAGAGAGACCCTGAAAAAATAAGACTAAAAACCTCTTATACGTATAAAAAACCTCCTTTTTTATTTAAATCGTTTAAAAACCAAGTAATTTAACTGTTAGGCAATCCATAAGTGTGTTGGAGCGGTTGTCATGATGGCGGCTTTCCCGCCAATCCCACCGGAAGTCAATTATGCAATAAATCTGCGCGACCGGCGCGCGTGCATAGATCTCCGCACATTTACATAGAGCTGGGCGCAAGACGAACATGGCCGTTTTGTGGTGACGAGATTATTGAGGCCTGATGGATATATTGTAGGAATTTGACTCAGTGTGTTTGAATTTGGAATTGCAATAGGTTTAGCATTTTCTGGTTCAGCAGTGGAAATCTTTCGGCTGAAATGACGATGATACTTTCCTGCAAAACGAGTTATTTAGTGATGGTTTTATTTCGAGAGCGCATTTGAAATCACAGAGAAGATATCGATCATATGTCCAAACGCCTTCATCTCGCTTCATACAATAACATAATGTCGCTTGTCTATAGCCCCAGGATGCGCAAACGCAAAGGCATTGAGCGAGTTCAATTTAAATTAGAACAAAAACACACAAATTTCATGTATTCGATAATAGCCACAATAGTTAGAAACTGTGTCGTGAATATCACCGTCTAAATTTTCCAAAATTTCTTCCCTACAAATCTTATCTTGACAATTAAATTCACGGCAAAACTTGAGCCTGATAGGTCACGCCGAGGGATTTTCAGAAGTTAGTGGTCATATTTAAGGATGTTTTATATATTTTATATTGTGTAAAAAAGGAACTACAGCTAAAAATATGTGTATGAATAAGCCGTCGGCTTAAAAGTTCTAAACGTAGGACCTTTATAACTTGATAATAGCCAGTATATACAAATTAGATAAGTTAGTGGCATTGCCTAAAACTGACTTTTATCTGTTTAAAGCCTTACTAAAAAACCATCACACAATCTCAATAATTCTTCAAGTAGCTGCAAGAATAATTTAATCTAAACCCATCGCACTTTTAGGAGTCTAGTGCTTTAGATAATGAATACTTTTATACAGCCTTGGGCAAGTGGGAGTTAGTCCGTAAATCACGTCGCACAGGGGGCAGCCAAGGTGTCTCGGGGCCTCATTTACCTGGCGTCGCGGTATCGAAGAGCCGCTATCGCAGATACCGAACATCGATAAATAAAATATTGACGTGTATACGCACAGGAGAGACGGGATGGCCACGCGTTAATAGACAAGAACTTGTTGCTTTTTTCTTTGCGCGTTTTGTTTGTGGCCCGTGTTTTTGCAGATTGTACTTTGTTCTTGTTTAAATTTTTTGTGTTTTTTATGTATTGGTGTTCTTTTTTAATTCAAATTAAGTACGTGACTGTGCTGAACTGCTTTTATTTGTCGTTTCGTGTAAAATAAAGTAATTTTTAAGGTCTATTACACTGTTTTTCACTGGTTGAAAATTTTCTGAATGAAATTATATAATATTTCAAAGTAACAAACAGCAATGCTGTTCCCCTGTACAGCGTAGCATCCAGTTTAAATTAGCGTTTGCCGTACGCACAGGAATCTACCAGTGACCATTAACATAGGAGGGATACCCTCAGAACCGGCGCATTTTTAGCTAAAAGCTTACAAGCCCCGCACCGGTAGTAGATTCCGAACGCACTTTCAACATTGATAGACCATAGATAATTGGAGAGGTATTCTTTAAGTAATGTGTTGTTTATGGTGTGGTAAATTGAATTATTTTTATTTATCATTTTTTATTTGCTGTTCTTAGGCCCGTATTACAGAACGTTCCTCAAGTCCAGTTTGAGCCTAATTCGCCCGATCTCAGTTTAAATATAGAATCTGCACTTGAGCATTGGTCTTATTCCAGAATGGTAATAAAACTACACTCAGATTCAAATCGAGCCTCAAGCAGAGAATATCTAATTGTCTATGCATCAGTCTGTTTTCGTTTACGTTTTATTTTCTTCGTCTCCGCTGTTCCGATCTACGAATGATCGTAAATAATTCAATTTACTTTAATACCAAATTTTTAAGAATAAAAAATATGTATTGCACGGTTTTACCATAGAAATTTTTTTTTAAGAATTTGTAAAAGCAAATTCTTGAAGGTAAACGGTGTTAAGGCAATATTTTCTAACATATAAAAATATAGCAAGAGTAACTTGTTCGTGGAACGGAGTGGATCCTAAATAATGTCTGTGACAGTGTTGTTTTGAATTGCTCATTAATCATATAATAAGTAATATTCAAATAAATAATGGTTTGGGAACAACGATCAATAAAAATATTAAAAGGAAACAAAGTTATAATTAAAACAAAACAGAAATGCATATGTTTTACCAAATCTTGGTCAATAGATGGCAGTATTACAAATTGTCAAAAATCTTCATCTTGTGAAAATCCATACCATTTCTTAAAATAATTAACGTAAAAGTGTTATTTGTAACCAATTAGCAAAATAAAATGTGATTTCATCATCATTCGCCAAAAATTACCATTTTTATATCAAATAATAAACTGAAAAGCAAATAGTTAACTGACAAGGAAATCTCTGCTCGAGCGTGGTGTCGACCATACTTGGGTGATGAATCTACAACTAAGTAACGATCTAGAATAAAGCCGTACCCGGCTGAACTATGATCGATGAATCTATACTTGAGGAACATTCTAAAATTAAATCTCGACTCAAAACTAGTTTTAAACAGAGATCAGTGCTCGAGTTTCGTTCTGTAATACGGGCCTTAGAGTCAGTTAAGTGGGTAAAGAACATTTAGTATTTTAATTGGTGCAAATGATATTAATATTCGGTAACGAAATTAAATAGAACTAAACTTACCCGTAAACGTAACTTACCTTTTATTCTCTAGGAGGAAATCCTCAAGAATGTCCTCCATCCTGGGTCGGGCGAAGGTGTCTGTCAGACTCTAACTAAAACCACCAAGTGTTTCCTTGCAGACTTGCGACTTGTGTCGGGAATCCTTAAGAATTCTTCATCGCGGCCTCCGATTGACATAACTTTCCTTCTTTATTTTTTTCATATTGAAATTGATATTTCCCAGCTCCTGAACTAGTTGTAAGCTGTATGCCAGGAGCCAGTGCATTCCCGTAACTGAAAGGCCAGGGTACCTATAATAAATAATCAGTCCGTAATACTAGAAAAAAACTTTTTCGTACCACTTGCTCATAAAAGTGTAATTCTATGCCACAAAAAGCGAACATAACAATAGTCATTTTTAACACGCTTTTATTAGGTCGACCTGTATGTAACTAACTATGTAATGGAATCTAAGGTAACTAATTTAACCATCTTCCAAGGGTCGCAGCGTAATGAAAATTGGGAGCTGTATGTAGTTCTGATGACAATACAATAATATGGTACTGTCGAACTGATCTGAAGATGGAGCCGGAAGATGTGAACTGGAACTTCATGATGGAAAATCGTATCATAGCTGTTTTGGATTTCTTAGAAAAGTCTTGTAATGAACTTTGACCATGATTAGGTTTCAAGGTCTGATGATGAAGCCGGAAGATATGCACTGGCATTCCATGATGGAATATCGTATCATAGTCGTGTTTGCACTTGTGAGAAAGGCCACGTAATGGACTTTGGACACGATCAGGTTTCAAGGTTATAACAAACCTAAAGAAAATCCGTTATCGGTTTTCTTAACCTTCTTGAATTACTGCATAATCCATAGATTTATTTTTTTATAGATGTCACTTTCAAATCCTCTGGGGGGATCGACCGTTTAATTGTTCAATACTCGTGGGAATAGTATGGTGAAAACTACAAAAAAAGAAACAGCAAAATTTGTTCTTACGTGCATTTATAAAAGCGTGTTTTTCTAGTGTTTTTTAAACTTTTAATTTTTAATCTGTTAAAAACAGGGAAAGAAAATTGTACTGAATTTCATTCATCCTCTAGGGGGAGAATGTGATTTAAATTTGGAATACTAACCGAAATTTATACTGAACTACATCTGTATTTACACCATTGAGTTTGTATACAAAGCATGATACATCTTTTTGAAAAAGGAATACGCATTTATTATGCAGTTATGATTATTAAATAAAATTACGAAAACCAACGAGGCCGTATGAGCTTGATGCAATGAAATGCAAATGCAAATGGTACGAAAAGTAGAGTATTTTCCTCGGTGATAAAGCTGTCTTAGTCTTGGGTGAACTTAAATCCCTCGCTACACTCAGGAGTCGTCTTAAATCCCTCGCTTCGCTCGTGATTTAAGGTTTTTAACACCCTCGCTACGCTCGGGAGTAAACCTCGAGTCCTTCGTTACGCTCGCGATTTAAATCGTCACCCGCGACAGAAGACACTGCTTTATCCCCTTGGTTAATAATCTACTAATATTAAATAAATAAAAAAGAACATTAAACTTAACACAAATTAAACGAACCGAAGAGATGGGAATTATGGTTGATTAGTAATTCAAAAAGTCACAGCAGCACGTGTTACAAAATGTCTCACTAATTTTCGTACCAGAAACTGGTTCTTATCGTCCAAATCAGCAACAAAAAAATTATAATAAGCATTTTCAGTATCTTAAACAATGTCATATATTCCGCAGGAGCCGTGTAAAAGAGCGCGTTAAAGAATGTTGATATTACGCCTCCTTACACTTTATTTTTACAAGCCATATCCTTGATGGCCAGGGTGATTATGTGCCTACAAAATGTGCATAATTGTCTTACCATAGACTTCGATAGCCGGACTCTCGCTGTCAAATGAGTAGTCTAAAAATTGTGAGGGAGACAGAGCTATCACGAGGTCAGGGTTTATTTAGAATACATATTTGACAAGATTTGTATTATTAAATTTTCTCAATACATACATATAATACAGTAAATACAAGATGCAACAAACTATGTTAATATAAAAAAAAAACTCAAGTTCAAAGTCTTTATTTGACATAGCTTGAAATAAAGATTCAGGTACTTTGTCTGGTGTATAGTCCTTAAAAAATTAGTGTGAGTTAACAACACGATTCGCTGACATATATAACTGACAGCAGTGGACTATATGAAGCGTAGCGTTAGTGGCTTAGTGTTATAAATTTATAATATATAAGCCAGAGCATTAATTGCATGTGAGTGTGACGTTAGTCGCAAGTCATGCGTTAGTGAATTTCCGCCAGTCACAATGAACGCCGTTTTGCGTGATAAGGATAGAAGAATAACTTAAAAGTGTGTGACTTCTCTATTTCTCTATCAACCACCGACAGTTCTTGATGGAACTTAAATATCTTATTTTAATTGGTTTTCGTGAAAAGCTGTCAATGTCGCCTTTTTAACTACGACCTACAGAACAAAGACAGTTCATTTATAGATAATAGGCTCGCGTCTGACCACCATCGCACCTGATGGTAAGTGATGATGTGGTCGAAGATGAAGCACGCTTACCTTAAGAAGTAACCTATTCACTCTTGACTTAAAGACTTGAGCAGGGAATGCCACTCCTTAGCCGTACGCACACTGAAAGTATTTCAAAACGTTTTATTAGGCACACATTCGCTTTGTCTCATTCTGCATATTAGTTGATTGTGTGTCGGCAGTGCTCCGTCTAGTCCTCCATGTCTCTGGTGTTTACTAAGTAGTGGCCATTGTTGCAACGCAATTAAATTGATTAAAATTTCCATTTGATTGGTTGCTCATCAATGGCTTGTCTTTGATTCATGGCTGTCGCTTTAATTATGTGTATCGTGAAGGTATTTGCATTCTTATAAAATTGTATGAAGAAGTTTGACTGGAAAAACAGTTTGATGAGTCTTTAAATTTAGCAGCTGTGATATGACGGGGACTGTAGAGTTATTTTCACGTTACAATGTTTATTCGCTTATTTGCCTTTACGTGTCCCCAAAGAGTCCATGAATAAAAAACAAAGATAATATCTTGTACAGTTGAAGAAATTAAACTATATTGATTTAAGAATATAATTTAAAAAAAAATTATTGCAATCTAATTATAATTTTTTTAATAAAATATAATTTAATAAAATATAATAAAAAAAATATTTTTTTTTACAAAGTATTTATATTTACAGATCTTTTACTTTTTTTTACAAAGTATTTATATGTCAATCGCCTGACACTTTGCGTGAACCAAGGGCTGGCTTTTACCTTGTACAGGTTTTGCATTGCCATACAACGTGGTGATGCCACCAGTCTTTTGGGCACAGTACCTGTGCACCTCGATGCCATTTATTCATTACATAGATATTTAACAGTTTCTTTCTCTTCTTTCTTTCTTTCTTGCTTCCCTTCGATTAGGTGCTCCTTGTTGTTCTGCTCATCGCTGCCACTGCGGCGAAGTTGTCAACAGCCTCGGTCACCACGGCCTTTCATGCGGCCGCAGTGCGGGTCGCATAGCACGGCACGCGAATATTAACGACATTATCCGACGAGCTCTTGTCACTGTCGGCGTTCCAGCTGTATTAGAACCCAATGGCCTGGCACGCGACGATGGCAAAAGACCGGACGGCATGTCTTTATTTCCTTGGAAGAAGGGTAGGCCTTTAGTGTGGGACGCAACTTGTGTCGATACTCTTGCGCCATCCCATCTTCCTAGCTCGTCTTGCTGTGCTGGCGCTGCCGCTGCGGCTGCTGAAAACCTCAAGCGGCGGAAATATAATAACCTTGTTGGTAGTTATATTTTCGAGCCGTTTGGGGTTGAAACCTTGGGGTCGTGGGGTCCGAGTGCTCACAGATTATTTAAAGATCTATCCAAACGCCTAGTTGACACTTCGCGTGACCCAAAGGCTGGCTTATACCTTGGACAGCGGTTAAGCATTGCCATACAGCGTGGCAATGCCGCCAGTCTTTTGGGCACATTACCAGTGGACAGTGATACGTGTACGAATTTCTGGACGCCATATTTTAGTTTATTTTTAGATGTATATGATTATGTAGTTTAGGGTTTTTATTTAAGTGTATATTCCATTATTGTTTAAAATAAATAATGTAACTGTTTTACTTATAATATGAAATGACACAGTTTCAACGGTTTTAATTTTTTTTCAGTGTGTCATCCCACTTACTGGCGAGCATTCTAAGGAGCGCCTAAAGCGGTGGAGAGAAAATGCATCCCTTCCAAGCCCATTCGTTCCTGAGCTAAGAATCTAACTCCTGGACATGAACTGCCATGGCTGAAGTGGAAGTCATTAAATAGACTGAGGACCCAGGTTGGCCGTAGCAAAGAAAATCTGTTCAAGTGGAGATTTATTGATGACCTCTGCCTTGAAGTGTTCATGTGGTGTTACTCCACAAACCATGACACACTTAATATCCTGTCACGCTAAGAAGAACATTTTCAACAATATGATAGATAAATAAATGATATGATAAATATGATAGATATGATAAATAAAAATTAAACTATAATTATAATACAGTCGCAATTATTGTGGCAGAATAAAATAAATATGAGGTTAGATATATGAAAGATTAGGTGAAGAGTACTTTGTTTTGGCTTAGCCTTTGTTGTACTGCTTAGCAAGCAGGCGGAATTAGAATCCATTATATTTATTTATAAATCCGTCGCAGCTTTGCACAGATGCAAAATGTATACGTAATGCCTCTTCGTTTATATCGTAAATAAATCAGTTAGGGAGTCCGTGTCTACTTAGTAAGACAGTGACTTGGGATGAGGCTGTTCAAATCTCCCCCTACTTAACGCGATATGTACGAGGTATGAGAATATACAACAGGACAGAAGAAATAAGCGAGAGACACACAGAGACATAATATAAGGAACGCTTAGGAGCTTTTCAATAATACTGAAGATTTTTGGCTCTATCTTCTTCTCGTATCTATCGTTCTTTATTTTTAAGCGGGCTTCTTCTGTTGTTTAAATTGTTATTTACTTTCATACCTATCCCTAAGCTATGAATGAGTAGCTTTACTCTTTACAAATTGTATCATATAAATATTCTTTAACTTCATATCAATTGGTCGTAAATCTTGGACGCAATAAATATACTTAAACAAAAATATCAATAGTCAATAAAGCAATTTAACAATATTATAAAAACAAAATAAAATGGCCAGTCATTTCCGAATCATATCTCAATGCAAATCAAGGAAATGTCGTCTGGCTGTAAAATTACGATATCATGGCACGTGACCCACAGACCTACAGAAAAAAGTAAAATATCTTTTTTTATTTCATAGAAAATTTATTTTTAAATTAACAATAGTATGCATGCGTTCGGATATTTGAATATCGTATTGTATGTAGTTCCAATAGGGTTTGGTTTCGTTAAAGTATGTAGTTTTAAAAGTTAGTTTGAGATCGTGATGAGTGTATGAATACCGCATGTTAAGCTAGGGGTGGTCTGACCAGTTTTTTTTATGAATTTCTTATTTATTTATGAGTATGACGCGACATGTCGATTTATGAATATTAAATGTGTGTTCCTGTGACTGACAGGCGTCAGTCGATAGTTTTTCTGAAGTATTGTAAAATGATGATTAATTTATGAGTTTTTTATTCTTAGACAACAATTTCTTCGGTTTTGAGACAAATTCTGCTAACAATTAATAATAAACGGTGACATTAGGGCGTCATAGTACCTTCTATGAAGGGCAAACATGTAACTGATACTTGTACAGACAACACCAGCAAAACTTTTTCATAATTCAAATACAGAAATGTAACAACCAGAAAGAAGATAGGTACAGTCCAGCAGAACTTTTTAAATATAAGAACGCGTTCCAGTTTTTGAAAGCATAATTATATCTTTTGCGCTTAACGTTTTAGGTATTTTTAAACACGATTTAAGCGTTTTAAAAAAACTGATTTTTGTGTTGGCTTGCCTTTGGGAACCTTTTTAGGGTTCCGTAGCCGAATGGCAAAAAACGGAACCCTTATAGTTTCGATATGTCTGTCCGTCTGTCTGTCTGTCCGTCCGTATGTCACAGCCATTTTATTCCGAAACTATTAAGACTATACGTGTGAAACTTAGTAGGTACATGTATTCTGTGAACCGCTTTCCGATTTTAAGAAAAAAATTAAAAAAATATTTAAAATAAAGGGGGTGGGGGGGTCCTCATACATGGAACTAGAACTGAAAATATTTTTTTTCATGAAACCTATGCGTGTGTAGTATCTATAGACAGGTCTTTAAAAATGATATAAGGGTTTCTATAACCATCGTTTCGTCGTTTAAAAGATATAAGCTTCCAAAGTGGTAGAATGTGTCCCCCGTCTAACTTCTATAATAATGGAGTGAAAAATCTAAAAAAAATATATGTCTGTAGATCTTAATGTAAATTAGTTTGAACGAAATCGGGTCAGCAGTTTTTGAGATAAGTACAGCATATTTTCTAAAACCGCAAATATAACTTTGTAATTCATACAAACACTATGAAAGACAAAGTTATTTAGCGTAGTTGTAAAAATGTAAATAAGCTAGTTTTAAGAAATTTTTAAGTTTTTTTTTTATATTATAAGTATTACATTATTATAGTTACTACGGAACCCTTCATGGGCGAGTCTGACTCGCACTTGGCTTTTTCTATCTCCCGCAGTCAATTCCTTGTCTTACTAGCCAGCATCGAATAAAATCGTTATTAAGAAATTATAATAATAAGGTATCAAAGAAAAAGCTAAAAGAGTATGTAAATGTCGTGGATCAGACGGAATACATTGTGGGACAGGATGCGGCGATGACGAAGCGAAACTGTGCTGATGGGTAAAGAAATATTATTGAATAAATTATGAGCGTAGGTTGCTTAGATGTTTAAAGAAATACGAGTGAATTTGTCTGCTGTAAACAGCAGTAAGTAATGTATAAATAGGCTTTGTACTCTATGACTATATGACTATTTTTGGTATGCGTAGGACTCCTAGTCCTACGCATACCAAAAATTAATAAAATATTTGGCCTACTGTAGTACATTTAACTCATTCGATCAAATCAAATCAAAATGTTTATTTGCAAGAAATACATTGTTTATAAGGAAAGATCTGATATCCTAAAAGTCACTGTATTTTGCCCGCAAGCAAGCGTGCAAATTATTTATATTTATGTCATTAAATTATTATTACTTACTCCATGCAATTAAATTATTATTATCATAAACAGTTTTCATAAATTCGATTAACATAATTATTACATACAATTTTATCGTCACATTATTTTATTAATTAAATTATTCACTTTTATTTCCAAATTACATAAATTCCCTAGATCCATCCCAGCTGCTCCAAAAAAGCGGGTAACGCCCTAGTTTTACTTACCATTTCCCAAAGTATTAAGCGCAATACAATGTACAATACTGCCCTGTAGTTGCTGACTACAGTACAGCATTGTAGCATGAGTGCCGCTGTCTCATCCTCCTGCGTGCAGGCTCTGTAGAGGGGGCGGTTTGTAGCTCTTCTTTTTTTAAAAAAGTGATCTAACAATGTGGATAGAATTCACATAACTAGTAATCTTGTTAACCCCTTTAACTAAGCTAAATATGCTTATGTCTGGAGTGACTTCCTGACAATAGTGTGGTTCGAATTCGCGACGCCGCAAGTATGACACCTTTGGCATTATGCTATTGACGCTTCAAATGCAAATGCATCTAAGTTCTTACTTACATGGAGCGATTGCCTACCCAATCTATCTACGAGTAATCTCAACGTTCCACTAGCTGCGTAATGCCTGCAATACATGTTGGCCGAGCGTTGTCGAGTGAAGGCCAATACCAACATGTAGACGGTTTATTTGCCTTGTCTTGCTATCGCTCGGTGTCACTTGCCTAGTTGGCCGAGTGTAGGCCAGCACCAACGTTCATTTGGTGCAAATTGTCTTCGCTTGCCGTTGCTCGTGATCACTTCGGATCGGTGTCGGTTTTTGGTCACAAATCAAAGGCGCTCGCCTGCGCTCGGCCAACGTGTGGGCAGCTCTACAGACCCTCTTCTACATTGGTCGTCTGCATTGGCGTTCAACGAACTTGTCGATCGTGTGGACGTTATTTCTTGCCTTGTACCTATTTGCCAACGCTCGCGTTGGCTTACGCTCTGCCAACATGTATTGCAGGCTTAACAGGATACTCTTTGGCAAGACGAGTGTTATATTTTCTGGCTCCTGACTACCCATAACGACTCACAAAAATGTACAAAAGATAGCGGGGACCAAAAGCTTTTTTTTTTTATCGTGGTAAAATTATCAAATAAGTCCTCCCACCCCGGGCAGGGTGGGAGGGACTGTCAGACTTTTACTGACTAAAATCCACGGTGCTCCTTCAATAACCCTTTACGTACCGGGGTCACGGTAATGGGATGAGTCCCACGACCCCGGCAGGCTTCGGCCCTCTACGGGGGGGCCTCGTCATATTGCTGACGCTCTTTGAGGCGCGCGTGGAACACAACGCGTCGTCGACCCGGGCATGGTCCATGGTCGGACAGCGAGTTGCCCTTTACTCGCTGTCCGCATGCCTGCGCCTACGGTGGCCGGAGATCGTCGGCCGACGTCCGACGCCGTGGGCGTCTACCACTGCGGCTGGGGGACCAAATGCTTAGGCTGCGTTTCTACCTGAGATTTGCGAGGATGCGTAGCGAGGGATGTGTTTGTAAAGAACCAATAGAATCGATTCATTTACCTCGCCTCGGTCAGCACAGCTCTGGTGGAAACGGCTCAGCGGAGCTAGATTTTTGCGCATACAAAACAAGCGAGGGATGTGTGCGAGGGATGTGTGCGAGAGATGTGTTGCGAGGGATGTGTTGCGAGGAATGAGTGTTGAGAAGGATGTGTTGCGAAGTTTGCGCATTCTCGCACCACACATTAATGCGCATTTTCACAGCTCCGCTACACATCTTCGTAGGCACATTTTCATCGCACAGCTTTGGTGGAAACGCCCACACATTTTCACAGCACAGCTAGACATCCTCGCACGACACATTTCCATCGCACATCTCTGGTGGAAACGCAGCCCGTGCTTTCCGAGGCACGGAGGGCTCTAGATATGTTACGATGAACACCCATCCATAGACCGACTACGGTAAGCGTTGCTTAACCTCGATGACGACCTGTGCAGCTGTTATTATTTAGACGGCAGTTCCTCATTACATACAGACGTTTATTAAATAACCTGTGACCAGTAAAGACAGATGTAACCATCCGTTGTTGTGTTTTAGATAGTCTTATCGTAAGCGGCGGTAAATAGGCAAAGCAAACGTGTCGTTTTTAAATATTTTCTTTACCTTAAGTCCTGGATCATTAGTGACAACCTGTTGACAGCAATGCGTTTGCACAATGATGTTCGCCATAGCCCGGAGTAAGTCTAGACTGTCATGTTTTTGGGGGTAAAGTCATTTTATGACTCCTCATCTGAGCGGAGAGGAAGGAAGTGTCAGAGTTTTACCCCGCCCTATTCCTACAGTTGCTCTTGTATTCCAGGGCCACGGCATAGCGTTAGAACGATCCTGCAACCCTGACGTCTGAACTGCCTGGGATCCTGCTAATTCTAGACTTATTTTTTTTTTGGATAATGGATGACAACGATGTAGAGCAGTATGTATGAGTAGTAGTTTAATCAGTAGAAATCTGACTCTCCTTCCGCTACACTCAAAGCGGCAGGAGTCATTTGAAGATTTTACCAACGAAAAAAAAAACTATGCAAGTTGTGATAATATAATAAAATATACAACGTGTAACGGAAACCCCATATCTATCCAAAAGGACTGAAGACATCTGGTATGGAGTCTCTATGCAAAGTTTCAGCTCAAAATAAGTGACTCACAGAATTGACCACAAATTATTGGTTTTATATGTTTCTTGAATACTTCGTCACTTTCCACGTCACTTGCCAATAAAACGATAATTCTCTTCGTTCTTCTTAATTTGAAAAATACGGCCCCTGGTATTGAAATTTCTAATATGCTCCACACATGTAAAACCCTTGCCATATCGTTTGTTAGCATCCAAAGAAGCCGTGCACTCGGTATGTACCCTTTAAATTACACGTTGTATTTATAAGACAAAAATATTGGTCTAACTTAAAAGATATTCTCAATTTTCGATCTGAAAAGTTATTCAGTAACTACCAAGGTTAGTTTCTACGACTGGAGGCAGTATGATAAGGTTTTTTAATAAAACGCACAATTAAGCACAGTGGAAATATTCAACATCTTGTTTGCTATGGCAACATCCGGGGTAGGTATTAAATACAAATGACTTGCTGCACAAGCAACCTATCTAAAAACTACCTGAAATCTTAATAAAAATTGTATAGTTCCTATTCAATAGTCATTGAAATTATATCTTATTTTTAAAATAAGCAATTATTGTAGTTATTATTGTTTTCTATTCAAATTATCTATTTCAAGTGATGGCCTGAAACAGGTTATTATAAGCCTAGATAAGGCAGGTTGTTACTAAGAATTAAATTTTATCTCGATTGATATTAAGATCAATAATTATTTAACTTTTGTTTATTCAGCCACTTACAATACCTTTTTAGACCTATTATTTACATTAAGGCCATAGTATCTGTGCATTGCTGTAAAAATGCCACTTGAATATTTTATTTATTATGATAACTTATTATATTTGATAGCGAAGAGATTGAAGACTGAGGAAATAGCTTACTCTCTTATAAGTCGGTAAGCTCTTGTCAGAGAGTTTGTGGTTGTAATTTAGTTTTCTGGGCAATTGTGACCATCTTCAGTACGTTTCGTTTTCTTTGTTAGCAGTGTCTTGGAACGCTCATGAAATGCGCCGCCCACAGCTTACTTAATTTGGTCAATCCATTACATCGAAGGTCTACCGCGCGGTCTGGTTCCTTCCACTTTGCCCTGCAGAACGAGGCGTTGGATGGAGTCATTGAAGTTTGGCGATAGTTGAAATACAGGTTGTATCACCTAGTACGTAAAATTCAGTCTAAGTTTCATTCAATAAAACATTGTTATTATCATAGTCCCATATAGATATTCCTATATTGAATAGGCTGCCAGGAAAAATAAAGAACATCAATTCTTTAAGTTACACTATTGAAGGAAAAAGGGAAAGGTACATGGAAATCCAGTATCAATTATGTCAACACATTTGCCAGTGATACATTAATTAAGGTATATCTCCATGTCGATCTGAGTAGGAAGTAGTATTTTATATGTAACGTCTGCTTATCTGACCAATACAACCCATAACCATAACTAGGTAACACTATTGGCACCTCTTGCCACTCTTGGCAATCGTGTCCAATACCTCTTACCTCGAAGAACGTTTTAAGTTCCTTCATGACACACATACTAGAGATTTGAGATCATCGGTAAAATTGACACTTTCAATGCTTGCACATTCCACAAAATTTTATGATTCATCGTATTCGGTGCAGGCTACTCGTCTGTGGAATGCATTGCCGTTGTCAGTTGGACAAGCACAGTCACTTGCTGCTTTTAAAAGCTCTGTTGTCAATCATTTTTATACACTCCTATGATTATACCTTGTATTTCTCTCCTTATGACATATTTATATAACAAAACACATATTTATAAGTAACACAAAACAACAAACACATATACAATACACATATTATTAACTACATTAGTTACCTATGTTATATACTTGAAGTAGGTACACTGACTTTTCCCTCCCCTCTTTGTTTTATGTTCTTAAAGTCAATCCAAAAGTTGTCTGAAAGATATCGCTATCAGCAATAAGACCGCAATTGTAACCATATTTTGCAGTATTATACCTAAATCAAGTGTGTGTTTAAATTATTAGTGTACAATAAATAGTATTCCATCTATCTACCTCTTCACCCACCTCTGTACCAATCGTGTTATGGAATGGGCTGTAATGCACCACGCGAACCTAGTGCGGGTTGTAGGGCTATCAATCAATCTATAAATCAAATATCTTTATCAGCAATAAAATGTTTACATATAATGAAGCTCTGTTTCCTGAACTGTAGCCTCTAATTCAGGAACACAGGGCCTTCCCAAGTCGTACGTATTCTATTCTTTCGTTACAAGATTATCTTTCAGTTAAATAAGGACTTAAGTAATCATAAGGAAAGTATACAATATTTGTATACTTTCCATGCCTTCGAATTTTGTTTCCCAGGACATGACAATACGGTCCTCATGATGTTTTCCTTCACCGATGTGAGGCCGGTGGTGAAAATATAAATTAGAAAAAGTAATGTGTCTGACTGGGTTCAGAGCTACATCCTGCGAATTGCAACTTGGGCCAATTACCACTGGGCGACCAATGCTCACTATGAAACAATACCTATACACTTTTTTTAACTATGGGCACCCTTTCCAGCTTTATTTCAGACGCATGTAGATAGGCACACCTGTGGTGTTGACGGAGGATATCATTCGGATTTACCGAACTAATTATGTCTATCGCACATGCGCGTGAGAAACGCTTTCTAGACGTCTGAAGCTCAAACCCCAACCTACCTCAATCACAAAGAAACCTGCAAACAACCGTAAAGCATTTAACAGTGATTTTAGCATTCACTAAAATAGGTGAATTGAATAGGGAGTCCGCCAACTATGTAAGCTTGGCTTGATCTTATCGTGTTTTATCGCTCGATCTCTTTTTATTTCCCGCACTGTTTGGAAACTCGGCGGCATTACGTAGGGCACAATGGCTCATTAAGACCAGTGTTTTGGTTTAGCTACGAAAGTAGGTAAAAAGGACATCTAGTGATAATGTGCACGTGGTCAACTGTGCTGCTGATAGTAGACTGTTTTTAATTGATATTCTGTTCTTTTTTTCTGTTCGAATATTGGTTGTTAACTGCTTGATGGAACAGTTTGCGATTGAGCATTCTGCAACCGCTAGGTACACTAAAACTGTTGTACTATTTGTATAATTCATTTAATCAAGCAACTAGTTATTGCTCGATCTGGCCTGTCCCTAGCTAGCCTTCCCCACCAATGCCCTAAGCCGAAATTCGTACCCCACAAGAAACTGTAGATAGGTAGATATACTCTTTATTATATACACCATAACAGAGTTTCTAATTTGGATTTGAACCCTTTAAGGTTTTTTTATTGTATTGATAGGCTCGCTTTTCGGTCAATATCTCATCTGAAAGTGAGAGATGAGGTATACCATGGAGCACTCTTGCCCAGAACTAACGTAGAGTATGTTAGTTCTGACGTGAACACCTCCAGGTTGTAGCTGTCAGGAAATGTAGAATCCAGCATTTAATGTGGCTGGTCGCCCGGCGTATGGTTCTGATTATTATAATAGACTTTTTTAATTATTTGCCTATCTTGGTATGGACATGTGATGGGGAAGGATGGCACGACAAAGAAATCGTCACATGGTTCTAAAACCACGAGGGAAAATAATGTATGCATTTACAAACTGTTTCAGCATAAAAAAGGCCGAACATCTTATGGGTTAAAACAACTATCCTTTTGTTATATCTTTAGTATATTTAAAAATTTTGTTTTTTTTTTAATTTATTGAATGTTATTACGCTAACGCGGCGAAGCAATAACAGACACACGATCTTTAAAGCCAAGTAACACATACTGTCCAGTCGGTAGTTACCATCTATTCAATTCTGCAATCCTCCATTACTCGGAAAGCAAGTTAAATCCTTGGTCGTGGCATTCATTTTTAGATCAGTCGTTACAAGTACTAATTAGCTCAAAATTCTGACACTAAGCTCGCCCAATAACTGGGTTGTGTTGGTCGCTTCATATGAAATACTGATAATACTCAGATTTGTACCGTTATACTGTAAGCCGTTCCAACAAGCAACAAGCTAAGCACTCGCTAGAATAAAATTCAGGTGAAATAATCAAAAACATATTAAATAGGAGTAACTGCACAAACGCTGTATGTTAGTGCATACCCATCTTTTACAAGCAATTAAACTTCTGCACATAATTATTCGCAATCCAAACGAAAAAGTTTAATACTAGTCAAAAAGCACAATTCAAAATAACTCAACGGGGAACCGAACCTTATTCAGGCTGGCGGCTGATGGCGGTATGCAAACCTGGCTAATAAATGTATCGGCGCTATCTTCAAAGGCGCATCTCTTTAGAGCGGTGCGCTTGCGCCGCTGCCGTCTTGCGTCCGTGTAGAGTAGTGCAGGAGTGGCGATGCTGAAGATTTTTTGTATACACATGAAACGAAAACACTTTATTGAGAAAAAAGAAAAATGGCGTCAGAAAATTCCTTTCGCATCGTTGTCTGACTGGACATATGTATGCCCAAAAGATTGTTTTTTCTTTTTTAATTCCGGAGGAGGCCACTTTTGATCTTGATCTCACCTGATGGTAAGCAATAGGTAAGGTCTACGATGAAACAAGCAAGTCCAAAAGATGCCTGTTCACGCTTGCTTTAAAGGCTGAAAGGTCATAAGGGACAGGGAACACAGAAGCCGGCAGAAAGTTCCACACCTTGGCACTGCTACATTGAATGCTTATCCTCTGTTCGAGATGAAGTATAGTCTTGGGCCAGACAGGTGCCAAAATTGAAGTTTTATGGATCTTTACTAGTTTTATTTTCAATTTGGTAGCAGTCAACAAACAAACTTTATGGTTTGTTAAAGTTTGAATCTTGAATTAAGGTCTTCTCACATAGCTTTTAATATGTATAGCAATACGTTATTATGTTATCTTGTTAGATACTGGTTTGCCAGGACGTTGAAATTTCAACTTATAACTCATGATAAATTAAATTATGACCGATCAAACACAAATCGCAATAGAAAGAAGGTAACCACAGCGATAGTGCTTGCGCTTTTTTAGAGCTGTAATGTTGGTGCATGACGCGTCTATAGATATACTTACATAACGTAGACAGACAATCTAATTTCGCCAAGCCCGTTCCATAATCGGACTACAAAACAAACGGCGATGCGCCATCGTTTCATGGTCGACATCCAACCCATACGCATAAAACGTTTTGGGAATACTTTCATTGTGCGTACGGCTAAGAAGTGGAATTCCCTGCCCGAGTCTGTGTTTCCTGATCGCTATAACCTGGGTATCTTTAAGTCAAGAGTGAATAGGTTACTTCTAGGCAAGTGTGCTCCATCTTCGACCACATCATCACTTACCATCAGGTGAGATGGTGGTCAAACGCGAGCCTATTATCAATAAAATTGTTTACGTGGTAAGGTTTTTCATACAAAATGGACAGATCATTAGTTCTATCCTGTGTATTCCCACTGCATGGAGACAGTCCTCCTCTCTCTTCGATCCTCCTAGGATCCATACCGTTTTCCTCACGATGTTATCCTGAACCATTTTGAGATAAACTAATTATTTCCTTGGAAGATGGGTAGGGCTTTAGTGTGGGATGCAACTTGTGTCGATACTCTTGCACCATCTCATCTTCCTAGCTCGTCTTGTTGTGCTGGCGCTGCCGCTGCAGCCGCTGAGAACCTCAAGCGGCGGAAATATAATAACCTTGTTGGAGGTTATATTTTCGAGCCGTTTGGGATGGAGACCTTGGGATCGTGGGGTCCGAGTGCTCACAAATTGTTTAAAGAACTATCCAGGCGCCTAGTTGACACTTCGCGTGACCCAAAGGCTGGCTTATACCTTGGACAGCGGTTAAGCATTGCCATACAGCGTGGCAATGCCGCCAGTCTTTTGGGCACATTACCAGTGGACAGCGATGCGCACGAATTTCTGGACGCCATATTTTAGTTTATTTTTAGATGTATATTATTATGTAGTTTAGGGTTTTTATTTAAGTGTATATTCCATTATTGATTAAATAAATATCTGTTACAAGTCAATTATTTAAGTTAACGTACAAAGATTGTGGTCTCATATTCAAGTTTGAAATCATTCGACATAACCAAAAACACTATAAATAACTCAATCGCGCAATAGTTTCTTAGTTGCACGTGATTTACTTGAAAATTATAAGTATGGGTACTATTACTAATAAAAGTTAAAGGCTGTAAGCTCATTATACTGGCTAACTATAATATCTAAATAATCATGAAACTTCTACATTATTGAGTACATACTCTTATTGATTTCACTACAGTTTATATCTCAGCATATCTTCCACTGGTACACCAGCAAGTACCTCTGGTCAGTGCACAAACGCATATTTTATTGGCTCTCTATCGACCATTACGTCGCGAACTGTTTTTATGTTCATTCAATTTGAGACGCTGCCACGCGACATCCAATGGTCTAGCTTAGTGACCGTAATTGTTACTAATTAGCTTATTAATTACACTTATTGCTTTGAGAATTATGTCTTTATATTCGAAGTTGTATAAGAGTTTTGAGACTGAAGTATTTCTTTAGATTAATGATGAATTACCAACTGGACGCGCTTAAGTCTATCGAGAAGCGGGCCAAGAGACTCATTGGCAACGATGCACTGGTCGAGTCAAAGTTCCAGAGCCTTGAACACCGACGAGGAGTTGTAAGTCTATCGGTTTTCTATCGGTTACATTTCGGGGAGTGTGCGATGGAATTACACAATCTAATTCCACCAAGCCCGTTCCATCATCGGACTACGAGACAAACGGCGAAGCGCCATCGTTACATGGTGGAAATCCCACCCATACGCACAAAATTTTTGGGAATACCTTCATTGTGCGTACGGCTAAAGAGTGGAATTCCCTGCCGGAGTCTGTGTTTCCCGACAGCTACAACCTAGGAGTCTTTAAATCCAGAGTGAATAGGTTACTTTTAGGTAAGCGTGCTCCATTTTCCATCACATCATCACTTACCATCAAGTGAGATAGTGGTCAAACGCGAAACTATTTTCAATAAAAAAATAATAATTAGATACTGCTGTTTCCTGCGACTTCGTTCACGTGACTTGAATGTTTTTTTTTTATTAATCTTGATAAATTCTGCAGGATATTTTTCCGAGATTTTTTTAGATAAAAAGTAACCTATGTGCTTTTACAGACTTCAATCTTTCTCTTTGTTAATTTCATCCATATCTGTTCTCTACCTCTATACGTCCATCCATTAATGAAGTATACGTTATAAAGTTACGCATCTATACTAATGTTATAAAACGGAAAAGTTGGTTAGTTTGAACGCGTTAATCTTGAAAGTACTGTGTGGATTGGGATGGAATTACAGAGTAGCTTGAAGCTTAAAGAAGGTAAGGAAGGTAAGGTAAGGTAAGGCTATACAACGTGTAATTTAAAGGGTATATACATACCAAGTGCACGGCTTCTTTGGATGATAACAAACGATATGGCCAGGGTTTTCTAATCCTATGTCTACATGTGTGGAGCATATTAGAAATTTCAATACATTGATACCAGAGACCGAATTTTTCAAATTAAGAAGAACGAAGAGAATTGTCGTTTTATTGGCAAGTGACGTGGAAAGTGATGACCCTCATAGTGCTGTGACGCGTTTGTTATTATTGGTATTCAAGAAACATACGAAACCAACAATTTAGGGTCAATTCTGTGAGTCACTTATTTTGAGCTGAAACTTTGCATAGAGACTCCATACCAGATGTTGTCTTCAGTCCTTTTGGATAGATATGGGGTTTCCGTTACACGTTGTATACCCGATTGCAAAAGAAGCAGGATTATGTTTCAATCGTGATAAAGCTCGACGCTAGATTATGCATGGTATTAGCTTACTACCAATATATTAATACGACCCGCAAGGACGTTGTACCCCTTTCTACCAAAATTATACAGATGGAGAACTATGAAATTTGGCACAGTTAAAGTTAGTATAATATGGAAGAGTAGTGCAGAAAGCTATTCTTTTATATGCTTTCAATGTTATTTTAATGATGGTTGATTTTCAACCACTGGGGGACACTAGTAGGGTATGAAGTCCGCATTTGAACGCTTCTTTAATGGCTAAGCTATAAATAATTCATAATATCAAGGACAAAAACGCCTAATGCCTATATTATTAATCATAAGAAAAATATTTCCTACTTCACAAATATTTAATATTTTAGTGAATTTTGGAGCCAAATAAAGTACCTAACCACTCTCCCTATTAAAGGAAAACTCAAAAATTTATTAATCCTAATTACTACTTATATTATTAATGTAAAAACGTTTATATTTGTATCTATACATCGCGCTAAAATCGCTAAAAGGACGCGGTTACTAATGTATGTTGTAGGGGAGTACAATCTGGAATAACACAGAGGCTACATTGTATCCTGAGATAATTTGCAAAATATCCTAGCGAATAAAGTCACGTGCAACAGATAGTACTTAAACTAATAAAACATAGACGGATAATGTGAGAGGACCCAGATGTCCCCGAGGATTAAAATGTAAAAAGCGAATAAAAACTTAATTATCACGTATTATAACAACCTCGCGCCAAAATGCACGCGTTGCGAAACTGTGCGTAACTATAGAAATTGATTTTACTTGCAACAATCTTTTGCTTTAGAGAAAAAAAAAAACAGTCTTATCTATACTAGCTATAACCTGCGGGTCTTTAAGTCAAGAGTGAATAGGTTACTTTAAGGTAAGCGTGCTTCATCTTCGACCACATCATCGCTTACCATCAGGTGAGGTGGTGGTCAAACGCGGGCCTATTATCGATAAAAAATACTATAATTATAAAGATGTAAAATTTGTTTGTATGTAAGGACTTCAGAACTAACGATCCAATCCTAAAAAATCTTTCTTTGGTAGTGAGGTGCAGTAATGGTGAGTGCTATAAATTATATCGAAATCTACGCAGACGGAGCCACGGGCGAAGTGCTAGTATTTTATAAGCATGATTTTTTTTGTATCAAGTACTATTTTAAAACTATGTATTTCCTCATCTTAACATGCATTTTTTACATTTTGGTATGTCTCACGTGGCTACAATGCATTGCTATAGATTTTTCTTTTAATATTATATGACATTCTGTTATTTTTGGAAAACTTCATGAATTAAACATCCTTAGGCATGATTACATATATTATTTACTTACTATGACTTCCTAGATAGATGCATATCGACACAATGGTAATTTTATAGTTTTCAATAAGCGTGAACTGTAGATATTTAACTTTCGTAATATAAATGTGTGGATCACCGAGTTTCGTAAATTATTTATTTTATTCGATAAAACTGTATGCTTGCGGCAGTAAAGAACCATATCCCATAAATTCAAATTTGCATAAATATCAATAGACAGCCTGCAATGAAAAATAACTCAATTATACCCCCCAAAAATTCCCCGAAATCATACTGCACAAACTCAAATCTTCATTTCTGTACTTATATCTGTGTTTTCTCCAAAACGTCAATACATCAATAGCCGTGGTTCTCTCTACAGGGGCGTGATACCGCGGCCCGCTTCGTAATTACAGGCGCGAGCGCCCGCGGGCCGCACGGGCACACCCCTGCCTTCGCAAATTATTTAGTAATTTTAATTTTATTTGGACTTATGCAGCTTTCGTTTTGTTTTTGTTGTTTGGCGTTTGGCAAGTGTAGTGATGGTAATGTATCATTAAATGTGTCATTAATTTGAATCGATGTTTATCGGTGGGATAAAATAAATATGCGATTCTTTCGAATGTATGCAATGATTGATTGTGGCAAGGGGATTGACTCAAATATTTATTGGGATGAATTTGTCAATTTTTGTGCGTGTCAAGGAATGTTATAAGTGGATATTATTTTCCTTTTTTAGGGTTCCGTAGTCAACAAGGAACCCTTATAGTTTCGCCATGTCCGTCTGTCTGTCCGTCTGTGTTTAGCTCAAAAACTATTGGTACTAGAAAGTTGTACTTTGGCATGAGTATACACGTTAATGACGCCGAAAAAGTGGTAAAATAAAATTTTGAAAAAAATAATTATTTAGGGTACCTCCCATACATGTAAAGTGAGATGATAATTTTTTTTCGTTCTTCCAAATGTGTGAAAAGTGTGGCATATTGATGGATAGGTCTTTCAAAAATATTAGGGGTTTGGTAAGACCGTTTTTTGATTAAGTAAATCGTTCGTGACTTATCAAGCTTTAAAGTACTAATTTTCGTTAGAGTCAAGTGTCTCCCCCTCTATCAACTAAACGGTTGTAGTTAGAAATTCAAATGTCACGGCAGTAGTACCTATATATAACGAAATTTAAAGGAAAACTATCACACATAAGTGGGCTTTACAAGTTTACGAGTAATAGTCGACCAATTGTATTTGACTCGAAAATTTCGAACAACTCTATAGAAATGTCGATAGATGGCGCTAAGCGCCAGTTGTATCGTGCTAGCTTCTTGTGACGATTGAGTAGTGTAGCTCTGTGTCCGTATTTAAATTCAAAACACCGGCTATGACAAGTTTTATACAAATCTCTAAAAAAAATTAAAACTTTCCGTGCAAAATTGTCGGATCAGGTGAGGATTTGTATAGGAAGTCAAATTAGTTAGGTAGTCATGTTTGGCTTTTAGTTAGAGCATGGTACGAAACGATCAGTCAGCGAATACGACACGCACTTGGCTGTTATAAAAACTACGGAACCCTACACTGCGCGTGGCCCGACACGCACTTGACCGGTTTTGTAGTATTAAAATCATGTAAGTACCTACTTCATTCTGAATTCTTGTTGAAAGGAAAATAATAAATCCAAAAATGCATATGAATAAAATTTTATTGTTCCTTATAAATTTTCTTACAATTAGGTAGAACTTAGTTTCGCAGTGCGAGTGTCTCGATACTAAACTAAAGAATTGCAGCGTAAACTAAAAACAATTTAACTAAGTATAGTTTTAGTACAAATAGTTATATCCTATGAGATATTTCTTTATTAAAATATTCTAACAGTTTATACAGAAACAGTAGTTCTTTAAATTTTATTACTAAAACAATATAAAATACTACTTAAAATATATCTACAGGCTTATTGGAAGAACTATATTTCATTTAATTCGACTTTCTCTTTATTTTTAGTTTTTTATCTACGAAATATACAAAAATAGTTACAAATAAATAATCTTTTACATAGGAATCGCTTTATTCGCTACCTTTATGGTATACGGATTTGGACGTACAAAAATATTTTAGGACTTCTTCACATAGCACCAATTCACATTAACATTAGTTATTTAATACATTTTTTCAACTCTTAACAGTAATAACAGTCGCCGTCACAAATTGCTGCCGCTAACATTTCATATATTTTTTTTACACTTTCTTCAAGGCACAGACAATTTTGGAACTTAAAACGTGAATACAAGTCGTTTCGTTTTCATAATTATAATTATTTTTATTGTTCTACAGATCGTATAAATTCTCTTAAAATAGGTTACTCTCCTCTTTAATTTATTCACAGTGTAATAAATAGTTGAAAAGTTTTACACAAATTACAAAAATCGCTAAGTTGCGAGCTAGTTAAAAAAATATTTATATCTGAGTTACATCACTTTGTCATCGCGGTTTACAATTTTCGTGATTTTGTTACTTATACAATTTTGGTCTAATTTTAGTAGAACCAATTCTTACAATATCACTTATATCCGCTGTGCATACTTGTTATCGTACGTTCCATATATATTTGGGAGGAAATCAACTCTTTGGGCTACAGTTTAGGAAGAGTCCATTTGCTACCCCGTATCAGTCCTTTTCTAGTCAATTGCTGTAACAAGTCTGTCGCACTCCGGCTAGGATCACACTAAACTCGTCCTCGGGTCTGACGTCAGAGCCGGGAGCACTGGGAACGTAGTTAGTAGGAGGGGCTCCGGCGATCACAGAGGCGTAAGGAGACGCGTACATCCTCTCGGAGCAGTACTCCGGGCCCGGCGCCTGCTCCGGGCAGTAAGGCGGGCGGAAGTTCTGCTGCTGCTCATATCTGTACTGCTGCTGCTGCTGATGCTGCTCCATCGGGCCTTCAGCCCCATAGTCCAAGTACTTATCAAATTCCCGCGCGTCCACGTCAGACTCGGGAGAGCCCGTTCTTATCTCCGGACGGGGATTCATATAGTTCTGCTCTCCATCCTGCTGCTGGTTTGAAGGCGGCTCCTCAGAGAAGTAGCTACCACCTGTGTCATACTCGGTTTTTGGCTGATCAGGATAGTGAGAAACATACGAGTCCTCAGTTTTATACATCTGTTCGTAGTGGTCGAAATGCTGATACTCAATAGTGTATTCCGTGGGTATCGGGCCACTTGGGGCGTTAGATACCCTTGGCGTTGATGTGCCTAAGGCTTGCTGGTCTTGCGACGTGGCAACGGGTGGGAAGAACGTCCCTGTTACCAGCGGCGGCTGCTCAGTCAAGGTCCTCTGCGTGCACATGACGTACATTCCGTTGGCCATGCCCATGGCGGCTACGGGCGCTGGCGAGAAGGACCCTGGCGTTCTATAAGTTTTATAGGGTGAGTATGAGTCGGACATAGAGGAGGCATTGATCGCTCGCCTCCTCTCTTCATACTGAAAATTTTCCTTTTCATTTTCGACTGGAGATGCATCAGGTGTAGGCAGGGGCGCTTCAGCGGGGGCGCTCCTCCTGCCTTGAGGTTCGGGTGACCTCGCGGGGGAAGATTCTGGAGTTTGGACGTGGCCGTTGTATTGGTTGTTTTGGAAGTCAGATGCGAGGGGTGAGGTCCGGTAGGGAGAGAAGCCAGCTCCGGGGTTGTGGTTGAAGCGGGGGTCTGGGGAGTCAGTGCCGGTGGCGTAGGGTGAGCCCAGGGCGGTGGAGGTAGCGGGCGGCGCGCTGGCGGGCGTAGCGGGCTGGTTGGGCCGCGTCTTGTTCTGCTTCCTCCTGCGCGGTCGGTACTTGTAGTTGGGGTGCTCCGTCATGTGGATCACCCGCAGACGCTCGGCTTCCTCCACGAACGGCCGCCTGTCTTGTGGTGTGAGCGAACGCCACTTTTTACCTGGAAAATGAAAAAAAAAAAGAAATGAGCCGATTGTGTTTACCAGTACACAATGTTGCTACACGTTTTTGCAGAGCGGAGAAAATTGACGTGCCATGACTTGTCGTGGTGATATTACGATATTATTTACGATACTTTTTATCCGCCGTGTAACTGAGGTTTATGCGTTTAGCGTGAAAAGTTGTCACTGTTTTTCTGCAAAACTGTGTATCGTGTGTGTTGAGAGTTTTTGCAAATATTTTATGACGTAGGTACTCAAATGTATGCTCCGGGCACACGGCACAGCAGCAATATTATAGATGAAATATGTATTTTTCCATTAGATTACTAAATTTATTTGCTATTTATCACAGTGAGACAGCTGTAACATTATACTCGTTGTTTATTAGTATTACCTTTCGTATGTAGATAACATTCAAGAATAATATTAGTGGCATGTTAAATAAACAAAATAGATTCAGCCAGTCACAAAGTCAAGCTAAATAATCACGATAGTGTTTTATCAAATAACTATAAAACACGTACTATGAGGGTATCATAAATAACTTCATATATCTTGGACCAAGAACTGTGAGATTGCTGTAGAATTTTAAACTTTATTTTTTGTTTCATAAAGCGTAAAATACAGTGTGCGTTAAAGTGTGAGGTTCTGAGAGAAATTATCGAGGAGTCCGAACAATCTTTAAGGATATTTATCAAGGCGACACTACTTGCTACCGGCAAAACAAACAACTTCACTTTTAGTGATGCGGCATGTCGATATAATAAATGGTAATTTATCAACCGAGAATTTAAATAGGAGGACGATTTTTTTGTTATATTTAATGGAATGGAATGGAGAATATTATTTTATCATTTTATTTTTATGTGGTTTAGCATTTTTTTTAGCGGTTTAGCGGTTTTGATGATTAATTCAGGGTTACGACTTTAGTTTCTCTAGAACTACCGTCATATATTTTATGGAATATATTAACATTCCTACTTTATTTTAATGTTAACAATTTCAAATATTCGCATTAATAATAAATTTATCTCTTTATCTAAAACTTTTAAAATATTAATTTTAAAAACCTTCAGTAGTCCTCTAAATCAGTTTACGACGCAACTCGGAAACAATTTTATAAAAACGTCACTCAGGTATCAAATACTCGACTAACTGATGTCAAATGTCATCAAGACAAATGACGGGAAAAGGCTTCCTGTAGTGCAGGTCTTACTCCATTAGTCGTCTCATACTTATCGATGTTTTTTCTATCGATAATTAATGACAACATGTATCGTGAAGATTAAGAGCACTTGTCAGCAGACTGGGTGTGTCTTTTTTTATTAATTCATTGGCAAACTTGTTTTGATGTGAATCTCATTTTACATATTTAATTGTTTGTATCGTTTCATACGTTATATGCGTGACACTGTGACTTTTTTGGTTGCCCTTGTGAATAATATGAATTTAATTAAGTTACATTATTTTGGTCTGCATTTTAATTGTGTTTATAATAAATATAATTTGAATGAACGATCCACAGAGCTCTAAGTTGGTCCATTTATTTATAAATATTGTATTTCAATTGAATTCACATCACATCGGTTACACAAAATTGGTATTACGATCATAAAATTTTTATTATGAAAAGCCAAGCCGAATTATAGGTGTTATGTATGATGAATTACTAATCGACTACCTGGAGTAGTTTATGAAAGAAGATTTTTTTTGTCCGTGATCAGTTCATCACCCAAATAATAATTTACATTCAGCATGCAAAGATTAACAAGCCAAAACACAATACATTATTTCTTCTTTCAAATTCCTACACATCTCATATTATTAACCACATAATTCACATCCTACACATAAAACAAAATCATTATTTAAAACACATTTACTGTCGCTCGCGACATTTTTCCTATTAGTCATTTGTCGAGATTAGCGATAAGTATCGACTACCGGATTCCGTGGTGTCACCTCACTAGGCATTGTCGAGAAATATTTCTTTGTAGCAACGTCTAATAAAGCTTTTAGTGGGCACTTTATTACCGAGGTAATGACCTGAATGGCTTGACACCTGGCTAAACACATGGGACTTTAAGACCTAGATTGTTAGTGAGCTGGAGTTATTTATTATGAAATCGAGTATTTGTAATAAATAATACAATTTATAACTAAATAGTTATTAATAGTTGAAATTCATAAATATTGGAATTCATAAGTAATGTAATTTACATATTGCCACTTAGTCTTCCTGTCTTCTAATTTTTGCTGTGCTGTGCCTGACAGGGTTCATATTGATCTAAATTGTTTGTACCTCTCTCTTTCATGTTCAGTCAGTTTTAACAATCATTCCTTGTATGGTACATATGGAATGCAATAAATTATTGAGTATTGAGTTTTGTTTTTTTTTCTTATTCCGGATGAGCGCACTCTTGAACTCGATATTGCCTGATGTTGTAAAATGTAATCTTAAACCAAATTGTAAAGCAAATTCTAGATGCGTATGTGTAGGCTAATATTTTATGTATTAAATAAGGATTGAATGCACATTTCAGTTTCTATTTAATCAAAAAATGGTTGATATGCGCACTAATACACACATTAATTAATACGTGAAGCAAAACTTTTGTACCCATTTTTACGAATATTACGCAGTTGGAGGAGGTATGGAATTTGTCATAGTTAAAGTTGATAGTTATGTGGAAGTAGTGCTAAATGTTTCTATGTAATTAAAATTTCAGCCACTGAGCGACCACTACTTTTATTATGCATACATTGCTAAGAATAAATTAAATTTAAAATATTTTTTTACAGCTAAATACTATAAACGCTTGTTTTTTTAAAACTCATGGCGAAATCTTATGTTGCCATCAATATTTATTCTTTACGAAATGTTTCACGACAACCTAAGTACCTAAACTTAGACAAGCTAAATACTACTCGACGCTGGTAGCATACATCATTATACACATAACCCGATTAAAACTAATCACGTCTCCATACAATTAGTTAATATCATAGCCAGCGGACCACCGGTCGCGGTAAGCGGAGCCGGGCGCTATCGTAGTGTAATTGAGTGGCGGCGATAACGCATACATGCGCGTGCGACGGACGGAAGCCGTGGCGACAAGTGCTTGTAGTGATAGCGGGAAAAAAATGGGATTGCTTTTTTCTTTGAAGTATTGGTTGGTACCAGGCGAGGATATAAACACACCAACGCAATAAGCTTTTTTCTTTTTTTTTTCGGTGGAAATTACTCCTGCTGATCTAGGTGGGGTGGAAAGGAGTGTCAGACTTCTAATGACTAAAAACGCAGCCTGTTCCTCCAGTTAGAGTAGTATTGGCGCAACCCCGGAACACAATAGGCTACTACAATATTTTTTTTCGTGAATTATACTATGAGAGGAAACTCCTGGTATCTAGGGTAAACGGCGACTTCGCGTCTCCTAATTTTTAGTGCTCACTTTGATGGAGTATGACAATAAACATTATAAGAGTTTATAGCTTTTAAAAGTAAATGATTTTCCGGACACGGTTTTCTGAAATGTCAGTTGGAACGACGAAGAAGGCGTATTGCCTCTAGAGCCATATACTTATTTTCAATGAGAACGACTTGGTTTTGTCTAGTTTGGAATAAGAGATGAGAGCAGTTACTGAAGTTTCAGGTTTAATCACATGCAGGTTTTTTTTTCAAGACAACCAGACGTTATTGAACAAAGTTATCGTTCCAGAAATATGGGCTTTGTAACTATTTTTTAATTCAAGAAAATTGTACGTTATCAGACTTGTCACATTAACTCCAATCTAGCAACTTCCAAAATATTTTGGAAGGTAGGTAGGTACATCTCGATTTCATCCATTTTTTTTCTTGTAATATTCCTAGAAACCACCCACCCAAGAAAGTGGAATATCTCTAAATCGTAACAAATGGGTGCCCATTAACTTAAAGTTGAGGGATCCCAGTATCTAATATTGAATGACAGGAATCAATCAACGTGAACGACGAAATTCTTTTGTAATATTTCGGTTCGTGCGTCGGATGATAATTTAGTTAAAACTTTTTCAATTTGACGTTCTAATTTCGAAAGACATGTTGTCATTTATTTATTTATTTTTGTGTGAATGAGCAAAGCTTAGAATAACAACGCATAGAAGGATAGTACGAGTGCAAAAAGTGAGGCAACTAAAACTTAGCCATTTTTGGCTAACTTTGCTCGACGAGCCGTCAGTATTCAAGGTCACATTCTGCCGAACAGAGCTCGCGAGTAAATAATTTAAAACGACCGTTTGTAGCGTAAAGGGATGTCATAGTCCTTCAGGAAAACAAAAAACGTGTAATCAAATTACATTTCACAAGTAAATACTTACATTTTATACATTATATTTAAGTAAATCGACCATCAAACAAAAATTCTAATAACCTAACTTATCACAATTCAATGTTGCTATCCGTGAGGAAAAAAATACCCATATTGATTTCTTTTGTGCTTATTTTTGTTTAAAAAAATATAGTTTTGGCGGCAATTATGTATGAGTCAAACTAAACTATATTTATTTACAGCTACTACCTACAGTGTTTTATAACTAAAAGTTACTGTTAGTTCGAAGAGTGGCATCATAAAGATGACAATTTTATTGATTAAGATTTTTTTCATTTAAGTTATGTTCTCAATAATATTTTTCTATTTCATAAATACAACACATACTTTTAATTGATATCAAACGAGATTTTTTAAGCAATTAATACATTTCTATAATATCATTATAACACATTACACATCAAACATTCTAAACGCAATAAACGATATCTCATTTCGTTTACCTTCCGTAAATATATGTCATATAAGTCATATTACATGAAAAAACATCATCTTATTTAGTTTCATAACATAAAATACTTGATTTGATCCAGCAACATAATAGTGCGTTTTCCATTTTTGTGGTAATGGTACTGGTAATGGTATCACTGAAAGCTATATTTGTGTGCGTTTGAAGAACGTAGACACATTCGGCTCACGCACACAAAGAAAATAAAGTGGACACACGAAATCGCTCGTGTTTTGTTCTAGACGCCTCTTCTATGCGTTGTTATTCTAAGGAGCAAAGTGAATTTATCATAGGGATGTTTTGTCAGATTTATCGTTTTTACCAGTCTTTTTTATTTACCTACTTTAGATAGATACGTGGGTTGACTGGAAAATAAATAAAGGATGAGTGTCATATATTACTTTTCTGAATATTATTAAGTTTTTCAAAATACTGTAAAATTATGCACTAAATGTTAAAGCAAGAACAATGCCCCGATCATTTGGTCCGAATTTTTTCTACAGATATCAGAAATGCTTAGATGAATTTCTTATAGAATAATAATTAATAAAAAAAGCTACTTCAACTTCCTATCAAATAAGTCCATGATTAATAACTCTCACAAAACATTTCTACAGAAATATTAAACAAACCATAGTCATCCCAAAAGCTTCAATTATTAAATAAAATAGATCGTTCATTAATATCAACAGATCATTAGGCCCATAACGTTGGCGATCTAATTAATGACGTATAGGAGTGGACCACCTCGTCAAAACAAGCATGATCGATTGGCTCATTATATCGTTGTCATTTATTTATTTTTTATTTGTATGTTGGTACACTGCTTCTGGATGCCTGGTTGGTTACCGTTACACGCGGTGGCTACTGTTTTAAAAAGAGAATAAGTCTAAATATTTTGAAAGTGGAATGTAGATGATCTTATACAAATAAATGACAATACATATTGTCTAGCTGACGTTTTTCAGTTTTAGGGAAACTTGAGATTTGGAAATTTCAGTCAGCGGCAGCGGCATGTGTAGCGTAAGTTTTTTTTATAAACCTGGAAAAATAATGAGAGATAAGTAACTACTCAGTCTGATATCCAAACAGATTAGACACAATCTTTGCGTAGTGACTTATGAGTAAGGTATTATTGCGAGCTTCCTACAGAGATTTGAAAGAGTTCAAACAGCGAAGACAATAAATAAAAGAACACGCGCCAGTGTGTACCTACAAAATCAACAAATACTTTTCATTTTCTCAAAGTCCAGTTATGACAAAGTTTTATATTCAAAACAAGGAACTACCCAAACCGGCGGCCTAAAAACAAAATGTCCCCAATCAATCGTTGAACCCACCGTAGTGTCAATAACAACCAATAGATGGCAGCACCGATTTTTTGCGCAGACGGATGTCGAAGAGCATGCGATGCATTCTAAATTTATATCCCCTCTCCCTTTCTATCGCATGCAACTTTAATATCCCCGTCTCTTTCTAGCAAAATATTTTTTTTTGCATTTCGATTCCAAGTGCGTGGTCAATTTTGTCGTTTTTTTTTTAAAGACTTGTCTCATAGTCTCCGGACAGTGGCCAGTTCGTTTTATTGTCGTGCGTATGTAGACTTTTATTTCGGATCGCGATACAGGGTCATGTAGAAATTATTGGCTGAATTTAAATCATATGGCTGTTCTTTAAAGTATGTTCTGTTTGTAAGTCTGATACGATTGCCGATTGTGACTATTGTACTTTTATTGAGCGTAAACTGTTTTTGTCTTTGGTAACGGATAATTTTTGAAGTTATTGAGGAGTGAATCTGTTAATGTAGTATTTACGACCAAAAATGTGAAACCTCGAACTGAACTGTCCAGCGGAAGTGTTGTGTGTCTAAGTTTTTAATTATTAAAACTATTTGCACCAATGTAAAAAGGCGGACATAAGCATATACGGACTTAGGCTTTAGACATTCTATATGTTAGTGTATTTTTCAGTTTTTGAAATAAACATTTGTTTGTTGCAAGATGGTGACATTTTAAGTCATCTCATGGATTAACTTCAAAGTTCTGATGAAAAGTGAATTAGAGCAGATGACAAAAGTAAAATAAAACACCCAGGTTCGTGACGGTTTAGAAAACCTTTGCTAGAATGATTTAGAATCACCAAAACCTGAAGAAAAGTGTGCGATAATTTTGACTCATTTTCATTTTGACTCCCAGTCCCCATGACTCTACTATATTGTGCAAAAGGGATATTAGAATACTTGTGTATAACTCCATCTCCCTCATACAAACGAATATTTACAGTTTGAAAAAGATATACACTCTTTATTGTACACCATATATAATAATAATCCAGAGATCTTTTACCATGTTTTTTTAAAGAGAATAGTGTACTTGTCTTAATGCCACGGGCAGAACATTCCACAGCTGCTTGCTTGTTTCGTAAATAGTAACGTATTGCAGGTACCTATGGTCCCATTTCCTTACACCATTTTTTGACTGCCTGCCGATCTGGGCGAAGCGAGAGGTTGTGTCAGACATTTACTAACTAAACCCCATCCGTTTTCCGTCATTTGCGCTTCGTGTTTCAAGGCCACGGTACTCTTTCTAACAATGCCGCAACCCCGGCAAGCGACGGCCCCCTAGTTGGCCCCGACAATCCTTAGACCATAACCCTACAATGATTACACCTATACCAAAGCTGTTCGGAAAACCTCAAAGCCTTCCTAACATCCGACAATCGTCTAGCTATTCCATGTTCCTCCACAATCGGCTGCCTACAAGCCTTCGGGTCTCCATCGAGTCTGCGAAAGGCATTTTTTCCCTCAGTTCTCAGAAACGCCGCGAAATAAAACAGCAAAGCTGCCGAAATGCATAAACCGACGCTTTATTCGGCCGAGCTATGTTGGCGGAAACGAAAGCTTGAGAGTGGTGTAAGGTGAAAGCGGAAGCGGGGGCTGGTTTGTAATTTGTGTTCCACAGTTCATTTATTATAAATCATGAAAGGCTTGCGTTTGACTACTGTCTCCCCTGATCGTTAGCAATGATGTAGTCGATAATAAAGCACGCTTATCTAGAAGTAACCTATTCTCTGTCTGGCTTAAAGATCCCCAGGTTAGTTCATGAATGTTTTCATATATACATATACCTGATTTTAAATATTCACATTCTACACGTTTATTGGCAACCTCACACACTACACATACTCACAAACTACACAAACTGTTTCTACCTTTTAATAAATTGTATTTAAAAAAATCTCTTATAAAATTCAGGCTGCAGGGACTGGTGATCTGTATTACAGGCCATTGAGTCCTAGTGGCCAATATCTGCTTAATTTGTTTTTTTTTATCTATTTGATTATGATGGTCTGTTTCGTCTGAGACTGTTTTTAATTAATTATTTTATTTAAAATATTTTTTTGAGAAGTAAATTTACCAATCAATTGTTTCTTTTTTAATTTGATTATGGTGCTCTACTTCGTTTGAGACTGTCTCTAATGAATTGTTTGATTAATAATTTCTTAAAGTCTATTTATTAAAGGTCAATTAACCAAGCCGTGTTCCGCTCACAGTCAATGCCTCACACCACTTCATAAAAACCATCGCATATGTTCGTGTTTCTACGTGCAATAAACTTTAGTATCTCGCTGTAAACGCACGCCGTCGGCGACGCATTGTGAACGCATCGACAACGCCTCTCCGACAAGCTTTATATAGCTATAATCTATTTTATGTACAAAACTATGATGGCCACGTAAAACAAGATAAACCAACAGTTTACGGAATTCTCTAAGAGGAAAGCTGTTTCCATGGAAGACCAATGAGGAAGCGACGAACGTACCTACTTAAAAAAATATGTACCATAGACTTTTGTCGCCAGTATTGTCATTCATAATATTTTCACATTTGGATTATATACATAGTCGTATTATATACACGTATCAAGGCAATAACTATTCGGACCATACCGTACAATACTTCCAATTTTACTATACAATATTCTATCAGTAAAAAATATTTGCATCAAAAACAATTTCCCAGATAAACAAAAAAAAATGTTTCTATGAATGGGGTTTTATTTATAAGAATATACATACTCATTCTGATTCTTTGAAATCTGAATAGCAGATGCAATTTGAATTGCCAATAGAATCAAGAAAAATTTGGATAATTAATGGTTATTCTTTTATTAGAACTTCGAACCGTTTTCTAAAATAAATAACAAAGCAAGAATATTAAAGGAAGATCAAAAATCTTATCAATAAGCTTGCACAATATAAATAACTTGCATTGACAATTATTGTTTACTGCTTGTTCCTTAACTTAAGCTGTTATTTACCCAAGGAAGATTTTAAAAATATTCCTCTCCTACTCTTTTTATAACGTTGGCAATACGCGAGAATAAAATTTACAGTTCAGGCACATCTATGAAACCTATAAGGAATATATTTTTCAAGCTTCCTGTTTATATCTGAATCCTGACTGACATAATAAATAGCAGTCTGACAACAGCTGTATACTAAGAAACATACAACTAACAATTCCATGATAACTAAAAAACTGTTTTCATACAAGATCACAATATATTTTTAAAGCATCAACTCCAATATTTATATCTTCTAATTTGACTGCATTTCTTGGTTACGGGTCGTACTCATTAATCATATAGCGGTCTCGTTTTATCTTGTTACACTGTTGTGTTGTTGTCTCTTTCTATAACGTTAAGATGCGAAGCGCGTTCACAAACGGCGAGCCCGCGCGTGCCGAGACACAGTTGTTTTTTTCGATTACAAGAAAAAGCATAAAATGAAGTGATTGTTAAAAGGCTAGTCTATTGGATTAGTTTCCGTTTGAAGGCACTGGTGCGGATGATCGACTTGTTGGGCGATTGAGCTATATCCATAGCAGTTTTCTCTTTTTATTCGTCGCACTTTGGGATTGGTGGCAATAAACGTATTGACAGAGATTTCGATTATATATGGGTAAAAATCTCATCACTCTCATATATTGAGGTATATGAAGTGAGATTATTACCCATTTTAGATTCAGAATTTCGGAATTAAATAAAAATAAAAGATTGAAGTTCAGAGAAAGGATCTCAATTTTTTCATGACTCAGAAAGCAAGTTAGCTGTTGGTACCGAATTTTGTACATATTTTACAGATAGTCCAACTAGTCACTTGCCCAGAAATCTGACACCAGTACTGCTTTCATTTTGTGTGTGCAATCACGCAGGTCAACCTCTTAGGTTGTTGGTTGCTTAGCCGGACTTGCCTTAATTAATTATAATTAAAACCTCCAGTCAGGGCTTATTAAAAACATACAAATTAGACGAATACACGCTAAGGACATACTCTGTTGGGTACGAACCCCGGCTTAGGGCGTCGCACCGGGAAGGTAGATAGGGACAGGCTGAATCGGTTCATGTACAGTCCTGCCAACCGATATCGTGTTATACATATATGTAGTAATACATATGCATATGCATGTGTACTCAGCAGATGTCGACTCCGCCATTTTTAGAAAAAGGCAGATTTTATTTGCCATGAATTACTCTATCTAATGGTGAGAACCACATGAAAATATGTTCAGTAGCTTTTCAGTTTATTGTTAACAGACAAACAGACATACGCGGCGGGTGACTGTTTTAAAATATAGATAAGGGTATATAACGTTGTTTTATAATGTAGGTATGCGGATATTATTGTTCACGTCTGAATATACACAGGACAATTTAGTATATACTAGTGTATACAATAGTCGAATTTATTGCACAGGGCATTTTTAAATATTAATAATTCATTCATTTATAATATTAGGAAATGTTCTAACGAGATACTGTGGCTTCGGAACAATCGGAATGTAAAGGCAATTGAAGGAACAGGGTGGGTTTTTAGTCAGTAGAAGTCTGATACCTCCACGTGATGATTTTCCTTGAACTTTAAACGGGATATTTACCATGTATTTATCATTTCGAGTTACCAATATTACATATAAAGTAAATAATCTGATTTAAGTTATAATGATACTGTTAGTGTAGTGACCAGGTCAGTTTAAAAACTTAAGTTCTTATAACGCATTTTTCATCGAAGTGAATTTTTGTTTCGACTTTCGAGTCTTAAAACCTCAGTCCGGTATTGATTACGATTTTATAAAAAATCATCACGTCTATCATTTTCGTAGTAGTTGCCGTGAAGGTTGGTAAGGGCGGCTCCACGCTGCACGTGCTCATTAGCCGCGCGGTATTCGCGCCGCGTGCGCACGCGGTCACGTCGACAGCACGCGCCGACGCGCGCTTCCATTGTTGGACGTCACGATATTATTTATAGATACGTTATCTGTGCTTTGACATGAGGTTGTAGGGCAGTTTGGGC
Source organism: Tholera decimalis (assembly GCA_943138885.2). Classification (NCBI taxonomy): domain Eukaryota; kingdom Metazoa; phylum Arthropoda; class Insecta; order Lepidoptera; family Noctuidae; genus Tholera; species Tholera decimalis. The sequence continues at coordinate 15,419,042 of OW964570.2, forward strand.
TAGTATGTCTTTGCTGTGTGGTCTTAGGTTGTCTAGGTTCGTAAGGGTTCCAATCAATAAAAAAAAATACGATAAAATACTTATAAAATGACAGACGCTAGTGCATGATTCGATGGATTTTGTTTAAAGAGAATTAGCAATGTGTGTAGATTTCACATTACTAGCAATCTTGTTAACCCCTCCAATTAAGCTAAAGATGATTGTGTTTGGAGTAGGTTCACCGCAATAGTGTAATGGTGAGGTTCGGACCTGCGATCACAAGTCGAAGTTGGTCGTTTTCTATGGAAAAATTAGGACGCTTTTTTTTACGTGGTAAAATCATCAAATAAGTCCTCCCACCCCGGGCAAGGCCGGAGAGACTGTCAGACTTGTACTGACTAAAATCCGCGGTGTTCCTACAATAGCCCTTTACGTTCCGGGGTCACGGTAATGGGATAAGTCCCAAGACCCCGGCAGGCTTCGGTCCTCTACAGGGGGGGCTCGGCCCTCTACAGGGGGGGCCTCGTCATATCGCTGACGCTCTTTGAGGCGCGCGTGGAACACAACGCGCGGTCGACCCGGGCATGGTCCATGGTCGGACAGCGAGTTGCCCTTTACTTGCTGTCCGCATGCCCGCGCCTACGGTGGCCGGAGATCGTCGGCCGACGTCCGACGCCGCACGGTGGGCTGAAAATCGGCTTTCATAGACTTAGGCATTTTATTTTGCAAGTGCGAGTTTTTTTGCCGGATATCACTTCTATTAGTTATAACAATATACAAAAATGACACCAGAATTGATTCTGCACAGAAACGAAGGAATTATAATTTTTTTACGAAAATTTTGTATGGAGCTAGTATGAAAAATCGAAATATCTCTAAAACGGCAGCGATAACCGTAATATCCTTATAGGGGGTTATAGTACTAATTATTTATGATTTTTTGACATACGTTACATAATGGTTGTAGATGCCTTTTTTTTTTTAAAATCGTCAAAATATTTTTATTTATTTTTACATATTTAAACGTTCCTTTTAGTGTTTAAGTTGAAGAATTCAGAGCTTTAACAACTCTTATCATAAAATAGCATCACCCCTATAGACCTGAAGGACTAGACAGAGGTGTGTAGTGTCTTGTTGATCTTGTAAGATTTCCAACAATACCAAATAGTTGAATATCAGTGTCAAAGTGCCCATGCTGTCGCTTCTTTTTGAAAGATAGGGGAATGAAATTGTTAATTGATCATACCCTAAAAGTATGATTACAACATAACCGGACACATAATAATAATAATATCCTTATAGGGGATTATAGTACTAACATTATTTATTTTAACATATGAAACTGTTCAAAACGATCCATGAACTGTGTCAAAGTTAAGAACATCGTTAGGAAGCATGCTTTTTCCCCAAATATTAAGAATATGTGAAAAAAAAAGACTGTATATAAACTTTTTATTGATAGGTAATTTAAATAAAACAGAAGTAACAAAAATAATATCTAATAAATTCAATTATACAAAATACATATTTGAAACTATAATTTATGAAATTATTAACTAAACATATTGGTACAATAAACTAACATAAATAACAAAAGAACATAAAGAAAAATAATTAAATTTTACAAATTTTCTTTACAACTTTCGTTGTCGGACTCCAATTCCGAGTCAGAATCCAGATCGGATATACCTACAAACTCGAACTCAGTTTCCGGAAACTGTATTAGGTCGAGAGTTTCAGCAAAAAAGGTTGTCTTCCTTTTGGCATCTAACTTCGGCCTTTGTGCACTTAGAAAAGGATCCGAAGAAACAACAAGCATATTTAGGATATCTTGATTAGAATCTTGCCTGCTTCTTTTCCGCGAATGATGTTCCCGGAACCTCCTAAAATCTTTGTTTCGAGACTCTGAGGCTTCTTCCGAGAGAGTCCCAATCGGGACAATATCATTTTTTTCGACTATGTCAGCTCCGTGTATTAATAGTTTATGTACGGTTGATGACATGTAGTACCAGTCGTATAATTCCACGTACTTTTCTGCTGTTTTGCGAGCAAAATCTTTAAATTTGATGACATCGATCTTCTCACCAGATGTTATTGCTTGCAAAATAACAGCAAATCTTTTTATCAGGTTTTGATCCAACCCAGTAATAGCTGCAGTTTTATTGGGAAACTCGAAAAACTTCCTTGCGGTATTCCCGTCATTGGTAGTTCCCGAGCCTTGTTTTACTATATCAATTAACAGATTGAGCTCCTCTTTAAATTTATTTTGAATGTTTTTTTTTCTGTTTTGTAACATATCTTTATGCTCATTACTTCTTGCTGCCCACTGTTTGAAGTCAAGTCTGTACGCAATGTGTAACAGACATTCCATGCAATTTATACGGGCATGTAGGGATGATAGGCCAAATTCATATATGTCAGAACACACAGTTTTTGATGTTACAGCATCTAAGTGGTTCATTTCTGTTGGTTTTGCTAAGCACAGGTAGCATGATGCATTTGATCTAGCTTCAGAAAGGTACGTGCAGACTTTTGCGTCGATCATTGTCATCATTAGTTTATGAGTCACCCTGTTACTATTAATGCACTCTGTGGGGTTAAGGGCCTCAATTTCCTCATCCATTTTTCTTTTGTTATCAATGACAACTGCATGGCTTTCTTTTACAAAAGTGAACTGAACCGGACGACAATAAAAAGTTGAGCATGGTTTCGGGTTTGTCCATATAGTATTATCTCCATCTGTCAGTTTCAGTGGCACCAAGGAGGTCATGAAAATGCTTGAATCATCATGCTCGCCGTCCATTTTCTGCTTGTATCGGCTTTGATTGGAAGCACCATCAAATCCCCACTTCGATATCAGCTTTAACTGCTTATTTTCCACATTATCAGAAAGACTTTGAAGAATCCGCTTCACCGTGATGTCAAGTAAAGCTTGAAGTGTAATTCTAGCTGATGAATCCGTAACTGATACTGAATGATTAGGAGGGTAGCATGCAAGCTTAGTTTGTTGCAGTTTATAGTAGGATGGGTAAATATCCTTAGCACCTTCCCGAATGGCAGTCTCTCGCAACGTAATATATTGCCACTTTGAAAGCTTAAGTGAAAGAAGCAATCCAAGTGCTTTCTCTGGTGTAAATATTACTGTTTTCTTAATGCTTTCCTTGATTTTAACGGCAGCTTCTGGATTTTTGATCATATAATTGATTACAGATGCGATATCTTCATAACCTTCTTCTTTTAAACGTGCTGCAGATGCATATGCCAATTCACAGGAATCCTCGCCTATGTGCTCACTAGATCTTCTCTTTTTCTGTTTGCTTCCCAGATCTTTGAATGGTTTTCGGGACCTTTTTGTCATTGTTCCAACAGTCGATGATGTCGAAGGTTCTGGAGAGACTGAGCGTGCTCTTGGTATCTCATCAACAGTTGGTTCTTGATTTATTAAAGTTTGCACGCAACTCGGCCAATCAATATTTGCTTGCAACCACTCTCCGTACGTATTTCTAAACTTATCAAAGAATCGTTTAGATTTCTGCCACCTGTTTAAAGCAGCTCGCGTGAATCTCCGGCAAAATTCTTTGAGAGTTACTTGATCTTCGGCAGAAAGGCAATCGCCTATGCGGGACACAATTGCACTAAACAATACTTCATGATTAAATGAAGGACACTCACTTTTTAGAAGAACAAACAAATCTAAGTTGGTGATTAAACTTTCCATTCTAAGATTTTGTAGTCGCAAAGCAAATAGTTTTAGTGTTAGCAGTTACACGGTTGTGAACAATCTAAATTATGGAACAAAATTATAGCCCTTTTATTGTATAAAGTCAATAATTAGTTAACTACCCTCATTAAAGTTATAAAAGATATGATAATAAAAATTTATAATCGTCAAAAACATTTCGTAGAACTCATAGTAGAACTAATCAACATTAGCAAATCACATTAGCTCACTAATTATAAAAAGGTGAATGCAGTTCTTAGTTGGTATTGTTGCGAGATATTTCAAATCATTTAATCACTTATTAGGCTCATTAGAATCAGAAGACTACAACCATCATTCTAATTACTTAATTACTTGTCATCAGACTCATTAGATGACTACACAATATGTTATTTTGTATTTTGAACGTATGCAAGGTTTTAAAATTCCTTTTGTGTCGATATTATTATGTGTCCGGTTATGTTGTAATCATACTTTTAGGGTATGATCAATTAACAATTTCATTCCCCTATCTTTCTAAAAGAAGCGACAGCATGGGCACTTTGACACTGATATTCAACTATTTGGTATTGTTGGAAATCTTACAAGATCAACAAGATACTACACACCTCTGTCTAGTCCTTCAGGTCTATAGGGGTGATGCTATTTTATGTTAAGAGTTGTTAAAGCTCTGAATTCTTCAACTTAAACACTAAAAGGAACGTTTAATATGTAAAAATAAATAAAAATATTTTGACCATTTTACAAAAAAAAGGCATCTACAACCATTATGTAACGTATGTCAAAAAATCATAAATAATTAGTACTAAAACCTCCTATAAGGATATTACGGTTATCGCTGCCGTTTCAGAGATATTTCGATTTTTCATACTAGCTCCATACAAAATTTTCGTAAAAAAATTATAATTCCTTCGTTTTTGTGCAGAATCAATTCTGGTGTCATTTTTGTATATTGTTATAACAAATAGAAGTGATATCCGGCACAAAAACTGGCACTTGCAAAATAAAATGCCTAAGTCTATGAAAGCCGTTTTTCAGCCCACCGTGCGCCGTGGGCGTCTACCACTGCGAAAATTAGGACGCTAGTGAACTGTTTAAAGAAGAAAGAAAGGAAAACAACACACACAAAAACAAACGAAAAACATCATAATCTATTTCATTTCGAACAAAACCGCTCTTGACATCGATCACTCCTGATGGTAAACCATAGACGAGATCTAAGATAGAACGAGCGAACCCAGAATTGTTTTAAAGGCTGACGGGTCATATGCTGTAGGGAACACAGAAGATATATGAAGATTTAAGTGTTAATAGCCTATTGTTTGTTAAGGTGTGAGACTTGGGATCGAGAGACCTTTAAAAATTCTTATAGACATAAACTATCACTGCCAATTCAAGTCAGGAATGGACATTAACACCTAATTAATTATTTTACCTATTTGTTCCTAATACAATGGAAACCTCTACCTCTGTGCGGCAGTGCCCAGGTTTGCGCTAACTCCTATAGTTATGACTAGTACGGTCGCGACTTGCCGCCTGCCGACGCGACTATTTCGCCGAAACGCGCGTCTCTGCGGCAGGAAGTCGTACCACGTGGCGTGGGTACTTATGATACATTAAAACTATTTGGTTATTTTTTTATCGATTTCTTTAAATGGAATTTTCGATCGGAATGTCTTGAGTGATAGATTGGTTACAAATGTAGATGTGTGACTATTTTTGGTTAAGTTGAATTGTTATTTTAATGACAGTTTATTTTAAGGATTGTTGTTGTAATGTGAACGTTAATTTCATGAATGTTATTATAAGTTACTACTATTGTAAGTTTTGTTTTAGTGTTTGACGTCGACTCTTCAGATCTCAGAGCTCTTACTTAAATAAAGTAACTAAATAATCAAGTCTTAGAAAACTACTAAACGGACCATGCAATGTATGTTTCATCTTTAAACGCGTTGATGTCTTTTATTTGGGGAATAAGTTTGGATACGATGTATCATGATTACAAATGGGCACAATTGTTTATGTTATGTTAATACGCTTAAGTGTTTCTAGTAGTAAATTGTGTAAAATAATTTTTTTATTTCGGTACCTAAAAATTATTACTATTGTTATTAATAATGACATAGCGGAACACTGTAGCAAGCATAGATATAAACAAAGAAAACAACTGAATTGTAGTTTTTTTAAACCTATCCTGGAGTATCGGAGTAGATTTAACACGATTAGAGTCCACCTAAAAAAATAAAAAAGTGGCTAAGAGCGAGTTGGATTCGCCCGTAAAGGGTTCCTTAGTAGCAAGCAAGTGTAAATCTTGCAAACTATTGATTTTGAGGAAAATGGTTTTATGAACCTACATGTCATTTGGCCTATCTATAGACAACCCACTCGTATAGGTTTGATGATATTTTTTAATTAAAATTATAAAGCGGTTTACAGAACACTTCTACCTACCAAGTTTTAACTGTGTAGTCCTAATTTGCTGTGATATACGGACGGACAGACAGATAAACATGAGGAATCTATGAAGGTTTCGCTTTTTGCCATTCGACGGAACCCTAAAAATGGAATCAACTGTAAGTGGCGTATTCTAAAGAATTTAAAACGGGATATTTATCATGGGTATCTTTTGTTTTGAGTTTCCGATATTTCGGCACTGTTGCAAGCGCCATGATCACGGATGAACTGAAGTTATTGCGGGTGGACGTTTATGAGCAGTTTGTTTTAAGTTCTAATGGTACTGTTAGTGACCATGTTAGCTTAAAAACTTATAGTGGCGTATTCGCCCAAAAGTGCCCACTTTAAGTGGCGTATTTGATCAGGGCAATTGTTTTTTTTTAGGTAGGGCCACTCGTAGATCAGCTCACTAAGGCTGTGCGTCTACTTAACCGGTCTGTCCTGTGGTGACCTCTAATAAATTAAAGGCCCCCAGCCAGGACAGGGCAATTGAGTCACCCGCCCCTATTAATACCTAAGTCCACTTGATATTCACTCTCGTACATTACCGGCCTATCCTACCGGCGGCACCGTCTCGTCGGCTCCACAAAGCCGGCGGTGCGCACACGTCGTTGTCACGAGGCGGCCACATTACGCATGCGCGGGGCGCCGCTAGCGGTAGCCAACTTACTAATACTGTTAATATTAAGCTTTATGAGCAAATTATAGAATAGAATAGAATGTTTGTTTATTAAAATAACTTTGACTCAAAAATGGTAAGTAGAACATACTTAAAAAACCATGTTAAAAACATTTGCTTACACGAATTGAGATGACACAACAACGACCCATATAAGCACAGTCCAGCCTACCCGCTATCATGTTTAGGATGCTGTTGATAATATAGTAGTAGTAGTAGTAGTATATTGAATAAGCAGGGTGCGGGCCAGCTCTATGGCCCGCACCCTGCTTATTAGAGAAGCACACCTCTTTCTCATTGTTGCGTAAAAGCAATCTACATGGGCGTCTGAAAACATTCCAGATACACTACAGAAATGAGGCAGCCCCACCAACACCATAAATACGTTATTATATTGAACACGGATAATTCACGGATATTATAAGAGATAAATAGATAGAACATACTTTATTGTAAACCAAAATTTAAACACACATATATGGTTACAATGGCGGTCTTATCGCTGACAGAGATATCTTTCAGACAACCTTTGAAAAGACTTTGGAGAACAGGTGTTGAGATAGTCCTTGATAGACATTGAGTGGCGCTGCTTTTAATGAGAACTACAAGAGAACCATTTATCCTTAGAAAAAGAAACAAAGAAATTACGTTTATTGACACTAAAGAACCTTCAAACTAAACACAATAAGATAAACAAACAAAACCATTAATGCCAAAAGGCTAAGCATATGCCACTAATCATGATGCTACCAATCCTGATTATGAACTAAATATGGTTATTCCGCGTAAATCTCGATCCGGTGGGGATTCCAGGATAAAAACTATGTGTATTAAGCCTGTGTGTTATTCCCGGATTTGAACTATCTAAATACCAAATTTCATTTAGTTCCATGCAGTAGTTTTTGCCTGAAAGAGTAACAAATATCCATCCATTTATCTTCACAAACTTTAACATTTATAATATTCTTTTACATTTAATTTTTTTTAATTTCTCTGCCGGCTTCTGTGTTCCCTGCCACATATGACCCGTCAGCCTTTAAAGCAAGAGTGAATAGGCATTTTCTGGGCTCGCTCGTTCGATCGTAGACCTCATCTTACACTTACCATCAGGTGTGACGGGGTCAACAGCGGGCTCATTCAAAATTAAAAAAAAAAATAGTAAGATCGTATGATTGGTGTTAAGATAGTTTTTTATAGACATTTCTATTAATGGAAACTACAAGAAAATCATTTACCATTCCTACTAATAATATAAATACAGAAGTTTGTGAGAATGAATGGCTGTTTGTTACTCTTTGATGAAAAATCTTCTCAATGAATTTTAATGAAACAACAATAATATAGCTTATTCATCAGAATAATACACGTGCTACTTTATATTCCGGGAAAGTGTTGGAAATTTCCATGCAACAAAGTCGCGGGTGAAAGATAGTTAATATAAAAAATATTAATAAATAAATTTAATACTAGAGCAGCTGAGTACTAGTGTTGTACTTAGAACATGTGACCTTGACAATTAAAATGGCTGGGTGACACTATAAACCTGGGCTAGACTGATGTCAAATTTTCTAACTTCTGAGTACCGGTAACGACTGTCAAATAAGTAGATTAGAATAGAAAATGTATTCAATTCAACTAAATTACATGACATAGTTATGAAACGACATTTCTTCTGAATGTATGTATGTAAACTAAACTAGTTGAACACTGGTACCCAAAGTAAGATTTGACTTGTGTTTTAGGTACCAGAGTTCTCGCAATTTAACAGGACATAAACTTAAGTCTATAAATTAGGTCGTGTGAGTTACATAAAAAAAATTCATTGTTTTAAACAGTAGTAGAAAAAAAAAAGAAAGCATTAATATTTAACTTATTTAAAAAAGGAACAATAACAAGAGTGTTGTAATCTATGTATCAAATAAACTATCAGTAAAATGAGTTTTCTAGCGCTATAGTGGTTGAGTATGGGTGGCGAACGGTGAAAAGTGTAGATAACAATATGATGTGCACTTGTGCAGGTAAGTGAGAACGTTGTGTATGTATTTGTAAATGTAAGTTGCAGTGGCGAAGGCTCCATACAACTCGATTCCACCCGGCTTCCCTTTTGAAATATGGCAAATATTAGTCTATCCTACTAATATTATAAATGCGAAAGTTTGTGAGGATGGATGGATGTTTGTTACTCTTTCACGCAAAAACTACTGAATGGATCTGAATGAAATTTGGTAAGTATATAGTTGGCAGCCTGGAATAACACATAGGCTACTTTTTATCCCGAAATTCCCACGGGATCGGGATTTGCGCGGGAAAACCTTCCCACGCGTACGAAGTCGCGGGTAGAAGCTAGTTATTTTATATATGAATATATAAATAGTAATCTATTATTTTCAATTAAAAAAAAAAATATTTACGAAGTTACAAGATTTCGAAGTCAGCCACAGGGCCACAGTTACTGGAATTCACGCATCACACTTGAGCAAAATAAGCATTTTTTGGTCTGGCTTCCCTTTTATGAAAATTCATCCTTCGCCACTGGTAAGTTGTAATGTAGATTAAATACAGATAAAACATTAATTTCCTAGCGGATGGTTTTTAACAGGTCATCAGTTTCAGCATAAGTTTTTGTAAGTAGCCATTCAGATACCTTTTTTTGCCCTCAGATGACACCCGTGACCAAAGGTTCAACGTGCTTTCCAAAGCACAGAAGAATCTCGACATTTTGAGTAGGTAACCCATCCACAAACTGACCTCTGCAAGCGTTGCTTTACCTTGAATATTGATCTGAGCGGTTGCTGTTATGTAACTACGAGCTCCTCTGATATATGAGATATGTGACAAAACTAGGTAAATCTCATGCGCGTGCACAGGATTATGAGCATAGCCACAGCCACGCATCGCCACCATGCTACGATGCGTGGCTGTGGCTATGCTAAAAATCTATAAAAGGCAAAGTTTTTGTGACCGATTACTCCGCCACATACCCTGTCATAATCCTGTGCACGCCCCTGGTAAATCTTTGTCTTTGTATTCGCTTTTTATGTGTAATAGGTCTATCAATCTAGCACTGACTTCTAATTTTGATTTGTATCGTTTCAGGGAAAGTACATTATTGACATTGTTGTCATAGGCATTGTTTACAAAATAAGCATACTTTAAGAGTTACGATATACTCACTCTAACTAAGAAACTAATAGAAACTTACTTTTTTTTCCCGATGTTATTTAGAATGTTCTGTCTGTATAAGCGTTGTAGTTATATTTGTATTATGCCGGCTCTTCACGTTGGCCAATATAGTGGCGAATGTAGTGGCCAATGCCTATTGGCCAACGTGTAGAAGGAGTGTTTGTGCATCTTGGGTTGTATTGCACCCCTTCTACAAGTTGGCCAATAGGCATTGGCCACTACATTCGCCACTATGTTGGCCAACGTGAAGACCCGGCATTAGAAAAGTAATATCGGAAAAAGGTGAGTCATAGCAAATAGTTGCTTGTAATAATACTATTGGCCAGATAAGTGAAATAATCTAATGAATGACAATTTCTATAGATTCTTCCTTTCTTGTGTAAAAAGATACGACTCTGAAACTTAAAAAATACAGCCAACTAAGTGTAATGATTATTTACCAAATTCCCTGATGACATCACTACTAATCATCTACAAAATGTCCCCGTCACTAGATCTCCTATAAAATTGTATAACATTTTGACACAGCGATGCACCTCATTTATAATGCACGAAGTCAGGTGGCAACATGGTGGCGGCTAGTCACGACCTGTTGCAACGATGCTGAATTTTCTACAGTTGGAAAATTGCTTGCACATATTTGAATCATTCATGGGGTTACAAATCTTTGTTTAGATTTTGATGCCGCCTCAATGTGGATGGGTCTTTATTTTGTGAAGTTTGACGGTCATCGGAATTAGCTTTAATATACATCGATGTTTCAGCTGGTAAGTGACACTAATGACACTTTTATTTGGCCAAAGGACAGCCAGTGTAATTTAAAAGCACAATCAAAACCCAAACATAAGGAAAGGAAGCAACGTTATCTGTTAAGAAAATCAGTTGATTAGCTATCATTAGCAACTTGATTCCATCAATTAAGCGACAGGCAGTTAAATCATCCCTTCACCTTATTTCTCACAGCCCAGATGTTCCCATACATCATATTATAAAGCAAAGTCAACGACCCTAAAAATTCCATAATTCTAAACGAAATTACAGGGGCCACAATCGTTCGTCGCCCAAATGACACGCCCGTGACGGCCAAATGACATAATTGTCAAAATAGTCACTGTACTGACAGCCGCACGTGACATCCACAGCAGAGGGAGACAAACACACAACATCCCCACTAGTGACAGAGACAGAGAATGGCGCGTCGGTGTCAATTATAGACGGGGAAAGAGAATTAGAGAGAAGAACACGCCGGTTTCAAATTTGGAACCGTTTTGTTTTAAATCGATAAATCGTTCGATTTCGTGTTCGATTGCGTGTGGTCGACATTTCTAAGAATAATTGAATATCAATATTAAGTTATGATTCTATACTATTAAAATGATTACCGTGGAGTGAATGAATTCTGATTCATTCATCGCTCAAATGCGAAAATATTTCACGGCGATATTTCATAATAAAGACCATTCTATTAAGGGACATTATTATTAAATACGGACCGTGATTTTATGTTCGCATTTATTAGTGTGCTATAAGAAAAATCGGTCATATATTTGCGGGTCCCAGTCCTGCCCTTTCGACGCCTGTCGTGCATAAAGTCCGTGATCATTTCTCCTAATTATACGTGTGGCGAAGAGGGCAGGGACTTTTGGTTCGATGTGGGTGTTCGAAATATGAAATTACGAGTTGGCGCGAACGTGTGACAATGTTTTCTTTTTTAATAATAAATGGAGACATTGATTGCTGTTATTATACCTAATATGCCTACGTAGGAACTATAAACATTTTTAATCACCAAAGAGATGGATTTTTTGTAATAAAATGTGCAACGATAAACGGGGAATATTTATGGGTTTTAAAATAAGTGTAAAGTAAGGAGATGTCACGCATTCAACGGTGTGTCGTGAAAGGACGATAATTTTATTTATCGTTTTATAATGAGCATGTTTACACACAGTGTTAAAAAGCCGAGTCATTTATTTTGTCATATAAATGATATGAATCATTTTTAAAGGTGATAATAATGTATTTTTAATTCAGATTCTTGGCCGATTGCAAATAAAAGTGAAAAGGGTTTTTGGTTTAATAGATGAATTAACAGAACTTTTCGTTTGACTTACTACATGTTATATAAATTAGTACTAATGGATCGCGGACGTATATCTCATCCACGGTTCAATTCTTGTTTAAATAGCGCGCCAAGGAGTGTGAAACGACTTCAAAATGTACCGTCTAATGAACTTTGGCGTGGGGCATACATTATAAAACTTCAATAGGGTTAAGAACTTTAGTATTCCGTAACTATGGTAGACTCCAATAACTGAATGTCGAGGGATAATGACGTATGATGACATTGACAGTAAAGGAAATTATACAAATTAAGAAAATTCACGCTCATAAATATACTATTAACGAGCACTTACATTCGGTTTTATTTTGTCTCATTTATTATTAAATTAGAAGTATTGTCTCACACTAGGAATTTCTCCTAAATTTTTGTTGGGTCGTTAGGCCCACCTAGAGATAAAAATCGAACAATTATGAAGCTTTACTCATATATATTTTTTGATTACTTAAAAAAACCTTTCCCGGATTACTGGGAGTTACATAAGTGCTACTACGTTATTTTGTGACAAATATGTCACATTGACAGCTTTCTCACCTATAGGGCTGTATTTTCTATAGTTACATCGTCCACAGTTTCGCTACTTATACATTTTGGCTTGTAAACGATAAACTTTACAAAACTCTATAAAACAACATGTTTACACAAACATAATTAAACTGATTAAATCACCGCCGGACCCGCACTTAATTGATTCAACGAACTATAGTTATTAGAATCAATTATTTCATAATAATCAATAAAAAACATCGAGATACACGGAAGCCACACTGCCGTCCAATTATCGAGAGACAAAAAATCGATTGGATACGATTATGACGGATCGTTTAATCGATTCATACTTTCGAAGTAAGTAGGGGAGGTATGGGAAAATTGCTTACGGGTCAACTTTCTTAAGCACAATGTGTAATGTTGGCGGTTTTTGTGTATGTGTGTGACTTCTTGTGTGCGTGGTTTTGTGCTGCGGACCTTGTTGAAAAGAGGTGACGTGTTAGTGTATTAAAAAGATTGTTTAATTGCGAATGAGATAATTTATTTGAAAGCCAAAACTACCTCACATTGGTTTCGAGATTTGTGGACTGTACCTGACCTTGTGCTCATAGCGTTTCCAAAAGAATTTTGAAAAGGCTGGTTGACGATTCCCGTGTTCCAACGACTGGCTATTCCTTTGGCCACAGGCTAAGCATTATTTTGGGTCTATTACCAGTCGACAGCGTTGAAGACGAATTTTGGTATGTTTTAGTTTAAATTAAATATGTAGTTTTAAAATATATGTTTTATCGCCTAAGTGTCACTAAATCTTAAATTCTCAAAGTAGAACCCACTTATTCTTTACAAGTTTTATTCCCTTTTTAATTCCATTAATGCCCCTGTCCATCACTGGAATAATACAGGCCGCAACTTTTGTTTAAAATGTTCTAATATTAAAAAAAAACCCTTAGCTCACCCCAATAAAGGAAAACCATCACCCAAACGGCTCAACCGTAAAATAACCATCGATTGTCCCCAAAAATACGTCCAATCAATTTCCTGTGCCGACCGTCAGTTCGAAAAGAAAAAAAAAACATGTATAAAAAGGCAAAGTTCGCCGTCTATAGACCATTTCTTCGGGGTCATAGCACCCAACAGGAAGTCGCGTTGCGGGTCGGCGCGCGCGCTTGCCTCTTACGAAAAATAATACTCTTCTAGGTATAACACATAGCCAGTCATTCGTGTAACTATACGGTTAAGGCGTTTTTATACCTTGAATCTTATTATTTTCGTGGCTAAATAATAACAGTTAAACTGGTGAATCTTCAAAGTTAAGCAACGCTTACCGAGGTCGATTCGCGGATGGGAGACCTCTTAACATTTCGAGGTAACTCCGTGTCTCAGAAAACACGTTGACCTCATTGTCTGTCATTTGTACATCTTTGTCAGTCGTTACAGTAATCAGAAGCCAAAAAATCTTTTTTAATTTTTCTTTTATAGTTGATAGGCTTGCGTTTGACCATAATCTCACCTGATGTTAAGCGATGATGTGGTCGAAGATGAAGCACGCTTGCCTAGAAGTAACCTATTCACTGTTGACTTAAAGACTCCCAGGTTATAACTATCTACCAGTGGCGAAGGGTGAAATTTCATAAAAGGGAAGCCGGACCAAAAAATGCTTACCTTGCTCAAGTGTGATGCGTGAATTCCAGTAACTGTGGCCCTGTGGCTGACTTCGAAATCTTGTAACTTCGTAAATAATTATTTGTTTAATTGAAAATAATATATTACTATTTATATATTCATATATAAAATAATAAACTAATATTTTCCATATTTCAAAAGGGAAGCCGGTAGGAATCGAGTTGTATGGAGCCTTCGCCACTGCTATCTACACTAGTCCCTATCTTTTTTTTTATTGAAAATAGGTTCGCGTTTGACCACTATCTCACCTGATGGTAAGTGATGATGGGATCGAAGATGGAGCACGCTTACCTAAACTACTACTAACTACTACTATTCACTCTGGACTTAAAGACTCCTAGGTTGTAGCTAGTGTTGCCAGGTGTCCCGATTTTCGCGGGACGTCCCGATTATTAGGGGTTTGGGGACGCGTCCCGATTTGCCGCTGATCGGGACGCCAAATGTCCCGATAAATAAAAAATTAACAGTTTGCATTATTATTAGAAAAAATAAATCGAATTACGCATCACATTATCATGTTGTTTGTAACAATGAGCTCAAAATAACACGCATCAGATCACTAGTACTATATTTTGTTACTTTACTCGCTCCAGAGGCCTTAGCCAAGAAAAAAAAATTCTATTCCACAGTATCAGAGACACGATCGTGTGTGTTTACACTTTGGCTTTGCGCAGTCAATCAATTTTTGTTTCCTCTATCAGAGACACGCTTGTGGGCGCATACAATTTGGCTTTACTCAATCATTGATCTTCGTTCGTCCATTTATTCGGTATCCGTCAGATCATAATTATTATTACTGCGGTTCATCGTACGGGTTTTGCAATTTTAATAGCAGATAAAATATAAAAATACAAATTGTTTGCAGAAGCATTAAATTTTAAGGTTTTACAGGATGCAGTATCATGTCTTGAATACGAAAAATTGCTGTGTACATCAGCAATTGCTTACTTAATATTACCATTATTTTGTGACCTTCAAGAGGTCACAATATAATGGTAATATTAAGTAAGCAATTGAGCTGAAGTCTAAAAATTGTCTGATGATAAAGTTACGAAAATAAAAAAACGACTGTTTTGCATGGTACAAGAAAGTCTCATTACACCAAAGACGGGGTTCACCATTAGATTACTTTTAGGTAAGCGTGCTCCATCTTCGACCACATCATCAATTACCATCAGGTGAGATGGTGGTCAAACGCGAGCTTTAATAAGCTTCATATTTGGTCTTTTTTATTAATGATAATTCATTAAAAAAAAGACCAAATATGAACTCAACGATAGCCAATTAGATTTATTTTAAAAAATTGATGAGTTCTTCAACATGGATCAATTTTATGAAAAAGTGTGTACAGACATACAGTCAAAGACTTGGTGAAAGTAGCAGTGCAGAACAAAGATTTGACGCTGCTACAAAAATGGCAAACTGTAAAACTTCGCAAATCCTCTGAAGTTATTTTCTTTTTAACCGACTTAAAAAAAGGAGGAGGTTCTCAGTTCATCCTGAACTTTTTTTTTTATGTATGTTACTTCATAACTCGAAGAAGGCTGGACCGCTTTTTTGGTTGAAAGGGTATAGTTTCTAGTTGGTCCCATTGTTATGAAATCAAGATCTGATGATGGGATCTTGGAGTAATCGAGGGAACTCTTCAAATATTATAGGCACGCCTATAGCGTTTTGGGTATTTCTAATAATACCTTGTGCAGTTGCTCTTGAAACGCATCATTTGGGGAAATGGAACTGATGATGAAGACCACAGATTGCCACCGAAACTACTCAATAATAAGTATTTCGTGGATTGCGATTCGATTACTTTAATATGGATGGTAAGCACTTAATGCTCGTCACAATGCATATGAAGATGTAGAGCTGATGGTGAAGTACCAGGAGAACTCCTCAAAAATTAACGGCCCTTCATCGGGAAAAGCAATATTTTGTAAATCACGGTAAGTACTTCACATTTTGGCTTTTGTGACTGGATAAGTTACAAACCGACCCACTAAAAATCGTGAAAATAAAACTTTTTAGCAAAAAATAAAACCGACTTCCATATCAAATACTACAAAGCCAAAAATAACTTTAATTTCGGTAGTCGGTGTTATTGGTTTTGTATTTTCTTTTTTTTTGACACCGCCTTCTGAAATTAAAGTTATTTTTGGCTTTGTAGTATTTTGTAGTCTATCAAGCAAGTCTGACCATAACATTTTTTTAGAATAAAGATTCGTCGTTTTATAAACGACGAAAACGAATAAATTAACATTACTTTTAAAAAAACCTTTTTTTTTTGTTTGTCCCGATCTACAACCCTAAATCCCGATTTTCTTTAGATTCTGTCCCGATTTAAAACAAATCGGACCTGGCAACACTAGTTGTAGCTGTCGGGAAACACAGACTTCGGCAGGGAATTCCACTCCTTAGCCGTACGCACAATGAAGGTATTCCCAAAACGTTTTGTGCGTATGGGTGGGATGTCCCTATCTGACATTAGTCTTGCCAGAGGTATCGTATTGCCCAGCTAATGGGTGGTGGAAGTTAGATAGGAAGTCGCTCCATGTACAACACTAGTACTCAGCTACATCTCGTTACACTGGAAACCGACTCCAAAATAGTTGGGAAAAGGCTGAAAAGGATGAATGTTATTATTTTGTACCAAACTTCGCTACTGCCGTCTGAAATACAGAAATGACACAGGTACCTTTTTGTGTTGCCATAGTGGAGTCTTTAAATGAATGGACCCTTAATGAAGATAAAAGAGATGTATTTTGATTGATGAAATTGTGTTATACTTCTATATCAGTGTTGTGTAAAAACAATAATAACTTCTCGGTGGACAGATGTTGTTTTTTTATACGTTTTCTGTACCTGAGCGCTGATTGAGATCATTTGTTGAAGGACTTAGTTGTTTTGTGTTGTTAAGATGTGACGTTAACACGAGACATTTAATTGAGATGTTTTTATTTGGTTTTTCCTTCGTTGCACGTTGGGTAAATGGCCACTGCAATATCACGGACAGTCAGATGTTTTTCTTTTATATATAGTCTTCTTTAGGACTAAGGTCTCAAAAAATTAACCTGGAATATGTTTGTTATAATCGACCATACCACAAATATACATGAGTTACGACTGAACTAAACATTTGTTTCTCTATCTATACAAAAATTTCTCGGACCTATTTTTTTATTGTTGAGACTTTTACGTTTGACCACCATCTCACCTGATAGTAAGTGATGATAATGTCGAAGATTTTTTTTTTTTTTTAATATTCCACAACTTTTTCACACAACGCCATCTAGTCCCAAACTAAGCAGAGCTTGTGATATGGATACTAGACAACTGATAAACATACATATATATTTCTAAATACATACATATTATAGATAAATTACACCCAGACAAAGAACAAATGACCGTGCTCATCACACAAACATTTGTCCTAGGTGGGAATCGAACCCACGACCTTGCGCATAGCAGTCAGGACCACTGACCACTATACCAACGGGCCTGTCAAAGATGAAACATGCTTGTCTTAAACGCTTGACTTAAAGACCCCCAAGTTTTTAGTTTTTTTCAGGTTTCTGCAAATATATTGGTAGAGACTGGTAGAGAACGCCTAAGGCATTAAGTCCGTCGTTGTACCTTTTGGTATTGCATAAAGTTTTAATAAACAAATATTGCTATTCCCAAAATGTTCCGTCTCTCTTTCTCCACAATAATAAAAAAGTGAAACGATCCCAGCCTTGAACCATCAGTAGCAGTCCACTCGCGTGTGAACCCAGGGCACACGGAAGTTCACGCATCGTGGGTCACACCATCATGGGCCACCGTGGGCCATCGTGGGTCACAAGCCTACCTTATGTTTACTCCAGCTACGACCCGCCTTTAGCGCTAATTACTAATCCTTTGACAATTATTAGGAATTTTCTTGTAGTGTGTAATCTGCGTAATTAGGTTTAATTGGTTCTCGGTTATAAGGATGTGTTAGTACTTTGTTGTGAGAAGGTTAGAAATGAAGCTTGCTTATTAGGCCTGTCAACGTACAATTAAGTTATCGTATTGCAACCGTTCATGCTTAAGAACTACCAATAAAAATGTATCAGTATATTTGTATGTGATTTTAAAATAAGTGTTTATTCAAAACGGTACAGTTACTATTTTACATTTTTGTCAATTTGGTCGTAATGTTTGCTACGAATATAGAGAGCTCAAGATTATTCGGTAAGTTTACAAAGAAATGAACTGATGTTCAAAACTGAAAAAGAATTTAAAAGGATTGCAAATGAAAGATCTCTTTTTCAAGACCCATACCCACCTATACAAGCAATCATTCAAGGTAGGTTTCTATTCTTTGCTAAACACATCTCTGAATCTCCAAGTAACATAACAGACTAAAAACGTTTTAAAAGCGCAACTGTATAGGTTTTTTTCCGGTTATTCTCCATTGCCCAGTTTGAACCGTGCACACTGTACTTCTGACGTTACAAGTGCCAAACAGCCCGTGTAGAAAATAAAATATTTTTGATTTTGTTTTCATCAATACCTATTATAGTCCTTCGCCAAAAACATCTGCTAACTAGAAATAGGAAGAAACCCTACAGGTCAAAGTCCACTGACCTAGCAATCACTAAAAACCATATAAATATGTAACTCAATCACGGTACTGTTATTGTCCGTCATGGGAAGTTGCGTCTCATGCATATTGCACTACTTCGCGTTAAGAATTATGTTTTACAGTAGTAATTATACGTCGGGTTACAATTAGCAAGGCTAAGGGGTATTGGTGCGTTAAACATCTGTGTTCGCGTGATTTTCTTCTATTTTAATTTAAACTGGCTAGGAAGAATGTTTTTTTTTTCATTGTTGATAGGTTCGAGTTCGAGCACCATCTCACCTGATGGTAAACGATGATGTGGTCGGAGATGAAGCATGCTCACCTACAAGTAACCTATTCACCCCTGACTTAAAGTCCCCAGGTTATAGCTATCAGGAAACACAGACTCCGGCAGGGAATTCCAATCCTTAGCCGTATGCACAATGAAAGTATTCCCAAAACTTTTTGTGCGTATAAGTTTGGCTTTGTATTTTCCACGTGTACCTATATGTTAAATTGTTAACATTTATATTAGGAAATAAATGGGTGACTGACCTGAAGTTAGACCCTTCGGATAGATGAATCGATGCCTATCACCGGTATGCAAAATATTATAGATGGAGGAGATAGGGAACCCTTGTTTCCGGCCTATTAGTTGATACACGAGAACGGCGTTATAAAATGGCTTTTATGATATGAATCCTAGTCTTTTTCTATCAAAAATAAACGCCAGATGTAGTAAATATTATTATTAAATCAGCGGTTTGGAAACTATTAGTGGGAGTTATTGCGATAAAATAATACGAAAAATGTATCCTGTAGAACACGATTGCTTATAAGAGTTATTTATCTTTTTGATGTAAGTAAAATGAAATATATTTTTTTTTATTCGATACTGCAGTGAGAAGCTAAGATCACTCTTCAGAACAAAATAGGTTTTTCCAATGTTAAGTAATACTTGATGAATTATACTTATATCATAACTATAGAGGCTATGCTTTTACTCCTTTGATACATCGATGGCAAATTTACTTTTTCCAAAATATGTGAAGGGATTTTCTGTACTTATTTCGTTAAATCTCGGTACCCTAAGGACTGGTCCTGGACCTTTAAAAGGCATAAGAGAGAATCATCATTATATCTTTATTATTACAATAAAGTCAAAAGCGAATAGAAGAATTATTGCAACGAAGTCTTATATCTCACACAAAATTTACTGTGCTTTAGTACCTATGACCAATAGGAAAGCGACGACAATTAGAACATCAAATGAAAGATTCAACGAACAATTAATAACTTGTCTAATTAACATAAGCTACATATCAACTGTTTAACGCGAGCACACTAATTTTGTTCGCTCTATCGCCCTTTACAACTCTAACATCACTCAAAACCCAACCATACTTACTGCTACATAGAGTCTACAATAATTTTAAAGTATAGGAGATATATGGATTTTATATGAATGGTCATTTATGTGCATGATTTCAAAGGAGTTTTAACTTTGAAAAGGTAGCGTTAGGGTCGTTTTCGGATTGTTGTATTTATCGGATGGGTGGTTATGCGCAGTGAAATTAATAGAAGCAATTAATTAAAAAAAACTAGTGTAAAATACATCGCGATCATATCACTCGATGTTTGTTCGTTGTTTTCTAAATAGATGTGTTTAGACATGTTAGATTATCATAATATTTTGTTTGTGATTCATAAACTTCAGGCCAAATATGTTTATTTTTTATTAGATAGGTGCAATAGTTTTATATGTCATCACTTGTTTTATTTTAAACATTTACGTTGGGTAGACTTTTAAGGAGATATGGAAATATTATAAAAATATGACTACTGAAATGAGTACCTAGTAGCTGTATATCACGATATTCCTTGGCAAGACGGATGTGGATTTCCCGACTTCCGACTATCCGTTACGACTGTCAAATGATAGCCGGGATTAATGGGTTATCGTGCTTTCCGAGGCACGAATGTATCTTGTTATGTTAAGATGTTCACCCGTCCACCGACCGACCTCGGCAACCATTGCTTAACCTTCAAGATTTATCTGTGCGGTTGTTATTATTTAGCCACGAGCTACTCCGTAAGACTACATGAAGGTGTCTGTTTCCTGATCGCTATAACCTGGGGGTCTTTAAGTCAAGAGTGAATAGGTTACTTCTAGGCAAGCGTGCTCCATCTTCGACCACATTGTCACTTGCCATCAGGTGAGATGGTGGTCAAACGCGAGCCTATTATCAATAAAAAAGGTTCTCTTAAAGGAAAAGCGCTTCTCCTCCACATTTATTGTGCGCACAGCCAAGCTGTGGAATTCTCTGCCGGCTTCTGTGGTCCATGACCTTTCAGCCTTTAAAGCACGTGTAAATAGGCATCTTCTGGGCTCGCTCGTCCCATCTTAGACCTCATCTGTCGCTTACCATCAGGCGAGATCGAGGTCAAGAGTGAGCCCATCAGTAATAAAAAAAAGGTACTTATAATATTTTATTTTCTTTAAAAAAAGAACAGCAATGTGGGTAGAATTCACATTGCTAGCAATCTTGTTAACCCGTCCACCTAAGTTAAATATGCTTGTGTCTGGAGTGGGTTCACGGCAATAGTGTAATGGGTAGGGTTCGAACCTGCGACTTCTCAATCGCAAGTTCGACACCTTACAATTATACTGGCGCTTAAAATATACAGGCACAAATAAATTGGAGCCTCTATTGCACGTTAGACATAAAAAAATGTACCCCAATCTTCCGCGTGCCACAACCTCAAAGCATCTGATTAACCAACTTCATCGCTGAACTGTAATATTACAATTAATTAAATTTAAATTGGTGACACGACAATTAAGATGGTCGTGAAAGTCAGAGACAATGGCAGAAGTCTCCCACGAACACATCTCGCCGTGTCACCTACATACTGAGAATGTGGATCATGGTTGCAGACTAGATTTTTGGTGCAAACTTCAGCTGTTATATAGATAGATAGATAAAGTATTAATTTAGCTTGGTTGACTATTCAACTATGCTGCCCTACAGTAACTAAAAAGCCGCTAACCCCAAAAAGTACTTTTCGTTTAAACGGAAAAATTTGTTTTCTACAAAACTACGCTAGCTAGGACGATGGTTGTAAATTATTTTTGTGGCCATAGTTTCTGTGCACAAATTATAACGTTTGTTTTTTGTAAATATTTATAAATTTTTTGTATTATATTATATTTTGATATTGTATGTATAGTATTGTGGTTTAGTCGCTTTTTAACTAAGGAAGTGATAAAAATTATGTGGCTTAACTACTCAGCAAAATTGCTGTATCTTGTAAAGCATTCATCGTAGAAAAAATATTCTTAGACCAAAAGATAGAGAATCCAAAGTAGTTTAAGGATACATTGAAAAGTGAAAAATGGCCTTTTGTAGCTTCACGGCCTTTTAGTTAGTGCAGGGCAGTATGGCGAAGTCCCCCGCCCCCTATTCGATGGACGCGCGCCTCTGAGGCGATGCACGGGACAGACCCGGCCAGCACTAGTGTATGGCTGCGGAAGAATTAGGTTTCCCGCGGCCCCTCGCGCACGTGTGAGGAGACACCGGGGTGGTTTTAGCCGGTAAGAATCCGGCACTCCCCTCCGCCATTCCCCAGGCGGAGGAAGTCCATGAGGATATCCCCCCGTAAATAAAAGGGCAGTATGGCGGGGTTGACTACAAGTCTACAGTCTAGTAACTGAATGCAGCGAAGTACTATTGCTTTATATTGTTGTGAATTAAAATTGCCTAGGGTTATTGTGTTACCCAACTACGGAGCTGGGTAACGCGACACCCCTAGGCAACACTGAAGTCTGATTAACTGGAATCTGACTACCAGTGACGACTGTCAAAGATGTTCAAATGACTGCCGAGACCAATGGCTTAATGTAGTTCCCGGAGCTGGAGGTATATCAAGATTACCGTTAATATCCTTTACATCTCTCATATTCGGTAAGTAGGTCCTTATTACCCCTAAATGGGGCTTGTAGGTAACCAATTAGCGCTCTAGGGTAATAATGTATCTAGAAAAGCCCTAGGGCGGTAAGTAATTTAAAAAAAAAACGTCTTCACTATTTCAAAAAGTTCGCGTACATCTAACCAGACATCATGCATACAGCCCAATGACAAAAGAGGTCGCTTCGCTATTCAGCCTTGTCTTCGTATGAGTATAATAGTCATCAATTTTAACTATCGAACGGCGAAGCTCAATTTCGTTCTTGAAAAAAAAAATTAAAAAATAAAGATGAAAAAAGGCGGGAATAGTAAACTTTTACTTTAAAATGTTTTATTCTTGTAATGCCGGTTTTTTTCTACTTACCTCACAATCGAGATGTAAAGCAGCAATTGTAAATATCTCGGGCTGCAATTGATGCCTTACAGCCCTTGGCTACTAATCTACTATTACCTATCCACGGCTGACCTGCTTATTCTTAAAGATCAACCCATCCGGCTATTATTATTTAGCCACAAACTCCTCTCTGGCTTATATACGAATAATACCTAGGGTTGGACAGCCATAGGTAACGATCATGTACGCCTTTCCAAGTGAAAACGTAAGCTATGTCAGAAAGCTTTTTACACAGTTAAAGATGATATTGAGGACAAGAAGGCTTGGGAATGAGCTGCTCTAGTGATATACGTGAGCCTTTTTTATTTTTTAAATTTTAATTGTTTTTTTTTTTTTATTGATTAAAATATTCGCTTTATTTTGTTTTATATAATTATTTCATTATTGTTAATGTGAGGACTGTGTAGGTTATTCTTTTTTCGTTGTTTTTACTTTTACTATAAATTATTTAACGATGTCAAGCAGTTTGAGTACTTGTGTGGCCTACCCAAATGTCCTTACTTTGGTATTGTTCGTCAAATTGTTGGACAGGTCCGCTCAAATTTGCGTGGTTATTTCCACATAAGAACACCACAGACATGAACCTACATGCTTCTCATATACAAATACAAATTGTATGGACTTTAAAAAAGATATGACCTCTGAGTTTGTTTCGGTTTTTCTTCTCAGAGTAGTCAGTTAGGAAATACCGGCCTCATCTAGCTAAACTAAACTTAACACGCAAAAAAAACATGACGTGTAAAAGTGTTATTTATAACCAATTTATAAAATAAATATTTAATTTCATTATAATAAATAGATATTAATTTATTTCCTTTTAAAGTTGCTTTACGTGCCTTGTTTCAGCCATAAACACAGTCAAATATTTCCATAAGAATATTTTACTATAAACAACTAATGAGTGGTTAAAGAAAGTGTTAAGAAATTAAACCATTTCCCAGCAGTCTAGCCCCCTTACACTAGTTCATATTTGCATATTCTCACGCTCGACCCTTACGAGGTAAGCAAAAAGAACGGTTAATGTCTCAAGTAACGGTTCCTACAATCTACATAAAATTTATGCGGTGAGATGTATATGAAATCAGCGTAAAATCAAGTCGTTTATCATAATCTGCATGTGTGTATCGTGCGTATGACCCGTAACGTGTGAAGTGGATTTATATTAAATGATATAGTACGGATTGATGGTAAGAATGTGATGGGCTCAGGTAACGATCGTTAAAGGAGGTTATATATTTAAAGGATCAGCGTGAATACAGTAATTTGATTATTATTGTGATTATTTAAATGTATTTTATTTCATATAGACCTACATGGGGTCGTGAATCTAGTGCACGATTCGACTTAGTCGTCTTCTATGGAAAAGAACCAGTAAGAAATTTCCCGTTTACTGTTTCATAACGTAATGATGGTATTTCACAATGTTTCCATGATACAGTATGTAAAAGAAGTGCCTGGTCATAGTGTTGAAAGAGCAAATTGTCAGAGACGGGAATGTAATAGCCAACGTAAGGGAGGCAAACGGACAACGCCTATTCCCGTAACTCAATAAAATCGAGCATAAACTTTTTGATTCGAAATTCTTTTCCTGTACCAATTAGATTATATTTTTTGTTAATGTCTTGCAATTTTGCTGTTATCAAACGAGACATATGTAGGTTTCAAGACCTACCAAACTGTAACAGACTGACTTTTCAGTCACAATCAGGGTCGTCTCGTTTACAAAATATAGAGATCTTGCCACCAAAGACTACCAGCCATATTAAGATCCCAGCAAATCCAAGTACTGGAACGCAATTTCCCTACAGCCCACGTTTACCTCCGACCCATTCATTAGACCAACAAAAGGAAGTTATAGATAATAACTAGTCATAGTATCTCAATCACTACTGACTCCGGCGCAGCGCGATGGCGTCCCGTCTCGGGTGGTTGCGCGCGCAACTGGAGCAAAGGTGAAAGAACAACCGAACGCCGGACGGTGAAACGAGGTTCTTCGTGTGTAGGTGGAACTACGTATGATTTGTGCGGTCGATTTTCTTTGAATTAATGCAGTGAGAGAGCTGTGATGTTGGTTAATGTTGTAGTTTACATCTTCAATTCGTAAGTGTGCACTATCAAAGGTTTACACTCTGTTTTAGTGGTAGTCGCGGGCGGGTTTGTATTACATAGAGCATACTTCCAGCGTAAAACTTATTTTTATTTATTTAATTGGATGGTACTCGTAAAGTAAGAACATATATGTACCTACATTAAAACAGCATGAATTAGGTACCTATATCGTTATGATATACACAGTAAATGTATTTGGAGACTCTAGCACCTTTCTTTATGCTAGGCCCCCTTAAAACTTATCTTAAAAATACGTGAAGTCACTTATATTTTTACAAAACTTAGGTAGACAGATATGTAAATTACTGATCACAGTCAGCGTGACTAAAGAATTAACGATGGACCAAATGGGTGACGGTATAGAGAGACCTAAGTGGGAAACCCTACAGAGGAAGATCGCTTGCAAGATTTGTGGACCATATTAGCATACTGACTAGTTCAGGCTGGATGCAAACAGACCAAGATAGAAGAATTCTTTGGAGGAGATATTCACCGGCTGAGCCAAATGACAAATAACTTATAACTCAAACAATATAATAAGTAATTAGTAGTAAAATCATTAGAATTAGGATTCAGTTATTTATTTTATAAGTACACGTCAAAACAAGACATTTTCATAAATCGAAAGCCATACCATCCAGGTTTGTAAGAAAATATTCCCAACTAAGCTGCAAGAATAAAGAACAAGCCGATTGGCAAAGTCTCAGTAGCTCATGAGGTAAGTAACGAGGTACGCTTCACGTGGGCGGTCTAACATCGTACCAATTATATTTTGTATAAGTAGTACCTTTAGTATTTTGATTATTAAACTGCTTGGGGGCCAAATTTTTAGAAGCATGATGTATTGTAATATGTAGTAGTTTAAGATATGAACAAAAATCAGTTGGATAGACAAAAATGAGGTATTCCTCGAAGCGCTTCCATTTTGAAGCGCACCTAATGAAGCGCTCCTTTTTTATTCCTCGGAGCGCTCCTTTTAGTAGCGCTCCCGATAACATGTTATCGGAAAAGGAGCGCTCCGAGGAATAAAAAAGCTCCTTTTAGTAGCGCTCCCGATAACATGTTATCGGAAAAGGAGCGCTCCGAGGAATAAAAAAGGAGCGCTTCATTAGGTGCGCTTCAAAATGGTAGCGCTTTGAGGAATACCTCACCAAAATGAAAGAAGTTGAAGGTAAATTAAAAGCAAGAATTAAAGAAGAGGTAAATCAAAACGCGTGTGGAATTTGATGTAAACTTTTGTGGCTAAAGTTTTTACTTACTTAGTCATATATTTACGAATCTATATATTAATACGTGACGGAAATGTTTGTATCCCTTTTTATGAAAATTACGCAGTCACAGAAAGCGTATGAAATTTTGATATATTTAAAGTTTATTAAAAGGAGTTCACATTATCCTTACCAGGTTATTCTTAGAATTTTGTTAATTATATTTTAAATTCCATTTATATTTTTCTGTATTTTTAACGATTTAAATTTAACTTATTTAATTTAATTGATTCGATTTTATGATTTTATTTTTATATTATTTTAATCTATTGACTTGTTTTTTTTTATATTTATGCTTTTGACATGTTATTAAATTTGTTTTCATTTATTATTTTAATTTATACTATTGACATCTTATTAATTCCGTTTTTTTTAATTTATGCTAGTGACATTGTTACCCAGTTGTTTTAATTGTAATAATAATTCTTAATGTGTATAATTTATTCCTTTATCGTATATTAACTTTTTGCAACATAAAAAATGTATTTTATTTTAAATAGTCAGTTTATGTTAAATATTAGTTATAAGACATTTTTTCAAGGCACTATTATTCTGGTGAGCGCTATGTACGCCTTAATTGTCATGTGCATTAGTTATTTTGTTAGTAAGATTTAATTGTGCAATGTATGTGATGTGGCTGTACTTAATTTAAATAAATAAATAAAGGAGTGCAGAAAGAAAATATTTTTGTTATATTGATGCGATCAAAATAATTGAAATTCTGGTCAAATTTCGATTACAAGTAATAAAGGTGTATTTCTAACAAAAGTTTGCGAAACGGCTGCCAACGTAAAACATATAAAAAAAAAAACAAATGAAACGATATGTCGAAAGCTTAGTGAAACTCGCTAGCAAGCGGCTCGTAGTAACTACTTAGATACTAGAGACGGTGGTCGTAGATTTTCTTACGTGGGCGGAGTTACATAGAGGTGGGAGTATGATTTGTGCATGATTTCCTTCTACCTTCACATTTATTGCAGGAAATTGTCGGGTTTGCTTGAAATTAATTTGAGTATTTAGTAGGAATATAGTTGTAGATTGCATGCTACACATAGCGGGTAGATAGACACATTCTTTTTACAGAAAAAGAGTGAATACGTTCTTGATGTTAGTGCGAAGTAGCGTGCAGAATAAGTTCCTTTTTTATTGATAATAGGCAAGCGTTTGACCACCATCTCACCTGATGGTAAGTGATGATGTGGTCGAAGGTGACGCACGCTTACCTAGAAGGAACCTATTTACTCCTGACTTAAAGACCCCCAGGGTATATCATTCGGGAAACACAGACACAGGCAGGGAATTCCAATCCTTAGCCGTACGCACAATGAAAGCATTCCCAAAACGTTTTGAACATGCTATAATAATAATTTTTATCTATACTAATATTATAAAGAGGTGAAATTTGTTTGGAAGTTTGTATGTAGGGGTAAACACCGAAACTAATGATCCAATTATATTTGGTAGTAGCATTATTATAGAATAATGCTACTACCAAACATAGCCTACAGAGGCTATAAACCATTTAAAAATCCACGCGGACGAAGACGCGAGCGAAGCGCTAGATCGCGGAAAGTGGAAGGAGGAAAGGGAAGCCGTTCCCTGTAGAGGGTCACTCTTTAGAATAAAAATGTCAAGCGCTAGATCGCGGAAAGTGGAAGGGGAAAAGGGAAGCCGTTCCCTGTCCAGAGACTCTTTAGAATAAAAATGTCATTTGGCACTCTATCAGGCACGCTTTCAGCACAACTTTCAGCCTAGAATACTAATACCTTTATCTTGTTAATGATCGACTTCTTACTTGTATTGTTTAGTAGTTCATACATTCGTGGCCTATTTGGCAGAGTGCCAGGGACTTGCCCACGGGATTGATTCGCGTGTCGGGACAATGGGTGCTTTAATTATTTTGCATGGTACGGTGTCTTTATAGTGATGTATGGAGTACGGACACCTGGACTGTGGTATTGTTATGCTTCAGAGGTACACCGTTAACACAGATGTCAAGACGCTTGTTGAAACTTGAGTGTTGGTTGTCTTTTCTTGGAATAAGTTGAGTTGATTTTAGCACCTATGGCAGTCTAGCTTCCAGGCACGTCTAGAAAGTTCCAGGTCGTCGGTTCGAAAGTAGACACATTAATTTGTGGAATTTACGTCATTACTGCTACTCTTAAAATAGTGAAGGAAAACTTGACTGAAAATCCGAAAAGATATGGCACCCACCAATCCTCATTACGTTATGCGTATTATTTTGGTTATTATTATTTGCGTATTATTTGCGTTTTACGCGGAAAACGGCCCATTTCCTCTCATAGTGATATGCCCCAGCAGTGACAGACACCAGACAGCAGTTGGATTAGAGGCTGACTGGTGATGTAATGTGATGGTGGTCAAGCAAAACTAGACACTGTACAGAACTGAACAAAATAAAACGATGCTAAAGCTTTGAACACTTAAAATCAATCTTACATCTATATATATAAAAGCGAAATAACTCACTGATTAATCACGAAATCTCAAAAACTACAAGTTAGGGCTCTCAAATTTTGCATGGGGGTTCCTTTTAGTACGGAGATGCTCGCTAAGACGGGATTTTGCGAAATTCCCACGGGATTGGGATTTACACGGGAACAACTTTGCACGCAAACGAAATCGCGAGCAACTGCTACTTACCTATAAGAATTTTCTCACAACGACCGCACGACGTATCTTTGCCGTGATATATTCCAGAAATTACAACGAAATAAACACGCCTCATTATGAGGCATGTATTTTAGTGAAATGTATGTGAATTTCATAATCAGCAGGTTTTTCATGTAACTTGTATAAAATCTATTTAATTGAAATATCGGCTGGTGACGTAAAACCCAAGAGACTGCCACGTTTTATGGAAATAATTTATGTTTAGCGTCTTGCCAAAATAAAAGTTAGTCCTTAGGTGACGAGAAGTGTCAACAAGCATTTTCAAATTTATTTAAAAAGGGAAAAGGCATAAAATCCCTTCGTTCCGAAAGTTTTGAGCCCAAACAGCGGCTATCAGAAATTAATTAGTTCATCAACAGATACGAAAGTTTCTGCACATCTAAATGCGTTTACATGACGTTTCTCCACAAAAAACGACCGCACGACGTAACCTCGTATTGTTGGCTGATATTTTCCCAATAATTTACATTTCATCGCTTGGAATCAACATCTAAATGAACACAGGTTAGCATATAGCATGTATTAGTAAAATACAAAGCAGCATCGAAATCAGTCCAGCGGGTCAGGTGGCGACTCGTTGCCCAACGGCCGGTACCTAAATAATCGTATTCATTGAAGCGACCCCCGACACTGTTGAATGCTGATTCATATTTATGAACATCTTCTTTTATTGACTGTGTATACGTGTATGTAAGGTTTGTACAGGTTTTATGTAGTCTCTATTGATAGTTGGTTAATACATATAATAATAAAGTAAAAAAGTATGTCTGTATATTGAATTGGTTAAGAAACAGTAGAAGAGCAAGAATTAATAATAAAATATCTGTCTGTTTGTATACACTAATCTCCGGAAATACTAAACAGATTTGAATGAAGTTATTTCGGAAACTGGAACACCTGATACAGAACTTTACACGCAAGCCAAGTCGCAGACAGAAGCTGGTAGCTGCTTTAAAGTTTTGACAGTTAAAAAGAAAGAAGTGAAAGTTTTGACAGTTCGCAAGATATACCAGAATATTTAAAAACAGAACTGTGGCTCTCCAGTTTGCTATTACTGCTATTGAATAAAACAAAAAAAAAACCATACATGGCCACTGCTACCTATAACATGCTAACTAATAGACATTACTCATAATACAAAACCGTGAGTTTTAAACCAATACAACATTAGAATTGTCCGCTCCCAATTGTTCGTCAAATTCGGCCAAGGGTTACTAGAATACGAACCACGTAAAAACAAACCAATTCTAGCATAATGACACTCGACAAAGCACTTCACACAGCGCAAAACATAAGGCTAGGTGCACAACAACGCCCTTCTAACGCAATATGCACTTTTTGCGCAATTCGTGCGCTGTGCAATGATCGTGCGAAAATGCTTCTTGTTTCCCAGTTTCATTGTCATGTGCCAACGATTTATGAATGTGTGTGAGCTCACCTGAATTGTGATTGGGTGGCGATAATGAGTTTCGCAACAAAACGCTTAATTTGTGTGATAACTCCGTAAGGTCTGACCACTAGATCGGTCGATGACTCGGCTTCTTAGACGTCATCGCTGATTTCTCACGACTATTATGGAGGTATTTTTTTTATTTTCATGTGCTAGCCTGTTCTACAGGTGCCAGTAAATTGGATAATTTTGTAATTCGTTGTTTTAAAAATAGATTTTATTGTTTAACTTGTACCGTGATTATAAATAAAACTTGATACTGGTCTTGATACCAGGTTTTGTGCTGCCATATCTGATTTGTTTATGAGGGTAGTTTTATGATGATGATATGACTGTTTTACAGCCGATTTCGGTCACAGCGACTGCATTACTGTGAAGTACTATATATTCTCATATGACATATGGTGTCAATAGCCTAGTGGCTAAGGTGTCGGACTTGTGATCGAGAGGTCGCGGGTTCGAACCCCACCCATTACACTATCACCATGAACCCACTCCAGACACAAGCATATTTAGCTTAGTTGGAGGGGTTAACAAGATTGCTAGTAAGGTTAACTCTACCCACATTTCTAGTTCTCAAATCAAAACTTAACCTAAAGTTGTGTTTCCTCAGAAAACCAACTTTTATGTGTTAGAGAGAGAATACATTACAATACAAGTGTACAAAAGCATACCTATACTAATATTATAAAGCGGAAAAGTTTGTTTGTTACGCGCGGTTAGATTTGTATGAAATTTGGTATGAAAGTAGCTTAAAGCTTAAGGAAGGTTTTTTTACCCGACAGCAAAAGAAGAGGGCCTAAGAGATAGCGCGCACTTGTGATTTTTGTTACCGTGACTGTTTCGTCACTGTCACCGCGTTATCAAAAATGCCAATTGTCACGTATCCAAATGCGCGCCACCTTCATTAGGGATGATGTACGCGGTGACAGTGACGCAACAGTCACGGTGACAAAAATCACAAGTGCGCGCTATCTCTAAGTCTTTATCCTGATAAAGTCGACGGGAGCGAAGCCCAGCGTGATCACTAGTATAAAAATAATTCTTACTAAATAGGTAAATAATATGTATAAATATCATTAAATCAATGTGAAAGGAAATGTTATGTGTTTTTCCGTTGGAAGTTTCTCAGAAGCAGCCCAGAGTTTGGAAGTCGATGGTGCTTCGGTAAGCACGTAAATCCCTTGGTTATGTGCCTGATCTGTCTCTGTCATGTTGGATTACCGTACCATCGGACTTTGAATGTAAAAAAACAGAGAGGTGCACCTGTATTTGTGCATACACTTGGACACCGTAATATCTCCTGCGTATTTGGCTAGTCTTCTTTGGGATGGGCTAACGTTGTCGAAATTCATTAAGAAGGCTTATTTACTGAGGGGAAAATATGATCCAATACGTCAACAAAGTTTTCCAAAATCGGTTTGGGCGGTTTTCAGTGTTATCTAAGATACTCAGGAATTTTCTTGACAATGTTTGTACTTCATCTGAAAAAAATTGTGAATCCTGGGTTCATATTTTTAACCAAATTCTAAAACAGGAGGTTATCATTATTTAAATAATAATCATTGATATGCGTTATACGTATGAGATACGATTGCAATCAATTATTGAGTTTTCCAATTCTTTAAATAAACTTTTCGCAGCTACAGGTTGCTGTCAAATTCGATTCTTGAAAACCGAAAATTAAAACGAAACTCAACTAATCGGATTACAGTGCTGACCTCTACTTTAGAAAGGTAAATTACTGCGGTAATTAAGAAAAAAAAAACGGTCGGTACATATGGTCGTGCTCTAACGGCTATTGTCTCGAGAAAAAATATTCTTTATACGTACATAGAATCGTTTTTATCAGATTTTCGCACGGTCCGACACTAACTGTTCATACATACAGTGTGCTGCTAACTCGGTAAATTTACGGGTAATACAGCGAAAATATCGCTGGAATTGCGCAGTTAGTTATTCTTAATTAACTGCTTATTTAAAGTAAATAGCGTCAAGTGTGGAGCTTAATTTTGACAGTGAGGTGGTAATGGTTTATTTAATTTTTTTATGATGACAGTGTGAGACGTTTTGTCCCAGAATTATTAGGTGTCTATTTTCAGTTTCATGATTTCTGTTATTGTTTGTCTGACTGTTTGTACGTCTTTAAATTTTCTTAACTAAAAAAGTCGTGTTCTAATATTAAAATAAAATATTTCACAAAAAATATAAGAATTTTTTTTATTGTTACGAATGAGCCCGCTCTTGACACTGATCCCACCTGATGGTAAGTATCAGATGAGGTCTATGATGGAACGAGCGAGCTCAGAAGATCACTCTTACTTTAAAGGCTGACGGGTCATAATATGTGGCAGGGAATACTGAAGCTGGCAGAAAGTTCCATACCTATTTTTTAATTTGACGAAAAGTCAGTCAAATTCGTTACCAAACAATTAAATCACCCTGTATATATTTCAGAGTGGCAATTAATACGTTTTGCGCCATAACAGTTGCGCCACAGTTGCGCCGGCGCAGCCATCCTTGACAGGCGGGCGGCTCCCGTAATATGCCCCCAATGGATTGACCTTGCACCTATTTATTTAAATACAGTCTGAGTTACGTCTCATTGTGAAATTGGAGCTTCAGGCCACGTCGCACTAATGCACCCGGAGTAGTGGGGAACCGAACATCACATCCCACCCATACGCACAAAATGTTGTGCTATAACCTGGGGTATTTAAGTCAAGAATGAATGAGTTACTTCAAGACAAGCGTGCTTCATCTTCGACCACATCATTGCTTACCATCAGAAAATTATTATTAATTACAAACAATAAAAAAAAAACAAGGTCGACCACAGCGCTGGTGGGGTGACGATTTGAACATGTTCGCGGGGCAGACATGTTCTGATATTGCTCAAGATAGTGAGGTTTGGAAGGAAACAGGGGAGCCCTTTGTTTAGTAGTGGGACACAAAGTAGGCGAAGAAAGAAAATCTTTGAATGACATAACGTTATAGAGGCTTGTTTATCAAACAACATCTATAGTTTCCTGTCTTACTCATATTATAAATACGAAAGTTTGTCAGGATACTCAGGATGGTTGGACGTTTGTTTCTCTATTACGCAATAACTCATAAGACAATCTTAATGGTTCAATTTTAAACTGATATGGTTACTAACAGTATCAGTAGAACTTATTTAACAAATAATAAAACTAGTGTACCATAGGAGGCCTTATCGCACAGGGAGATCTCTTACAAACAACCTTTGGATGGACAGAACTTAAGACAGATTTAGGGCTGTTAGTGTACAAACATCATAAATAATATTAATTGAACATAATAATATAAAATACATACATACAATACAAAGTCATATACTAATAAATATAACATTTATAACTCAGAAAGAAGGTGAAAAGTTATAGGGAGAGGTAATGCTTCACCATTCTTTTACATATGTATATGTCGCAGGTTTTTCATAAAATTAGGTTTTTGATCAAAAACCTAGGTTTTTGATGAAAAACCGGAAGATGACACATTTTAAACTCAGTTTCATCATAAACCTGCAACAATCCAGATTTTTTATCAAAAACCTGAACTAGTTTGGGTTTATGATAAAGTTCTTGTCAAAATCACGGGTTTGCTTTGTTTTATGACAAATAAATTAATTTAAATGAGCATATAAATATAAAGTCGGTTCACTTGCGAGCCGCTTTCGCTCTCGGACTGCATGCTGAATGCACACAGCAAGCTCTCCCTAAAATGTAAACTACGCATTTTTACCACGTGCATACGCCCTATTCTGACATACGCCTGTCCGGTGTTTGCTCATGCTAGTCCGGCTCAGATCCATAGGATGCAAGTTATCTAAAACTGATTTCTCCGAAAGGCCACTGGCGTGCCCTGGTACTTGAGGAACGAGGATCTCCACGTAGACCTCAAAATCCCGACTTATAGTCGGCAAGTGCAAGTGTTGAAACGCCATTCAGTGCGTTACTTCGCCTCCGTTGAAAACACACACAAACCCCCTGATTGTATCGGCCGCCCGATACACACCCTCAAAAATTTCTCGGGTTCGTCATCGAAAATATATGTATTTATTTCATATAAATTGATTTATATGTCATAAAACAAAGCAAACCCGTAATTTTGAAAAGAACTTTATCATAAACCCAGACTAGTTCAGGTTTTTGATCAAAAATCTGGATTGTTACAGGTTTATGTTGAAATTGAGTTTAAATTGTGTCATCTTCCGGTTTTTCATCAAAAACCTAGGTTTTTGATCAAAAACCTAATTTTATGAAAATCCTGCGACATTATACACTTCTGGACACATCTATTGGCCCACCTTAGAGTTTAGGTTTCGATGGCCCCTACCGAAATATGATTGCTAGATTGAACAAAAACTGTTGATGCAGTTTTAAACCTGATACATTTTACCATCTTTTTCGATCGTATAGTTTTAAATTTGAATTCAGAATACCATACGACATGGACCTACGCCTGACAAGTCGGATATGCGCCTTGTTAAAGGCAATTAATTTTTGAATAAAAAACATGTTTTATCAAATAAAGGTTTAATTTAATAACGCGTGTTGCCTCCATGGGCATCTACCACAGCTCTCATATGATTAGGCATAGAGTTTATCAACCGCTCTATGAAATTTTGAGGGATCATCTCCCATTCCTCTTCTATGGCAGTTTTCAACTCCTGCATCGTCTGGGCAACTGGCTGACGAGCCCTAACACGCCTTTTTAGCTCGTCCCACATGTGCTCAATGGGGTTCATGTCTGGGCTTCTGGCTGGCCAGTCCATAACTGTGATGTTCACATCCCGAAGATATTCCCTGACGATGCCGGCCGCATGGGCTCTTGCATTATCATGCATAAAAAGGAAATTTGGGCCCACATAGTCCGCGTATGGTATCACGTGAGGTTCTAAGCACTCACGAATGTATCTTTCAGCATTTAATGTTGGCAGCCATGGTCCTGTAACAACCTCAAGTTGAGTTTTGCCGCTCGCGGATATACCGCCCCAGACAGTCCATGAGCCACCGCCATAAGCAACCCTCTCTTCAAAGCAGCATTGTGCGAAACGCTCTCCCTTACGCCGGTAGACCTTCTTCCTTCCATCATTGCCATGTAACACAATTTTAGACTCATCAGAAAAGAGTACACGGCTCCAATCTTGCTGTGTCCAATTTAAATGACTGCGTGCGAAATGAAGGCGCGCTGTTCGGTGGGCTCGCTTTAGTTCGGGCCCATTAGCTGGCTTGTGTGGTACCATATCGCGTTCTTTTAACCTTCTCCGAACAGTTCGAGCGCTCACAGATACTCCGTGGAAGTCGCGAAGTTGGTTTTGTATCTCAATGGAGGTAAGGTGACGATTTCTCAAGCTGGTCGTCACGATGAATCGATCCTGCCTTTCAGTTGTGACCCGAGATCGTGGCCTTCCTTGGCGACGAACAAAGCCGCCAGTCTCTAGGTACCTCCGATAAACATTTCGGACCGCAGATCGACTTAAATTAAGTTGAGCACTCACGTTTCTTTGACTGTGTCCGGCCTGAATAAGTGCCACAGCTTGGGCGGCGACTTCAGGTGAAGTATCCATAGATTATTGATAGAACCTCACCTTAATGTTAAGAATAAGTAATGTTTGTTGCAAAAACAAAGATATCAATCACTTTTTCAAGAATTAAATCCAAGTAAACCAATAAAACCAAGTTTTCTTAGTATTCGATTGTTTGACATCAACAAACAGGCTCCAAATTGTCTTTTGTTTCTTTAAATTCTGTGTTCGAAATTCAAAAAAAGACTATTGAATGAAATTGTGAATGTGCCAGGTTCAAAACTGCATAAAAACTTTTTGCTCGACCTAATATAAAATTTTAGCTAGGACCAAACGAAACTGAAAATACAAGGTGGGCCAATAGATGTGTCCAGAAGTGTATATCAGTTCATCCTTGATCATGGCGCTTGCAACAGTGCCGAATTATCTGGTAAGTGAAACGAGAAATGCACATGGTAAATATCCCATTTTAAGTTCAAATGATACCGAAATTCGGAATGTTGATTGCTGCAATTCTGGAATTACACATACTCTCAATTTACACCACCGCGACACAGAATGGAATGAAAGCGTCAATTTCGCCTAATGACGTGAGAAGGCGAGCAAATTCGCTGGAATGCTCGAGTATTCTCGCGCATTCCAGTGAATTCGCGCGACTGAGCCATGAGGGACGTTCAGTCTAGATCTATTAAGTTAGCACCGCACTACTGTGACCGACCCAACCCTGTTCGCGCCACTTCCCGCGGATTCCACAGACGGCGCCGACAATAGCTAGGAGAATTCTCTAGAATGAGCGAGGATTCCCCGGAAGACGCGCGACCTTTTTTTGCCTCCTATTTAGTTTGTACCTATGTTATACGATTGACAAAGTTCATTATGCTATGTACAATTTAGTCAGTGTAAATTGAGCCATAGGCTACTTTGTATCTCGGAATGAAAGTCTGAAAAGTGACATAGGCTATTTCTTTTGCGAAAATTTATTGTATATCCACGGGAAACACGTTTTAATCAAATAAGCAAAAGATGGCGATACGGTGCAATATTTAACGTATGATATTAATTTTTGATGATCATTGATATGATTATAAGTAAGTACTAGGTACCAGGAATGAAATTATAGTGAGTAAAAAATACCTTTCCAAAAATACACGTGTAAATGTCAAGAGAATAAAAATTAAAAAAATGAGAATAAACCTACAATCGCAAATCCCTAGTTTAGTTTATGATTTTAGGACCCTAGACATAACAGATTCTAAATTGTTTTATGAACGAAGTAGGTTGGTATGTGAATGTGACAGCCACTGTAATAACCAAGACTTCGTTTCACAACTACGACAAACAAATCAAAAATATTTATGAAAATTACGTAGCTGTTATTTTAATGAACACACTAAATATTTCCATTTGCAACTCAGCAGTGCTAAGGATGATGCCACAAAATACCTTTCCCCATGTTTATTTCAGTTGCAAGGACAGATATAACTATTTAGTGAAAAATCAAACTTTAAAATTGTCAACGACTCACTACCAAAAACATTTTGCAAAAAAATAACATTCAGATTCCAAACGTCAAAAGTTCCGTTACGTGAAGAATTAATACTTTTTTTAATATCCTTCTTTGTCCATAGACCAAATTCGAAGTACCGGCCATAAAGGCGCGAGCACACTGGCCGTGCATACCAAGTAAGGTGGAGCACACACGTGATGCGACTTCCGTTTGCCAGGAATCAGCTGATGCATTCCTTTTGCGTTCACTTGATGAGTGGGACTTTTGTACTTGCTCATGTATATCTATATATATATACTATATGTAATATAAATCAATTACTGTTCGTCAGTCTTGCTAAAACACAATAATGATTGAGCTACAGTCCGGGGAAATTTTAAAGTAGTGAAAAATATGGAATATTAAAAAATATGGCTACGAAGCTCACCTGATTAGCCAGTCTATTTAAAAAATAATAATTTGGACTTCGAATTCCAAATTTAATTTATTTTCATGCCTGGGTTTTTTGTTAATATTGGGGAGAAGTAAAACACATGTTTTTTCTTTGCTTTTAACAAGTATACTACTTTGAATTGTTAATTTTATGCCATCGGTGCGTCATTTCGAAATGTTTTTGTCGGGTCCACATAAAATTATTATTTTAAATAGAAAAGATTCACTTTATTTATTATTTTTACACGTGTGTAAAATTTCTATAGTTCCCAATAAATCTGTAGAGGTTATATACAAATATCAGTGTCATTGAATAGTAATAATTCCGAAATTAATAAGCCACTGCTTTGCATCAGTAATTTGTAGCAACAAAAAATAAACAATTCGCTTAAGTAAATCCAATTTTCTGTTCATGCAAAAGGGTTTCTGATTAATAAACTTTGAAACTGAAAAAAAAACTTTGAGCATAATAATTTGATTTTAGAAGGTACTTTGACAGGTTGTAACTAAGATGCAAATGTGTTAACAAGTTCCTTGGTGTTAACTTCTTAAAATGCAAGAATTGTCTTGTAAGTTGAAAGAATATGGCGGATCAAAATTTTATTGATTGTCGTTGAGAAGATATTGAAAATTTAATTTAAACGCTATTTAGGTATTTTTACTGGCTGTTTGGTTTTGGTCTCTTAAGATTTGATCATTCGACTTTTCTTTCAGAGATCTAAGAAATGTTGAACCATTTAATATTAAAGAACATTAAATAAGAAAGTATATTGTTCAGAAGCGGAAGTCAAAAGACTGATAAAAAAGGTTTTAAAAGCTTATAAAGCAATTTCTAGCCATAAATGGCTTTAAACGAACTTATAACCTAACATTTTCGCTTGATTATCATAAATTACATACCGTTAATAAACGATAACTGTTCCACACAAACGCAATCAAAAACCACCCATATCACTACACTTATAGAGTCCACACTAGACGCAAAATGTAAATTGGTAGTTTTCTACACATTAAGTTCATTGTGTGTAGTGAAAAGATTTTCCCACGAAAAAAGGAAAACGTATGTTGAAACTAGTTGCGACACTGTGTTGCGTGTTCTATGGTGCAGTGAATGGCATGCTGTAAGGTCACAGTGCGTTGACGTATGAATAAATGTGATAAATAATACGCTTAAATGAGGTTTAAGTCGATTTTCTGGTGGTTAAATCTGTTTATGGTTTGGCACTATGGTTGTCAAAAGCTAGATCGGATTAAAATTTGAATTATCATCAGGCTATAGGCTTCCGATACTTTTAAGTGGCTATGTGCTCGATTTTCTGGTAATTAATTATGTCTATGGTTTGGCACTTTGGTTGTCAAAGACTGGATCGGATTCGACGGTTTTCTGTACTCGATTTTCTGGTGGTGTATTCTGTCTATGGTTTGTCACTATGGTTGGCAAAAGCTAGGCAGGATTTACATTTTTTTTTATTATTTTAAATTAGATATTTAAGGCTGTAGGGAGCTGATACGATAATTTTCTAACTTCGTAAAGAGAAATATGAAATATCTACATTATATGTATTTTTAATGCAGGAACTTACCACGAGAAATTTTATGGATTTCCCTACTCATGCAAATTAACATTTTGTTAATTTGCTTGATCTTAACAGTAAGAAAAACATGATTTCAGGCAATCAATTTCGCTCTTCTATAATATATTTTCTATTTACCTAGATATTCGCTTTAAAGACTGTCGCAATTTATTTTTTTATGCCTTAGTCATAAAAAATCTCATAAATTAATCTAGCATGACATTGAGCAGTTTAATTGCGCCTGCGACGAAGGGCAATGGGCTTGAAAAAACCTGCCCACCGAGACTTCAAGCTGTAATAATTTTCCAGTTTTCCTTATACAATTAATTATTGTTTTATTCTTGTTATGCTAATAATGACGTTCATTAAGTATGCTTATTCATTTAATATATATTTTATTGTTTTTTCAGTGTGGTAAGGTATCGTGATTTGATTCTGAATCGATCGGGCGAATTGAAAACGTACTAACAGCCAAGACAGATTGTACTTAAATTGTATTGAAAAGATGTCGCAAATCACAATTCTTCAGTGAAAATACTTTCCCTAAAGTGTTAACCAAATATAACAGGTCATTAACCATGTAACCAAACTGATAAATATCGCTTAAACACACATATACATACCTATCAAGTGTTATGAAGAAACTCTATAGTCTCTGCTTTGCGTTCGGTTGTGAAATATTCGTGGGCGGTACGTATATGTATGTACGCTGTGGCTATTAATCATAGACCAAGTTTAATTGAAGATGATACGATTTTTTCAAGGAGAATATATGGAAAATAATTACAAGCGTTCGTGCTTAACGACCGGTAAGATTTTGAAACGGAACGCCTACTGACTACTGACGGTCGGTCATTGTTTCATGAATGGCTGAAGCATTTTACTGTGAATCTGTAAAAGCAATTTTAACATGGTGCTTTATTTAATTCATATTTTTGTTACAAAAGTTAATACGGCATTTTACTTTGGGGAAATGCCGCCGACATTCAAACAATATTTGTATTACAAAAAGGGCTATTCGTGTAATTTACAAAAATAAGTCCTAAACACTCCTTAAGGGACAAATTTAAAGAGATTAATAGGTATTATGACTGTGTCATCTCAGAATATTTATGAGAATCTCTTGTATGCACACAAAATTATTAAAAAATACAATGAACAAAGACACATATGTCATTCCTAAAACAAGATTTAAAAAAATAGGTGGTTCGTTTAGTTGCCAATGTATACGTATAATAAAATTCCTAGCCACATTCAAGAACTAAGCATTAATAAATTTAATTTTTTTATAAAACGTTAGCTATGTCAGAAAGTATTTTACACAGTTAAAGATTATATTGACAACAAACAGGCTTGGGAATGAGCTGCTCCAGTGATGCACGTGGGCCTTTTTTATTTTTTAATTATTGCTGATTTTTTTTACTGATTTAAATATTTGCTTTCTCAAGTGTTGTATATACCTATTTATTTTGTTTTTTCTATATGTTATTGTAAATGTGAGGACTATGTAGGTTATAGTTTCTTATTTTTGTTACTTCACTATAATTTATTTAATGATGTCAAGCAGTTTGAGTACTAGTGTGGCCTACCCAAATGTCCTTACTTTGGTATTGTTCGTCAGATCGTTAAGCTCCTTAAGTTCTAAGTTGAGCTACACGATAACTGACAAATGCTTGCACTGCCTGGACAGGTCCGCTCACATCTTTTTATTTCCTCAATGAACACCACAGACATGAACCTACATGTTTTGCATATGATTGGACCAACACAAATTGTATGGACTTTAAAAGAGACGTTTCTTCTAAGAGTAGTCAGTTAGGAAACACCGGCCTCATCTAGCTAAACTAAACTCAACACACAAAAAACATGACGTGTAAAAGTGTTATTTATAAGCAATTTACAAATACACACATTAAATCTAAAGTCTAAATCCAAGACTCAACATCCTTAAAATAAGTAGTTCAGTAAAATAACATCTCGTTTAAACAGTAAGTGGCGCTGCAAGGTAGGATTTAGGGCTTTTGGTCACGTAGGTACCTACATCAGAAGTCTTCTCTAATCGACATGGTCTAGGAGTCCTAGATATGAGTTCCAGATCTATAACTGGGATTTCAGGTCTTTTGGCTATGGATACGACGAAAAACATACGGAAATTTGCACAACGAAATATTAAAAGATTTTTTTAGTTACCTAACTTTTGCTAGCAGCTTCGCTCGCAAAACAAAACGTAGCTTGTAACCTTATCCAGGATTCTGGTTTCAATGTTTTTCTAAATCGAAGTTCATAAAATCTAAAGCCCCAAAAATAAACCGACTTTTTTAATATAAAGTAGGATAGTCTTGGGGACTACTGTAAAATTTTGGATTTGAAACAGAACCTTTTAAAGTACCTACTTAAAAATACTTCGATATTCATTTGAATTTAGAGCACCAACATTTTGAACTGGCCATTTCTTCCTAACTCATATTGCACTAGCTCAATATATTTATTTGAAATTAGAGCGCCAAAATTTCTCACTGGCCAATTTCTCCTATTGCACCTGCTTGATAAAATAGTTTCGACAAAACAAGCCCAGCTCGAGATGAAAAGCCGCCAAAAGATTTCCTCTCGACCAGCGACCTAGCCATGCGTACAAACGTTTGCTCACAGAGAGCCGGACGGATCTTGCCACAGCCTCATTAAAGATTCTAGGTCGTTCTGCAATCGTTAATTAGCGAGATAAGTACTGTATTAATTGTGTACGCCATTGGAGCGGCTATCGCGCCATCTTGTGAGCGGCGTTAGGTTGGCTGCAGAACGAAGAGTTTTTCGTTTTTGGTTGAAGGTTGTGTGCAAAAAGTTTGTGTTTATTTGATGGTCAATTTTATGATTTACAAAATCAAGTAGTTTTAGATACATCGATCGTGATATTTTAAGCCCTTTGCTTTCCTAGGTACCTATATATCTTATAGGTATATAAGCAATTTGTATGGTGTTAAACGCAATTCAAATGTTTTATCACTAGCAGGTAATTCGAATATTTTAAGCCGAGAATGGTGGTGGGAGTTTAGTAGAGTTAAGCCCTATAATTCCGTTCATTTTTAAAGTTATTTTGTTCACTTAAGTCAATCAAATCGATAGTTACATTAATCGGTGTGTTTTTGTTGTTATAATACTGATTCAGATTAGAGGAGATTTCGTTCGAAAGGAAAATATATGATATTTTGTATCCTATATTAATATCAACTTCGTAAGAATTCAGTGACAAATTTTATTTAAACGCATAGAGACATAGTACAAAGTCCGGACACGAAAGAGAGTTACTATTTTTTCTTAATTTATGAATTATTTTGAATTGTATTACGATCATCAATATTTATCATATTTATCATGACTGTGGTATGTTAAGTGGAACTCATATTCTATACACCTAAGAATAAAATTGATTTTTTAACATAAAGTGTTTTAAGCGACGTAATCATGGACTTATTAAAAAATGGTTACCATTACAAATTATTTTACAACAACTGTTAAAAATGCAAATGATATTGTTTAAAATTAAAAATATATTATTATAGCTGTCTTACTGTGACGATAATTTAACGTAGTTACACAGTTCTGACGTCAACGTACCTGAAAAAGAAAGAGTTTATGTTAAAAATATGACAAATAAATACAAGTTTATAAAATACAGGTAATATCCATAACACGAAAACAAATGTGGACGGGTCAACTAGTAGAAAAGCGAGTTAAACTTAGAAATGGGTTCTTTGATAGCAAATGTCATTGCGGTAGAGTGCTGCAAATTTGTGCAAATGTCAAGTGCATAACAATAACTGAAAACTATTTTTAAAACTTAACTTAAATAAGACTATACAATAATGCAGATAAATATTAATGCAGATAAATA
This sequence comes from Tholera decimalis, assembly GCA_943138885.2. Lineage (NCBI taxonomy): Eukaryota > Metazoa > Arthropoda > Insecta > Lepidoptera > Noctuidae > Tholera > Tholera decimalis. Next base: position 15,462,773 of record OW964570.2, read on the forward strand.
AATCCTTTAATGTAACATACTGATGATCTCCTGCCACCGAAGACGCAGGCCTGCAAATGGCTAGCAGGGGTAGCTCACCGTCCGGTAAGGACCAGGCCCGAGTCGGAGGCGCAAAATAAAACTCTAAATATCCTTGGTATTACCGCTCAACTACTCAAGTCACCATTAATTTTGAAAAATACTAGAAAATATAATATAAAATACTTTTAATTTTTAATTACGAAAAACAAAATGACAATTTCAAATTTGCAAAAATATAGAGTGCGATTACCTAAGTAGGTACTTGTAGTAACGTATTTTGATTATAGTTAATCCAAATATCATATACCAATCATACTGTTAATAGTATATTGTCTATTGAAAATGTAAAAAAAATAGGTTATAGAGCCTTTTCAATTTAATGGTTAGTCTAAAACTTCACAGGACTACAATGTAATAAACACGTGAAATTCAATACAAAAACAAAATATTCTCTTGAATGTAGTATCAGAAAATAGTATAATTACCGTATGAAGAAATGCTTCATAGAAATACTAAATTATAGCGTATTTAATAATTATTGGTTTTTGAAATGAGATTAGTAGGTACCAAACCAACTATTTAATCGTAATATATTTTAATTTTTTTTTTTCCATTTTTTTTTTTATAGAGGCTTAACAATAACCATGCCACCCTCGTAGGGTTTAACATTTACCTACGCTTAATACCTACATTAACAACTTTGATAAAGACCTATGGCGCTCTCTGACAGTGGATACGCCAGACTACTAAGGTTCCTAATTCCAATATTATAATTGTATGTTATATTATTGTTGGGTTATGTAATTGTACGTATAATTAGCTAAAAATTCCCTAGTAAAAAGAGGATGTAAGTTAGGAGGTAAGTTAAAAAACTGCAAAGATATCAGTTATCGGATGATTGGTTTGAAAGCCGTGTATCCTATTCGAATGACATCCCATATTATAATTGTGTGTTATTATCATTGTTGGGTTATGTAATTGTAGGTATAATTAGCTAAAAATTCCCTAGTAAAAAGAGGATAAATTATTACTGGTAAGTTAAAAAAACTGCAAAGAGGTCAGTTATCGGATGATTGGTTTGAAAACCGTGTATCCTATTCGAATCGCATTCGGAAACGCACCAACGCCTACCATTTCGGATGTGTAGTACTGCGAAATTAGAACGGATATTGCCCGTTCCTCTCGACGGCTATTCTGATAGAAATTTGAATTTTGCCGGTTAACTGCCGGCGTCCGGCCTCGTTACACCTCTTTGTTATTTGGACATGTATCTGAACGGTTTGGCGGAAGGTGACGAAGCGTTAAGCCGCCATCTTGTTTCGACAGATTAGACGCTAAATGTGTAATTAACTGATTGCATAAGCAATTGGCACTGTCTTGGCAATCCAGGTAAACCGAAGGACTGGACTATTTCGTGGTCAATAGTGTGGGTTATACATTTTTTACCTCTTTAGATACCTTTTGGTAAAACACTTTAATGTGTAACTGTGTTTTGGTCCCAAATAAATAAAATAAAAATGAGACTGGATACCATTATAAGTTAACTTTTACTAAAGAAAAGCTTATTGGAATCTGATTGATGGGTTGATAGTAAGGTTCAGCACTATGGAATTCGGAATCCATAAAACTAAAAAAATAAACGTAGAAAGATATGTACCCGAATAATTTCGAAACGACTGTACCAAATAGGATGTTTTTTTTGTTGTGTATATTATCATCATTACAAGGTTAGTATAAAAATATTTAAAAAAATGGTGATATAAACTTCACCGGGTCAGCTAAAACGAAATAACTTTACCGCTTTTTTTTTAATACCATTCTCAGAAACTATTTCATTAAATAAAGAATTTAAAAAATTTGCCTAAAACCCATGTTAACACGAGTATATGTACACATTCAGCTTTTAATACGTCAAGTGAGGCGAGCTTGACGGAAATTAAATGTGCATTAGTCGCGCCTCCGAGCGTATCGTAGACTTGTGTCGCTCAATGGACTGATCCTTGTGCACGAACTTACTACTCTATACTTTCATTATCTTTTCGGGTAGAACGTGAAGCATAAGTCCCGTAGTTCACCCTATTTGTGAGATATAAAAAAATCACGTGCTCAGAACACAATTCAATATTATTAACCTTTCAAGTATACATGACTCAATTGTTAGTCTTATCTTATGTACACCCCAGACTATCTGTTAGCGATTGCTTTAAGCCCGCTCGATGTACCCTCCTTATTTTTTAAATAACTTATAGAAATCTGCAATTGTGTACAATAAAGAGTATAGTTATCTATCCCTCCTGTAGTTTTAGGCACCAACGCAGTGCCAATCGTTACGCCTTTGCTTTTCATCTGAGTTTTATCTATAGCAAAGTCTTCGTCAAACAGACTTTCAGGTTCATCGGTTAGCTAGCGAATTAAGATGTTCAAAAGGAAATATGGTTTGGTATGGTTTGGGTGTTCAAAAGGATGAGGACTGTGCAGAATGATATGTCTTGGATACGTAACTGTTGTTCACTTCAATTTTACACCTTAAGCCTTGAGTCGTCTAGCAAGTGTACTTGAAAAATTGCATAGAAAAAGCACTCGATATCACGTGATTATATGAAAACTGTCTCCCTCACCCTCTGTATCCCACCTAGCCCAAATAAATCATATTCCTCAATATGCATACAGAAAAACGGTACCCTCTCTGATACCAATACTTGGGCTATCACACGGCGGGGGCACTCCTCGTGTAACTGTAGTCACGGGTCGCGGCACAGGCAATTAGCGAGGCCGCCCACCCGTGACGCCTTTGGACGAGCTCGGGCCACTTCGGGTTACCTCGGTTTTAGTGCAAGAGATTATTGTTAAATGATGTAGTTTTCCAAGATATATAATACAATGTTCTTGGTATCTTGTTGGATTCAAGTTTCAGACAAACAGCTGAATGAAAGAAGTTTTAACTGAAATTAAAAGCAGTTGATTTGTGCAGTCATTCTATACTTTCAAACTATGGACTTATTAGGCAAGATATTAAAACCATTTAATCTGTGTAAAGATATTGAGATCTTTTCTGTACCAACAAGGAATAAAAGTGTAACTGCCCAAATAGTAGGTAAATACTAACTGGGACTTTCAGAGAAAACCATAGGTACTTATAGAAATAAAAACTGAAAGCTCTTCGTTAGTTTTCTCTAGAGGACGGTTCAACCGATTTCAAAATGATTTTTCCGGGGAATTTGGAAAATTGACGAAAAATTGGATTGCTTTTCGACAACCGCTAAATCGCTGTCACTTTTTCCCTTTTTTAAACATTATTTTTCTTAATACATTTTCATGTTTCTTTTTGTAATGAAGGTACGATATGTTTGAGTGTAATTGATTTACATATATATAAAAAAAAAATAAAAAAATAAGAGGCTGTTGGTATGCTTTTATCATGAAGCAGTTTGATGAAGCTCCATAATCGATGTACGAATCATCATCAATCATCAGAACATTTCGGGTCATCATCTGATGTTGACGTATTACGTCTGAGGTACAGCCGCACATTTGAAGGTCACCCTCGACACGGGTCACCGCAACCGCGCCCAGCTGTGACACACGCTTGTACAGGATGATTTTAGTATATACACAAAAATAATATTGACAAACTGTGGAACTTTCTGCTGGCTTCAGTGTTCCCACATAGGTACTGGTATGCGTCGTCAGCGTTTAAAGCAAGAGTGAACAGAGTAATCTTCTTCTCATCTTCTGAGCTCATAGACGTAAATCTATGTAATAAAAAAAAATTAGCAAAAAAATAGAACCGACTTCTATATAAAAACACTACAAAGGCAAAAATAACTTTTATTTCGGTAGTCGGTGTCATTTGTTTTGTATTTTCTTTTTTTTTGACACCGCCTTCCGAAATAAAAGTTATTTTTGCCTTTGCAGTGTTTTATTAACCGACTTCAAAAAAAGGAGGTTTATAATTCGTCTTGAACTTTTTTTTTTTTTTTTATGTATGTTACCTCATAACTCGGAGACGACGACCGATTTGGAAAATTCTTTTTGCGTTTGAAAGGGTATACTTTCTAGTTGGTCCCATTGTTGCGAAATCAGGATCTGATGATGGGATCCTGGAGAAATCGAGGGAACTCTTCAAATATTATAGGCACATCTATAGCGTTTTGGGTATTTCTTATAGTACCTTGAGCAGTTGCTTTGGAAAAGTACCATTTGGGGAAGTTGAACTTTTGGGGAAGTTGAACTGATGATGAAGACCACAGATGGCCACTGAAACTACTCAATAATAAGTATTTCGTGGATTGCGATTCAATTACTTGAGTACGGATGTTAAACACTTTATGCTCATCGCAATACATACGAGTATGGTGATGTAGAGCTGATGGTCAAGTACCAGGAGAACTCCTCAAAAATTAACGGCTATGCATCGGGAAAAGCAATATTTTGTAAAAGGTGATAAGTTGTTGACATCATGGCTTTTGTAACTAGATAAATTACAAACCGACCCATTAAAAAGCGTGAAAAATTTTTTTTACAAAAAATAGTACCAAGAAAATGAAATGAAATTTCACATGAAATTTTTGACCCTATCCCCTGAATTAGGTGGTAAGGGGTTAGACGTCAATTTTCGCTTACTATCAGAAGTGATCGAGGTTAGTGTAGACTCATCCGGAATAAAAACTAATTAGCTATGCATCTAATTACACGGTATTATTAGGTAGGTAATTACAAGGTACATTATTTTTGTAAGGGATGGTTTGTGACTTATTCCTACCTACCTTGAAATCACATCCAGCTATTGGTTTCGGTTTTCATTTGGCAAGATTGGTGTCAGATAATTGACTGTCAATTTTGACAGTTCATACCTACATCTAACACCAGTTTCGCCAAAAGATATGATGATATTCAATCATTGAGTAGTGGATATCAGATAGGGAGTTGTTCTATTTGAATGAAAAACTATGTTTCAGCTGCCTACGTTAGTCTAGTAACCAACTATAGTTGTAAAAAGACTTTAACATTGTGACAAAGTTGCAATTACCACGAGTATCTAAAAGGACCTGAAAGTTTGAAAAGCTTTGATCTATCTTGAAAGTTATTTTGCCCTAAGAAGTGTAAATGATACTGAAGTTTCGTAAACAGGATGAGAAATTTTTTGAAAACTTCAATGTAGAAACTTTTCTGACGTATTCTAGTGCAAATAATTAGAATAGTACAAGTCGACGGTTAAAAGGAAATAGCGTATTAGCGACAAAAAAAGAAATGTTCAGGAGAGCCGTTCAAAGTTTAGAATTTTAGAAAAACAGATGTATTTTTTATTAATACATCGTGAAAACTAAAACAGTTTTTAATTTTCCAATCGGGAAATATGACAAAATACAAGATAATAGAACACAAGAAACAGTCGGCTTTCAAAACAATACCAGTCCAAAATGTCGCTTATATACCCTATTTCCTTTTAACCATCGAAGTATAATTATAATTCTGAACGAGCAAATAACTTTGTAAACTAAGCAAGCTCGTACTCACATACCGACTAATGAGTAGCATTTTCTATAAAAAAAAGTTAATTACACCCCTTCTAATTACAATGTAATGGAAACTTCCTGTATAACGCCATGGTCTGAACTCCACGCTGTATGTGAAATCAACCGCGAACATCGAAGGACACGAGGCTATTATGTTATTTATGGGAAAAATACGTGTCTTTCCCACTAAACAGTCTACTAGTCTCCATGTAGGTTATTTCTTTTGCAACAGTTGCTGAGAAGGGTTAAAGGACAAAATACTCTCTGTCTTACCTTTCTTTTTATTCCGGACGAACCCACTTTTGGCCTCGATCTCGACTGATGGTTTAAAGCCCGATTTACACTTCAACAAGTACAGTAGCGAGTTAAGAACTCAGACAGTTAAGTAATAAGTAGTAAGTTGTAAGTAGCGTCCAAACGTAGCCGAGTGAGTAGTCATAAGTTGCCCGAGAAGAAGAAAAGAAAATAACACGTGTACGCGGCCGCAACTTACAAATTTATGGACTGTACTAGGGATGTGAAATAATAATCGATTATGGAAATAATCGATTAAAAATCGATTTTTATCAAAAGAAAAATCGATTAATATAACAAAATCGATTATTTTCCTAAGAAAAATCGATTAATTATTAATCGAAGTTTCATGCTAAATATATAATCGATTAATTAAAAATCGATTTTTTATGTACAATGTCACATCCCTAGACTGTACTAAACTCGCCCGTCTACATGCCAGCCAGTTAAGTTGGAGGGGTGCGGGAGACGCGAGAGAGGGGGCTACTTCGCACTGGACTCGCCGAAAAATAGGATCGCGATCTATTTAGCTCAACTTAATCAACAACTTACTACTTAACTCGCTTTTACCGTTCAAACTACATTAACAACTTAACTCGCCAATGACGCAAGTTAACTCGCGACTGTACTTGTTGAAGTGTAAATCGGGCTTAAGCGATAGGTGAGGTCTATGATGGAACGAGCGAGTCCAGAAGATGCCCATTCACTCTTGCTTTAAAGGTTGAAAGGTCATAAGTGGCAGGGAACACAGAAGCCATTATAAAAGTGTAATTTGATTATTTTTGGAGATCGAAACTTTTCCTATGCAATCGTTTATAACCTTGATACAAGGCTACTACACGCTATGATAGCTTAACATCGCCATTAGACCTCTTTAGTGCAGCCGTGAGACACATACCTTCTTATACCTTTTTCTGTTATATCTATATACTGCGCGTGTTTTCTATATACAAGATAGGACGAAATAATACATCTTCTTATCTTGTATTTTCTGCACAGACTGGTAGAGTAAACCCGTGACTGAGGAGTGTCCAAGGTGGTGGCCTTTTTGTTAATCATTGACAATGATGATGGATCATTGTCAACAATGAACAAGAAGGCCACAGGACAAGAAGGATTGTAGCGGAAGTCACATGCGCTCACGCAGTTCCCTACGCAAGCGTACGAAAGAAAACCAAGGTAGTTTTAGTCCGTACGAGTCAGTAAGACGACTCCGCTGACCCCCAGAGAACGTCCATGAATATTTCCTAATCGAAAAATCGAAAATAAAGGGGTATTGGCACAATTGGGAGAAGTCGGAAGGCAAAAACATAACCATTCCTTTGCAGTCCAGTCGGGTAAAAAAAGGGACGACTGTAGACAAAAAATAATTTAACATTAAGCCTAAATGAAATCAACATAAACCAAACCAACAGCGATCAAACACAATTAACTCAAAATAATAATACCTAACACCATCTAATAATACCGAGCAATATTTCAATAACAATCTATCTCTCGATGGTGAATGAACCGTCATTTGACTTTTTAAATCCAGTTGGTGTGGTCACCGACACGGGTATGACGTGACATCATTTATCATAGATATCGAAGCGTGATCGACTGGCTCGCGATTGCTAACAATATTATATTTACACTTGTAATGGTTGTGGAGCTTTAAGTTATTGTTAACGTGTGTTAATTTAACAAGTTTTTTTTGGTGGGAAAATTATCTAGTGACTCCCGCTATGGATGAAGGGAAGGGGTTGTCAGACTTCTACTGACTAAAAACTCACCCAGTTCCTTCACTGCCCTTACGATCTCCACGGTTTCTTGTTAGAACATTCACGCAATCCCGGTACTTTAACAATAACTAAAAGCCGATTTATTAAGAAAGTAATGTAATTTCAAGTACTTTTATGATGCTTCAGAAAGAATCCTTAAAACAGGTACAAAATAACTGTAATAATGCGTCGTTAAGCGTCTAAGTTTAATGGCTGAGGTGTCGGACTTATGACCGAGAGGTCACGGGTTCGAACTCCACCCATTACACTATTACCGTGAACCCACTCCAGACACAATCGTATTTAGCTTAGTTGGAGGGGTTAACAAGATTGCTAGTGATGTTAATTATACCCACATTGATAGTTTTTTTATTTTTTTATTGATATTAGGCTCGCGTTTGACCACCATCTCACCTGATGGTAAGTGATGATGTGGTCGAAGATGAAGCACGCTTACCTAAAAGTAACCTATTCACTCTTGACTTAAAGACCCCTAGGTTATAGCTATCGGTAAACACAGACTCCGGCAGGGAATTCCACTCCTTAGTCGTACACACAATGAAGGTATTCCCAAAACGTTTAGTGCGTATAAGTGGGATGTCCACCATGTAGTTCTGTTGTAAAAAAGTTATCATTGATTTTTTAGGCTCTATATACCTTCCAAATGTTTTTCTTTCGATCGGTTTAGTAGTAAATATAAGATTGTTGGTATTTTTTTCGTTGCCAAGTTTTGAATTTTGTTTGACTACCCTCTGCTAATACTTTCTGTTCATCAACACATAGTTCCAACTATTTTCATAGCTTGCGGGACTGTTCCAACGAGATTACGAGATACCGCAGACCCTAAGACCCTAAACGCAAGGCCAACTGAGGAGCAGGCTGTGTTTTTAGTCAGTAGAAGTCTGACACTCCCTTCCGCTTCACCAATGGCGTAATTTCATCATCTTCCCATCCAGAAAAAAGCTATTTTCATAGCGTTAAAGCATTGAAATCTTACTATAATGGTACCATCTGCCTTCGTCCTAACCGTACAAACGATAAGGAACTAAATTTAATCAACGGCAAACGTAAGTTGGTACTAAAAGAGTACCGGTTCGTTTCATTCACTTTGTCTCCGCGTGTGCTCAGATAATTTGATTGATTGCACCGCATTCTGACCTTTAGATCTTATGCAATAGAGGTCATGTCTGGCTGTATTGATGGCGCAATATCTGATTCATTCAGTTGTTTCGTGATTTTAAGCTGGCTCTTGATTCTTGTATGACAAATCTTTGTGGTTTAGAATAAGGAAAAATAAACGGGTTGCCATTGTACAGACGCCAGCACATGAAGCTACCCGAAACTGTCAAATTTTCCCAATCAACCTTGAACCTAATTTCTTTAACTATAAAGTTGAAAATCTATTAAAGAAATTTGACAGATTGTTGTAGCTTGATGTGCTGGCGTCTGTACATATAACCCTTTCGGAGCACTAAGTGAAAAGTGTTTACTTCATTAGAAACCGGGAACTGGCTTTTTAATTTTTTTTTCTTCACGATAGAGAGACACACATCAATATTTCTGTCTCAAATTTAAAAGTAATTATGTTTTGTGTCAAGTATTTTTATTATTTACACGATATTAAACCAAAAAAAAAACTTGTCTTTCTGTTTGTCCACGGTACATTACCGCAAACCCAGCAGAAGTTATCACCCCTTGAAGAGCCATATGTAGAATTTGTTTCTCGCAACGTAAGCGTGCCACGTCCAAGTGTGGATTTTCGTACTATGTACCATAGTATCATAGACGTAAAGACAAGCCCAGTTCTTGTTAATTAGCGCACGACCTGATAAATTTAACCCGAGAGTCAGTGCGTGTAGTATTTGCGTACATACCATTGACGCAAAACAGTTCCTATGTAATTAATTTAAACGGTGCTTAGCGACTGATTTATTGTGTTGTAGTTTTATTAACTCTTTCATACCGGCCTCTTCAATGTTTAAAAGCAAATGGTAAATTAATAGTCAACTTAAAATATACTAAGTTAAAGTCGATATTTGCGTTGGTTGCGACGGATTAAACTTTATCTAATTATTATTAATACTAGTATACACACTTTCCGCCATTTCCCAAAACTATTAAGATAAATTGTTCCTAAATACATCACCCCAGATAAGTGAAATATCATGTAATGGGTAAGTCTTTAACAACCTGAGCAGAAATCTGAAATCTTACCACAGTTTCTGACTAATACATTGCCACTCAGGAAGTCAGGACCTCTAGCTTTATAGTAGCTCTTATGACCACTACACTAAAAAGAACGGATATTCTTGAAGCCCATAGTTATTAAATAAAATACACAAAGATAAACATAAGATAACATTATAGGATATTTCAAGAAAATAATTTAGTTCACAAAATGTAGGTACTGTTAGGAAATCTAACATCAAGATTAGAACCTTACCTAAACCGTTGTAGCTACAATTGTGTGGTATTAACTTACATAATTGTAACATTTGTGAGTGGAGGCCCAATTTACTGCGACTATCGATTATAATGCGAGAGAAACCACGAATCATCTCCGGTGGTGGGCGTGAGGAACGTACGTACTCTATCTGTTGTACTGTCGCGGTTACAAGTGTCGTGAGGTTTAGGTATTTTTGGACTATCGAATTTTGGTAATGTCAAGTGGATGGTTGAAGACTTGAGCCAAAGAACAGTTTTCTTAATTTTATGAAAATATTATTTGTCTGAAGTATTAAAGATAACATAAACGTTTAATAATAAAATAATAAATTTAATAATAAATTCAGAAGCAGGTACACATCTACCTAAAAGTTGTAGCTAAAATTCTTGGTCGGGTACCTACATACATATATTTATCAGTTCTTGATGATGGACCAAATGACATTTCAACCAGAAGATGTTCACTGCTGAACATACGTAAGAAAGCCGGCGTCACGTTGTTTCCGGCTTTAATATGCTAACGTTCTAATTACATATGTAGGTATTTTATTACTAACTTTTCCCCGCAACTTCGTTCGACTTTTCATATAATCTTTCAGCCCCTTAGGGTTTGAATTGAAAACAATGTGCTATATTTGACCCCGGACTCCATGCCAAAATTTATCAAAGTCAGTTCAGCGATATAGCCATAACAGCGATACCGACTGACAAACTTTCGCATTTATAATTTGGGCCTAACACCTAGCAGGATTTTCTCACTAGGAGGCTCTCTTTAGGCAGCTGGATTATAGAATTGATTCAGGAAGCGGTACAATTGGACACGGCTCATATTGATAGGATATTTTTATTACCACCGTACAAGCATATTTCAGTAAACGAAATATTACAATAAGTATTTCTCAAAAAAAAAAAAACAATAATTTAATAACCGAGCCATCAAACTTCGTAGTCACCAGTCCACGGTACAGTCGTAACAAAAAACGTTTTAACATATTCAATTTCCGAGGAGGCGCGGCGTGTGTCCTCCTGCCTCGAACTGTCATGGCGAGCAACAATCTAGCGTTTGACGATGTGTATTGGGACATGTTCAGGCAAATACTGCAAGATATTTGTGACTGAAAATAGTACCTCTTTTTTCGGGGAGAAAATCATCAAATGTTTCCTCTCGTTCTAGGTGGAGCGGAAGGGAGTGTCAGACTTCTACTGACTAAAATCCATCCTATTCTTTCAGTTGGATTTGTGGTCCGGGGCTGCGGTATTTCATTAGACTGCCTCGGTGGTCTAGTGGTCGCAAGCAAGACAGTTGAGCAAGAGGTCTCGCTTTCAATTCCCGGGTCAGACAAAAAGTGAGTTTTTCTAACAGAAATTTCTCAGTAGTAGCCCGGAGTTTGGATTTTGCAACTGTACCTGCACACATATTTGTGCACATTCATCCTATCTCCTTTGAGTTTTTTGAGGAGTTTTTTTCCTTTGAGGCATGCATGTATGTAGTACCTAAGTCAATTATTTTTACAAAAATTTCGTATAAGTATACAAAGCCCAATCATGAAATTATTTATCATGAAAAAAAAAAAAACAGGGACAACAAAACAAATGAGTATAAAACTGACCAGTGCTGGCCCAGTGGTTACGAGTCCAACTTGCGAGTTGCAGGTCGTGGGTTTGAACCCAGTCAGGCACATTACTTTGTGTAATTAATGTCATCACCACTGATTTCAAATTAGTGAAGGAAAACATCATCAGGTAACTAGTTTTTTTTTTAACGTGGTAAAATTATCAAATAAGTCCTCCCACCCCGGGCCGGAGGGACTGTCGCGCGCCGCGACCCGGGCATGGTCCATGGTCGGACAGCGAGTTGCCCTTTACTCGCTGTCTGCATGCCCGCGCCTACGGTGGCCGGAGATCGTCGGCCGACGTCCGACGCCGTGGGCGTCTACCACTGCGGCTGGGCTGGAGGGAGGATGCCATCCTCTCCCTCACGCGGCTCGCCTCCTCCTTCGATAGTATGACTGCTTCGCAGAAGGAGGCGACCGCTTCCCATTCCGTCTCGCCCCGCAGCATGGCCTCGACCAGTGCCGGGCGCGAGAGGTCTCCGCCTATCGCCGCCCTGAGGACACGTCGGTGCTCTGCCCAAGCGGGGCAGTCTTAGGACCAAAATTCGAAGACATAATTATATGCACCAACTCGCACTGGACTCGCGAAGTGGAGATATTTTTACAGTCTTAGCTAAATTAATTAATATCCTCCGTTGCATTTGTATCCCTAGATCTAAACCATTTATTCGATATTACCATTTATTCCGTTTAGATCTGAGACAGAGACTGGATCCTGCGACGCAGGGTATCCTAGTGCCGGATCCAGTGTTATCATACGATATGGCTATAAAGTTTTCAATAAACAAAATATTGGTGCATTAATTTACAAATTGATTGATTTGTTTTGATCTTGTGGGGTACAATAACCAACTTGCAAAATAAAATATCATTTTATCATATTTTCTCAAAAATATAAGGAAAATTCAACCTTACTTATATAAATTACTAAACAACATCGATATTCAAAAATGCTTGGAATTTCCAACCAATTATGGCGGCAAAGTTACGTACCTACTACAAGTCAATTTAACAATTCTCAAGCGAAAATCAAAGTTGTGTATTTCTTGAAAATTTGATCTGAAGTCGCATGTACGCCAGAACGTTTGGTTGTATTAAGTACATAGTAAATCACATAAAGGTTTTATGCGACTTCACTCAACTTTATTGCTTGGGTACCGACAACAGACGAAGCTGTGCTCAGAATTGCTATTTTTTATCGTATTTTGTAGTGACAGTCATACGTTTATGAATGTTAGAAGTGTACAAGTTTAAGATAGTAATAAATTTCCTTTGGAATAGAACACATAAAGGGAACACATTTTCTACGCTACAAAGATCGAACTGACTACCCATTCGCAAGAATAAGGTCTAAGGATAATATGATATAACATTTTAAACAATAAAGTTTTGTACGCAAGCAAGGAGATGGAATATTGGAAGTTGAGTAAAACTTTACTAAAACGTTAAAAAAGTTTACTAAAACTTACCGAGAAAAAAAATTACAATCATAAAATATAAAAGCTAATAATTGTAATTATGGCAATAACTTATGCTAGATGAATGAATAAACTATAGCATTCGTCATTAAATACAAAGAAAAATGAATTTAAAAAATATAGAAGTAGTTTTGTAAAATTATATATAAATAAGATTATTCTGCTATCGCGCCCTGCGCTCGCGCTTGCGGTTACGTGCGAGGCTAACGATTTTTCCACCACCATAGCACCCGGCCAGCCTTATGAGGTACATACAAACACAAACTTTTATACTTTCACAAATATATCAGGATTATTTTAGCAGAAACGAACAGAAAATTGCAATTTACACAAGGTTTTATTGAATGATAATTTCCCGAATAATACAATCGTGAAAGGTCGAAAACCCATAGTCTGAATATTGCAATCGTGAAGGGTTTTCGTTGAAGCGTTTATAAATCCCACGACACATTCCTAATTATTTAAACAAAAGAGGCATTGGCTTCTTCAACAAAAGACTGGTCTTTTCAGTAAGAAATGCTATTCAAGGCCCGGTGCGGGAGGTAGATGTCACATGTCTCCGAATTTTTAGTCCTAGGACATTTTCGGTTTCGAAAGCAGTGGTGATTATACTCACATGTTGGATCAGTAACCACTGGGCCACCACTTCTCTCAAGAAAGCCTTACGAATATTTTATTATTGTCTAAGTTTCCTTGCTGAGCTATGGCTGCCCCGGTCAAATGGCAAAAGGTCATTGGTCCTTTTACTACCAAGATGATTATCTGACGGTCCTTTGAACATGACAGTATTCTTTTGATTCGTGCAAAAAATTCGAACTTAATAATTATGTAACTGAGTCGCTGTTTGTCGACGATTGTACTCTGGAAGTGAAACGCAAGTAAAACAGTGCTGTAACTGGAGCTCGCTTCGATCTCAATGCATACCCAATGCTGTATTTTTTGTACATATACCACGGTTATACATATATACTGGCTACTAAACGTTACACCTGATTTTAATGCCGAAGTTACAGTATTAAGCCCTCCTTTGAATATTTGTTGGAAGTATGCAAAGTGCATGGAATGTTTTTACAATTTTAATTCACTTCGTCGCCTTGGGTTGGCTGAGGCATTTAAATGTTTTATAATATCGAAATGAAGACGATTTTAAGGACTAAAAAGAACAAGTCTTTAATATTAACTCAATAAACACATAGTACTTTGTTTTTACAGTACCGCAAATATTCATATCTGAGCGATTTCTAGTGCTCTAAACATTGGTGTTCTTAAAATCAGTTCTCAAACACTTCAAAAATAATTTAAAGAAAAGAGGATTTACATAAAGTGCATTACTGATTCGTATAATTATCTTGGTACGCATCTAGTTTTAGCGGTAACGGTGAAGCAGAATATGGGTTCAAACCCGGGCAGGCATATAAGTAAGGTCGGGTTTGCGGGAATGTTCTAACGAGATACCGCGGCCCCGGAACAAAAGGGCAGCTGAAGGAACAGGGTGGGATTTTAGTCAGAAGAAGTCTGGCACACCCTTCATCAGGCACATAGGCCCTTTGTATCCTTTGTGTTTGGTCCTTTGTACGTATACTTAATCAATCTTCAGCACTGCTTTAACGGTGAAACGATGAACATTAAGACTGAAAATTCGAAGATATTTTTATTTTATTTTATTTATTAGGGACAAAAAACAGTTACATGCCAAGCTTAATAATAGATTCTTAATTTAACACAACAATTACACATACACTTAATCTATTCTATATCTATGTTACTACACATGTAACCCACACCATTGTCCACGAAATCACAAAAAAATATTAAAAGAAAACAGACATATAGTTTGCATCATAAATGATAATTAAAAAGAAGGATAAAAAGGTTATACCTACATACTTATGAAGTTAGTATCTCTATTGCTCTTGCCTTAAAACTATGTTTAGAAAGAGTATATATGTCAAGCTCCATGAAGTAAGTGTTGTATATATCAACAAGGCGACGAAGAGGCACGCGCATTAGTGTTACACGAATTTGTATGGAATAGTCGAGGCACACGCACCCCACGACACATGAAGCCGGGTCCGCTGCGCCAATTTTCTAACAAAACACGTTATCAAAACATGTTAGTAAAACCGCCCGTCCGCTGCGCCTATTGATGTAATGTTTTTGTCTAGTTTTAGATGTTCAGAAAGTGATTATCAAGAGCTGTTATCATTAATTTTACCAGATATAGAGAAGAAAACAACTTGGAGGAACGATGTGATTCCTGACATGAGATTAGGTGTGGCAATTCTGTCTCTGAGATTAAAAAATAGGGATAGTGAGCGCGAACACAAAATGATTTTCCCCCTCCCCGCAGGCGAACGCGGGGGATGTTATCCATTCGTCTCGGCAAACATGTTATTGTGTTATTGCTAACAAAACTGTTAGGCCACGCCTATATTCTGTTAGCAAACAATGTTATACTGTTTGCAAACACGAAAACACGTCGCAGCGGACCCGGCTTTACAGATCTGATATGCGGCATTCATCAACCCTTATGGGCCCGCGTGGTGGGCCCATTTCCTCTCATAGAGAAGAGGTCTATGTTCCTGCAGTGCAAACGTAATAGCCTGAATTATTATGCTCCATTTTAATAATAGGTACACCATCCCTTTATCTCTCTATAACCATTAATGAAGTGATGCGTCACATGAATTGGTTTTCCTTAATTTGTTATATAAAAAATAAACAAGTTGCATTGTACTTTATTCATTTATTTATTCAACTTATGATATCACTTTTAAATGAAAACAAATCCATGTTAATATTATAAATGCGAAAGTATCTTCTGTAACTTCTACACGTCTTAACGTGTAAACAGATTATGATGAAACTATAATTATAGGTATATATTTTTTTATATTATAATTATAGATATATATAATTATAGGTGTATGTTCCCTAGTTTTGTCTTTCAAGCGAGTAAAGCCGCTGGCAAAACTACAATAAATGCTTATACATACTTTATACATACTTATTCATCATTTGTCCTATACATTAACGAGATACCTTTTGACCTTTATTATGTGAAGCTTGGTAGTGTTTCACAATATTAATAAAAACAAAATATAGATACTGCTCTCTTTCCTATTACATATTATAAATAGGTGCTAATATTTATTATCTATCTTTGCAATTTTGCACATTTTGGCATTCCATCTTGGGGTTACTTAGGGTATGTCTAGGAATTTAGTTTTTTGAATTCAGAACATGTCAACCCGACTGTGTATACTATGACAAATGTTGACAATGATCAGGCAAACTAAAATTAATCGACTTAAAATAGTTCATTAAGAAGTTTGGGTATCTATAGTATCAGGTTAACACTCATTTTTCACCTTAGTTCTTTAGAGATCCAGTTGCCATGACAACGCATAAACAAAAATTTTAATAAACCACATTAGATATTCCGATCTTCGACGAAGACAGACATACGACGGACGTTCTTTCTTTATATTTCATTAACATTTTCACCAGATTACCATAACAAAAAGGTTAGAGAAAAAAAAGTTAATTCATATTATCGATACGTCAGCGTAAAAGCGCTTCGTAATGCTTTAGCTTGACGTGTTGGGCCAAACCGGCAAACGTTGGGCCAAGAACAGAATCTAGTTTGAAGCCACAGATCACAGAGACGCTCGCCGCGACGACAAACAGCGTTTTAAAACGTTGCATATGATAATGTGATTGGATTATTGCAGACCGTAAATTTATAATAACTGACGTGGAATTGTAAACTATGGCTACTAACGAACTATTGAATTTATTGTATTTAAAACGGTTTGAGGCTCTAATCAAATGTCACTCTATGAGGGATAGCGCGTAAAAGACGCGCATATCAAGCATCAAAATGTGTGGAATTACGAATTACTAACTATCGAAATGTTACGTGATCAACCAGCATTTTGTCTAGAGCCTCTGTTCTCAATATACCTATCGATAGTTTATAATCTAATCGCATCTCTCAGTCTTATTACAATCTTAAGGTGTTTGCAACAATTCGATGCAGCACATACCAAGCGGATCTGAGATTGTGACAGTTTAAATATTAAAATTAACGGAAGACCATTTCTGATAAACCTAAAATATATTTCCGTAACCTGTTCTTTTTGTTTGTAACAATTTTTATTGAGAATGCGTCTCTAGCCACTGCCGGCGCAACGTTTAATTTTTTGTGATCTGTCCGCTGAGATTGGCATGTTTCGTCCAATATTGGAACATCATTCAAAGCTTACCGATCCAATACTAAGTACTCGTAATTAGATGGATCTAGAATATGGGATCGTATTAAAAGGCTGCATGCGTATGTCACATAGTAATTATTATGTAGTTTACATTAAAACAATCATTGCTCTATTTTAGCAGTCATATAAAGCTTTTTTCTTTAAACTTTTTGTATGCAGCCAAAGACACAAACGTCTGTCAATTAGTTTTTAATTTCTTCGATAAAACGTTTTGGGAATACTTTCATTGTGCGTACGGTTAAGGGGTGGAATTCCCTACCGGAGTGTGTGGGGTTTAAGTAAAGAGTGAATAGGTTATTTCTAGGTAAGCGTGCTTCATTTTCGACCATACCATCAGTTACTATCAGGTGAGCTAGTGGTCAAATGCGAGCCATCAATAATAAAATAATTGCTCTTACGTTATTCCAGAAAACAGATAATGATTCTGCTTCATTGACCGCCTAATATTTTCAGATTATTACTTATAGATTACAAGTTTCTTAACATGGTAATCTCTCGTAGGTGTCTTCTTTAGGTATATAATTGAAATGGCCATTGGTTTCCATACCCATGACTCAATGTGTTAACATCCCGGGGGTCGGCAGATATCGAGAGTCATGCTCAGGTGTGTTCTCGAACTAATGGATTTATTGGCGGGATACTGATTCCTATCGCTTATTTAAAGTAGATTCACTTCTGATATTGATATGCTGTTTGTTGAGCTGGTTAGAAAGAACCTTTTTTACGTTGGAGGTTGTATTCATAAAAGTTTTTTATGTACCTTAGTGTTTACTTAAATTTTTGTAGACACTTAAGTACCAATGTTAAAAAAAAAAACAAAAATAAATAATGTAATACAAAATACTATCATGTACCTAATGACACTGCAAATAATTATTTATGTACTTATTCTTTGAATTGAACAGGAAATAACGTTACCTATATGAAAAAGTGACTAATTATATTTATAAGAAAAACCGAGTGGCTAACCTTTTTTAAGATATTTTCCTATGTGGTGAAACCAACGGGTGAAACGGGTGACTGAAAACTTGATATCATTTTTCTATTCAACTATGAAATACTCATAGGAAAACTTTTCTATAAAAGTCTTGACGCACTTTCCTTCGCGCTCATTGGCCGGTTTTTGCTAGAAGTATCGGGGGAAGCGCGAGCTGTGGCGTCATTGGCCGATAAGTGACCGCTGCTGTTGAATCATGCGGCACTGACATTCAGTGACAATGAGAACACAGGGTGTATATTTACGTCACAAATATGGCGGGAATATTGCACTGGTCCTATTCTAAATCCAAAAGTATAAAATATGGGGAAATACGGTTTGATTACTGAGAATTTTGTTACTAAAGCCATTCAATCGTGGCATATGCAGACAGCCTGTCCTGTATTTATTAACCGCATAATATACCTAAACTTGAGTCACAGAATCCCTAATTTTATGGATTTATTGCTTAACGAATATGCGTTACTTCTCTGATAATTTTTAAGTGGACGCCCAGTTTACAATTATCTCTTGTGTAAGTGGACCTTATAAAGAGCCAATATAGAAATCTCAGTACAATTTGATTTGTTGGAATTAAAATTTAATGCATCAAGTTATGTTCAAAGTTCTATTCTCAAGAACCCAGCTGATAAATGATCGCTATTCGATTACCAAAAATCAATACAAGAAGGTACCAACCTCTCAACACAAAAATGGCACTGGCAACACTGTAATCGATTACAATATTGTCGAGTAACAAATCACATTCCTCTATTACAAATGATCGAACGGCACAGTTAATAAGGTAGCGCGTTTATCTTAGTAAACGTCTCTAGAGAGGCTGGGTAGTGATGGATACGCGGGAGGCAAGCGATACCGTCGACAAATAACGACTGGGGATGTTACGAGTCGATTGTTTTATTTCGATAGTTCTGTTATTTTGTGTACACCAGATAACTACTTTGCAAAAATCACCTCAAGACAATACCAAGTGATGCTTGATCAGATCTTTCAAGCTGGGAGTAAATTCACAAACGAATTAATTTGAACAATGTTTTAATTCCGTTGAATTGAAAGCTAAAAAAGTGTTGATGTGAGGAGTCAAGAATGTTTGTGTGAAATGATTTCATGTACATTGTATCGACATTGAGTACATCACTAGTGTCCGAGCGAGCACACATACCGACACAATTAGTCGATATCGGAACATCGGTGGCTGGGCGCGCTAACTTAACGTTTACTACATTTGTCATAGCCTGTTCAGAGCCATAGATATATATCAATCATTTTTAGTATAGCAATGAGTTCAAACACTAAGTTCAAATATTCAAAATAAATGACTATGCAAATAAAAATGATTTATATTCTTATTAGGAGACTTAGGTAGAAAAGTCTATAAACGTATCAAGTTAATTTATTCTAGTCTTAAAAAAAAATATTATTAAGGAAGGAAATATTAACAGGTACTTAAAGGAAAATCATGTTTCTACTTACAACAAATAGTTGCTATGAATTAATACTTAAAGTTGGAATAACTCAAAAAATTATTATTACGCGTTCGCCACACTTCCGAAACAAAAAATAATAATCCAAGCGTGCTTCCAATATTACCAATGTCATATTATTTATAATACCTAATGTTAAACCACTCTACTGTCTAGAAAGCCATTACTGAGAAGTGTTATCTGTACGAGTCGCTCCATCTCTCATTTTTGGACCGCACGGGACGAAGCCATGAGGCGATAAGAGCGGATTAACTACAACTATTTATCATTTCATTCCACTTTTTGTTCACTACCGTTCTAGGATGGATGAGGTTCGACCTCCTCGGATTGCGAGTAGGCTGTATATCTGAGTGCCACTGACAGGTTCATTTTTATTTTTGGAGTTTTTTATAATCTATGCCTGTGTGTTCTAAATTCGCGCGTTTTATTTTTATTAGGTCGGGAGTTTGGATTAAAGAGCGTACTTAATACGTTGAATTGTATAAGAACTAAGGTACACTTAACAAAGCATAATTGATTAGGTAATTTGCATAACCTAATTCCTTAGAAAGGAAGTTAAGCAATCAATGCGTGGTATCTTCGGGTTAAGTTGCAGCATTCACATTTCAGATTGACTTGTTTGTATAGCGTGTAGTTAGGATAATGAAAATAATCGTGAACACCTGTTAACATGCTCAGCTATCAATCTTACAATACAGACCCTGACATTGAAACCCACAACAATAAGACAACGAATAATCTACAAATACAAACGTCAAACCAGTGACAGTTAAACTAAAGACATCCATTACATCACAGCTAGAAACAATAAGTTTAACCAGACGACGTCACAGCAAACAATAATAAAACAATACGTACAAATAAGTTCATTGTTACCATCTTTCACCTATCAACGAAGATATAATCTCGTGAAAACAGCTGATCGGAACAATGACGAAAACCAAATGAACCTATTTAAATGAAAGCTACATAGATGTGAATGAACTGCCTTGAGGAACTCCTGATGTTGGCGCAAATATAAAAGAACAATGCCCTATTGTTGTCGTGCTACGTCATAGGTCGGAATATAGGTCAGCGGAGGTCCAAATGTGGCGAACAGCTGATCCCACGATCGGCCACTATGATACTTTGAATGGAACAACACTCCCGTGCTATATAAAAAAAGACAATCTTTTTGTGGCAACATCTAATTGTGAACTTTTATGTTTTGTTGTATTTTTCCTTGGCAACATTAACGTACGGTATTTCCACCACGATATGGGAACAGAGAACAATGCGTTTTATCAGACGCACAGGTTGTAAATTGTCAGGAGAAAATATGAGTAGAATCAGTTCCGACAGTTGATCGTTTAAGGCCTTTGCGCTGGTGTGAACTCTCTCTTTCGTAACACTTCTCTGGTAGTAAATTGAACTCCGAATAGTGAACAAGGTGACTTTAGGTCCTGCACACATTAGCTTTACTTTCTATCACCTTTGCATAAAAAAGAGAATACTCGTTGCAATATTTTTTGACATTTGAATTTAAGTTAAGTATATTTTAGATGTGACTGGCATTACTTTTTATTTCAAAACGGTCATGAAAGGTCAGACTTCGTCATCACATCAAGGAATGACGAAATTAGGTCAATTGGCTGGTAAATTTCCATATGACATCAATAATAATTTAAAGCATTCTTAAAGCTACAACTGAAGGTTTCCTGATTAACATTAAATGAAGACTAACTAAATGTTAGAGGGCAACTCGGTAAAGAAAGAAAGAAAGAAAGAAAAAGTATTCATTGCCGTCAGACAAACGACATGCAAACAATATTAAAAACTTAATATAAATCTTTAAAAATAGAGTAGAGAATAAAGAATATCCAGATGAATTCCTTCAATCGATCAAATCCCGTAGAACTGGAAAATCAAGCTCGATCCACACTCATCGAAAAAACCGCGTAACCAATTATCATTTCTCCTATGAGAGCACAATGTGAACGGCCCGTAGGAAGCCGTACCGCGACAAAAGACAATGGTACATTGTTTGTTTTCGCCGGTCGAAGCAATTATGTCGACCACGTGCGCAACTTTGTTTACCATTTGTTATCTGCCATCTAGTCCGTCCTTGAGATTTCATTGTTCTTACATCTAGTGACAAGTTTCCGACGCGATTTTCGTGTTGAACTTTCATTTAGTGTGTATTGACGATTTGCTTGGTGGTTTGACTAGGCGATTACGTGAATCATCTGCATAGACTTTTCCCTACTGTGTTGGGGTCGGCAGTCGGCTTCCTGGTTTTACTGGATACTGCTGAGTATTGGTGTTTTACCATAACCTCCACAAATCAGTAGCTGAGTAGCACGATATGCCTTGGCAAGACTGTTGTCAGATTTTCTGGCTTCTGACTCGTAACAAATCGCACCTTTAAAGTAAAACCGTTACTATACGAAATTATCTAATTTTACAGGAGAGCCAATATTTGAAACAGTTCAGTATCTTAATGTAGTCTAGGTAAGTCTAAGTACAAGTACTTTATGATTTCTTATGAGTTTATATGATAGATATCTGTTTACTTTATGACATGTGCTTTAGAATAGTTTTTCTTTATTTAGGTACTTACAAAAATATTTTTTCGATTTATATTTTGTTTGGTAACGATATGATTTAACGCTAGATGGCGAAAAAGATACTATTTTGGAATAATTACAAGTTTAACCTGCTGTTTACGTATATTTTAGATTGATGGTATAAATAACTCAATTCGTGAAAATTTTCGTTTAGTAACGGTTTGACTTTAAAGGTGCGAAATTTCAAAGATAAATTACAGCTAGATCCAACAGCTTAACGAGCTTTTCGAGGCACGGGATACTCCTGCGGGCCTAGACAAAATCCATTTTCTGTAAGCGTTAACGCCAACGGAAAAATTAAATTGTATGGAGTTGACATTTACTAACACGTGACAATCACGTGACATGTTATTGAATTACATTGCTAACCACATGTCACGTGATTGTCACGTGTTAGTAAATGTCAACTCCATACAATTTAATTTTTCCGTTGGCGTTAACGCTTACAGAAAATAGATTTTGTCTAGGCCCGCTGATATGTTAAGATAGTCTCATCCCGATCATCACCCGTCGACGGACCGACCTTGGCAAGTGTTTCGACTTGTTTGGCTGTTGCATTATTATTGTTTGCAAATTATCCTGAGGAAAATTTACCGACTGCCGTTGCTGGAATATCCTACTGAGATACCGCGACCCCGGATCGCAAGGACAAATGCATTAACAGGGTTTCTCTGAGTTTTATTCAGTGGTCGTTTGTTGAAGTCTGATACACATAGTTCTTTTTATATTTGCTTTTATTTTTATCAAGCTTAATTCCAACAAATATAATCCTAGTTGAGGAGTGGCTAGATCGGCGTCACGGCGTCCTGACCTACCGCATGACGCAGGTCCTCACCGGACACGGAAGTTTCGGGAGGTACCTGTGTCTGATGGGAAAGGAACAAACGCCTGGGTGTCACCACTGTGAGGGTCGCCCTGAGGACACAGTCGAGCACACGCTGCAGGACTGCCCCGCTTGGGCAGAGCACCGACGTGTCCTCACGGCGGCAATAGGCGGAGACCTCTCGCGCCCGGCATTGGTCGAGGCCATGCTGCGGGGCGAGAGGGAGTGGGAAGCGGTCGCCTCCTTCTGCGAAGCAGTCATGCTTCCGAAGGAGGAGGCGGGCTGCGTTAGGGAGAGAATGGCGTCCTCCCTCCAGTCCAGCCGCAGTGGTAGATGCCCACGGCGTCGGACGTCCGCCGACGATCTCCGGCCACCGTAGGCGCGGGCATGCGGACAGCGAGTAAAGGGCAACTCGCTGTCCGACCATGGACCATGCCCGGGTCGACGGCGCGTCGTGTTCCACGCGCGCCTCAAAGAGCGTCAGCAACATGACGAGGCCACGTCTGCAGAGGGCCGAAGCCCGCCGGGGTCGTGGGACTCATCCCGTTACCGTGGCCCCGGTATGTAAAGGGTTATTGAAGGAACACCGTGGATTTTAGTCAGTAAAAGTCTGACAGTCCCTCCCACCCTGCCCGGAGTGGGAGGACTTATTTGATAATTGTACCACGTTAAAAAAATAAAAAAAAAGACTGAAAAGGTATTAAAAAGATTTTTCACTTTAGTAGCTCAAACATGTAGGTTTTGCTGCCTGAAATCAGTGAGTAAAATCGCATTTTGATCACTGAGTGAGACAAAGTAACTTTTTAATTTTTGTTTTCAGAAAGCCACGAATATCTTATTCAGCCTTGGGTTAATCATACAATTCGAAACATTCACACTCTATCTCTTTCCCGCCATTAGAAAGAGAGAGAGACAATGACCAGCCCTTTCGAAGTTCCGATTTTGAATTCGACCTCAAAGACAAACACGTTCGGAATTTCGTACTAACTAAAGAAATTTTGCAAAAAGATAATATGTTTTTTAATATGCTATTAATGTAATTTATTGAATTTTTAACTTTTTGTTGTATTTAAACGAAAATAAGTATTTACTGCAAATAAAACCGATATTTAACATGTAAATATTTATTTATAATTTCAATAATGTTACGTAATATATTTTGAATAATAAAATATCATAGGTGCTATTTCCCGGGCACGCCGCAATTGCGGCGGTAAGACCCCTCTTTGAGGAGTGGCTAGATCGGCGTCACGGCGTCCTGACCTACCGCATGACGCAGGTCCTCACCGGACACGGAAGTTTCGGGAGGTACCTGTGTCTGATGGGAAAGGAGGAAACGCCTGGGTGTCACCACTGCGAGGGTCGCCCTGAGGACACCGTAGAACACACGGTGCAAGACTGCCCCGCCTGGGCAGAGCACCGACGTGTCCTCACGGCGGCGATTGGCGGAGACCTCTCGCGCCCGGCATTGGTCGAGGCCATGCTGCGGGGCGAGAGGGAGTGGGAAGCGGTCGCCTCCTTCTGCGAAGCAGTCATGCTTTCGAAGGAGGAGGCGGGCCGCGTGAGGGAGAGGATGGCGTCCTCCCTCCAGCCCAGCCGCAGTGGTAGACGCCCACGGCGTCGGACGTCAGCCGACGATCTCCGGCCACCGTAGGCGCGGGCATGCGGACAGCGAGTAAAGGGCAACTCGCTGTCCGACCATGGACCATGCCCGGGTCGACGGCGCGTTGTGTTCCACGCGCGCCTCAAAGAGCATCAGCAATATGACGAGGCCCCCGTAGAGGGCCGAAGCCTGCCGGGGTCGTGGGACTCATCCCATTACCGTGACCCCGGTACGTAAAGGGTTATTGAAGGAACACCGTGGATTTTAGTCAGCAAAAGTCTGATAGTCCCTCCCACCCTGCCCGGGGTGGGAGAACTTATTTGATAATTTTACCACGATAAAAAAAAGGTGCTATTTCCGAACAAACCTTAATTTAAATAAAAGAGCGGGAATCAAAATTCGTGGCTGGTGTAAAAAGTTGAATAAGTTAAAAATATTAAAATAATCGTAAAATATGAGTGAAACTAGCGACGAGAACAGTACCTATTAGTAGTTTTAGTATTAAGTTTCCTATCAGAGAAGTCTCGCGAGAAATATCTGAAAGCATAGCATGTCTTCAATGAATGGAGACTTAAAAAGGGCGCAAGCAACAGCTATCTTATTTTTTAGATTTATCACAGACGAGGCGATCATGTGGAGTATTTACTCAATGTTGAAAGCTACTTTAAAAACGAAACATAACGTGCATATTGAAACATACGCAAAACTTGTATCTCTTCTAAAAAGAATGTCAGTTGGGCATAAGGCTAAAAAGTCCAAAATTTTCACGGCCCTTAACATAGAAAAATTTATTAATGAAGCTCCGGACTGCAATTTTCCTGCCGCTAAAGTAAGTGGTACCTATAAATCTATGTTGTTAGTTATTAAAATTTGTGTGTAGACTGTTATGTATAAAGGTCCTTACTGCCTACTACTAATTTTTGGAGGCGCAATTAATCCTAGTCTGGCTTAGCAATACTGTTAAAATATTTGTAACGATATGTAAAAGATGCTGTAAATGTTAAATTATGCATATTAATTATGTAATATTTTCATTACAGGTTGTACTGATCATAGGAATAAGAGGAGCGTGTCGCAATAACGAGCTATTACAGCTAACAGTAAATAATATCGAAAAGCATTCAGATAAATTACAGAAAGCCGATCAGAGTCACCAACGTTCACCATTGTTCCTTCTCAATCCGCCACCGAAACAGAAACCTTAACCCCAGATAATCAAACTCAACTCAATGCAACTATAACGTTGCCAAATAAATCTGTTATTTTTAATTTGCAGAATTGCAGTAATTTTACTTTTAACTTTTAAAATGTTCCATTTTATTGAATTGGTACTACTACCTCTACCTACAATGTTAATTATTTTGATTCACAATAAATACTTCACAATAAATACTTATTTCAATCAACTCCTGTTTATTATTTTATCTCCTAAAGTGTTCTCGCTGCTGAAGTGAAAAGTTATGTGTGTTACACGAGAGCAAAGTTTTTTGCATCTCGTGCCTTTGAATCCATCGCCACACTCAGGATTCAAATGTAGAATCACTCGCTACGCTCGTGATTCAATCGTTGAATCCTTCGCTTGCTTAGGATTCAAAATCAGCACTCGCAGCAAAAAGTGACTTTGCTCTCTTGTTGCACAAATAACTATTCTCATCTTGAAGCGGCTCATTTTTATTACAACGCCAGCGATTTTATAGTTTGCAATTAACTTACTGAATACCTAGTTACGTGCGAGTTCGCTATTTCCTTTGCTTTATTAACTAAGAGTCTTCTTTACATACACGTGTCAACGGTTATAGGATAAGTCGTCCGTCATTTACATATTTTTATTAGCTAGCCAGTTTCTTATTAAGGCGTAAGATCTTGAAGGTTAAGCGTCACCTGCCGAGGTCGGTTGAAGGATAACGACTGTCAAAGATATACAAATTACAGTCGGGACTAATACCTTAACGTGCTAGCCGAAGTATTAAAGAATTTCGATTAAAAATTTATTCTTACGGTTAATTTAAAAATACCCAGTTGCCATGATAAGGGCTAGTTATCGAAGCCATTTATAAGTATGTTGGTAAGTATTTGTTTTATTTTTATTATTAAACGGGGAATTCCCATGGCCCGTGACGTCACCGAGAGTAATTACTGACCATAAAGTTTGATAGGCCGAGATGAGAATTTTGCTCGTGTTAGCTACGATGACGGTGGTTTGTACATTATTATTTGGATAAGTCACCGGGACAATTAACGTAACTTTATAATAAAACGCGTTAAATTGAGAACTCTCTCTCGTTTTATTAAACAGAGATATTATTATAAACTATGATGAAATTGGATGGAATTTGTTGAATAACAAACATCATGATTTCATTATAGTCTTAGTACAGTAGTAAAATGAATTTCAGTTTTGTTTAGAGCCTAAGAAATATATTTTGTAGAAAACCCTAGTTTTCTAAAACTAAAGTTAAAGCGAAGCTAGACTTAGCTTAATGTATCTTAATACATAGTAAGATTTGTTTTACATTATAGGTTGTTTGTGGTAATATCAGGTCTAACTTGTACCATAGGTATACGTACATTGCCGTGACTATTTACATAATGTCTTCAATCTTCATAAAAATTAAAAGAACCTTAAGACCAGGCAGTCCAAAATAATTTTCACGCAAGCTCTGCCCCTATGGACCCCGGTTAGGCCGTTGTATACTAAACGCTAAATAAAGTTAGCAGTAATAAAGTTGAATATCGCGTGCGCTCTTTCACCATGTTCGGTTCCGAAACTGCCGTTGTGTGCTAAACGCTAACATAACAGTAATAAAGTTGAATATCGCGTACGATCTTTTACCATATTCGGGTTCGAAACTAAATGTCGTAAGTCTCAATTCTTATTTCGTTTATAACTAAAGTAATAATTAATCTAGAGAAAAAAATTCCTACATTTGGATAATAAACTATATTTTCTTATTGTCAATACTAATATTAGACATAAAAGCCGAGTAATCTTGATAAAATTTTGAATAATCTTTAAAAAAGACATGATTTTCGATTAAAAAATGAATCGAGCGAAAATGTTCCAATTACGAAACTGGTCTAGTCTACATGTAAAGAAAAAGATCCAATAAATCATATACTACAGTTCCATTTTGATTGTATGCGTGATTGTTTCAGAATATTAATGCAAAGTTACATACAATTTAGGGAGCCTCCTCTTAAATTTGAATATACACTTTTACAAGACTTTTACACTACTTTCTAGTTTTATATAATTTACCTATGCTGTAAGACTTTGTAATAAGCTTCAGAACCTTATGTCACATCGCTACCATAGGTATAATGTATTTTGTAAAGCAAGCTGTTGAGATTTTTATCGATAAATATTTTAAAGATCGATCACTTATGGATTCGATTTTTTTAAACGTCAATATGGTTGAACAACCCAGCAAACCTACAAAACGTAAGCTCTATACTCTATGCCAATCATTCGCGCCAATATGTTGACAGTGACACACATACTCATACATTTTGAAGCGTTCAAGTAAATCATTGGATTGGTTTTACGATCAGGGAGTGAACGTAAGTTAGGCACGAAGGTTATAGCTGTACGCACAAATTGGAGATTATGGTTTAAAAATCAAAATGATGTATAGAGGTTTAGTTCAAGGAAGGTGCGTGTTATGATTTTATGACTTGAAAAAAGCGAGGGAACATTTCGTATGAGTAACGTTGACGGGTGTAAGTAGTTTGGTTAAAAGAGTACGTAAGGTTGGAGAGTTATGTGGTGTGTTCAGCAGTAGACTGGCTTGGTAGCTATTTTTGCTTTTTTTTTACTCGGCTTTTTTTTACTTGTATTTTGCAAAATAGTTTTAACCCGTGGCAAATAGCTCACAGAGAGGGGGAAGGTACGTGACGAGGGGTGACGTTTAGTCCACAAAAGTACCTACAGAATTTCCCCCTACCAACATCGAAATCATTCGGAGAAGCGATCGAATTATCAGCGGGACGATTTTATGTGTCTCATCGAGGTTTACGATGGCAACACTGTTGCGAAAGGACACCAAGTGATTTATTAGGACCTGTGCAGACGCACGGGTTACGCGTTGCGAAAAATTGCAACTCATTTCGAACTTCGCTCCAAAGACATTGTTGCTAAAAAGATTGATGTATCTTTTTAATGTTGGTCTAATGTGCGAAAGGGGCGGGAAGTTTTTATGAGGTTACGTTGGCGGAATTGGGAAAGTTATGGCTTCTGAACGCAGTGGTAGCGTAAACTAGTTGCTTTAAAAGTTCTTTTGCGAGCTACCATAACTAGAATGGAAGTACGCTACAGTGGGCGAAGTGATCATGCGCTGTTAAAACCTTTTATTTTTTTACTGTAAATAATTTGTTTGTCTCTGATAAAAATTACAGTGGGTATAAGTTTCTCACTTACATGAGAAACTTAAATTTAATACTAACAGTAATAAGCGTAGCACAGAGCTTAAAATTTTCATAGTTTTAGCAAACTAAGGCTTGAGATAAATGAATCACAAGCTGCTAAAAATGCATTTATGGCAGGTAAAATACATTTATTTAATTGGACTTCATGCACGGTGGTATAAAGGTGGACATATCCCATAAGACGATACTGTCAGTAAAATAAAAACAATACATTTTTTGCATAGTTTTACTTGGTGATGGTTAATCGTCTAAATGACAAATGATTATCGACACAGATAGTTAAAAAATTATATTGAGTAAGTAGAGAAAAAGGTTTAAAATAAATAGGTACATACAATTTAATTTTCTAGCAGCAATTTCTCGAAAGAGGTCGGAAATCAAGCGCATACAAGGCCTTAAGCATACAGAATAGTATACCGGAGCTTGGGTCCAAAGTAATTTCTTCAGTTAAGGGGTCCGTACCTAATGCGCGCGCGAGTGAAAGGTGAGCGTTCAGTATATCGTTGTAGACATACGGGGGATTATTCGCGGTAGCATGTTGGGAAAGGATTAATTTATTTATTTGTTGACTTCAAAATATCAATAGCCTAATGCTTAATGGCTTGTGATCGACAGGTCACGGGTATCGAGCACACCCGTTACACTTTGCCGTGTTTCCATTCCAGACACAAGCATATTTAGCTTAGTTGGAGGGTTAACAAGATTGCTAGTAATGTGAATTCTAACCACATTGCTAGTGACTTTATTGTTATTGGTGTTGTTATTATAATTAGAGTGGACCTAAATACGTCCAACAGTGGATGGCTTTCAGCTGAAATAATGATGACGGATGGTATAAACACAAAAAATGAACATATTATGTCCTATATGTTCATTTTTTGTGTTTATACCATCCATCCAACAAAACGATGATATTCCTATTCATTGAATATTTAGTCAACTAATAAGAGCACTATTCTAAAATTTAATTGGTTTTTCCTTGACAAAATAAAAATAATGTTTACTTGTTTACAATAGTTACTGTTTTTCCCTCCTTATTATGATTGAGAATATTTAAAATATGTTGCCTATCGTTGAAAAAACCAGTGTTTATAATTTTTATAGTTATATGTCATCGTGAATACCAAGGAATATATTATTATTGGAAATAATCTTTATTCCCAGTAGGTATTTATTTCATTATTATTCCTGATCAGCGTTCTGGCACAATGAACTTGTTTGACTGCAGAATAAATACTGATTTTTCATTTAAGTACATAAGTGTGTATTTTTTAAGTTCAGAAAATTATTGTAGTTAGATACTTACTGCGTAATATTACATACGACTGAAAGCAATAATCGCAGCAGCAAAAATGCCTGATTGAATAAATGTAATTTTTGTAGACATGCTAAGTGATGGATAAGGATTGTTTTTCATATTTTTTATACAACTGAGCATCATGGTATATAATATTTAAAAACTTTTCTTTCAAAACGGAAATTAATGCGAGTATTTTATATTATTTCAATTTAATAAATGGGCTAAAAGCCATATTATGAAGTTGGTGCGAACTTGCGGCCGTATGTGGTCGTCATAAACAGCGTGAAACATGACGCTTGCCGCCGTTTTTGAGCAAAATATTGCACGTTAATTTAACACAGTCCGGTCATTTGTGGCCAGCCGGCCTCATTCCACTCTTTTTACTTATTGTATCTCGCTGTTTGCGACGATTCGTCTCGATTTGACGATGAAATTCTCTTTATTTTTTGAAGAATTCGCTCCGGAGTCTGTGGAAATGTTGTGTTCGCGTCAGGGACCTCGGTTGCTCTTTATGTTTCGGAGGTAGTAAAGTATTGACGAAAAGTTATTCGAACGACTTTTAGTATTTAAAATTTCGTAAAAACCTTCTAGAGAGTTGTGGTGGATCAGCGGTTATGCCCTCGACTTATGAGTCGAAAGTACCGGATCTTAATATATTTAGTGTATTTTCTTTCATCAATACTATTGTCAAAACGGTGTTAAATTGCTGCACCCAAATAGATTAGAACCTTTTAATGGATAAGGGGTCATTTATTCTCATGCACCATCTGTCTGTGATCCCGTACCCAAACTGGGAAGAACATCACAAGCTGATTTGTAGTACTTATGGTCGTATGGAACGCTAATAGTGGTTACTTAACTTGTTAACTTACTTTGCGTGAGGGTATTTCCTGCTTAAATCCCGGTCCCGCGGGAATTCCCGGATAAAAGTGATCTATATGTTGCCTTATATCCTCCTCTACCTTCCTGTGAAAATACCAACAAATTCGGACAAACAGACAGATGAATGAAGAATGAATAAATTTTTATTTGAATATTTTTATTTAAAATATATAATTATAAAATTATAATGAAAAACAAAATAAAATAATCTTGTTTTTTTTTTGGTTTCGTGTAAATTGAAAAAACACAGTTCTTTAGAAATCACAGATTGACACGTAAATTTAATTTAATTTGTATCATATTGTGCATCTCATCACTACTAGTGATGCAACGAATACGAATACGAATATTCGAATTCGCCGAATAGTAGACATTTACCGAATGTTCGTATTCGGCGAATACTAATACGAATATTTAAAAACTAATATTTTTGTACGCAACTCTATTTACTGCAGATTTGAAAAATTTCCAAGTCTGAAAAAACTCGCCCAAAATTATTTTTCACTTAAGCTATGTACAGTCGCCTCGAAAAGACTTTTTTCAACGGCTGGGAACACCCAGACTGAAAAAAGAAATCGCCTAAAACCAGAAAATCTACAAATTTTATGTTTTTTAAATAAAAATTTGCCTGTTGTAAATTTTAATTATTAGAAGAGTAAACATTCATCAAATAAATAAGTCTTTTATTACCATGGCGAGATATTCGTATTTGTATTCGCCGAATAGTAGGTTTGATATTCGTATTCGTATTCGTAAAAGTAGTATTCGTTGCATCACTAATCACTACCTATCCTGACCAAAGGTATTGTCGACGATGGGCCACGATTGCCTAAACTATTCCTTAAAATGTGAACCTCATTGCATATAAAAAGAAAATGTTTTAGTATACGTACGGCAAACGTTAATTATTTGCGTTCAATCTTTTAACCTCTGATCTCTGCATATTAAACGGTGGAGCAGTTGCCACGTTGCTGTAAATTAAAACACTCAAAACTTTTATAAATAATTACATATGTCAGTATCGACTTGTAGTGTGCAATCAGATATTAGGCTGTTTCTGTGAACTACTTAAGGTTGCCTTATAAGTTTCAGGAGAGATAATCTTCTTACTTATCATATTAATATAATGCGAAAGTTTGTGAAAATGGACGTATGTATTCTTGTTGCTCTTTCAAGCAGAAACTATTGAACGGATCTAAATGAAATTTAGTATGTAGATAGCTGAAATCATGGAATAACTCATAGAATATTTGGGGAAAAACCTCTCACACGAACGAAGTCGCGGGAAACAGCTAGTCCATACAAATATAAATTCAAAATTAAATCTGTATATCAGTTTAGGGGACACGAGTGCACGAGTGTACTGTGCATCGAAAAGTGAAATTATTGATTTATTTATTTACACTTCATGCATATAGTACTAGGTACAAAGGCGGACTTAATGCCGTTGGCATTTTCTACCAGTCAACCATGAAAGGTGTAGAGATAATGTAGGTGCAATAATATTGTATGTGAGAAGTGACTATTTAGATAGAACATGATTTTTTAGCATAGAGTCAGGACAGCACAGTTGGCGAAGTGGTTGAACCATTGGCTGTTGCACTGCGTGTCGCAGGTTTGATTCCCGCATCGAAATAAATGTTTGTATTGCTTGTTCTAAGAGTTAGTACAAATTTGCAGGAGAAATTTCTAGAATAAGGCAATAAAAAAAAAAACTGAAAAGAAATCTTCAAATTTCATTCATTCACACACACGTGACTTCTTCAGTCATACGTTAATTTATATATACTTGTCACTTCCTCAGAATAATAAAACATGGCCTGAACGTGTATGAACACAGGTCCAATCAGCGCTCGACTTCAGCCTTCTCACGGTCATATTTAAATATCAACGGTTTTGTTTATAACACTAAAGTATAACATTAACGAACCCGAGTCATGTTTAGACTGATCTTCGATGAATGAATGTAATATGATCGATTATTGTATTCGATTTTCGTTCAAATCGATTGAATGAGTTCGTGGCGTTGGAGCGCGTTTTTTGTTTCTATGGCATTGTGTTGTATGTTTGAGTTTTGATGTGGATGATTATATGTATGTGTGTAGAGAGAAAAATACCGGCCAAGTGCGAGTCGGACTCGCGCATAAAGGGTTCCTACTATTATCTATAAAAAACGGCAAAAAGATCAGGTTTGTTGCATGGGAGCACCCTTAAATTTTAAATTTTAGTATGGTATTGTTGTTTAGTATGGTTATGGGAGCCCACTATATGACTAACACTATGTTATTTAAATGTCAACAACACGTGACCGATCTTAAACAGAGCCAATCTCGCATTGGGATTTTGTTTTGGGCTAGTCGGGTCTATGTCAGGCAAAATTCACACGTCAGTAAAATGTATAATCCGCCTTGTCTTTTATATAAAAGTCAAGTAAAGCGCGACTGCTGAAGTAACAGTTCTCGGGTTCGCTTTCCAGGTCGGACAAAAAGTGATATTGGATTTTTCTATTAGAAATTTCTCAGCAGTAGCCCGAAGTTGGCGCTGTGGTACCCCAGTGCTTCGAGAAGCAAGTTAAACCGTTAGTTCTGCACCTGATGTGCAGT
Organism: Tholera decimalis; assembly: GCA_943138885.2. Classification (NCBI taxonomy): domain Eukaryota; kingdom Metazoa; phylum Arthropoda; class Insecta; order Lepidoptera; family Noctuidae; genus Tholera; species Tholera decimalis. The sequence continues at coordinate 15,496,903 of OW964570.2, forward strand.
CGTGTCAGATTGCCATTCCATCGGAATATGAGAGTAAAAGAACACTATAATATGCCCTGCACAACTGGCTAATCTCCGCTGAAATTGGCCGTCTTAGACAAAAATCGGTCAGGAGGACTATTATCATTATTATACAACGTGTAATTTAAAGGGTATATACATACCAAGTGCATGGATTCTTTGGATGATAACAAACGATATGGCAAGGGTTTTTTAATCCTTAGTCTACGTGTGTAGAACTTGATACAAATTCCAATACACTGATACCAGAGACCGAATTTTTCAAATTAAGAAGAACGAAGAGAATTATCGTATTATTGTCAAGTGACGTGGAAAGTTATTGACCCTCGTAGTGCTGTGACACGTTTGTTATGATTGGTATTCAAGAAATACACGAAACCAATAATTTGGTATCAATTCTTTGAGTCAGTTATTTTGTGCTGAAACTGTGTATAGAGACTCCATACCAGATGTTGTCTTCAGCCCTTTTGGATAGATATGGGGTTTCCGTTACACGTTGTATAAAGCAGTAATCAAGCCAACTGTCACGTAGTATAAATATAATCCGCTAAATAGCCACACTAATTATACAGTGCGTTAAGATAAAGACCTCAAGTATGGTCCGAGCAATCGATTGGACGCGGTCTTTCGATTGCGTATTATATACCGTTTTATTATATTAGTTGTTAATACCGAGTTTATGTGGGTTAACTTGACCGTGGTTCTTATTACCCATATGGTCAAGTTACCCCATATTTTTTAAGTTAATTGTTTATGTTTAACAACTGTGTACCTATCAAAATTTAGATAGATTGGTTTAGACTAATTAGTTTTTTTTTTAATTTTTCACAGTCAGTTTTCAGTATAATAAATCATTTTGGGACTTCTGTCCAAGTTGACAATGAAAGTGCCCAAATCGTTTTATATGTGTATTTTCTGGGTAAACCATAAATAATTTTGACTATGTAGGATATCATCTGTTTAGGCACATATTAATAAGTCCATCAATGTTCCAAATGCTTGTCAAATTTTGTAATAAAATGTTCCCAGTAAATTGTATAATATTTATTTAAATCGGTAGCATAATATATTAAATGTAATATTTGATTTCAATTTATTTTCTCATGTTTTATTTCAATAACACATCATTAAGTACTTTAGCGGGCTTGTTTTAAGTTCGACAGTTAAAAATTATGTAATTCATTTGATATGGCTTGCAATAGGGCTGATAAGAATAGGTACTTCATATTAGGTATTTCGGCTGCCTTTGGCGCACGCAAAACCCAGGCTATGGTGGAACACTTCTTCAAACACGACAGACTTTGATAGGTATCTAACTGAGATTTTGGTGTCAATATACTGTTATAGTTTTTATCGTTACACCAACGGATCTGTTGCTAATCACGCGTTAGCGCAATTATTATAATTATTTACTTTAATTACGAAAATTTTAAATTATAGGCATATTAGAACCGTAATCAGAAACCGTAACAACCAGATTACTGATATAAATACAGTTGAAGGGCGTTAAGGAAATTAGAAAAGGATTTTTTTAAATTACTTTGTTGCCATGGTCTCTGTTATTTCGTAGGTGAGGGTTAGTTTCCGGTTTCCTTTGACGATTGGTAAAGTGCAGGCAGTGACCTCTGGCAGTCCCCTTATATGGTTCCAAAGATGGTGGACCTGGAGTTAGCGGCGCGGTATGTTCCACATGTGCCCCTTTTGACGTCGCAGTCACCCTCCATTTGATCAGATGGGGCCGGCAGAGGCAAACCAGAACCAATCGGGGTCCACGTTGAGGAATATTGAACAAGGAGTGGAATTAGGCAGTTAGAGCCTGATACAGGCCTTCGACCACCACAGAGGGGAGGATATTCATGAAGATTTCCACATGAAACCCTCAGCCTGTATGACACCAAGCCCTCCGTTAGACAAAGCAGCATAGGTCATAAATTTCAAATGACAGTCCATAAAACATGATGCTGTAGTAGAATCCTTCAGGAACAGTTTCAAAGACACAGAACAGGTCCGAAGTCTAAAGTTCACGAACATTGACGTCTGATAGCTCGAGGACACCAGATCATTAACAGTAAAGTTATCAATGAATATGTAACTTAACTCTACATTACTCGTCTTCGAACACGATCGGTATCACCTTTAGTTCAATAGCCAGTTTATTTACTACGCCAACGACGACATCGGTGACATTCCTTTCTCATTGACATTTCAATATTTTTGTAAGGGCCAAGTATAATCTAAAAGTTTTTAAAAATATAGCTGTTTTGACCCGTATTTTGGAATCGGCGCAAACCGTTTTCTACCGTTCCGTCCTATAAACTATCGGTCGTGGGAATGTTCTATCGAAGTACCGGTACCGACGTCCCAGGAAGCAAGGGCAACTGAAAAACAGCTGTGTTATTCTGTAAGACCTGGTTCTAAACTTCGAATCTGAATCCGCTGTGAGTTTATTGAATGGCATTCTAAAAACTAGGTTGTTAATTCGAATTTATACTAGCGCTACCCTTGCGAGCGTGTCAGCGAATTGAACTAAAGATTTTGACAGATAAAGTATGAGATGACGTGAGAAGTGACATTCGGTAAGGTAATTCCTCCGTCACATCGACGCTGTTTACAGAATGCAAAATCAAGGTCACTTTGAACCATAAGCGAAGTGACAGTGAATAGCTATGTGAGATGCGAGTTGTTGTTCGAATTTTACAGAATCGAAGTACAGGTCGTGATTTTAGTCCACTCAGAAGGAGTAATTTGATGACTTTTCCTACCAAAAAACTATAACGCCATTGGTACAATACTCTCACATTCAAATTTCATCTGTTTTATCTGTAGTTTCCACCTCTTCCACTCTACTACTACTATAATATGTCATCATAAATTTTATACAGTATTACAAAAGTAAAGAGTTATGTCTATGCGACCATAGATTTAAGACTCGATACTGTCATCCGAAACATTAATCGAATAATTCATAAATCGAATACATAGAATCGTTTAAAATTTAAACAACAGCGATAACGTTCTATAGCAATAAAATACGTTAAAAGTGCATTAATAAGGTCTTATGAGGTGCATCAAAGCGATCGTATTGGTTCTACTAATCGAGGCGGCAGTCCATAGTACTACGATTTGTATGCAATTCACACCTTTCGTATGTGCACTATGGTTATCGGATTAAAACAGCTTAACTACCGAATTATAGAAGAACAATTAGTGCTTAAACATACGTGTTATTCGATTTAAATTGGCGGATGTGTCAGAATATGATACTGTTTTTTAATTGGTGCATTTTGCCATTGACGTGATAATAAATTTATCAATGGCATACCGTATGAAATAGTGGATTGACTGGATTTTATGTTATTACTGGCAAATTTTGTTTTATGTGCAATAAAAACGTAAGTAGGCCCCTGGGCTGTCAGGGTTGCGGGAATAATGAGATATTGCGGCCCCGGAACGCAATGGCAAATGTAGGAACACAATTGGTTTTAGTCAGTAGATGTCTGACACTGCCTTACGCTCCATACAGTGCGAGAAGAGTCATTTGATGAATATCCCCCCGAGAAAAAAGAAAGTTACCTAGGTTATGGATTCACTATAATACCTTTTTGTACTTTCAAAAAATCATCAACGTTCACCTTTCGGTCGATTCGTCTTGTCGCACGTCAAAACGACGTGTTGTACGTCAAATTGACGCGCGGACACTCGCGTTCTTTGTGTGCCTACTTTTGTGACAGGCCTTTTGTATCGAGTATGACTTGAGTGTTAATTGTGCCGGTCGAATCGCTCAGACATTCTGATAATCGATAATAATCGAGTAAAATTGTTTATCGATACGGGGTGTGGCTCTATTGTGATGTAACTTGCTTTAATAGGTAGCCACCACTGGTGTTCGTTATTTATTGGATTGGTCTATTAGAACGGCTTTGGACATGTTTTCGTTTGATATTTTGATTATAAATTACTCTATTAATGGAGCTAGCATTCGGAATTTTCCACTGCTGAACAAAGGGCTTCCCTTTTTCCTTCCAAACCTTTCTGTCAGGAATAATTTAGAGCCATGTTTGCTCCGCGGACATGATGATTTAATACGTCATCTGATTTTTCATTTTAATTAGGATACAGTCTGTCTGTTTCTACATTCTTTCAAGCTTACAAGTATTTCTGGATCTGAATTTGTTTATTAATATCTCATTATTTACAAGTTATCTATATTGCGCATACGCACCCATATCTGATAGACCGTGTCAGATTTTTCTGCTGTCAAATCTCGTGTCCTTTAATTGGTGTTTGGTAAACCAATCAAAATCAATATGAATTCAGGGATTTCATTAAAAATTGTTATATGTCCATTATGTAATTTTATTTTAGTAAGTGCACCCCTTGTTATTTGAAAAGATGAGAATTAGATTAGCATATTAAACTTCTGCTTGGTGCAAAAATAACTTGCTTTAATACGAAAATTGATATTCTAAAGTGACTTTCCAAGTTCTTTCTTTGTTTTAAAGTAAATAAAAGAACACTTTATTTAAAGTAAAAAGTTTGTATCTTCAATGTTACTCAGTTCAGTGACCTCAGGTAATTATAATATTTTAACGACCTGTGGTTTTTGCAGCTCACTAATATGGGTTTGTGTAGTACCAAATGTTTTATGTGCGGGCCTAAATAAGCATAGCTAAATTGTATATTGTATGTATATGTATATCCAATGTAATTACTAGTTTATCAAGTACTTGGGTTATATTTTGTAACGGTAAAATTCCATGAAATAATTTTTAATATAAACGGTTGAATGACACGTAGGAAAAACAGTTTTCAAACGGTACTATGTAAGTTCTAAGTTCAAATATGTTCGAAGATTATTGTGTGAAATATATTAAAATTTTTGAATTACGATTTTGAAGTTATTTTGCCAGTTCCACTTTCAAAAATGTCCATAAATTTGTTTAAGATTTTTCCATTGTAAATTCAATAAATAATTAATTTCTTTGACGTTTGTTTTTTGGTTTTGTCACATACTCGCAATGAAATTCCATTCAATATTTACGCAGCATAGCAGCTATTCACTCAACCACTGTGCCCCAACCGTTTTTAGCATTTGGCTCTGATATTATAAAAAATATCACTACGATTTTTTAAAAGTAAATCACCTCCTATCTAACTATTAAATCCTTAATTAACCATATTATTTTTATACGCAACACTATTATGATAACAAAACTGAATGTTTAAACTTAGTTAACCTAACAATAACATGTGACACATATCTTTAAAGGGAAAAGAAGATAATTTTATATTATAACAAGCGACCAGGCCAAGCTTCGCATCGTCTAATTTTGGTAATTCACACAAAACCTTTATCTATACTAACTATAAAGTGGACAAGTTTGTTTGTTTTTTTGTTTAAACGCCCTAATCTTAGAAAGTACTGGGTGGATTTAGATGAAATTTGGAATAGAAGTAGCTTGAAGCTTGTGGAAGGGTATAGGTTTTTTACCCGACTGCAAAGAAGAAGGTTTACGTTTTAATCGTAATAAAGTCCACGGGGAAACCCCGCGCGACTGTTAACAAATTATACGCTAAAACCTTCCTCGTTAATCACTCTATCCATTGGTGAAAACCGCATGAAAATCTATTCAATAGTTTTTGGGATTAAATATATTTAAAGGACAAGTTTCCCTTTAATCACGTCACGATAGACACACCTGTCTATCGATTTGTCACCAAATCGCATAGATTCGTGACGTTATTTTGTAAGTACCTAGGTAAAAATGTGGCCTAGTTCACCAAACACTGAAACACCGAAAAACTCAGAGGTGAAGAACTCTGAGTATTTATATAATTATATTTATTTTATACACCGAAAAATTCTGAGTATTTTTATTTAGTTTTGTTTTAAAGACAATCTTTACTGGTCAAATCATATGAGAACTATGAAGGTCGAAACACTACTAAGATTTGAGTGGACTAGCCTAGTCAGTGCAAGCATTTATCAGTTACCGTGTAGGTTAAGGCTTGTATTCATGCCAATAACCTTGACCATTTGGGCGGAGCTAACGACCCCTCTCCGCGCGCCACTCCGCGCAGCTCTCCGCTACCCGCATGCAACAGAAAAGAGAGGCGCGCTCGGCCCGCGCCTGCGCCGCCAGCATGCGTCGTCGCTTCGCCTAGTCTCGGCACAGAGTATCGAAATCACAGAAGGTCAAGTCATCGTGAAAGTTAAATTCATTTTTATTTGTACCGCATCAAAAGTGGTCAAATTTTGTTTTTATTTATTATCTATTGATATAGATGCACTTCGAGTATGTACTGTAGAAACTATACCTCTATTATAGATCAGCCTGGCTCGAAACATGAGGTAAATAACTTGATGTATTTTTTTAACTAAATTAATATAAATAAAAATTAATGGCTAAATGTGTTGCTAAGCGCAAAACTCAGGAATGGCTGGACCAATACGGATTTTTTTTTTCGAATATTCGTTATAGTCTGAGGAAGGTTTCTATTAAGAGAAAAATGGTTGGTAGGTAGGTAAGGTAGGTATGTAGGTAGGAACTTAGAGTAAGGTAGATAGATAGTATAATTATTACTAGTGTATGTCATATTATTTGTTACATTTTTTATAAACAAATAGATTATAACTAAAATTCACTGAAATTTAACTTTCTTTCAGCAAGTATTTTTATTCTTTTGGTTTGTTGAACTTCTTCATCCTCATTTATTTCTCCGTGTTCACATATATTTATTTTTAGAAATTTTGATAGCCATATAAAATCTTGTTCTATGTTTTCTTTTCGTCCTTCTTCGTTCTCGTTTTCTTCATTTTTCTCATCAATCTATTTTTCTTTCCTTAGTTCTATTTCCTTCTCTTTGTCGTTTTCTTCTTTCTCTTGTACATTATCTTAACTCTGTCTCTCTATCTCAACTGGCGGCTTCGTCCGTACGAAGAGAAACCAGTGCATATCGGCTCAAGCCAGGCCTCGCTCAGACGAAGCGCACACACGCGCATCACTCATAGCGCAGTTGTATGAAGCTTACCCTTTGTCCGTTTACTCTGTGCTATCTACTTTTATGCGAGGTAAGTAAAGCGATAGTTTATAATGAAATATGTAGATAAAACTTTAAACTTACCTTGATAATAAATGTATACCCTTTTGTTTGTAATATTTTTTTAGACCTCTCTTCATTCGTTTCTGCTTATTCCCATGTTTTACGAACTAAATTTAAACACTACTAAAACTGTAAAATACTATGAGTTTATAACACTAACACTACTTATAGATACATAGAATACTCTTTAACTTATAAACAAGAATCAGAAATAAAACTTTTTGACGAATCGAAAGTCGGTTCTATTTTTTGATAATAAGTTTTATTTCACGCTTTTTAGTGGGTCAGTTTGTAATTTATCTAGTTACAAAAGCCAAAATGTCAACTACTTATCACTTTTTACAAAATATTGCTTTTCCCGGTGCAGAGCCGTTAATTTTTGAAGAGTTCTCCTGGTACATCACTATCAGCTCTACTTCACCCTATGCATTGTGACGAGCATAAAGTGCTTAACACCTATATTCAAGTAATCTAATCGCAATCCACGAAATACTTATTATTGAGTAGTTTCGATGGCCATCTGGGGTCTTCGTCATCAGTTCTACTTCCTCAAATGGTGCTTTTCAAGAGAAACTAAACAAGGTACTATAAGAAATACCGAAAACGCTATAGGTATGCCTATAATATTTGAAGAGTTCCCTCGATTTCTCCATGATTCCATCATCAGATCCAAACGTGACGACAATGGAACTAACTAGAATGTATACTCTTTCAAACAAAAAAAGAATTTTCCAAATCGGTCCAGCCATCTGCGAGTAATGAAGTAACATCATAAAAAAAAGTTCAAGACGAATTGAGAACCTCCTCCTTTTTCTAAAGTCGGTTAAAAAGTTATTCCACTATTTACAAAATTAATTTTTGCTGTAATATTTTACGATATTATTTCGTAGTGCTTGAGCTCTCGCAACGCGACGTAGGTCCACCTAGCAACACGATGCGCCCCGCACTGAATTTGTGGACGAGTGCGGGGGTGATGTAAACGCAGTCTTTAATTGGACGCATTTTTAATTTATTGTAATATAAATAATACATATTTGTAAAAAGTAACAAAACCAAATCATTTTCATTTGTATTGCAAAGCAGTAGTATATTTTTTATACTCTTTTGATAAGAAATTAAGGAGTAAAATGATTTCATCTCAATGATTTGGAGGTGATTTGGCATTTTTTTTTTCTTATTATGTGATACCGATAGAAAAATTGTAGCTAAACCAAATTACGGTTCATATCATGTAGATTACTAACAATTTTTTTCAGATGTAATTTCTCTGTAATTGCCGACGAAAAGTTGCTTCATCTGAATGCTTTTTTCAAGCTTTTTTCGAGAGAGCAGCCTTAAGATAGAAATTTATGGAACTCAAACCATTTTACATATTTTGAATCTAGTATTTGTATCAAGTTTAATGCAAGGTACAAGGTAATATTTTTGTTTTAAACACAAGTGAAAAGAGAAGAAGTTTTGAAAAGAGTAACTATGGAGTTTCTTGCCGGTTCTTCTTTATAGGAAATGACCAATTTTGAACCGTCTAGCCAGTCCTAATACATACCTAGAATACCTTACATACGTTATCTATACCAATATTACAAAGCGGAAAAGTTTGTTTGTTTGAACGCGCTAATCTTTGAAATTTGGAATAGGAGTAGCCAAAGAAGGAAAGAAGGAGGTTATATTTTTATCGAGATAAAGTCCACGGGAGCGAAGCACCGCGCAACCTGCTAGTATATAAGTACAGACGCCAGCACACGAAGCTACCCGAAACTGTCAAATTTTCTCAATCAATCTTGAACCTAATTTCTTTAACAATAAAGTTGAAAATCTATTAAAGAAATTTGACAGATTGTTGTAGCTTGATGTGCTGGCGTCTGTACATACACATACCTAGTGTAGTCTGTATGAACTAAAAGGGCGTTTACGTCTTTAATAGCTGGCCACACGTCAATAAAACGACCTAAATACATGTTTGTAGTTATTTAACCATCAATTACTCTAAGAAGTCTTAGTAGAAACGACCGGTTACTGCTGCACCATCAACGAAGTCATCTCTAATGACGGTCTGACGTCAGACCCTGTCATTACAACTGTTTAATATCCGTTATTTATTAGCAAAACGGTCTGACCTTGTGAAAAGTTATTTTTTCGACCCTTGCACGCAATAAAATGAATGAAAAATTACAATATTATTCTCTTATAATTTGTAATCTCATAATTTTTATCGCTTAATTTATAGGTTTTTGTTGCAGTTTTTCTTTTGATGTTTTAGTTTATTTGAATAATTAATGTTCATAATTTTAAGTTTTCAATTATACAAGGTTTTATAATGAAACACGTCTTTAAAATAATAGGTATAACGCTAAGTACAATTAAATCCTTGTTTTTTGGTTTAATACTTATTTAGATATTAAAATAGTTGACGTAGATGGATTATACCTACACTGTTTTGATATAATACCTAGCTTCTAATCCTTTAATTATTATATTTTTAGCATTTTTGTACTTACCTTAATGAAATTATAATTAAATAAGTTTTGTAAAACATACCAGTATAGTCGTAGGTACAGCAAAACAAGATCGAGTTAACTTACCTGTAATAGAGAAAACAAGAAAATAATCATTTGAAATATACATATTACATTAATTAAGTAGATATACATTATATATAGATACTTGCAGAATAGTACATCGATGTCAAAAAATGTCTAGTAGATATACATCATCCTAACAACAGATCAGAAAAAAAGGAATATTGCTATTAATCCTATAGATATACCTCTATCTCTTTCTCAAAAATAGAAGGAAAGAGGAGAGTGGGATTCTCTCCCACTTCATTAATTCATTTCTAAAAATAGCATATCTTGGCTAACCTTTATAAGCGACAATAGATCACATGCAACAAAAAGCCGATCAAAGTAACGTACGCCATTCATTCATGCCTCCCACTCTATAACGGTGAATTTTTTCATCGTGACATACACGTACACCAACGCACACAAGTAATTCACTTATAACATCGATTAGCATATTGTATTTTGTACAAACTTTTTCGGTTTGCTGTATTTGATTGGCATGATTGGCAAATGAGGTTGGTATCTAATGCTAAGTTGAAAATACACCTTTTTGTAAATATTTAAGTCAACCATCATTCCTGAATATTTCCATTTGATTTATGGTATCGACGTTAATTGGATAAAAGTATAAACAAGCTTAGAAAACCGCAATTATAATTTTACATCCCTGCGCCAATCAGACTGTCCCATTTTGTCGAATCTTACAATCGAAACTTGCCACTTGAGCATCTGGATGAACACAATGTATTCGCTCCAATTATTTCTTATTTTCACAACTAGCAACCCTATTGAATTAGCACGAGGTGTCATTGGCATTATATAAATGTCTATGCCCCAAGATGGTGGCCTTTAAAATTTTATAAACGAAGATATAATTTATGATGCTGTCTGATTGGTATGTATGGTCTAGACTCTAGGTATAAATATGCGTTGAATTATGTATAGCTCTGTGTATGAAGAATGTTGTTATACCTATTACGACGCCAATCAAGACTAAGTTGGTAAATTAGTGGTCCGTTTTCTAAATTAAAACTATAATGTTGTATATTTTAAAATTTTATTTCGAAATGTATTCAACCTTTTTGATACCCATACTGTGTATAAAGTTACGTATCTATTTTTATTTATTACGATAGTGAATTCCAAAAAGGTTCATCATATGTTCTTAAATCCTTTTTTGGATGTGTACAATTGTACATCCTTATAGATATCCTCCGCTTTGGGGCGAGTGAAGGGTCTGTCAGACTTTAACTGAATAAAACCACCCCATGTTCCCTCGCTCAGGGATTAACAAATTTAACAAAAAGGGTTTACAAACCATTACAAATTCTTAAATCTTACCACAAAATAAACCGAAAATTTGTTAAATGTTAAATGAACTTACAGTTCGTCCATTTGGTAACACTAAGGGAAGTCTATATTCAGTAAGCAATAGTGTGTAACTTCTTCTAAATTGAGACACAATAGACATCTTTGAAACGTCACAAAACAGATAGCCAGTTTTTCAAGTCATAGAAGAATCACTCAAGAATCTTAAAGACTTACTCTAGCATCCATTCGAATACAAAACCCCTTTCGCAATGCGTCTTAAAAAAGCAATTAAACTACTTAAACATGGTGATGTAACCATACCAACATAATTGTTGATCCTTTGAGACACAGCGCAAAAACCTGGACTTTACATCCAGACAAGTAATAAAAAGGTTACTAGATTAACTAGTAAGGTGACTATACTAATGAAGACTCCATATTAATTTCCGATCGTGCATAAACTGTTGAGAGATGAGACTGGGAATAAAAAGTAGACGGAAAGGTTATACAAATGAGGCTGCAAGGCGAGAATTAATTTTGTATTTGTATTGGGATTAATATCAAGATACTCCTGGTTAAAAGACCGGATACTAATGGAATATACCATAATCCACCTATAACGTTCTCACTACTGAGATACAGGCTCTATGAGAGGAAATGGGCTCCTGTAAATGGAATACATCAGCCGTAGTTTAATTTGCTATATCTGATTCTAATTTTGTTAAAATGATTTTTTTTTTATCTTTTAATATTAAGTTGTTTTAATGTAATGACGCCTGTCGAAATGGTCATAATCTTCAAGGACATAATCGAAAACGAATCATGCGTTTGTTTACTTATTAAATATGTCAAATTGTTAAGTCAGGCAATTATTGTAAATGCCATATTCACTCATTAACTTTAGTTTCGTCAGTTTCAACGTTTCTTTCTAATCCAACTACCTGCACTACTATAGGGGTTTCACGCACATCTAGAAGTCACAGTGGCATTTGAATGGGTACCCACCCAAAAAAACTAATTAGAAACCAGTCCATCTCACCATCGAGCTGTGGCTACAACTCCGCCGTACGCCCACGTCGCGTTCCGTGTTAAATCCGAGCACATTTGCAAGTCAAAGCAGACGGGATGACGTTGCAGGAAGCGGAGACCTACCTAAATATTACCATGTACGGAAGAATATATTAAACGTCGTAGGCAGGCAACACTGATTCTATATTTATTTTAATAAAGTTCGTTGTAGTTGCGTGTGCACGTACACGTACCGATGCATTAGGAATTCGCGTATTGTTAAAGTATTTTGCAGGAAATGTGAGTTTTCGTTAAGATGAGAACTTTAATGGAAATTCTGAAGACTTGATCATCTGCTTAAGCTTTTCCCAACTATTTTGGAGTCGGCTGCTAGTCTAACCTAATGCAGTTGAATACCAGTGTTTTACATGGAACGACTGCATATCTAACCTCCACAACCCAGTATCTGGGCAACATGATACTTTATGACAAGATAGGTGTCAGATTTTCTGGCCTCTAACTCCCTAATGACTGTCAAAGATGTACAAATGTCAGGCCGGACCAACGGGCTAAACTCGATATTATTATGATACTCGATAGTCAATCATGTACAGACCGACCAGTGCAGCTGTTATTATTTCACCACGAGCTCCTCGTCGAGATTCTGAAGACCACCATTCTGCCGTGATTCTTTAAAAGGCAGTCATCTGACAATTTACCAATTTTGAGTTAAACATTGAGCGACATCAGGAAAAAAAGGCGCGTCGACCTATCTAACCCCTTAGTGGTTTTGATACCAGTGCCCTTTTCTTCCTGATGTCGCTCAATGTTTAACTCAAAATCGGTAAATTGTCAGATGACTGCCTTTTAAAGAATCACGGCAGCATAGGACATAAAACGCCGAAACAAGAAACACAAAGATGACGTGTTACTAAAACAAGAAAAACAGAGAACCTTAAAAAGTTATAGAGAACACTCCATATGTGTAATTTATTGATAAATAAGAACAAGGTATCAGAATATTCCAATAGATCGCTCCATTTCTAAGAAAACAGCTACTTCTAAACTTGGAAAATCGACCATTGAAAGGCGTACACAGCATACCTTTACAACACATTCCAAACCACAAACTATTTAACCAAGAAAACAAAACAGCATCAAACAGCAACAAAACAATATGAGTTTACACAAAAAGTACCTAATTTGCATGATTCAAGTAGCACTTTTTCGTTTTAGACTGTCGATAGCACACAATTAGTGTCGGACGAGTCAAAGTCGCCGATGTCGATAAGAGAACGACATTCGGAGACAAAACGCGATGGTATCGCGATGGGTGATTCATGTAGGGCTGCTTTTTTAGGGATACTGTGAAATGTTGGGAGAGAATCGTATTGATTGGGGAGGGGAATGAAATGTGGTGTTCGTTTGAAGCTTTGTAATTTATTGTATTTTTGGTAATAATGTTTCCGGTTTAACCAATCTTTCTTGTACGTTTTTCTACATACAAATCTATTCTTTTGAACGTTTTACTAAGCTTCTTAAGCTCTCGGTATCTGACATTTTGTGTGCAGTTTCGTAGCTATGGCGATTGTCAAAACGTCAGCTATCCAATATCCTTCATCTTCGACCACATCATCGCTTAACATCAGGTGAGATTATGGACAAACGCAAGCCTATCAACTATAAAAAAACAAACTCTATATTTTGGCATTTTTGCTGAAGAATAGCACTTGTCTTGAACGAACACATCAATGCTTCAATAAAATTATATGATCTAAGTTGCTTCAAACTGAAAGACTTAGATATAGGCCAGTTGGTCTATATGTATGTTTTGTGTAAAGCGTTCCTACGAGTATTATATTCGCACAAGAGATTTAATTTAATAAGGTATCTAATTACTTACACGTTCTTAATCGGGCGTTTTTTGACAAAGACTGTTCCAGAATGTTTGTTTTTATATTCTAACTGATTGATATAATCGTTCTTGAAAACGGATTTTTAAAGCGATTAAAAATCTTCACGCTATTTCTCGTAACAGAAACCCATGATTGTCACTCGCATAGTAACTAATGTGGTTTCTAACAATGTGACAAATTTCCGCAATACAAAGAGAAAACAAAGGAATTTCCATATTGCAAAAATTTTGCATGCTAGTTTTAATAAACGTTGAGGTTTTCCTTCCAGATAAAGATTCCAGTTAAACTTATACTAATGCCAATTAATTATAAAAACAAATATAATATAGGCGAAAATAAAAGGGAAATTATAGGGCATCGAAAAATTCATCAACATCGCTATCAATGGGAAAAGTGCCCAGAACACTGGCCGCATTGCCACGTTGAATGGCAATTAATTATTATCAAAAACTGAGTATTATATTTATTATTCCACACTCCCATTGACTGACACGCCCATCAAGAGCGAGAGTGACATAATTTTTATCAACAGATAGATAAATATATTTCTAAATCAAAATTAGAACGCCAATGGCACTGATAAATAGACAAATTTGGCGTATTAAAAAAAAACAGTATCGTACACCTCTCAACCCTATCAATAAACAGTTTAAATGGTTTAATTCTTGCGCGCACGCATCTCGGCCATTGGTCGGCGGGGCGCGACGCGATTGGCTGCGCGGCCGGCGGCGAGTACAAAGGCGAGGAGAGGCGGGCTGTCCACGGTACAGCGGCTGGGCTGTCGACTGTCCGAGCCGCTATGAATATGGATCGAGGGAATTTATGTGGTCGATAGTAGATGTGGAAAATCGTACGCAGGGCTGCAAATGAATTGATGCTGTTCAGTGCGAGATGTGTTCGCTTTTTGTTGTGATTACTGATTCACACCAAACGACTGAAAGTAGTTTCTGATAGCCCTTATTTTGAAGATTTACTAAATTTTAACTTGATGAATGTAAGGCTTATTTTTGATAATAGACTAAGTGGTTCAATAGGGTTGAAAATTAATTGCTGATGCGTAATGTGATGGAGTTTTAATGTGATAGCTTTATGAACAGTAGTAACATTAATTCCTTCAAGACCTGCAAGGAAGACGATAAATAACATTTACTTGTGACGCTTTTCAGAAATTGTACTAAGGCTTCAAACTTTAAACTGACGTGATTATGGCTCACGTTTGACCACCATCTCACCTCATTAAACATGGACTCCAATAGGGAATTCCACTCCCTAGCTGTACGCACAATGAAAGTATTCCTAAAACAGCCAGTAGGGTTTCAAGTGACAAATCATTTACTAGTAAAATAAGAAATGACAAAAGCATTCGGCCCATCAAAATAGTTTACTGCAGCTGTTTTACGAGCTCTGGATCCATATTAATCGACGGTCGCCTGATTAATATGTATTAGCCTTAGCGTATTGTTTCTAATTTGCAAATTAATTAGTTGTTAATGATGCAAAGATCTGAAGGTTTAGTCTTTAAGAATTGATCTGTTTAGCCTTTATGTTAAGATATAAAGAGATAGGGTGCAGTGGTCCAGTAGTAATAGGCACGACTTACGAGTTGGCTGGTAGTGGGTTTGAAAACAGGAGAAATACTTAGTGTAATCATTATCACAGCTCTCAATACGGCTTTCAAACTAGCATTGATAATCTATGATATGGGTCATCCACCAACTGACCTGAGCTAGCGATTACAGCTTATTCCTTCTCTAAAAGCTATAACCTGGGGTAATGTAAGTCAAGAGTAAATGGTTATTTCTAGGTAAGCGTGCTTCATCTTCAACCACATCATCGCTTACCATCAGGCAAGTTAGTGGTCAAACGCGAGCAGCGAGCATCAGCAGCGAGAGCGTTAAAGGCTGATTATATATTTTAAGCGATGATACGGTTGGTGATACAACCAATCGGCGGATGACGTGTACACTCTCAGAAACTTTCAAAAGTTCCTTGATGTCTGGACCCTTACAGCTGCGAAAACTATTGTTCAAAATTCCCACCAAGAATGCACTATTTAGCTAAAGTTTGGCGCACCTAAAACTATATTGTTCATAAGCAACGATTCATATTGGCTTCTGATCCAGCCAGCTAGCTACCCAGTGTATTGACGTTCAAGCCTTCGAGGCTGAATTCCATCGCTAACTACTTAAAAAATAAAGGTTTCTTTTTTCAGAGTGAAAATATAAAAAAATTGAGGTGTTTCGGTAAAAACGACGCAAATTGACGCACGACTTTAAAAACACCAGTTGGTATTTGGTATCCTGTTTTTTTTGGTAGTGAAATTAATCTGAAGTTCTAATTATGGTAATTTTTTTTAGGAAAAAGCCATATTTTGATTGTTATTACTTAAACTGTCGGTAACTTTTGTATAAAGTAAGACCGCAGTTGCTTTTAATCCATGCAGTACGTTCTTGTAAGAAACATTTCGACTTTAATGCAGCCAAAGTCACTGAAAGATTTAGTTAGTTTCATAAAGCTATTATATTTACATGTAGGGGAGAGTTGCGATCATTGGACTAGCTCTTTCATTGGACCACCATGGTATTTCCAAAACTATCCAAGCTAGCAACGCCGTAACTAGTCGAAACGAGTCCGGCTCAGTTGCATCCCCCTCTTACCTCAGTGACACTGAGGCACGTGGCGAGGAGTGACAAGTGTGGTTGTCTTTGCGGCGGTCAAAATCTTATTATTTGACTCGGAACAATTTGATGTAAGTATCATTCTATTCATATTTGTTTGTGTGCACTGGTATGAAATATAAGTTAATTTAATTGTCATTCCATGAGTGTTATTAAATTTTGTCTAATCATGTCCATGTATATTTTAGATTTTCTTTTCTTAACGAGTACCTTGTTGCCATCAATGGACCTCAAGACAGTTCCACCGTTGGACCGGTCCAATCATAGCAACTTTTTATTGTATTTTTTTTGTCATAATTATGGGAGTAGGCTCCGAGTATTTCACTAATTATGGAAAAAACTTTTGAAAAATCATTATAAATTTATAGTTTCAGAATGTTGCTGAATAAAAGAAAATACTTTACTTGGAATGAAACTAGCATGAACCTTGCTGTGGAATCAGTAAGAAAACAAAAAACTGGTTTAGATCTCATTAAATGTGCCCAATGTAAAATTTAATTAGTAACTAAGTAACCTATAACTATAGTTTGTGGACTTGTCGTAAGTGTATGAGTATTGTTTGTCTCTCCTCGTATGCCATAATTTAATAATATTGATAATTGTAATAAGTTACCTTGATTGGACCTCTAGAACAAATTTCCCGAAGTCCATTAATGGCAACCTGGTGGTTCAATGAAGGTGCCCATGGTCCAAAGAAGGTAACAGCCCAAGATTTAGTTTTCTTCGTTTATACCAAAAAGTGTAAGCCCAAATTGTTTGTGCGTTTGATTATTATAAATAAAGGTCCTACGATATAAAAATAATAAACTACTTTCATTTTATCACTTATATTTTTTAAGATATGTTGTCGTAAAGTTAAGGGGTCCATTCATAGCAACCTTCCCCTATGTATACTCATGTCACACCTAGAACGTAGCACCATCTCTGACGCAACCTTACAGGAAGCTCTTCGCTATAATTTCCTAGAGTTTCTAGTCAATTAGTAATTAATTATCTAAGAACAGATAAGAGTGATCTACAAACATGATCTAGGCGAGTGCATTTTGCTGTACCCTGTAATTATGGTGCTTAGACGATTAATTGCGGATTGATCAATGAATTATACATACATCTTGAATAGGTGCAGGCGCTTTGATGTTTGTTTGTGGGTTTATTTATAGAAAAGATATGATCTGTCGTTTATTAGTAGGTGTAAGTCTTGCACAGATTGATAGCGAAATGATATAGCAATTAATTGTAGGTAAAGGTAAATCCATTCACGATATTGTGCAGTGTGATGTCTTTTCCCCAGAATCAGATTCATCAATGGCAATCATTTTTAAGAAACATATATTTTTGTTGCCTACAAACTAACTGAACTGAAATGTGGTCGCCTACATTAGTTTTCACCAGCAGATTTAAATTTACCTGAAGCGCAATAGGAAAAGCTGTTCAGCCTTGCATGATCGAATCAGAAACGAAGCTATCTGCAGGAGAACAAAACCTATAGACTACCGACTTTTCCCGAAGGATCGCCGAACTTAATGGCGAAAGTAGGGCTCGCAGAACAGATTGTTGATGGTACTGAAAGGTAAAAAGGTTGAAATGGCAACTGCTTACCGTTAGATGCAGAATTTTAAAGCGACTCATAAGGTGGACCGATAACACCAGTTACCAGGAATCTGTGTTTACTTATCTTTCTAAATTTATTTATTTTGAGAATCTTATACCTATCTGTAAAGGGGTAATGCTTGTAAGTGAATTTGTTGGTAGGAAGTTATTTTCGAAAACGCTTATCTGATTTCAAAAATCTATCACCAGTAGAACTTTACGTTATCACTAAGTGACATAAGCTTAACCGGCTTTTCCAATCTCAGACTTCGACTTCAAAAATACGTCCATACAATCCGTACGTACGGATGAAATCATAAGAGAACCATTTAGATTAAATTAAGTATTACCTCGAAAACAAATAAAAATAAAAATGTTTGAGATACTCTTTCGAGGAAACAAACACATTGATTAAAAATAAATTATAATGATACTGGAGGATAAAAATACCTATATTTTTTAAAACAAATATTTTTTCAACATATTATACAGTAAGGTACCAGGAAATCATAAAGCTAGAAGGAAAATCCTGAGGCATCGGTAGCAGGACGTGACTCATGCGTCCGACGCTGTAGGTAGCCGACGTGCGATGTTAATACAACAGCCAGTACTCATATTTAATTGTGCAGTTGACAAGGGTGACGGATGAGTGGATGTTAGGACACCGGTAAGGATCGTAGAGACTGATTTTGATGGCGTTTTTAGGGCTTTTGAGCAGAGCTTTACTTTTATTTTTGATGAAACGGTAGATAAGGTCTACGATGGAACGAGCGATGCCAGAAGATGCCTGTTTACTCTTGCTTTAAATCCTGACGGGTTATATGTAGTAGGAAACACAGAAACCAGCAAAGTTACACACCTTGACTGTGCCATTTTTTCAGCAATAAGGAATGATTGTTAAAAATAACAAAATGCATATATATATATATTCTTACTCTAGATATTTGATATTTTTATATACTCTTGATATATTAGATATTTCGTCGAGTTTCATTGACCTTCAGTTTGTGGACACCACCTTTGTGACTTTCAGAAGTTGCAGTGGTTGAGAATAATGTTGTGATGTCCCACAGTTAAATGTGGAATGGGTCGTGACAAACTTTTTGGACTTTAGGCAAACTGATGACAAAACTTCCCTTTGTCGGTTTTTTAATTATCAAATTTTGGACACTGTCTCGTTGGTCGAGTGCGACTGTTGAGCCTAAGGTCTCGGGTTCTATTTCTAGGTCAACCAAAAACTGATTTCGGGTTTTTCTATTTGGAAATTGACAGTGTGACACCCGCGTTCCTCGGATAGAAGCGAGCAGAAGACTGATTATGTTTCATCCAAGAAACTGTTCAAAGACAATCGACATTCAGGTTACTTTAATGTAGTATTAAGAATATGTTACTAAATTACATTTGGTTGAAATATTTCTGATAAACCTGTAAATGTAATTTTGAAGACTTTTTGTATCTTCATTTTATGCCACCATTAAATTAATACCATCTCATAACATCTATGCGGAGAAGTACCGTAGATAGTGACTGAGGATCTATATTGGGGAATGAGCAAGCAGCAACCACCCAGGTATTGGCATACTATGTTAGGCGGCTTGCCAAATGTGCCAGATCGCTCACCGCCATAGATAATAGAGATTGTACTCATCAGCGTACGCTTAAGTATTTAGTAGTACAGTCTGCAAACGAAGATGTTGTTGTATTCACTGCATTCAATCATCAAATGACTTCTTCCTCTCTGGGTTGAGCGGAAGGGAGTGTCAGAGTTCTACTTTACTTGTGTTCTGGAGCCAAGGTATATCATTAAAACATTCTCGCAACCCCTAGCTGTGCTCGTGACTTTGTTAGTTCATGGGAATCTATATAACCGCGGTTTTCGGCGGAAAACTTTTTCGAAAAAGTGGCCTACATGACCTATAAATTTCTACAATTAAAATCGTTTAGTACAGATGAACAGAAGGACAGATGGACAGAGAAAATTGAATGCAATAGAGGGAACAACATAAAATTGCATCTACACTTAAATTATCCAGTTTTAACCAGATTGAAATGTCTATTACATCAAACATGTAAAACTGAATGAAACATAGGAGAGTAAAGGTTATCGGCGCGACATCTGAGGCATTTGAGACTTGATTGAATGTTTAAATTGTCTAGCGGAAAGTTGTGTGGACGACAAACTACTAGTTTTGACAACATGACGCCATTGAAATTTAACGATTTTACATAAAAAAATTGTTAATTATATGTAGTAGTAGATTTTTTCTTTTCTTTGTCTAATCGAATAAATGACGACTCGCCACAGATAAGCCCTAAGAGTCTTTCGTGTATGGCAAAAAGGATAATAATAAAAACATTTTGTAACATATTGTTTGAAGTGTATTGGATAAAAATAATAATAAATAAAAATGTATAATAATAAATAATAAGAGTGCTAACATAAAATAAAGTATGTATAATAACAATAATAATGCATGTATTACAAAAAGTTCGGTACAGTCTGTTACGTCATATAGGAGTAATTATTTGGGAATCCCTTAAGAAAGTAACGATTTTAAGTGGCTCCGCTGGCTTAGCTAGGTTTCATAGTAACTTGTATTAAAAATGATTAAATAAAATAAGTTTGGTATAGCTCATAGTTGTAACAAAAACTTACACTGAGGCAGCATCATTAAGTACTTAACTGATAATATTTGTGTTGGGCTGTCCTGCATCTTCCCTTATGTGTGTATGTTATGTTCATGTAAGTAAATATTAAGGTCCAAATAAGGGAACGGCCCGAAGAGTTACACTAAGCCGTCCTTATTAAAAAAAAAACTATTTATTTCATATTTACGGAATCCATAGAACAGTACAGTAAGAAATTAAAAAAGTAGTGTTAGTATCAAAAATAAAGAAAACATACTAAAACAATTACTATTATTTTACTATATGGATTCTGACCCACTGTTGGACGTATCACGTGCTATAACGGCCAGGATGCATCCTGATGAGGAACTGCATCCTGGTCGTTATTTAGGCCTCATACGAAGCGTTCCCAGGCATCAAACCCGTGACTGTGTGTCGCGTGTTTGATTCCTCTCAGGAGCCAATTGCTCAACCACTGAGTTACTGAACTGAGTATCGTTTCGTCAACAATTAAATCAAGGAATCTGTTTTGAAATAAAACAGTTTCATATTTTGAAACAAAACTAAGTATGTGTTTAATTTAATAAGGCGTTAATGAATAATACATAATTATAATTTGTTTTGAATGAAAGTGCTATGCGAACGCACTTGTTGTTTTACAGGGTTGTTTTATTTTAAACTACCTTACCCGGGTGTGATACGTGATTTCGAAAATGAAGCACCGAAGAAAACGTCCTCGTAAGTTCACGAATACGAAACACGAAACGATATTTATCAATCAACCAAATAATTATTTATTTCCTTATGAGAAATATGACGGGATATGGTAATATAGTTCTTTTATCGTTTAAAATAGCAAAAGCAATGTTTGATTGTTAAATTAATAAAGACATTTTACTAAGACCTCGAGATTTAGTTATTCGATATTGCATGGCTACGGTGTTCAGTTTTTCTTGGTTGTGTGCATTCGTTGTTAAGTGTTTCGAATAGGGGAGATTAGAGATTTAGTTATCCGAGATCCCATGGTTACGGCGTTAGGTTTTTCGTGGTAGCGTGCATTCGTTGTTAAGGTGAAAGGATACGTCAAACTACGAAATAGACCTCTCTTTGAAGGACTACTACTACTAGACGGATGGACCAAATAGATAAAAAAAAATACCTAATACGCGTAACATATTTGACTTTAAATTTTAAATTTAATTTTTTTGTTATTGTTCATACTTTTCTCGGAAAAAAATCGAATATATCCTCTTTATTTTTGCAATAATTTGCTTACTGCTTTCAAATAACTGGACCGATTTAAATATTTCTTTCACATTATTATAGAGAATTTATTGCTTTATAAAATTTAAATTCAAAATATTATAAAATTATTACTTACGTGCCGTTAAATCAATAAAACTATATTATTACATTCGCGCTCGGCGCGCGCGCTCGCTCATACGCAAGGACCAGTCTCAGTCTCACCCTAGCGTTCGCACGGGGAGGCTGTGTCGCATGTTAGCGCGCCCCGCTCTTTAAACTTTGCGTCAAAGAGTAAACAGCGTAGATAGTACGTTTGGTACAGTTGTACGGTTGAGCTATTTAACAATGGGACATTTCGTTTGAGCTTGGACGTATGTGAATATTTAGTTTTAGTGTTGATTGCGAGTGGACTAAACTAAATGTTAAGTAAATAAAGATAGATAGATTTTATATTTTAGTTTTTATTGTTGCGTAGCCAAATGATACAAACCATTTTTTCTCCAAGTCAATTGTTTGAAATATTATTATTATTTAGCCTGCACTGTCCCACTGCTGGGCAAAGGCCTCCTTCATTCCTTCCAATGGTCCCGGTTGTGCGGCAATTCTTTCCAATTCTCAAGGAAGACATCAAGTTCGTCCCGCCATCTCCTTCGTGGTCTGCCGCGACCTTGTGTCCCTGTTTCAGGGCACCAATCTTGAGGTTTACGGGCCCACAGCTCGATCAGCATGCATATCGTTCGTTTGAAATATATTTATTTATTTTATTAACACTATGAAAAACAAAGTTGAAAGCAAAACTGCTTGCTACTATGGAACTCTTCATGGGCGAGTCCGACTCGCACTCGGACAGTTTTTTATTAGGGCTCCGTAGCAGAATGACTTGAATGACAAAAAACGGAACCCTTATAGTTTCGATATGTCTGTCCGTTTGTCTGTCTGTCTGTCTGTCCGTCCGTCCGTATGTTACAGCCATTTTATTCCGAAACTATTAAGAATATACATGTGAAACTTAGTAGATAGATGTATTCTAATAGACAGGTATCCATAGACAGGTCTTTAAAAATGATATAAGGGTTTTTATAACCACTTTTTCATAAAGTCAATAGTTTAAAAGATATAAGCTTCCAAAGTGGTAAAATGTGTGTGTCTCCCCTCTAACTTCTATAATAATGGAGTGAAAAATCTAAAAAAAATATATGTCTGTAGACCTTAATGTAAACTTTCAACCAAAATTAGTTTGAATGAAATCGGGTCAGCAATTGTTGAGATACAGCATATTTTCTAAAACCGCAAATATAACTTTGTAATTCATACAAACACTATGAAAAACCAAGTTAATTAGCGTAGTTGTAAAAATGTAAATAAGCTAGTTTTAAAAAAAATTGTAGGTTTTTTTTTTATTCGTCAAATAAATATACATAATTATTAAATTATTATAGTTACTACGGAACCCTTCATGGGTGAGTCTGACTCGCACTTGGCCAATTTTTTTAGTACATTAAAAAAAATTTTACCAAAAATTAAACCGACTCCCAAAAAACACTGCAAAGTGAAAAATAACTAACCACATTCAAGTAATCGAAGCGGAACACATGAAATACTTATTATTTATACTTATATATTGAGTAGTTCCAGTGGCCATCTGTTGTATTCATCATCAGGTCCACTTCACAAATTGTGCTTTTCGAATGCAACTACACAAGTTACTATAAAAAATACTGAAATCACTATAGCTGTGCCTATAATATTTGAAGAGTTTCCTCGATTTCTCCAGGATTCCATCATCAGATCCTGACTAAGTGACAATGGGACCAATTTCGAAGTATACCCTTTCAAACAAAAAAAGAATTTTCCAAATCGGTTCAGCCGTCTTTGAGTAATCGGTGAAAATACATTACAAAAAATATATACGCGTCAAATTGATAACCTCCTCCTTTTTTGTCGTCGGTTGATAAAAGCGTTATTATTTATTTTCACAAAAACAAATTGATATTTTTTATATTTTGATTCACTCTAACTACAATAACTGTACTCACTAAAGAATATTTTGTTCTCAAAACAAGCAATGCAAATGTTCTGAGTCCGACTATATTCAATCGATTTCATGATGATAAAAGCTAATAGGTAGCGACAAAAATGCTTCGAACGTATCTGCGTCCGGTGATACCTATGACGCTCGGGGGAGCGCGCGGGCGCTCGGGGTGGTCAGCACTGGCCGCTTGTTTCACGTTCAATGCTCAAGGACGTTGGGCTATCCTTTCACCTTAAGTGTTTCGTATTCGTGAATTTACGGGGACGTGTTCTTCGGTGCTTCATTTTCGAAATCACGTATCACACCCCTTCTACCCGCGGCTTGGCTCGCGTGAAAAGATTTTTCAGCGAAAAGTAAGTAGCTTATGTCCATTTCCAAGGCCTACTCTATCTCTCTATCAAATTTCTTCAATATCGATAATGTGGTTTAGACGTGAAAGTGTAACAGACAGACAGAGTTACTTTCGAAATTATAATGTTAGTAGGGATTTGGATTACCACGTCTGCAATAGTATGTGATAAGGCTGCTCTGAACCAACGTTATTGAAATAAAGCTTATACTCTATACGAAGTAGGTAAGAGAAATATTCTCATATAGATAAATACAAGGTGTTCCTACTAAAAATAATTCCCTTAATTTAATACATATAATCATGTATAAGATAATCACAAACGAAAACACGAAAGTAAGCTTGTTACTGTTTCATGTCTTAATAGCTAAACGGATTGACTGAAACAAATGGATAGGAAATATCCTTAATGGCTAAAGGAAATCTTTCTGTCCCTAGAGAGTCTAAAAATATACCCTTTTTAAAGGCCAAAGACCTCTACAATAGATAATGTGCAATAAAGATTGTTATACAATAAAAACGTGACAAGTTTATAGTGTCCTAAACGGATTGCGGAATTTTCTAGCTGACGCAAGCTTTTTTTGGAAAACGATGAGTAGGTAAGTCTACCGTCGTGAGTTTTCCTTTAGATCCTTGCAGGAAAATCGATTGTTTGTGGTCGCGTGCCCCCATGCATTGTGACATAGGTCCTGTTTAGTGCCATTCAAGAAAATTATATGTTGATCGTGACTAGGGTTACCAGATGACAGGAATTTTCCTGACATGTCCGGAATTTCAGCTCTCCGTCAGGGAAACAGGGAAAGTTGGAAATTTTCAGGAATTAAAAAAAAAGAGAAAAGAAAGCCTTTTCGTTATAAAATAAATAAATAAATGCTTGCCGCACAAATACGCACAACACTAGTAAACTTAGCACCGTTTGCAAGAGTACTGAACTACTAATCGACTCGCTCAGTCGCGCCGCGCGCCGCATCCCGCCACAAGGCATCTAATGGCCGGTATACACGGCAACGATAAAACTGCGCAAACGAACTGCACAGTTCATTTGCACAGTTTTATCGAACGTATGTACAAAAAACGGCGCAGATTTTTTTGGTTGGTGCAAGCCATCGGAGCAAGGTTTAAAATCTATTCGATAAATCGTTGTCGATCGCGTTTGCACAGTTTTATCGTAGTGTGTGTACGGAAGTCGGGCCAATCATTCAGTTTGTTCGCAAAGCTTAGTGTAGGCGGACGCGCACATACTGTCAGAACCAGAGACTTTATTAATACATTTTTTTCCCTCTTAGCCAGACATTGCACTGAACCACGCACTGAACTATGCACTGAAACCTTTTCCCTTCAGCCACATGTTCAAGCATCACCTAATCAACCAAACATTCAAACTGTCTCCACTCAGCCACACACCGTATCATCTAATCAACTATACCCTGAAACCTTTTCAACTCAGCCACACATTCAATTGATTCAAAGTGTCTCCACTCAGCCACACACCATATCATCTAATCAACTATACGCCAAAACCTTTTCCACTCAGCCACATATTCAAGCATCATCTAATCAACTAAACGTTCAAACTGTCTCCACTCAGCCACACACCGTATCAACCACATGTCCAGGCTCACGATTCTCTACGGCTGCTTCATTTATAAATATTTTTGGTGTTGATTGATTTGTATTTTATTTCTTCATTCTTAAATCATCATTTTCAATCACTATTTCATTCTTATGATTTAATTAATAAAAACTACTGATTACAATTGTGTTTTCTTCATACCATCAACATTATCAAAAATGTTTTCTAATAGGTATGTAGTTCTGTACATAAGACAGCGAAGAATTTCTTACAAAAGTGAAACTCCTTCCAAAAGCTTATGTTACTTTTCAACCGACGACAAAAAGAGGAGGTTATCAATTCGACGCGTATTTTTTTTTTTTTTTTTAATGTATGATCATCGAGTACTCGAAGACGGCTGAACCGATTTGGAAAATTCTTTTTTTGTTCGAATAGGTACACTTCGAAATTGGTCCCATTATCACCAAAGTCAGGATCTGATGATGGGATCCTGGAGAAATCGAGGGAACTCTTCAAATATTATAGGCACACCTATGGAGTTTTGGGTATTTCTTACAGTATCTTGTGCAGTTGCTCTCAAAAAGTACCATTTGGGGAAGTGGAACTGATGATGAAGACCACAGATGGCCGCCGAAACTACTCAATAATAAGTATTGAGTGGATTGCGATTCGATTACTTGAATATGGATGTTAAGCACTTTATGCTCGTCACAATGCATATGGTGATGTAGAGCTGATGGTGAAGTACCAGGAGAACTCCTCAACAATTAACGGCCCAGCATTGGGAAAAGCAATATTTTGTAAAAGGTTATAAGTAGTTGACATGTAGGCTCTTGTAACTAGGTAAATAAAAAATTATCCAACTAAAAAGTGTGAAATAAAAACTTTTTAACAAAAAATTAAACCGACTTCCAAAAAACACTGCAAAGTGAAAAATAACTTTAATTTCGGAAGTCGGTGCCAAAAACGAAAAAACAAAACTAAAGACACCGACTACCGAAATTAAAGTTATTTTTCACTTTGCAGTGTTTTTTGGAAGTCGGTTTAATTTTTTGTTAAAAAGTTTTTATTCGTTAAATTGAAGAAAAGATTTTGTAGCGAGTTTTTTACCTCTTTAAAAAAATCTTTACCATTTTATTTAGGGAACTGCGAGATATTTTTAGCTTTATTCAAAAGATATAAGAACAAACCCAAAAATTTAGTAAAACTAAACAGATTTCTATATTACTTATAATATTTTTATATATTATGCAAAACTTAACTTTAAGTAATCTTTCTGTAGAACTTTGTACAAAGCATCACAAGTTTTAGGAATGACTTGACTGAGAGCCTGTTTTGATATCAACGTAGAAAACTTCATACATTCGTACTAGCGACCTGTAGCTAAAAACCTCAGAGTTGCAGACAATCTTTCATGAGGACTTATTGCTTCTCTCATCATGGTATTGCTTTTTTGTATTAGCGGTGTAACTAAAAACAGGAGGTTTAAGTCTCTTCATTCATCCTCAAATAATTGTGCCAGTCTTTCGGGGAAAATTTCAACTCGTTTAATAGTCTTCCATCACGAATGACGTGTTTTTCTTCAGAGTTTCTGCCGAGAACTGACGATCGACGCAGATATCGTAGACGTGTAGACACACTATGGACGTTCGATAAACTGCACAAACGGACTGCGCAGTCAAATCGCTACGATAAATCGTTGTCGTGTGTACCGGGCATAACACTTATACTCAGACTCCCACGCGCCGCGCGCGAGTTTGTAAAATAATATAAGTTTCTGCTAAAATGTCAGGAAAATTATTGCCGAAACAAGGGTTTTTTCAGGAAAACTTATTTTTCGGATCTGGTAACCCTAATCGTGACTGTCCGCAGCAGTTACCTCATTAATAGTTCCTGTGAATACTCACCTTATGAATATACATATTTATTAAATATTACCACGTGTATGCAACAACACGGACTTAGAAAAAAAAAACAATTGAAAACGGCGTTATTAAAAAAATATGTGACGCATTTATTATTCTAACACACTGTATTTATAAATAAACGATGAGTAAATGACACAACCCAAACACATTAAAACAACCATAAAACAAACCTTACAAGGCGATACATTTCGGCATTCTTTAATATCAATTTTCCTATTCATTTCATTAACTTTTTATCTTCCCAGAAATCTATGACACCGCCATTACATACGTCAATCGTCGCCATAAAGTGCCGAAGGGAGCCGAAGACGACCGAATATAGACGAACGGAATCAAGTATGGCCGCACGCATTCCGATTGCATCTAATAACCTCAAAATCGAATGCAAAATGGCGTATTGAATAAATGACGCCGCTCCGTTTAGCATTCCGACATGCCATATGTGTGTACGCATTTTCATTTGGGGCCATTGTCTTGGCAGATATTAGTATTGATTTCAATAAATAAATTAATCGTATGGCTTCGCGAATAGCATTGGTTTGGCACGCGACGCGGGACAGACGATGAATCGATAAGTTCGCGATTGTGTGGCTATGGTCAGTCTGGTTATTACTGAGTTTATATCGTTTGACTCATGTATCGTACGTGAGCCCGGCCGTTAACATCTATGTAATTTTCATTGTGAACAAACTAAGCAAATAGCTTGCAATTGTCTACTTAGCTACATTACATGCGTGCGGACCACACACCGCCTCATGCGAAAAGTTTCTGTTTCACGCTCGCTTTGGTCATTATTGAAACGAATAATACTATATGTTTTCAACAGTTTGATAATAATTATCCCACTTTTTGAGTTAATCGTAAAATTAAAGCCGACTCTAAATCATGCCTAAGCCGGATAGAATAAGAATTATCAGATTCGTAATAAATTCAATAGACATGATCAGTAATAGTTAGTTGTTTACCTACTTGTTTATAACAAGTGATACGGTTAGCATAACCTACTTGTAACCACTTCAGTAGTAGCTAGTAGCTAGGTCAAGACCACTTGATCTGGGCGATTTATCGAAAGACCTCCTTCCTTAGCAAACACCCACAGTACGCCAACACTTAAGAATAAATGATAAATGAAAATTTTCTTTATAAGTTATTCTTGGTTTAACAAACCCTCAACGGTTTGAAATGAAGAAGAGCTAGGGCGGGGACCACCCTAAATGTTATTGAGAACAAACTTGAGAAAAGTCATATCAAGAAATTAACTTTACAACTAGTATTCAATAGTAAAAACCACACCTATAAGAAACAATAAATGATTACCTAGATATAAAAAAATAGTTGTACCTATGTATTTAATAATAAATAAATAAAATAAAAAATATCTCATAATTGGACCAAGCAAATCTAGTGAAAAGTAAAACATAATTTCTGCATTCTGATTAAAATACAGACAACTCCACCAGCAACGATCATATCCGAATTTGTCAAAAACAACATCGCCAGAGACCACACAAGCTATCTTTTTAAAGCATCGACAAAAACGACAAACAGACGTTTCGAATTCAGCCTGCAATGACAGCTGTCAATTGCAATTTTAACATGAAATATTGGCGGGAATGCGGAAACCTTTCGGTTTATCGAGTTTCGAAAATACTTGAAAGACTTTTAACTAAACCGCGCGACAGTAAAACACCGAAGCTGTCACACCTCTACAAGAGAAAACACGATGTTCAAGGTAAGGCTTAAATATAAAAAGATGGAGAAACTAACTTTAACATTATTGCTATAAAAGCCATGGTTTCCTTAAAAGATAGTGTATTTCAGTGTTAAAAACCACAATTTGCGGAACATGATCGCGATAGCGGTGTTCAACTTGAAAGTTTTCTTTCCGATAACCTCCAGTGACACTGGCCGTCAAAAAATTAGAAGTACAGAGTCGTGAAGCAGAGAAAACATAAGAAGATTAGGTTAGTTTTTTATGTAATCTAATGTCGTGTCAACTAAATATGAGTAGCTATTGCTATTTTCAAAAACAGCAGGTAACATGAATGTTGACACGTGAGTGTTCTAGTAACCATACGGTCATACCGTATATTATTAAAACTCAAGGTACAAGAACAGTCAGAAGTATGAAGCAGGGTAATTTTGCAATAAATTACATAAAAAGTAAAGAAGTGTGAATATGTTAAACGTTTTAAGAACGAACTAAAAGAACTCGTTTTTGAAAATATTAGTGTTAGATAAGCAAAAAAATTTTCATAACTAGAAATATTTACGATGTATAATAAAGTTAAAACTAGTGATGGGTCGTTGACGGTTTTTCCGTTAACGAAATGTTAACGTTGCTTTACGTTTCGCAACTGGTTAATTAACTTGTTAAATTCGTCAACGAGTTAACGCACTACCAATGTCAACTTGCAACGTAAACCGTTGATTCATTGAACGGTTTTTATTCAACGATTGCGCGTTCAATTTTAGAAACAATTTGGTTCAATTTATGTATTGGAAAACTTCATACTTTCTCTTCAGGCTTAGGGCTGACTGAATAGAATACGATTAGCTATAAACCATATCTACTCAGGCGTATTTATAAGATCATCTGATTCTATGTACACAAATCAATTATTATTATTTACAATGTTTATTTTATATTTTTGTTTTTATATTTGTTTGTTGTAGTTGTTTTTTTTTGCGAGAAAAATACGTTTAAAAGAAAGAGACGCAATCATATAAGACAGCATCGCGCGCTCGGCGAATGTGCAATGCATACAAGTACGACCAGTATAAGATGAACTCCGATAAATAATATCTGAAAATTAATCTAATTTAGATCATAGATCTATTAACTTACTGATCAAATGTTATGCTGTCTTTCCGTAAACTTGAAGTCCAGCTTTGTCCAACAAACTGTCACGGGGCCATTATCAGATTTATATTCCAGAATTTTTAGCGAGTAGTGCGGAAGTGTTTACGGCTCTCAGGAGTGGTCAAAACTAATTCGAACTTAGTGAGTGACGACCCATATAAGATTTATACCCCTTATGTGTTGACAGACATTGGTTGTTGTTATTATCGTTCGTAAACGGAAACAAACAAACTAGTATTAACCGTTTTCTCTCAGGTGATACGAGCAGGACCACCCCGCCGCGCTGGGGCGCGCCATTGTACCAATATAAGTAAAATAAAAATAAATTTTCGAAAATTAACTCTTTCATCTGTTACTTAGAGTTAAAATTGTATGATATGACCGTCGCTCGCAATCTATGACGTTATTTTCAACGTTAGTTTTTTAAATTGCTCAGCTCGTTGCGTTTGCGTTCTCGTTTATTAAACGAGACGCACGAGTTAAATTCATAAACGTCGTTGACGAATTCAACTAGTTGATTCATATACAGTTAACGTTAATATGTTGACAGGAGATCAACGGTTGATTCAACTAGTTCGTTGATTCAATGCTCATCACTAGTTAAAACTTATAAGCAAGAGTAGTACTACTGGCTGATTAACTGCATTACGACATCGCGTTGTTTTTCTAGGGAGGTAGTTTTGACTAATGCGGCAACTATTCTTCTGGACTACCCACAAACTATGATAGTCAATTCGAACATAATGAATCATAAAACACATTAGTCTATTTATATAGTTGCACTTGATTCGATTGAACGCAGAGCTAAAAGACTCTTTGGTGACGAGATTCTGGCAGGCAAGCTTCAAAGCCTGACTCATCAGCGAAACGTTGCAGCGTTGCTAGCCTGTCAGTCTTCTACAGATTATACTTCGTAGAGCGTGTGCGACCTAATCCCTCCTTTTACTACCGGTCTTCCAGACGTCCTGCAGGGTGTTTTGTGAATAGGTTACTTCAAGGTAAGCGTGCTTCATCTTCGACCACATCATCGCTTATCATCAGGTGAGATGGTGGTCACACGCGAGCCTATCAAAAATTGGCCAAGTGCGAGTCAGACTCGCCCATGAAGGGTTCCGTAGGAACTATAATAATATATTATAATATGTATATTTATTTGACGAATAAAAAAAACCTTAAAAATTTCTTAAAACTAGCTTATTTACATTTTTACAACTACGCTTAATAACTTTGTTTTTCATAGTGTTTGTATGAATTACAAAGTTATATTTGCGGTTTTAGAGAATATGCTGTATCTCAAAAACTGCTGACCCAATTTCATTCAAACTTATTTTGGTTGAAAGTTTACATTAAGATCTACAGACATATATTTTTTGTAGATTTTTCACTCCATTATTATAGAAGTTAGAGGGGGGGACACACATTTTACCACTTTGGAAGCTTATATCTTATAAACGATTGACTTTATGAAAAAGTGGTTTTAGAAACCCTTATATCATTTTTAAAGACCTGTCTATAGATATCACACACGCATAGGTTTCATGAAAAAAAATATTTTCAGTTCTAGTTCCATGTATGGGGACCCCCCTTTATTTTACACATAACAAACACTCACAACACTCATACTGTAAACCTAGCATCAGTACGTACATCATACATTTACTTAATCAGATTCTATTTCTCGTTGCCAACTTACTTTCTGTAATATATGGAACTCTGTCTTCTTCTGTAACTTTCTGTAACTTACATGCACAACTCAAACACATACCCCACAAAATCAACACTTCACAACTTAATCGCACATAACACACTCACAACACTCATACCTACATTCACTTAATCAGATTCTGTTTCTCGTTGCCAACTTACTTTCTGTAATATATGGAACTCTGTCTTCTTCCTCCTGGAGGTGGGCGTTAGTAGCTGCGACACAGTTTCCAACTACTGCAGCTATTATCGTACGCAATCATATTGTAATTAACTGTTATTGTTCCAATAAAAGATTTTAACTTTAAAAAAAAAAAAAAAAAAAAATATTTTTACATTTTTTTTTTATTCGGAAAACGGTTCACAGAATACATCTACCTACTAAGTTTCACATGTATAGTCTTAATAGTTTCGGAATAAAATGGCTGTGACATACGGACGGACGGACAGACAGACAGACGGACAGACATATCGAAACTATAAGGGTTCCGTTTTTAGCCATTTGGCTACGGAACCCTAAAAAAGGGAAACATAGTTTTTATGTAATATAATTGATTGGTTACAAGAAATAAAGAGGTAACACTATTTGTTTGTTTGCTTATCGTATCTCTGGATATACTGGTCTAATTGTTAAACCTATATCACTAAAGGAAACCTTCACTATAGCTGAGTACTGTACGTCACTTTGCTAATAGTATAAAGTTTGTTTAAACTCGCTGTTTAGTACCGAACGTTTTTGAACGCATATTTTTGGTGCGGAAACATTAATTATCTGTGGGCTTGACTTTACTTTGACTTTGACAGATAGACTTTGCGTTGTTGAAAAAATGTCCGCGTTGGGACCTGTTGAGTTAATTATAATTGGTAAAATATCGTATTGAATCGCCGGTTGCAACCGATAATTGGGTCGCGATTAACTATTGTTTGAAGTTGTAATCCCGAATTGACGAAAACCCTGGGATATTTTTGGACATATCGCCGGTTTGTCGCCACCGCATGGCACGCGGATTTGCTGGAAATAAGTTTGTGCTGTGATGCTGTCTGGACCGCGCCATCTGGAGACCGGCGCCTTGTGAACGTCTAGAACACTTGACTTACATCACACTTTTCAATTACTCACTTCATACTTACATACATACCACACTTGGGCGTGGCCTAGGAAGGCCGAAGTTTGGCGTACCCAGCACAGAAGGTAAGTGGTATTAACTATTTATTGATAAGGCCTCAGAGGCTATATATTGTTTTGTCGGCCGGAGAGCCTGTAGATTGTTTGAAGAGCAACGTTAAGCTCCACGTACCGTGGACAAGTTCGGACACACCAGTATCGTTGCACTGGCCTTTTGTAGTCCTGAACACTCGCTAATCTTCGAAACTACTAGGTGCATTCGGATAAAATGGTGGATTTGGTATGGAAGTAGCTTGAAACAGGTTATAAGCTTTTTACTCGACTGAAAAAGAAGGAGGGTCATGTTTTTGCGACTGCAAGTTCATATTTCGACAAAAATCACGCGGTCTGGGTGTCTATCTAAAGTAGCGGAGGAAAAACTAGTCCGTAATATATTGGAAACAGGTATCGATTATTAATTATCTATTTAGTTTTCGACTGTTACTGAGAGCTAGACTATAACTGACCTCATCTATCTTAAAATTAGCATACAACGGACCACATACTTCCCGTTCATAAATCACTAAACTAAATTAATATCAACTGATTACTCGATCTCTCGATTGCGGGGATTCGATTAATTCGTAATAACAATTTGTCGTCGCAAGTCATATCTATCGGGCGCTCGCCTACTTACAATAAAATAATGTATTCGTCGCTCGATCCTACGTAGCGGCGAGGCGTAGGTGCCTGCCGTGATTGACACGTCTTGATACTTGAACTGTCAAATTGAACATGTGTTTTTGACAGTGATGGGTACACGATTCGGTTATGGTAAAAAGTGTTTGGTTGGTTAAAATGTTGCAGTTATTTGCACATGTATGATGAGGATCAAAGGTTTTTGTGTTAACTTTTTTAAGGGACACACATTGAATTGATTCAATGTGGTTCACACATTGAATCGATTCATAATTACGACGCACTGATATTTTTAATACTAATAACGTTTAACGTTACAGTTGAATTAAACTTATGCGTTTTTTTTAAGAAAGTTTTACTAAATCTTCTCCTTATCTAATAGAAAAAGTATTACTACAAAAGATTTTTGATAAATAACTAAAGTAAAGTTTGATAGAAGTAAGTATCAAAAACACCTATTTTGCCAACAAAACGATCAAAACTTTAAATCCACAAATAACGAAACGCAATCAAAACTTGGTAAGCGGCATTTATATAGTTTCATACAAACTACATACATACTATAACTATAGTAGGACCGAGTGTCGTGACCCTATTGCGTGTATGAGTCATGTTAGCGGCGCGTGCGCAAGACTTTGAGGTTTTAAATTTCGAATATTCGAATTTGCATTAAGTTGGAACGATAAGGCACGCAATGATTGTATTAGATTATAAAATATGTACTGTTGGAAGGTAAGTACATAGCGACGAAATGGGCACCGTGAATCAGGAGCTAAGTACTCTTGTAAATGGTTTTTGAAATAAGTATGTTGTAAATATGTGGAATATTTGACCTCCTTGGAAAGTTTGGCTTATTTCTTTTTAATGACATAGCAAATCCCACATTTTTGACTGTGTTTTGTATTGGGTATATTAGTACTCGTAGTAGTTTTTTTTACAGAATAGGAAAATTATCCCACAGTATCCTCCTTTCGAATTTTGTTTCGTTGATCTTTGAATTTGGAATTTGATTTTGGTTTTAGAATTTTATTTCGATTGTCTTTCGTTTGAAGGTTAGAATAAAAATTGTTTTTGTTGTTGTAAAATTTACAAGCTGCATTCACAAAGACTATAGAGTTTTTATGTAAATGTTTTATTTTTCTTCACTGTTGAGAGAACGGCTATGTTATAAACAAGGCTGCCAGTAATATTGATGATTATGAACCTTTAAGAAATATTATATACCTATACTGTAATATTTCATAGATAAAACAGAGGTGGTTCGAAGTAACGAGTCTATTATACGCTGCGTGGGCTCTATAAGTGTTCGAAGCTAGTCGTTTCAGTAATTACATAGTACTAATTGAAGTCTACTTAGACCGGTTAGGGAATACATTTGAATAATTTGACAATCTTATTTATAATTTTGACGGTTCAAGGGTATTCTGTGATTGGTGATGTCACTGATACCACCAACTCAAAAGAACCGAGGTGAAAGAAGACCGAGTTGTGTAAAAGTGACTTCAAGACGCAGATTTGGAAATCTCAATAAATAATGTATCTGTAAGTTTTCATCTGTTTAACCTTTTTCCAAGTATGTTGTAGTCGGTTTCCAGTCTAACCAGACATCCGGGGCTGCGGGAAAGGCGAGGTTGCGGGAATGTTCTAACGAGATACCGTGGCTCCGGAAAGCAAGGGCAGCTGAAGGAACAGGGTGGGTTTTAGTTAATAGAAGTCTGACACTCCCTTCCGCTCCAACCAGAGCGGGAGAAGTCATTCGAGGATTTTATCACCCGAAAAAAAAAAAGTCTAAGGCACTGGCCACACAGAAAAGACGTAAGACGAGGACGGGACGCGGACAGGGCGCAAATGGGGCGTCGTCGCGACTTTTTAAAACATATAGAAAAGACGAGGTACGGACATGACGCTGGGTGCTGCGAGAGATGACGGTTTTCAATCAACTTCATTCAGCTGTCCGATTGACCATCCCTGTCACCCGTCACCCGCCTGCACCCCCGTTCTCACCCGTCCCTCGTCCACTTGCGCCCGTGCCCCGTCCTTTCTGTATGTTTTGACGCCAGGGAGCAGACAAGTAAGTGTCGTGTCTGCACCCTGTCCTTTCTATATGTTTTGCGTCGCGACGCTCCTATACATTTTGTATGAAAGGGACGCGGAAGAGACATATGTCCGCGCCCCATCTGCGTCTTACGTCTTTTCTGTGTGTCCAGCGCGTAACTGAATACAGCTGAGTTCTAGTGTTTTACATGGAGATCTAGCTATCTAACCCCCAGAACCCAGTAGCTGGGTGTGACGCGTGACCCCATGGCTAAAATCAGACTTCTCTGATTACTCGTAATGACTGTCAAAAATGTATAAATTACTGGGTCCAACAGCTTTTCGTGCTTTCTGAGGCACGGCGATATTTTATGATGGTCACCATCGACCTCGGCAAGCGATGCTTTACCTTAAAGAACGTACCGTGCGACTGTCATTATTCAGCCTTGAGCTCCTCTAAATCTCTATAAGTATTAAATTATTTTTAAGATATCGAGATATGAACCGGTATATGTATACAACGTGTAACGGAAACCCCATATCTATCTGAAAGGGCTGAAGACAACATCTGATATGGAGTCTCTATGCACAGTTTCAGCACAAAATAAGTGACTCAAAGAATTGATACCAAATTATCGGTTTCATATATTTCTTGAATACCAATCGTAACAAATGTGTTACAGCACTACGAGGGTCAATAACTTTCCACGTCACTTGCCAATAACACGAAAATTCTCTTCGTTCTTCTTAATTTGAAAAATTCGGTCTCTGGTGTCAGTGTATTGAAATTTGTAATAAGTTCCACACATGTAGACTTAGGATTGTAAAACCCTTGCCATATCGTTTGTTATCATCCAAAGGAGCCGTGCACTTGGTATGTATATACCCTTTAAATTACACGTTGTATAGGTAGTGTTAAAAAATTTACTAATTTAAAATAAGACTACGTCATTCTAAACAGTAATAGAACCGCATACAGAAAACTTAAGTACACTTAACATACGGCACACGCATTCGCCAATTCTAATTACCTCAAACTATACTCAGGGTCACCGCACCATTTTTGACCGCGCTACACGTTGCTTAACCTCAGTAAATCAAACTTATATAGCAAGCCACATCGCTGGGAAGCGTCAAAATTTATATTTAAGACATTTAATTTTAATTGTTGTAACGTGGGCTCAAACTGATAGAATATCTATAGATAGATATCAACATTGCATTGAATATTGATTTGTTATTTTTAAAAGTGTTTTAAAATGGATGTACAAAGTCAAATTATAATCTTTAATGCAAATCAGTCGAAACATTTACGCATTTAAATGAATTTGAATCAAGCTAAATATACCTTACATCCATACCTACTATAATATTATAAATACAAGTGTGTATTTTGTTCTTCTTTCACTTCAAAATAAAGCAACAGATCGGTGTGTTTTTTTTTTTGGTGTCAATATAGTTAAACGGCTGAAAAGTGACATTGGCTATATAAACTTTAATATTTCTCGAGAGCAAAGCCGCGGGCTGAAACTAGTTAGAATAATTCCGATAAATTTAATCATTGCTAAAAATTAAATTTTGTTGTACCATAACTTTTATAGATTGATATACACCAACGTTGAGAATATTGCAAACAGACATGAAGGAAATCCAGTTAGGAAAATAACATTGAGTAACACAAAAAAGTACCTACCTTTCTAGTGTCAAAAACACACAACGTAAATGGGAGTATTCTAGAAAAAAATAAAGAAAGAATAAGGATATATGTATGTGTGTACGACTTAGTCCTGCAATCCTTTTTTATGTCCTACTCACGCGATGACAAGATAAAAACGTGATATCGAACAATTAACAATGATTATACTTATTGATTAGAAGGAAATCATATTATGCGCAGAACCAATTTTCCCAATGGTCTACCTCCCATAACGTGGAGGACCTTTTAAGATTTTCTTTATAGCCGCATCAATTTACTAAAATAAAACTAAGCCATATGAAAATCACCTTTATTATAGAGCAATAAAGATCAGATTAACAGCAAACAAAACCTGGTAAGTTGGTTATCAGATGTGACATACGGAATTAATTGTATTATTATAGTTGACGTGTGTAGAATGCTAATAATTGTTAGTCGGTTCGCTTTTTGTTCGTGTTTCCTGGAATAGTTTCGTGTTATTCCGTCAGTGTTCGGCCATCGTTCGGAGAATTCGGCATGGCATGAATATGTCTAGGCTCCGTTTTAACGCGAAACGCTATCCAACTATATCTGTTACTAGTGTGATTTTTGGAGCTTCGAATATTCTGTCACGTTTTCATTGAAGAGGCCGATAGAGCTTGAAATCGCAGTATGTTTACGTAATAGATTCGAAATTCGAGCTCACAGCAGTTTGATCTATGGTCAATCATTATAATTCGTTGGCGTTGCACTAGCAACCACCCGCTGTTTTAATGTAACTGTCCCCATTTTCGATTACGACTGGGTGCAATCAAGAGTCGTGCGATGCCGATGGACAGAATTAAACTGTAATATCACATTTGAATATGGATGCCCATAGACACATTTGACCTTAGGCCAAAACATACTATTTAAACAGTATTTTTTAAATTCCCTGAAGCATGTACCGAAACACCAGTAGCTCCAACATAAGAAAAAATCATATACCTCATTTAAAAGAATTATCACCACAATAGATCATCAACGACACAAAACAAAGCGATAAAGCCTCCAAACCCTTCATTAAATTCATATTTAATGGCGTCCACAAAAATATATTTATACATCAAGATTAATATTACCATTAGCAAGACCTAACCTTATTTAGAAGAGTGTAAAAACTTGTCTCTGGTCCCAAAATGGCGGCTGGACGAGATAACACCAAAAACAGTAGCATTAGTTGGAAATATCCAAGATATGCCTTTTGTGGGACTCTTCAAGTGTTTTCGTTATGAACGTTATACATATTATACAGAGACTGGAATTAGGAGTGAAAGGTGTGGAGCCAAAAGTAATATAATTATGTCTGTTTTCCTTACGAGGTAAGCAAATTGCGTATGTCACTGCTGCAGACCCAGTGTTTTTAGATTAAAAGTCGTAAGGTATCACTTTAACAGCTTTGGCAAATATTCATCTATTCGTGAAACATTTTCCAATGTGTAAAAATAAAATAGGCAACCTATATTTACAGAATTAATTTCTAAGCTGCAAGCATGTATCAGAAAAAGAAAAATTAAAGCAAAAAGTAGCGTTTGATCACCATCTCAGCTGATGGTAACCGATGATGCGGTGGAAGATGAAGCACGCTTACCATAAGTAACATATTCAATCTTGACTTAAAGACTCCCAGGTTATTGCTATCAGGAAACATAGACTCTGGGAGGGAATTCCACTCCTTAGCTCTGCGTAAAATGAAAGTATTCCCAAAACGTTTTGTGCGTATGGGTGGCATGCCCAAGTAACATTTGACAAAACAAGTGACTTTTTAAATATTTTGCTATCTAGAGATTGCAAAATATAACAGTAAGAACAACTAAACGCTCAGCCTATTGACAAATATCGTACCATTGGTACCGTTTTGTTTTCCCCATAAATAGTAAAAGTTGAAGTGACCGCACCAGTAGCCTTGGCAACTGCTAGGTAACCAATCACTCGTACATTCTAGACATCGATATTTTAGGCCGATTTATAGGTTATTGGTATTTCGGTACTTGAAAGGCATGTTAGCTTTGTTTGAGCGATTGGACCGGAATTTGAAACGGTAACCCTGTCATTTGTTTATTTGACAAATCGATAGGCTTTCTTGCGTTCGAAGTTTAAAATGGAGTGCAAGGAAATGTTGCTGAATTGTCAAAATAAGCTTCAATGATTTAGAGTAAGGTTTATAGAGAGAGAGAGACATATAGATAATGTTAGCGTATTGGTTGACATGGAAGGATAGGAGAAACCAACGTGTTGGTCCGACTTTGACGTGACAAGAGCAGGAAGAAGATGATGAACATAAGAGCGATACCTCATTGTCTAATAAAATGAAGTATTTTCCAGTCGGCTGCCAGTCTAAATGGATACAGCCGACTACTAGTGTTTTATACGGAGCAACTGTCTATCTGAACTCCACAGCCTAGTAGCTGGGTAACACAATACCCGTGGTAAGACTAGTGCCTGATTTTCTGACTTCTGAACAACTTTTTTTTCTTTCTGACAACTGTTAAAGATGTACAAATTACAGCCGAGACCAACGGCTTATCATGCTTTCCAAGATATGGAAGAGTCTCGATAAATTAAATTGTATGGAGTTGACATTTGCTAACCACATGTCACGTGATTGTCACGTGTTAGTAAATGTCAACTCCATACAATTAATTTTTCCGTTGGCGTTAACGCTTACAGAAAATGGATTTTGTCTAGGCCCGCTGGAATTTTGACCATTCCCGTCACGACAACTTTTTACTTTTAAATTATGTTACAAGGTTGTTCTGATCTTTGATGCGATTCTTAGTTGCCAGTATACATAAATATATTTATTTGATGTAGCCTTTTTGGTAGATTATAATTTAAGTGATGGAACTTACTACGATAATGAATCAACACTATATTCAATAACATTTATACTCGTAAATGCTTGCACTATCTAGACAGGCCCACTCAAATCTCTGTGCATCTTCCCTCAAAAGATCGCCTCAGACATTAACCTACAAGGTTCTCATATGATTTGACAAGTACAGATTTTATGGACTTCAAAAGAGACTGACCTCTGAGTTTTTTTTTCGGTGTTTCTTCTCAGGGTAGTCAGTTAGGAAACACCGGCCTCATCTAGTTGCAAAATAGAAACCATCTTGCAAAATAGAGATCATTTATCATTTAATACCTAATGTGTGATAAACAATTCAATGCAATTTAATAAAGAACGTATTAAGAGTCAATTAATAAAAGAGCAAACTATAAAAGGATTTCCATGATTCATATTATGTATGGAGGAAGTATTCTCCATAATAATTGTGATACATTACAAAGACATCACATGTCTCATTAATGTGTATAAAAATGTTTCATATTATGACGTTGGCTTTGCGCGCAACGCTTATAACTTACTAAAATGTTACGTAGGCAACTGACTAGTACTGTCTTTTTAAAAGAGTATGTTTAATTTGGAGTAGTCTTGGCCCAGTGTTTACGGGTACGACTTATCGATCATGAGTTCATTTCTGAATGTAATTATTTTGATGAATGTAATATAAACCAAATGTTATGAATTTGTATATGATTTGTATGGTACTGACCGTGGCAGGACACAGAGATAAATTTATAAAAATACTAGCGACCCGCCCCGGCTTCGCACGGGTGCAATGTTTATATTAAATATACTATAGAATGTCTTTATATACATCGTTGACAGCCTTTTTGTCATTCGACATTCATGTTCTCTTTAGTAATTACTCATGAAAGTGCGACACATAATTTACCATGGGAAAAACATTCAACGCTCAAATCTAAGCAACATAGGCACGCGCGCCGTGCCTCCGCCGGCACCGCGCCGCAACCGCTATGTCCTTGCGTTTTAAATCTGTAATATCTTCGAAACTATTTATTTAAATTATATTCTGTAAAGGGCAATATTGATTTATATTAAATGCACAACGTATTTATGGTACTTAATTGGATAAGGATTAATGCTGTATTGCTTAAAATCGCTTCGTAAAATATGCTCGTATTTCTCGTAAAAAGTAAAGGATAAAAAATAGTTGTTGTGGGTTATCTATAAGAGATAGACAGATGCCATCGAGGACTTTTTTGTTGACCTTTTTAAGGTGTATAATACTGTAGTACAATATTTTGATCTATCTCGTAGGGTTCAGCCAGCGTTTGCAAAGCAAGCGCAAAAAAATGTGTTTATTTGCGACATCACATTAGAAACCTCCAAAATTATCAGTGTTTCTCTACTATATTATGCATGTTATATACTTATAAACCTTCCTATTGAATCACTCTTTCTATTGAAAGAAACTGCATCAAAATCCATTGCGTAGTTTTAAAGATTTAAGCATACATAGGGACAGACACAGGGAAGCGACTTTGCTTTATACTATGTTAAGATTTAGACCTTAAGACCCGTGTACACAAATAAATAAATTGACTGATCGATCCCAGGCAGGTGCATTGCTGACCCAGCAGTGGGAACATTATACATAGGTTGCATATGTTATGTTTAGTTTAATAACGCCGACTATTGACCTACCTTTTTAGGAAACAGCGTAAAATAAAAGCCTTTATGACTGATAAAAAATCATAGATTCCAGTTAAAAAGACTTCACTATACAATAAAGATGTTTTGTAGAATTTACTGATTTGAAAGGAACATACATGATCTTGTGTAGGATTCAAATTGTTCCTATGGAGAAGAACCAACAAGAAACAGCTGTATCTCGAGACGCATATCAACTCAATATTAATTAAACACTATAACTTAGGTACTGGTTAAATAACAAATATTAAAACAGATTTATCTCATTGAAACAGTGTTATTCCTCCTCTATCCTACTTAGATGTACCCATATAATTATTTCCGTACCAACCCTGTACAATGTACATATATAAATTATGGTTCGCAATAAAAATTGAGAACTGTATGCCCACTTTTCGCCAAACAAAAGGCCAACCTTATCACTGTCCGACCATGTGCAAACCAAAAAATGGTGGCCCTTAGCATAAACGCGCCAATAAAAAAACAATTTCAATAACATAAAGCTTCCTGCACATTCAAATCATAACAACATTACTCACTCCCTGACTCAAGTTCTGGCTCCTGTTAAGGCCTTCATTTAATTAAGTCCACTAAGTATGTACGGCGACGCGTATTGATACAAGGATGTCATTATCACAGTGTGGAGCCACCTTAAAAGGTATGCAATTTAGCCAATTAATGATGGCAGGCTCAAGGTCGGAGCGGTTATTGAGAAAACGTGGTGTAACATAGCCTTTAGCGATGAGGCTGCTTGCTCTAGACTAAGGAGTTTGAATGAAATTGATATAAAACTTTTTGGAGAGGCCCTGAGCCTTTAGAGTGTCGGTCTTTGAGTACTAACGTGTCTATCTCAGTGTCACATGGTCGATCCTTTAGATATTCACATTTCAGTCGCAGTTTCTGCTCTAATTTAATATTATCTAGAAGCTCCTGTGATGTTAGTGTTACCCGAAAAAACATAAGAAAGGTATTGAACAGACCGTAAATATGTACCATTGAATTACTTGCTACGATGAATGACCTTAGAATCCTATAACGAGCAGTTTGACTGAACCAAAGCAGAAACTAAGTGTCACCTGACTTTGGAGCCAGGTGAAACTTAGCTTTACTTTACTTAACGTTAGCGTTAAAAATAAATAAACTCATAAATAACTATGCAATCACTGATTACTAGCGTACCCAGTCAACTACGTGATAACTGATAACTCCTTAATGTTTGGGCTCGTGTAACTTCGGCCCATTCTATCAACAGGAAATATATTTGGTCTTGATTCTATGGGAAGTCCCCTAGCACAAACATTTCATGTTTCAATACCGAATGAATAAACCGTTAGAACATTGGGAGCATTATTTTTTTATTTGAGTTTACATGCCTACTAAAACTGTCCCAGTATATTGCCATAATAGTGACTTCTAAATCCATACATATAGCGTAAAAATAAATTAATAAAAACTTATCGAGATGACCTGTTATAATTTAAAGTGGTTCTATTCTTATTTTGAAAAAAAAAAAAGCAATACAATCAAATGTATGTAAGTTTATTGTACCAAGACCAAGATTTCGATAGGTACCTAATCCAATTTTGAGAAATCGATACTTGATCAGGCAAGGTTACTAAGAAAGCTGCCATGTATGGAGCGCCAGGTTTTGGTGATCGTCTGTGCACGCAATCACAGATAGCATAGCTATGGGGAGTTGTTTTCTTCTAAAGACGTTAGGAGCATTACTTAAGGGGTTTTGTTTTTCTTTTAATCTTAGAAAATATACTAATTCAGTATAAAACTTTATAATTCCTAAGGAATAAGGACAAATGTCCATATGATTTTTCGGAATAAATGTTAAGTCTGCGAAATCATCAAAAATGAATAACCAATCTCAATTCTGGGAAAGATATCTAAGGAGTGGAATCTCCAGCCGGAGTCTGTGTTTTCTGATAGCTATAACCTGGGGGCCTTTAAGTTAAGAGTAAATAGGTTACATCTAATAAGTACCACCTAAGC
This sequence comes from Tholera decimalis, assembly GCA_943138885.2. Taxonomy (NCBI): domain Eukaryota; kingdom Metazoa; phylum Arthropoda; class Insecta; order Lepidoptera; family Noctuidae; genus Tholera; species Tholera decimalis. The sequence continues at coordinate 15,541,492 of OW964570.2, forward strand.
GTGCTTCATCTTTGACCACGTAATCGCTTACCATCAGAAGATGGTGGTCGAACGCGATACTAATCATATTTAAAAAATCCAATAATTAGTGACCGTTACAACACAAATATACTTTTTTTTTCAATAATTTTAACTAATTTTACCGATCAACCAATAATACACTGTATCACAATCACATAACGAACAGTATAGCTTACATCTCAATGAAGGTACACTGTTGACCTATAACCTACGTTAGGTACAGCAGACGATATCATCGGGGAAACCCATACTTTGTTTACAATTTCAGTCGATATTAATTAATGAACTGACGTAAAAACATGGCGATATTGTACCAATATAGAAATCTGTACCTATGCGTAATGACGTCGACAAACAGATATTGAACACGTCAGAGGAATCATATAAGTTGAATATAACTAAATAAAATGTGATGTCTGATTTATCATCACAAAATTAAAAGTATTTTATTTTCTTCCAAAAATAAAAACAATCTAAACTAGAACTATGTTATTTATGAATAAATATATCATTTTGTAACGTCATATTTTTTTATATATATTTTCTTATATTTTCTCACCTTTTAAACATTTTGCTGGAATTCCAAAAAACGTTGTCAATCGGTCTAGGCGTTCTCGAGTTTTAGCGAGACGAACGAACAACAATTTAATTTTAGCGGAGTGCAGGGTCGTTGCTATACTTCAAGCTGTCTATTAAAAAATCTTAGCACCGCATGTTGAACTATCTTATTTTTGTAACTCTGTTCATCAAGTACACGCAAATAAAAAACCCAGTTGTACCAGAGATGCAACAGCAATGCAATCAGAATGATCCCGCAAAAACCATAAATGTGAAAATTTTGATGTTAGTATGTATTTCAATTAAATACTCCACGCCTCAGAATGCACCCCTAACCTATGTCCTCCACCCTGGGGCGGGCGGAGGGGTCTGTCAGACTCGTACTGACTAAAACCACCCCGTGTTCCCTCGTACACATGCGCCGGGGGCTGCGGGAGTACATAAGTATTCTTCAGCGCAACCCCCGACTAGTGCCGGCCCGCCTCTGCGGGGCCCATCTCTTTAAGTGGGGGGGAGTGAGGTGTTTTGCACCCCCTGTGACTACTGAGAAGGGCGCACGTGGAACAAAACGCGCCGCCATCTCGGGTCTCGCGTTATAGGGGACGGCGAGCATCCCTAAGGTCGTCGTCCCTGGACCAATTTAGGGGGGCCGCCAGAGGGCATTGTCTGCCCTCTGTCGACGCCCGGTGTGCCTTCTGCGGGCCGGGAGAGCTCTCAAGATCTCCCTCTCCCTTTCTACAGCCTCCTTCTGCGACATGACAACTTCGCAGAAGCGCCCCTAACCTAACCTAACTTCTTGGTTCCGGCTGTCATTTGTACATCTTTGACAGTCATTTCGTTAGTCAGAAGCCTGAAAATCTAGCAACAGACTTGTCTAGGAGTGACGTGTTACCCAGCTACTGGATTGTATAGGTAAGATAGGCAATCATTCCATGTAAAATACCAGTACTGCATCTAGTTAGACTGAAAACGATCTTAAGGACATGAAAGTCTATAAAATGGTGATAACGTGAATCTGAACAGTTTTGTTTTTTCTTTTATTGTTTTCGGTGGGAAAATCATCTGATGACTCCTCCAGCTCTGCGTGGAGCGTCCTTCAACTGCCCTGACGATCCGAGACTACGGTATCTCGCTAGAACATTCCTGTAACCGCAGCATTGAATCCTATCGGCTGCAACCGCAGACCACATGGAATTCGCGAAAACGCGCACAAAGTCAAAAATAAAATTATTAAATATATTTTAGTATCAAAGTAATGTTTGATTAAAGTATTCAATTAACCATTTAGAATATTACAATATTTATTTAAAAAATACCCACAATATACCTATATAATAAAAATGAATCGCTAAATGTGTTGCTAAGCGGAAAACACAAAAACGGCTGGACCGATTTGGCTGATTCTTTTTTGTTGTGTTAGGTTTTGTTAGGAGAAGGTTCTTATGAAAAAAAAAAGTAGGGTAGGATAGGGTAGAGGTAGGGTAGGGGTAGGGGTAGGGTACGGTACGGTAGGGTAGGGTAGGGGTAGTGTAGGGTTTGGGTAGGGTAGGGGTATAGTAAGGTTTGGGTAGGGTATTGGTAGGATAAGGGTAGTGGTATCGGTTGGGTAGGGGTAGGATACCACGCGAACGAAGTTGTGGCAGATCAGCTAGTTAATAATATATTGTTTGTATTTTTTAAATAAATATTTTAATTTAGAATAGGGGAAACCAAGTTAAGTCTGTAAATAATTTGTTTTTTCTACTAGTCTTTTCCTCTTTACCGATTGTGGTAAGGTAATATTCTTCTTGTTAGAATGCTGAGTCAGTAAGAACCGAGGACGTAAGAAGGTATATAGAAGAACCACATCCTCTTTTATAGTGTTTCTGCAGATGAAAGCCAATTTAGACCGTAAAGTTTTAAGTTAAAGAACCTACACTATGGTTAGTCATCATCATCAAGTATGGCTAAGGTCTTGTCTGCCTTGGGATTGAGAGATCGCGGGTTTGTTCCCCACCACTATTGACGTGAACCATTCCAGACTCAATCATATTTAGCTAAGTTGGAGGGGTTAACAAGATTGCTAGTAATGTGAATTCTACCCAGATTGATAATTCGCCTTAAAAAAAAACTGCTTGTACTTGAACCGGATGCACTAGTAGTGTTTTACATGGAGTGTCTGCCTGTCTGACCTCCACAACCCAGTAACTGGGTAACACGATACCCAGTGGCTTGACCAGTGTCAGATTTACTGACTTCTGACTGCCCGTAACGACTTGTCAAAGATGTAAATATGACAACGGAGACCAACTGCTTAGTGTTTTCGGAGGCGCGGAGAAATGTCATATTCAGTTGATCACTCATCCACGAACAGACCTCGACAAGCGTTGGTTTACCTTGAAGATTGATCCGTGGAGCTGTTTTTATTTAACCTCAACCTTCTCCGTGAATATAAAGTATTATATCGTGTCCGAGATTTAAAACCACGGGGATAGCTAATATTTTGATAACTTTTACCTACGTGTATTGCAATGTTCCCATGTTCTGTAAATTGTAATATTCCCATTTCCGCTAGAAACAGGATTTTACATCGTCGTCATGCTGAAATTTGTTTTTCAAACTGGTAGGTACGTCACGACCCATTATCTTAAAAAACACCTAGCCTTATTTCCTTATTAAAACAAAAACACAAAACTAAGGTAATTTCGTATGCCCTTACTACTGGGGATTCCTCTCAAGTAGTAATCCCATATTGACCGATAAAAATACATACCATTACTCATCAAACTAGTGAATAATAGCTTTAAGATGGGCCAAGTTACTTGTGCGTATGAGAAAAGAAATGTCGTTCAAAATTCAGCTTTGTGACGTGGTGATATGCTCGCTAATTTGTTTATGAGATTAGAGGTTTATAGTTGTAAAACCGCTTACTATGTACATGTACATGCTGGCTGGTATTATTTTTTTTATTCCGGCTTTATTTCATTAAGCTTGATAATATCTTGCCACCCACGCTTTGGTATAATGACTTGCCATATCCAACTCGCCTAGTACCACGGTACAGTCGTGAACATACAGCGTACCGTTAATTTTGACCCATTTTCAAGTCTTAGTCACATGTGACTGTACTAAGCGGAAGTTATTACAATTATAAGTTAATTGTTTAAGTTAAAAACTTATAACAAAGTCACTTGAGTTTATTTAACTATGTTTGATAGCATTAACTGAGGATGTCACCAGAATTTATTTAATTATAGTTTCAGTAGTGGGTATATTATATTGTATAATTGTTATAGGTTAGTTGTCTAGTTTGTTTAAATATTTAATATGCATTTTCCGTTTCATAATTCGATTGTGTGATTAATAAATTAATCACAAAGTTTTGTACAAAAATATACAAATTTATGTTCTTAAAAAATCTTAAAAAATTCTTAAAAATTTTAGAAAATGAATATGACAAATGAAAGCAATGATTGTACGTCATAGATTTTAAACTCAAAACTGTGAAGGATAACATCGTGAAGAATTGATCGAAAAATCCGAAGACATGCGACATCCACCAACATACACTGGACTCGTGTATTGAATTACGGTCCAGTGCCTCTCATAGAGAGGAGGGCTATGTTGTAGCAGTGGGAACGTTATAAGTGTTATTGTAGGTAAAAAAACCCGGAGTCAGTCCGTATAGGATACCAATGGCCGTCCATTACGAGTATGTACAGGGCCGGATTAACCATTAGGCGGAGTAGGCAACTGCCTAGGGGCCCCGCATCAACTAGGGGCCCAGGCCTAGTGCACGCACCAAGAAAACACGTTACTTCGAACGAGAATTTGATGTGCGTGTGAACTTAGGGACCTCACTGTTATCTCACAAAATACAAATCGTTAGATTTAGTAATAGAATTTAAACAATTTTAGAACAAATCTGGGAATAAGTAAACAAATATATTAAAAACCACAGCCCTTAATGTGAGTTTCCTCAGTTTACACACGATTTGGTCAGTCAAAGTAAGAAAAGGGGCCCCGAGAATGCCATTGCCTTAGGGCCTCTGACAGGGTTAATCCGGCTCTGAGTATGTACCGAGATTCTCAGTTTCCTGGAAAGCCCATTTCGGAAGATCTTTAACAGTCAATCTGACACTATAAGTTTTTAAGCTAACATGGTCACTAACAGTATCACTAGAACGTAAAACTGGATATTTACCATGTGTATTTATTGTTTTGAGTTTCCGATATTTCGGCACTGTTGCAAGCGCCATGATCAGGGATGAACTGAAGTAATTGCGGGTGGAAGTTTATGAGCAGACAAATCGGTCTACCCTCTTTCTCGTTCGTTTTCTGTTAGCGACACCGCTACCACTGTCACATGTATCACTACACACTCGATTCTGTTCCCGACACACAAAACTCACCGTGTCGACTCGCGAACTTTCTACGGAACTTTTTCGGTTTTTACACATTTGAACCACTGGATTCCAGGCCCTCGACAGTTGAAACCCATCCTCCCGGTTGAAATTGTCGTATTTGGTAATCTCAATCGCTTCCCTTATCAGTCTTGGTATATAGTGGCGTTATGTCGAGATGACTTGAGGGTTATATAACTGAATCTGACACTCTTTTCCGTTCCACCCAGAGCGGGAGGAGTCATTTGATGATTTTCCCACCCAGAAAAAAAGGCAGTCACTCCATGTAATATATTTACCAATTTGTCAGATGCCGCACAGATGACGCAGTGCGGCGTGGCAGTGCAAGTGCCAGCCTTGTGACCAGGCTGACCGCAGCGGAAGCACATTTGGCTGCGGTCTACCCCAGCGGTGCACCGTGGCCCCGCATGTCCTCCTAAACAGCGGTAGCACCGATAGGGCTTGGGCGCTAAGAGCGCGACCTGCGCCGAGACCCATCCAACTAGAAGCCGTTTATCTTTTTTCTTTTTTTTTACTCAGCTGCATCCAGTCAGTCTAGAAGCCGAGGCAGACTTGATTGTAGGTACTCACTCTTTCTTCTTAATTGTTCTTTCACATATTTCTTTAAATGGTAGAAGTAATTTTCAATGGCAAAAAAATAGCTGGCTGGCTCCTGAAATACAGGTTTTCAAACCTAGCTCTGGAGGCAGGGTCTCACATCTTTGTAATTTATTTTATGCCAATAAAGAATTAAATAAAAATACTTTTCTCCGAGCGTGTTGCAATGTAAAAAAAATGGTGGCACACATTGCCACCACCAGCTAAAGGGTTATCAGTAAGACCTACCTTGGCAGGAGTCAAGTAATACTCGTTATCAATTGACGTCTATCTAGTGATAAGAGTGTTCTACATAGCTAGGATACCTTACATCATGTTTTCCTGTTAGAAATAATACAATACCTATTGTGAATCATTCGATTTATGGCTGTAGAATTATTTCTTTATAGCTTCTGCCAACGTTTAATTCTCCTTCTGTAACCCAGGACATGGTGTACCCGTTTGCTAAGTTTAATCAAAGTCTGTCTAGCCATTAAGTTAAGGGGAAGAGGTAACAAATAGAAAGACCGGTTAGATATAATTTCACATTAATAAACAATATTGGTATGAAAATATGAATTTTATAAAAAAATGCTTTTAGACTCATCAATAATGTAGCTTTCTGCACGTTCGATTGGAATAAACGTAATCGGATTAGTACTTCTAGAGATTACCACATATTTATGTGTAGTTTAGTTGTATATTTGGTTAGTAATATAACTTTATTATACGTAAAAAAAATCGGTTTACGAAACTTGTCAGTACAAGATGCCCCCTTAGTAACTCTTTTGATAAACTATCAATAAACCACTTTTATTTTCTAGCCTTTTTGCCCCCTGCAGGACAATGCCCTGCCTACCCTCCTTTATCCTCATAATACTTCATTTTTTCCAGGTTGAAAGCTATAAGTACCATATGACCCAAGTTTCGTCCAAATCCGTTAAATCATTGCTGCGCGATGGAAACATACATACATTTAAACTCCAAACCATCACACTTACAAAATTATAATATGTATAAGCTGGAATATTTCTCTCCCTTTATCTCAAATTAACTTTTGAGAACTTCAGAGATTTTTCTATTAGACATATTTACTGTTATCGATTTCCTAGACTTCACAATTTTAATAAATTAATTGATAAAAATATAATACCACTTGATTCCCCGACTATACTCAGTATACTCTACTCATTGCGTCGTGGCGTAGAGTTCACGTCCTCGCCTTCTGTGTTTTAAACCTCTTAGAGAAAGTTACGCGAGGTCACTGTGATTATTAGTCAGATATAACAATTGACTAGCGCCAGATGTACCAGACTTTATTAAAATACTACTGCATAGAGCCACTGAGAACTCCATATGAATGAACATAGATAGATTTTAAATTTATTAGAAGTTTTAAGGTGACATGGTCACTAACAGTATCATTAGACCTTAAAACACGATACGGTGAGTTTTGTGTAACGGGAATAGAATCGAGTGTTGAGTGATACATGTGACAGTGGTAGCGGTGGCGATCACAAAAAACGACCGAGAAAGAGGGTAGACCGATTCGTCTGATCACAAACGGTCCACCCGCAATGACTTCAGTTCATCCCTGAACTTGTCGCTTGCAACAGTGCTGAAATATCGGAAACTCAAAACAAAAGAAACACATGGTAAATATCCCCCTAATGATATTCAATTTATTAATGGAATATATCCAAAGCACTGCCTCGTTGGTACGAGCATGAGGCCTTGGGTTCGATTCTAAATAAAATTCAAAAAGTGCTACTGAGTTTTTCTGTACCTAAGGAATTTCTCAGTAGTAGCCCGTAATTTGGAATTTGGTGGTGTGTTACTCCCTTGCTTCGAAGAGCACGTTAAGGCGTTTGGTCTCGTGCTGTCATTTGAACATTTTTGGCGGTCGTTACGGGTAGTCAGAAGCCAGAAAATCTGACACTGGTCTAGTCAAGGGGTATCTTGTTACCCAGTTACTGGGTTGTGGAGGTCAGATAGCCAGTCGTTTCATGTAAAACAAACTCAGCTGAGTTTGTTTTACATGAAGCGACTCAGCGAAAGCATCCGGTTAGACTCGAAGCTAACCCCACAATAGTTACGAAAATGCTATGCAGAAGAAGATGTCAAAGTCTATCGATTTTCTATCGGTTACATTTCGGGGAGTGTGCGATTGAATTACACAATCTAATTCCGCCAAGTCCGTTCCATCATCGGACTACGAGACAAACGGCGAAGCGCCATCGTTACATGGTGGACATCCCACCCATACGCACAAAACGTTTTGGGAATACCTTCATTGTGCGTACGGCTAAGGAGTGGAATTCCCTGCCGGAGTCTGTGTTTCCCGACACCTACAACCTAGGAGTCTTTAAGTCAAGTGAATAGGTTACTTTTAGGTAAGCGTGCTCCATCTTCGATCACATTTACCATCAGGTGAGATAGAGATCAAACGCGAAACTATTTTCAATAAAATAAAATGTGTCCATTATGAGTCCAGTAGAAATGATTTATTAAGATCCCGAATTTTTTTTCTGTGTTTGAAAATCATCGAATGACTTCTCCCGCTCTGGTTGGAAATGGAAGGGAGTGTCAGACTTCTAAAACAAAACTACCCTGAATTTGAACAGAACTGATGTAGACATGTTCCATACGATTCTATCCCAACCAAATAGCGACGCTGCAAAGGATTTGTTCAAATTCATGGCCCACATATTGTAAAAGTATATTTTTAGGGTTCCGTAGCCGAATGGCAAAATACGGAACCCTTATAGTTTCGACATGTCTGTCCGTCTGTCTGTCTGTCCGTCCGTCCGTATGTCACAGCCATTTTATTCCGAAACTATTAGGACTATACATGTAAAACTTAGTAGATAGATGTATTCTGTGAACCACTTTCCGATTTAAAGAGAAAATTTAAAAAACATTTAAAATAAAGGGGGCTCCCCATACATGGAACTGAAACTGAAAATATTTTTTTTCATGAAACCTATACGTGTGAGGTATCTATAGACAGGTCTTTAAAAATGACACTAAGGATTCTAAAATAACTTTTTCATTAAGTTAATCGTTTAAAAGATATACGCTTCCAAAGTGGTAAAATATGTGTGTCTTCCCCTCTAACTTCTATAATAATGAAGTGAAAAATCCAAGAAAATCATATGTTGTAGATCTTAATGTAAACTTTCAACCAAAATTGGTTCGAACGAGATCGAGTTGGCAGTTTTTGAGATACAGTATATTTTCTAAAACCGCAAATATAACTTTGTAATTCATACAAATACAATGAAAAACAAAGTTATTTGGCGTAGTTGTAAAAACTGTAAATAAGCTAGTTTTAAGAAATTTTTAAGGTTTTTTTTTTCAATTAAATATATTAAGTACCTATATTATATTTATTATAGTTACCACGGAACCCTTCATGGGCGAGTCCGACTCGCACTTGGCCAATTTTTTTTAGAATACGATGGAACTGACATACGCTATGCGTAAACTCTCTGCCGGCTGGTGTTCCCTGCCACTTATGACCGTTCAGCCTTTAAAGCAAGAGTGAATAAGCATCTTCTGGGTTCGCTCGTTCCATCTTAGACCTCATCTATCGCTTACCATTAGGCGAATTCGAGGTCAATAGTGGGCTCATCCGGAATAAAAAAATACCCTATAAATAATTAAAAAAATAATAGATAGATATGTAGTGAAGCAATTTGTATTGTTTAAAATATTTATATATGTAGCGCATCATTATAATGACGTCACGGTAGGCGCAGTGGTTAAGGGATTGGCTGCTGTGCTGCTTGTTGCGAGTTCGATTCAGCACCAGAATAAACTTTTGCAATAAAATGTCGTTCCAGTTCTGGGTGTTTGTAACAATTTATTTACGACACAGAAAAAGTCCTAGTCAAATGAAAGAATGATTTGGTATATTTTCAACTGCCCCAAGAAGTACCGTAAGCAGAAAAAGAAGCTTACAAAACTATGATACGAATACATAGCTTGACCGTATAGAAATGTCGTTCAAACCTAATTATCCTCATGAAACATGCTAATAAACAAGGCTTACAGAAATGTAGAAACCTAAGTTAAATTAAAAAATAATCATGTACAATCAGCAACAACAGTCTTTTGACACTACAATTTTATTTTTAGGAAAATTCAAGTAGGTATATTGAAATGAAACTGGAAAATACTGAACATGAATATTAATATGCGCTACGAAATAATTATATTTGAATCAACTATTCGCAAAAATATAAGGTGTATTTTTTATACATAAGGCTCGCGTTTTGCCACCATCTCACCTGATGGTAAGCGATGATGTGGTCGAAGTTGGAGCACGCTTGTCTAAAAGTAACCTACCTATTCACTCTTGACTTAAAGACCCCCAGATTATTGCTATTAGGAAATACAGACTCTGGCAGGTGTTAAAAGTTAAGCAACTTTTTTACCGAAAGTACCTACTTAAGTAAGCTCAAGTAATCATCGTGATAGCTTAATTAACTTGCTTAACTTACGAAGCACTGCCTTTTAAAAGCAAAGAATGTAATGTTACTAATAAGGAACAATATTGCAAGTTCCGACCGACATTTTTTTTTCCTTTTTACTCACATATTAGTAATACGTGTTTTTTATTTGTTTTACTAATGAATCTTTATCGTATTAATTAAATTCTTGTTATGTGTTGGTGAAGACATTATATTAATATGGTTAAGTGACGGGTAATGTAGATGATATGTCTTTTAGTAGTAATGAAGTTATTATGGAGTTATGAGGCACGATCTTGGCTCGTGAATCAAGAATAGTGCTTAAGTAATCTCGCTGTGTTTTTTAAATTATCAATATTAATATAACTTTATTAACACTCACAGTATAAAACCTAAGGCGTGACCAGAGGGCTGGCTCGTTCTTTGCCCAAAGAATAAGCATTGCCATACAATTTGACAATGCTGCCAGTCTTCTGGGCACGTTTCCGGATGTCAGCGATGTGGAAGAGTACTTTGAAGACTAAGTTTATTTTAATGTACATAGGTTAGGTTTAGAAGTGTTTCTAAAACTAAAGTTTTAAATCCCTATACAGAATTGATTATAAAAAAGAACCTAAGCCCATAAGTGACAAATACAATATGTAATTATAAAAAAACTAATCAAACACTAATTTATAAATATTCAATAACAAGACTGTGTTCTAAAATCAAATTATAAGAAGCAAAATCACTGAATTCTAATTGGTATAGGCGGAAAAATCATACAAAAACATTTTGTCAAGTCATGACGTCAAAAATTCTAATATGTTTTCGGTTATAATTTAAAACAAATTATGCGTGTAACTGGAGGAATAGTGCTGGCCGCTTATAACATTTTAAAATATTTAAATTTCGAACTGCGTACAAGATTGAAAGTTTTCTGCTGACTCACTTGGGTTACGACGACGGCTGGACCTCTAAAACTTTTGTAGAAGAGTAAATCTAAATATCTGTATCTTTTTAATTTTTTATTATATGAACCTTGTTTCTGGCTTATTATAATTTTGTTAAAGGAACTAGTCACAATTTGATCATTTGTCTCTCATGATCTTGCTCGCCTCCTTCTGGATCATCACGTTTCACAGAAGGAGAACATCTCCAGTTTTTTGTCTCCTCAAGCATATCAGACCTGTCTCTAACAGCAGTAGTGAGCTGCTGTTAGAGACAGGTCTGACCTGATTCTTGCGACCAGTAACTGCTGCTCAAAAGCCCATGCGGATCGCAGTACCTACCAATCTAATCAATTATTTTGGTCAATGTGAATCGAAATAACCGAAATCTAAGTAAATATGTCTACCTATTTAGTGTTTGGCCTCAAAAACTGTGCAAATCTTGTATGTACATTCAAAATCTTTGTTCGTGATTCGCGCGCTCTTATTACAAAGAATGTAAAAAAAATACTGCAAACAAAGCAAATAAATAAAACGTTCCAAAAATTAAATTCAAAATCACTTACCTAGCATTTTACTGAGGTCAGCATTATGCAGGTCGGGATTCTCGTCAGCCAGTTTCTTCCTTTCAACCTTAGCCCAAACCATGAACGCGTTCATAGGCCTCCTTATCCTAGCCTCCTTTAAGGCCTTAGCTTGGCCCATCTTGGTCGTAAATGGGGCCCTAGCGTACTGCTGCGTAGAGTAGTCTCGACCAGTATCGTAAGGGCTTCTGTAGTCATATTGTGCTCTATAATCCAGACCATAAGGTAGAGTTGACCATACCACCAGTTCAGGACTGGTCTGTTCTTGCACTGAGTCGGTACTGTTTTCCACAGCTCCCTGCACGTACTGTTCGTAGGTACGGTGATACGTAGGTGGGGATTCAGCTATGCCTGCTCCTCCGGAATCCATCATGCTGAAACGAAGAGAAGATTTGTATTAATAAGGTTAGAATTCGTAGTTTTTATGGTTTACATAAGTCTTCTGGTGCTCTTTAGATTACGCAAAATCTTCACGCAAAGTGTTTTTTATTATTATTTTGCATCTTCTCCCTAATTATTAACATAATGTATCAAACATATAGTTACTATCGGGTTAATAATAAAAATAAATATATATTAATAAAATGATAGCCAGTAACGTTACAAAAATACACAGAGCAGGAGAAGCCCTCATCGATATATTTATTTATATAGAAGAGAAGAATGCAATTGTTTTAATACATTTATCATAATTTAACGCGATTCAAAAATATCTTGCAAAAATAGTTCATGTATTTTGAAATTGTTTAGAGGATAATAAAATACAGGGTTTTTCAGAAGAACTTGGTTATATTTACGCTTGAGGTTCTATATCTATATTTATTTTAACTTAAGTATTAGTAGTATTTTGCAATATTTTTCAGTATCATCAGATACTGAAAAAAGAAACAAAATCAAATAAGACTTTCAATCAATTTAAAAACTATGTTTGTACTGTGGTATTTTTATGGAAATTATTAAAAAAAGTTAGTAACGCGAGATATGACCCAGACACGCACATTTCTTTGTGTACTCTATATTTCATCACTAGCTTTTACCCGCGACTTCGTTCGCGTAGGAGGTTTCTCCCACGTAATTCCCGATCCCGTGAGAATTCCGGGATAAAAACTATCTTATGTTCTTCTCAGGGTCCTAAACTATTCCCATGCCAAATTTCATCTACATCGGTTAAGCGGTTTAGGCGTGAAAAGGTAACATACAGACAGACAGAGTTACTTTCGCATTTATAATATTAGTATGGATTACCACTGCTCTAAAAACGATAAGGGAAACTTCGTAAGGGAACCTACGTGTCTTATGGGCCTTACGGAACACCGTGCGTGTGGTTGGTAAAACTGTATCACGCGCAATGTATCACGCGCAATGTTCCGTGTACAAACCGGCTTGCGCAGGCAAAACTGTGGTGAAGCTTGTGCGTGTGGTAGGCCCATTAGGACCAAAGTATCTGAAGACGTGCGACATCCACCAACACGCATTGTGGATCCGCGTGCTGGATTACGTTCCATTCCGTCTCATAGAGAGGAGACCTGTGTCTTAGGAGTGGGAAAATTGAAGGCTGAATAATTAATGTAACGGGAGATGAACCTTATAGACGTACACATACTCTTCCCTGTACGTCGATTCTGTAAAATTTCTTTTCTTCTTTTTCTTCGCTTATGGTTCAAAGTGACCTTGATTTTGCATTCTGTAAACAGCGTCGAAGTGACGGAGGAATTACCTTACCGAATGCCACTTCTCACGTCATCTCATACTTTATCTGTCAAAATCTTTAGTTCAACTCGCTGACACAATCGCAAGGGTAGCGCTAGTGTAAATTCGAATTAACAATCGAGTTTTTAGAATGCCAATCAATAAAATCACAGCGGATTCAAATTCGAAGTTTAGAATGAGGTCTTACAGAATAACAAAGCTGTATCCTAAAACTATTTGGGATAGCCGTAAGACGCGTCCTTCCTATCATATCCTTCTTCCAACTAAAATGTGTATATTTGACTAGAGGCTTTAATTAATTTATTAATGAAGGCAGCCACAGGCAGGAACGGTTAAGCAGCCGACAACCTCAAAACTCAAAGGTTAACCTGCGAAATGCCACATAAAAAAGTGAGTATGTTTATTTTTCTTTTTTATTTATAACTAATTAACTGCCAGCGACTGCGTCCGCGTGGGAGGGTTTTCCTGCGTAAATCCCGATCACGCGGTAATTTGGGGATAAAAAGTAGCGTGTGTGTTATTACAGGATGTCACTTATTTACTTACCAAGTTTCATTCAGATCCGTAGTTTTTGCGTGAAAGAGAAACAAACATCCATCCATGTTCGCAAACTATTGCATTTTTATTATTAGTAATATCTGTATACCGATACCAGCCAGTAAACTTGCAATTTCAGCTAAACATAGACTTCCTATTTACAGATTGGGATAATTTGTACTTACAAAATTCCCATCATCACATTGGGTGTGACACAGTAGGATATTAGGTATACCGACTCGTGTGACGGTATTGTTTTTTGGTATATCCAGTTTATAATGGGAATTACATTAATCAACACGCATGCACGGCTATTTGTAGATTAATGTAAATATTTTAAATATAATTTAAATAATCAATATATATATAAAACGCTTCCGTTACTGACTGATGCACAGCCGAAACTACTGGGTGCAAGAAGTTGAAATTTGGCATGTATGTTCCTTGGGGTGTGTAGGGGAACACTATGAAAGGATTTTTTGAATTTACCACGGGATCGGGATTTATACGGGAACAACCTCCCACGCGAACGAAGTCTAGTAGTAATATAATTGAGATTAATAAGTTAAGGAAATAATACATTTAATTCATGCTAATTGTTAGCATAAGCCCTCTTGCAATGCCCCAAAAAGGCCGGTAAGTAATAACTTCATATATAGGATTAAGATCTGTTGTTGTACACTTATTATGCAAATATAGGATTTGAATCGAAATCAAATATGGTTGTGAAAATGTTCAAATTAAAACAAAATTTAACTAGTGATGCGCTTCATTTTTCGCGCGGCTTTTACTATTTGGCAAGATATCGATTTTTCTCAATTTTAGTAAGTAGTTAGTTGTACATGCACTTCAAGTTTCAATGCGTTTAAAAAATTTATTACGATTAAAAGCACATTACAATTGCAATCCCACAAACAGATACACAAGTAACCTTATTTAATACTAGCGTAAGTATTTTACAGTGTAGCCTATGTCCGTCCCCTAGGTTTAATCTATGTCTACACCAAATTTCATCAAAATCCGTTAAGTGGTTTATGTGTGAAAGTGTAACAGACAGACAGACAGAGATACTTCTGTATTTATAAATACTATGAGTAGGGAAGTAAGGGTTATATGATATGTAAATAGATTTAAGTTTTTAAGCAAACTGCATGGTCTGAAACTCGAAACAATAAATACACATAAATATCCCGTTTTCAGTTCAAATGTAAATAGAATTGTCAGTTTAAACCAATATATTTTTTATTATTATTAATATATATCTAAAGAGATCGGTTGATAAAAGCTCAGGCCATAGACTTGCGTGAGAAATGTCTCGACTGTCCCCCCTCATTAGGCCTCCCACATCGCGCAAAGGTTTCAGGTAAAATGTCAAACCCAACCATGGAATTTGAAAAATTTGCCCGATGCAAAGGTGTCGTGTGCTTCGATATCAGTTACCGTTAACATACCGGTATTGCAGGAAACAAGGTAAGAAGAGCCGGCAAGTGATAGCGATTGCGCTAATCAATCGACACCCGTAATGTGACTCGTCTGGTCTAGCGGTAGACTGTTGCCAAGTCTATGGCTGGCTGGCGGGAAGCGGGAAGTTGACAGTTCGATTCAATTTCAAATATAAAAACATTATATTCTGTAGAAATATAAAAGGTTCTGAAAATCAATGCGTGGGGAAAAGAGACAAAGCCAATTCGAAACGGCATTTAAAAAAAATGAGTACGATGCAGCGTTTTGCAAACCAAAACCTTAGTAGAAATATCTATTACTAGTCGTGCGGGGATTCGATTCCATGGACTTATCACTATCAAAACAACTTATTTAGCAGTCGGTAAAAAGTAAAACCTTCCTCAAGCTTCAAGCTACTTCCATACCAAATTTCATGCAAATCCATACAATACTTTTGAAGATTAACGCATTTAAACGAACAAACAAACTTTTCCGCTTTTTAATATTAGTATACATTTAGCAAGATCATAAAAAATCATTGTTATCAAATGAAATGGAAACAGAAAACATAACACAGAAAATGAAAAGATTATAAGTATTTATATGTATACACATCTGGGAATGGTTTGCGAGAAACACGTTGCTTTAACGTTAAAACTATGCACGTAACCATTTAAATTAAATGTAAATGGCTGCCTATAAAACTGCTTTTTTTTAAGGATGGGAAATCTGCTGAGGCTATTTTTACGCACGCATATTAAAGGAGAATAATTTGTTACTGTAATCAATTTATTAAGTTACCCAAAGTTTTAAGAATAAAATAATAACCTATTTTGACTACACGCTTAAAATAAATAAAAAGTTATTAGTTCAAAATAGTGATTTGTACATTATTAATTCCAACTTATTCAAACTGCAGATCTTTGAATTTAGAATCTGATTATCAGCTTTGAATGTAAGTAAGCCATTAGTAAGCATACTTTATCGTAAAACCTTTTAAGAATTAAAAAAAATAAATTAGCGCATAAAATAGATTGACACTTTCAAAACTCCAAATTCAAATTCAGAAACTGGCTGGAATTGGTAAAAAGAAATCCGATAGTATACTTTGTGGGCTAATAACCTAAGTACCAGTGTAAGAGTTAACGTTTATTCAAGCAATCAATATCAGTCGTTCTAAGGTGTTATTAGAATCAGTCAAATTGCGTGCTAAGTGACTCGCTGCAAATTATCCTGTTGTCAGCACTCAATCAAGGTTCTTTTACGAGAAATAGGTATAATATTTTAGTTAATTTTAAACCAAACTTGATACTTTTAAATGTTATATGTTGTTCATCATAATGGTCCACTATATTTTCTTTTATTTTTTCCGGGTGGGAATATCATTAAATGACTTCTCCCGCTCTGAGTGCAGTAGAAGGTAGTGTCAGACTTGTACTGACCAAAAACCCTGTTCCTTCAACTACCCTTAAGTTCCGGGGCCGCGGTATCTCGTTAGAACCTTCCCGCAACCCCGGCATGGTCTACTATATAGTTCTGTACTTAATTTGGTCAGTGTGGTCGTGGCTTAAAAAAGTAACAAATACAATAATGATAGCTATAGATAGAATATACTTTATCGTACACCAAAATTTAAACACACCTATTTAACATTATTTCTTCATTCTATGGTTACAATGGCGGTCTTATTGCTAAAATTCTTAATGATTATCATCATAAGCAACGGTTGTCGCGGTTGGTTCATAGACGGGTGACGATCTTCACATATCGAGATTTTTTCGATCCTCGGAAAGCACGTAAAGCTGTCAGTCCCGGCTGTCATTTATACATCTTTGGCAGTCGTTACGGGTAGTCAGAAGCCAGAAAATCTGACACCAGTCTTGACAAGGGGTATCGCGTTAGCCTGCTACTACCGGGTTGTGGAAGTCAGAAAGGCAGTCGCGCCATGGACAACACTAGTGCTCAGCCGCATCCAGTTAGAATCCCTATGAAACCGAATCCTTTAACAGAAACTCTTATCTGTTCCTACAAGGCGTAACCGCTTGCGTTACCCACAAGTGCGATAAAGACACTATTTGTCAACACAACGGTAACGCGATACAAATAATGAGTAATTCCAAAATTAAAGGAAAGCGCGGGCGCCGATCACTCGACACCGCAAATTCTCAGAAAGGCTCGGCAGAGGCGCCACCGTGTGGGAACCGTGTAGCATTGTTCCTCTGATTTCACTTGAGACTCATCCGACATGTGTAAGTACTTTTGTAGTAGTTCATTAAGAGCGTACGGTAAGTTGTCACGATCAAACGGCGTACAAGATGTTCTAGAAATGTCAAGTACATTTTCAACAGGTTTTCGAGACTTTAATCAATTAACGTATGAATATTTCATGACGAAAACTCGATCAAATTTGCTACATCCACAGCAAATCTAATTAAAAATCGCATACTCACTAAATAATCCACGCACATCAAAAAGAATTTCAACAAAACTCCAGAGTTCTTACAACTCATGTAAAGTCAACGAAATTGGACAGGTTCGACAGCAGACCATATTTGGCACAGTTTTTAATTGTTGCGCGTTTACCCAATAAGGCAATAAAATGTGATGGCAATACTGATCAAGTCTCGCTCGTTTGGTAATGGGGAACATGTTTTTAAGACAGTGATTTAGGAAGGTCTTAATCTAATTTTGAATTGGTTTTTGTTGCTCGTGCTTTTTAGCATGTGCTGCTGTAAGATTATGGACGATTGTGACATTTTAGGCACGTGCACAAAGTAAAAAATCTTTGGCTTGTTCTACATGTAAACTAGGGAATAAAAACTAAAAATATTAACTAATCATAGTTGTTATAACTGTAATAATAATATTAAAAATAATGCTTCTGAAAGCGGTACTCCTGGACACGTCGCATGTTGTGATGAGGTTCATGTCTTTAGAGCCCTAACCACCTACGGTAGCTTGGATCCTGTTCTCGATACCGGTGGGCTACGATTTTTTATATTTTTTTTTATGTTCTTTTCTAAAGAAATATTTTAAAATGTCATTTGTATACATATACATAATTAATAATAAATATTATTTATCATAGTTATAGTCAGAACCGTCAAGACCCATAATATTTTATATGCAAACTCACTGAAACGGCTAATTTGTATTAAAGGTTTTAACAACTACGCACACAAACATGACACATTTGGCCTGACGTTTTAAATAGTTGGAACGTAGTTATGAGGGTACTTAGTTTCTAACTGGCCAGCTATGAGTTCAAACCTTAGATAGACCTACCCTTCTAATGTTTTGACAATTGTTTTTTCTCCATCTTATGTTTAAACGTAAATTTAATGTACTTTTTTATTATTACTATTGCATGCTGCGTCATTAGACGACGATGAAATTATTGTTAAAACATCAAATCTCATATAAGTGAATTGTACAATGTTCTTTTTGAGAAATAAAGATTCTTTAAACCTAACTCAACACGGTATTCTGTCGGCTCCGCGCCGTAATTCTCAGCTCACACACTAATTAAGTCTAGCAAGAACTCAATACTTACACTGATTTGATGATACGAAATAGATGGAAACTTACAATGATTAGTATGGTTAATATAATATCGTAGTATCTCTGGTTTAGTATTCATTCTAAGAGTGTTTATGTCAAAGTGGCATTGACATACGTGTCAAAATATTCACTGTCAACGTGAAATTTGAGTAGCGTCAGTCACATAGAACGTTAATTTTTTTAAGAAGAATCTTATGATAATTTAGATTATCTCAACAGAATACTTCGGTCCGCAATATTTTATAATTTACTAAAAAATAATCAGAAAATAATTTACCGTAAATATGAAATAGGTACACAATATGTGTTATGTTTCCAATTTTTGTAGTTAATACATCGCGCATAATCTCTGTAGATGAACGGAGATATTAAAAACGTAAGTAGTCACTGCTCACGTAAACTGTGTTAGCTAAGAAATTCTTCTACAACAAACATTGAAATACATCAAGACACATAAACTATGTCTCATATGATCGATTAACTATAATTTCTTCAATGTCAATAATGATTCAGTTGAAAACAAACGCATATGCAAGACCAGAAGTCATACAAACCATTTAAAACCGTTGCTTTACTGAAAAGCATTTTGTCTATTCCCTAGCTATGACAACCCAGCTACTCTCAACATTTCGAAGTCCCGTAACTATGAATATAACAACCACAATTACTAAGCAACAGAAATAATAAATGGCGAATATTTAACTAAAATCATTTACCTAAGCAGACGATAAAATAAATGTTTAATTGCCATCGCAAAACACTTATATGCAAATGTCAAATATTTTGCAAGTGTTATTTGTCAGCTGTCAAAACTATGTCATTTAGAATGTCAGTGCCTAATTCATGGTCTTACAGACGTTCGTAAGTTGGACAAATGATTATTTGAATAATTAGTAAAGGAATGTTTAATTAGCTAGGTATTAGTAATACATGCATTCACTTCAATATTACAAATCGTTAGCAAACCTACCCAAAATTTGGTTATGAATATTCTGGATGCTTGACTTTGACAGGTGTGAGCACTAAGTAATTATAAAGTCCAAAATGTTCCACGCTTACCAAAAAAGAAACCTTAATCCCGATTCGATGAGAATAAACACCAATCATAGAATTTTACTATGTCGTTGCCAGATGTAATTGTCTTTCGTATAAAAAGTTTTAAAATTAACAAAATTAGCTATTAGCACCACTATTTGGATTATTACTAGAGATTTAAGTCTAGTAATAATCCAACTAGCGGTGTTTAACTCTAGACATTCTAGGATATACATAAAAATAATGACGGAATACAAACCTTTGATGTCGATGATCCAATCACATTTGTTTACTCAAAGATATTTTCAATTACAACTGTCTCACAAACTGATTCCATTCCATCACCGCATTATTTCTAGCGAAAACGTAAATATGTATAATACGCTTGTATGCGTTTCTATTGTTTTTCTCCGTTTTATTGTGTAAATATAAATAAAAAATTATTGACACAATCGTTCGCGACTCCGTCAGTCTCTAATCTCGCATTCCATGCGATCTAAACAAATGCTTAAGAATGAGAAATAACATTTTATGTTTTCAATATAACCATTGTCAGGTGGATTCTTGATTCGTAATGCTTTTATGAATCTTAAACTGGGGTCAGATTATGGTTTGACTCATTTGAGAGATGCCTCGTGTTGATTTGTCACTATCAGATTGGCAAACGATATTCGAGAGTACCAAACAACAAACGATCGATCACCAAGGAGTACGCGACCGAAATATCACGTGAAGATTTTCAAACTTTTTGGTCTAGTAACCTCTATCGTTGAATGTATCGGTCTAATCCACAGATAACTTTAAATGGTCTAATCATTACTAGCAATCTTGTTGCCCCTCCAACTAAGCTAAATAATTATGCGTGTGTCTGGAGTGGGTCCACGGCAATAGTGGAATGGGTGGGGTTTGAACCCGCGACCTCTCGATCGCATGTCCGACACCTTAGCCATTAGGCTATTGACGCTTTGTTCTTGCAATCACATGGTTACTAAAAACTTTCCTCACAGTATTTTCCTCAATCCTTTTCATCAGGTGCATAGAACATGAAAACCAATTTGATGACAACTTTTCAGATACTGATGACTCAAGAAGCCTCTTTTTAGGGTTCCGAGGTTCTGTACGAAAAGCGGAGCCCTCATAGGTGCTTTAATGTCTGTCACTGTCAATTTAATTTAAATCTAGTGAACCTATTTTATAAATTTTGATACATAAATATGAATAATAAACAGAGACACGTACCGAAAATAAATGATATAGAATAAATAATAAAAATATAAAAAAGTTTTTCCTATGTACCTCGACAAGTTTATTATTAAAAAAAATATTTTATATTATATTTTGATGTCTTTAGATTTAGATAACAGAAAAAACCTATAAGAAGCCTGTGGTTTTGACGTACCCGATATATCAAAATATTATGATTAAAACACTGCGTGCAAATCCGGCTCACACTCGGGTAGTTTCGTGAGATAACACATCTAATATATTCTATGTTTTTACCAAGATCAACGGGAAAATAATTAACCCAAGATATCATGAAGATAATGATATAAAAACACCATTTAATACGTAAGAACGGTAAAAAATAAAACTACCTACTATTGTTAAAGTATAAGTATAAGAAATTAATGTTGTCAACGATATTATTTATTACGTCTATGTTAACAATTATTAATATTTAATATAAATAAAACAGAAATTTAATTAACCTTCGTTATCATAAAATAAGTCTTGGTTTTTTAGGACATGTGTTGGAAAATTCAAAACCAAATGTAATTGAATTTAAAATTATTAATTATAAACTTTACCTGAAACCTGTTTGATAAAAATTATAACTAAAATATGAGATTGTTACATTTTTTATCGCGCGATATTTTTTCACATAAAATAGTAGACGTACCTTCTTCATCTATATTTGGACACAAAAATCCAAAGCATATTTAACATGACGTTTTTCCAAATATTACTAAAATAAAGAAGTCTTACTTCAGTAAATTACCTAGAGATATTGGTCAAATATTAGTACCTATGGTGGCCTATGTTTGTCCCTACCACCGCTACACCGAGAAAATAATTATGTATTATGCCAGCGTTTAAAATGAGTTTTTTGGCTTAAAAATTGGCTTAACACGTTCGCTGACAGTAGGTACGTCGTTAGGCGGGAAATTAAAATAGTGCGTTATGACAGTACGTCGAGGGACGGGCCACTTATTTTTAAGAGTACGTCGTCGTGGAAAATTCTACTGTCGTAATGTGGTGTCAGAATAGGTGCTCCTGTCAGCGAACGTGTTAAATAAAAGTAAGAAAAACTATAATGTACACATAAAATCACTTCTGAGGAGAGTGTTAGAAATACTACCCAAGTAGAAAGTTTGTTAGTAAATCTTGCAAGATTTCGTTAAAAGTACAGATAAAATACTCCCGTTTAGTTAAGATGGTAGAACTAGGCTAACAACTACATATACAGGGTGGGAGGGACATCGATGCACAAACGCTTACCACTTTTTCATAAAGTCAATCGTTTAAAAGATATACGCTTCCAAAGTGGTAAAATGTGTGTCGTGATCTTAATGTAAACTTTCAACGAAAATTGGTTTGAACGAGACCGGGTCAGCAGTTTTTGAGATAAAGCATATTTTCTAAAACCGCAAATATAACTTTGTAATTCATACAAATACTATGGAAAACAAAGTTATTCGGCGTAGTTACTACGGAACCCTTCATGGGCGAGTCTGACTCGCACTTGGCCAATTTTTGAGTTTTGAAAACACAAACATACATTTCACGTTTATAATATTGGTAGGTTTGAAGGTTATTTAAATGAGGAGCTTGTGACTTAATAATAATAACCACACGGATCTTGAAGGTTAAGCAACGCTTGCTGGGGTCGCACTGTGGAAGGGAGACTATTTTTAACCGACTTCAAAAAAAGGAGGTTTACAATTCGTCTTCCTCATAACTCGGAGATGGCTGGACCGATTTGGAAAATTCTTTTTTTGTTTGAAAGGGTATACTTTCTAGTTAGTCCCATTGTCGTCACGTTTGGATCTGATGATGGGATCATGGAGAAATCGAGGGAACTCTTCAAATATTATAGGCACACCTATAGCGTTTTGGGTATTTCTTCTAGTACCTTGTGCAGTTGCTCTCGAAAAGCACCATTTGAGGAAGTGGAACTGATGATGAAGACCCCAGATGGCCACCGAAACTACTCAGTAATAAGTATTTCGTTGATTGCGATTAGATTACTGTTAAGCACTTTATGCTCGTCACAATGCATATGGTGAAGTAGAGCTGATGGTGATGTACCAGGAGAACTCCTCAAAAATTAACGGCTCTGCACCGGGAAAAGCAATACTTTGTAAAAGGTGATAAGTAGTTGACATTTTGGCTTTTGTTACTAGATAAATTACAAACCGACCCACTAAAAAGCGTGAAAAAAAAAAACGTTTTTGCAAAAAAATAGAACCGACTTCCATATAAAAACACTACAAAGGCAAAAATAACTTTAATTTCGGAAGGCGGTGTCTTTAGTTTTGTATATATTTTCGTTTTTGGCACCGCCTTCCGAAATTAAAGTTATTTTTGCCTTTGTAGTGTTTTTATATGGAAGTCGGTTCTATTTTTAAAAATTCTTCCGAGCCTCGGAAAGTACGTTAAGCCGTTGGCCCTGGCAGTCATTTGTACATCTTTGACAGTCGTTACGGGTAGTCAGAAAATCTGACACTGGTCTTACAAAGCGGTATCGTGTTACCCAGTTACTGGGTTGTGGAAGTCAGATTGGCAGTCACTCAATGTAATACACTTATACTCAGCTGCATCCGGGTAAGACTGGAAGCCGACCCCAAAATATTCGAGAAAAGGCAAATGATGATGATGATGAAGATTTATTAAACCACAGCTATAATTACCACTTTATTAATACACGCTTATATCAATAACGTCATTTACTTTTCCGAGTGCGATGCAACGTGCGAAATATACCTACTAATATTATTAATATTTAAATTTTCCTTGACTATAATATTTTATATTTAGGTCAGTATAAAATTTATACTGACCTAAATATAAAATATTATAGTCACTATAAATAAATTGTAGACGAAATACCAGAGGCAAAATGTTGCGGGATTATCCACCAGATACGTAGACTATTTTATTTACGGATATACACTACATCATCAGGGAAATCATCCAATGACTGCCACCCATTCTGGGCGAAGCGGGAGAGTGTGTCAGATTTTTACCGACTAAAACCCATCCGTGTTCCATCATATGCCCTTCGTGTTCCGAGGCCGCGGTAACTCTTTCGAACAATTCCGCAACTTCGGCATGCAACGGCCCCCTTGTGGGCCCCGACAATTTTTTGATAGTCTATGAGGGCCTGATTTCAGTCGGGCGGCGAGCTACCCATTGCTCGCAGCCCGCAAGCCCGCGCCAACAGTGGCTGGGAGTCACCCTGCGACTCCCGACGACCGGAGCGTCTCCTGCAGTGGCTGGGGTACAAGGACTGTGAGGGCCTTGGGACTCGCCTCTCCCTTGCGCGTCCCGCCACCTCCTTCGCTTGCATAACTGCTTCGCAGAAAGAGGTAACTGCTTCCCATGCCTCCTCGCTCCGGGCCATGGATTGAACCAGGGCCGGGAGAGATCACCGCCTATCACCCCTACGGGGACACGACGGATCTCTGCCCAAGCGGGACAAATCTCCACTGTATGTCCCACCGTGTCCTCAGGGCGATCCTCGCAGTGGTGACACCCGGGCGTTTCCTCCCGCCGAATCTGACACAAGTAGCTCCCGAAACAACCGTATCCGGTGAGTACCTGCGTCAGACGGAAGGTGAGAACGCCATGACACCTCGTTAGCCACTCCTCAAAGAGGGGACTTACCAGCGCTATTGTGGCGTGCCCAATCCATACCAATATTATAATGCAGAAAAGTTTGTTTGTTTAACGCGCTAAGCTTCGAAAATACTGGGTGGCTTTGGATTAAATTTAATATGGAAGTAACTTGAAGATTGAGACAGGTTATCGACTTACCCGACTGTAAAAGAAGTAGGGTTATGATTTTGTCGTGATAAAATATGTAGAACAAGAGCAGCCGTGACCCAGTGGTTATAAGCACGACTAATTATTGGTTGTTGTAGACAGGCACATTACTTAGTGTCATTTTCACCATCACCAGGACTATCAAAACGTTGAACGGGATAATATTGCCAGTCTTTCGGATACAATACCAGTGGTTTGTATTAACATTTATTTAGTATTTGTTTAATTACTTCCAAACTATAAACAGATTTGTTCACAGACATTAAGTCGAAGGATCTCTTCAGCAGAAGGTCTCTTTCACCATCTGTCACCAAGTTTTTGTGTGTCCATTTTAATATAGCTGATAGTTGCTACTGCAGTAGCAAGTCATTTGGGTAGTTTTTCCAGCCGCGATTTGTATTCAATCCCTGTCAGTTTTAATTCCTTATTAACAGTTCTTAATAGTTCTATAGATAATAATGACTAAATATTATAATCGTATAACAAAATACATCAGAATACTCTATCGAATCTTTCAAAACGTGTCACAAACCTCATCAGCGCCCTGATACGCCGCACTTGAAAATTTCCTGTATTCGGAAGGGTGATGTCCATATATTATTTTCAAACATCGCCCGAGACAATAGCTATTGTTGACAAAACGATCCGTCAGCGTTCAGAGGACCCGCGTCGAGATATCGACGAGAACTGCAAACGGTAGCACTCGATTCTTCTCTCGATTCAATTGGTTTTGATGAGCGAGAGCATTTTTCGTGTCCGCGTAAGATAAAGATGTTTTCACTTTTCGCGAATTAGGGTTTTTGGAATTCAAATTTAAAATTAAGCAAACGTTAAGTAACGCAACATTAAATTATGCTAATACCGTGATATGATATTCAAATAATGATAATTAGTAACGAATATGTCGCGAGTTCGAACCCCACCCATTACTCTATTGGAACCTACTCGAGACATAATCATATTTAACTTAGTTGGAGGGGTTAACAATATTGCTAGTAATATGAATCTCTTTAAAACAAAAAGAATATAATTTAACCTGTTCGAAAACTGTATTATGGACTATAAGATAAAAATTAAAATTAAATTGTCTTAATAATCAGCTAAGTTCTAAGAACCTATTGGTAACATCCTCAAAAACAATTTATACTTAGTTCGTAATTAAGAATTAGATTCGTAATTAAGGATTACCTAGATTTAGATATTTGATGAACTCTAATTGATGTTAATGAAGAAACTTGACTCTTGACTCCTGAAGAGTATAGCGGAAGACATAGACTTATTTTGTTGTACTCTGGGTGGGTTCATAGTGAAAGCTCTCTATGAGATATGCTATGGTCCTGTTGTGATGTAGACATGGAGATTCCAGTAGCAATAAGTACTAGGATCGTAAGCTGTTACTTTTTAAATGTTTGACTGATTTTTTTTACATAATACACTTCTCATCAGAATAATCGAAATACTTCTGTTTTTATGTTTTCTGTCCTAATTTAACACAAAAGAGTTTTCATTCCATGAAAACATCACATGATTGTAGCTGGCAGTTTTGGCATTACGGTGATAAGCGAAAACTCAAATTTGAATTTCATTTGTTTAATCCTATAAATGAAATGATTCACTGTTTTGAGAAAAATGTGTGTTTAGAGTTGGAGTACATTTCACCTTTGAAAACTAAAAATTAGCGCTTATTTTAAAACTTTTTGTTCTTTATTTGTTTATTGTGACTTTGGGACGTCTGAAAGTTTTTTTCAAAAACATATGGATATTTCGCCTGCAGAAACCGCCAAGTGGTTGCATTGCTGGATTCTGGACTTAGCGTGTTGTGGCTGAAAGATTGCATCTAAGTCTGTTCATAGAGTCTACAAACGCTATCGGGAAACTGTCGATCTGTTGTTCATACACCGTTCAGGATCTGGCAGGAATTGGGTCACTTCAGAGCGAGATAATCGATTTATTGTAACAACTTCTTTACGAAATGGACGCCTTAATGCTTTTCAACTGCAACAGCAGCTTCATGTTGTACGTAGGGTGGCTGTAAGTAATTCAATACAATTAGAAGAAGGTTGAACGAACATGGACTGGTACCGCACAAGCCAGCAAATGGACCGAAATTCACTGCAGACCATCGAAGAGCGCGCCATAACTTTGCACGTGAGCACCTAAATTGGTCATACCTCCAGTGGAATAAAGTCCTCTTTTCTGATGAGTGTAAAATTATGCTGTATGGTAACGACGGAAGGAACAAGGAACAACAACAGAAGAGATGGAGAATACTTTGCCCAATGCTGCATTGAAGAAAAGGTCAGCTACGGTGGCGGTTTGTTGACGGTTTGGGGAGGAATCAGCGCCGACGGTAAGACAGAGCTTGTCTTTGTGTCTGGGCCACGTCTACCTGCACTAAACACTCATCGGTACATCGAACAGTGTCTTGATCCTCACGTGATGACCTATGCACATTTTATTGGCAACTGTTTCATATTCATGCACCACAATGCTAGGGCTCACACCGCAAGCGTCGTACGAGATTATGTTACCGAAGTCGGTATCTCCATTATGGAATGGCCAGCAAGAAGCCCGGACATGAATCCGATTGAACATCTATGGGATGAATTAAAGAGACGAAGTCGTGAAAGAGATTCTGCTACAGAAACACTTAGCTAGCTGCAAAATGCAATCCAAGAGGAATGGAATCGAATACCACAACATTTGATCGTGACTCTCATCCAATCGATGAAGAATCGTAAGGAAGCAGTAGTAATAGAGCTCGGCGAGTGAATACAAGTTATTAAATAAACTTAGTTTCTTAGCTTTTTTTTCATTTACGTGTGTTGTTTTGTCAATTTTCTTCATACTCCATACAGGGTAAAAATGACTTGTTAAACAAAATACGAAACCTATGAAAATTTAATTTGAATTTATAATATTAATATTAGGATTAGAAAACCTCATATTATTAAACGACATTTGACATACATTTCTAAATATACACATTTTTCTGATAATCCTTACAAAACATAAGCTACAAAGCAAGGTGTTTCGATTTTTCTGATGAGAAGCTACATTATCGCATTAGGTGATATACCAGAAATGATAATTTTATGTTGATAAATAAATAAATATTCATAGTTTCGGAAGTAGACTCACGAAATTAGTATTGGGTAGTTTTGAAAGACCTCGCATTGTTGAGTCTAACATCGCTTTTAGACTCTGTGGCAATGTTTTAACAAATCTCTAAACAGAATAAATTATGTTTATTGTCTGTTCACCAGATTATCATTGAAATCAACATTAAATTCTTCAAAGTTATGACTAATCCAATTAAATATTCTCAAGCGACTCAATTACATTGTACGAAGCAAAATGCTTCAACTTAGGCCAGGTATCACTTAAAGAGAATTTTGGTTAGGACTTCAAGAACATTGTGAGTCACATTAAGGCATTGTTGGGACACGAGACACGATATGTCGTTGTTAAGTATGAATCATTGTCACCATTTATACTTCAGTTGAAAATCCTTCAGATTAGGTATCGAAAAAACCCGAAGCTACTGAGTAGAACATGTGCTAAGTCATGTTAAAGTTCTAAGTCTTGAAGTGAGTAAAGTTGATATTATAACATTTAAAAATTCGTCGAATATACAAATACAACAGTAATGAAAATAAAGTGTGACATTGTGTGACAAAAAGTAAGAGGGGTCCTAACTTGCGTGACGTCAAGTGAACTTGGGAGGTTTTTCAAATCACGATTCCGTGGGAATTCTGGGATAAAATGTAGTCTATGTGTTATTCAAGAATTTCTCTTACCTACATACAGATTCATTCAGATCTGTTTAGTGGTTTTCGCGAGAAAAAGTTACTAACATCCATCCATGCATATATCTATCCATCCTCAGTTCCTCACAAACTTTCGCATTTCTAATATTTCGTGGACTAGCTGCTTCCTGCGGCACTAAATAAAATGTTTCTTTTTCAGCGAAAAAAGAAGTAGTCTATCGTTTTAGGTTAGTCAGTGAAGTAGATATTAAAAAAATGTTCGGTTGTCGCTCAATAAAACTTATTTTCCGGTATGGTAAATCATCGAATGACGTCAGACTTCTACTGACTAAAAACCCCCCTTGCTCCTTCAGCTGCCCTTGCGTTCCGGGGCCGCGGTATCTCGTTAGAACATTCCCGCAACCCCGGAATAAAACATACTTAAATTTAGGCAAATAAAAAATACACGAATATTCCATATTGTAGGTTCCAATATATTTGTTTTCATGTCCTGTAATAGTTCTGCACCAATCGGTAAGTAGATACAAATGACAACATAAGATCTATTCAAGATACGATGCAGGCCAAGTAAAAGCTAGTAACTGACCAAGTCTTCGAAAGATTGAAATTAAAAGTTTGGACATCGCATGGAAAACTTGATACCTACTTTACAAAACGCTTAAACTCTAGTAGCTTATATTTAGTCTAAAATTAGGATTGAATACTTCAGTATTATAGAAAGGTCATAAAACACGTTCATAACGGTAAATAACTGAGTAGATATACATATCTACTCAGTTATTTACCGTTTACGTTACCATAAAGAAACTATAAATATTGCAATATTGTTTGGTTTAACAACGCAAAAATGTTTGACGCCAATCTTACTACCTACCTACTAATATTATAAATGCGAAAGTTTGTGAGGATGTATGTATGTTTGTTGATCTTTCCCGCAAAAACTACAGAACGGATTTGAATGATATTTGGTAAGTCGATACTTGCCTATTTTTTATTTATTATTAATAATTATATAATTAGTTTATTATTATTTATTATATTATAATTATATAATTAATTAAATTTACCATTAATTATTATTTATAATTAATAATTTTATATAATTACTATATGATTAACTTTTTTACTAACATCCTAACATATAGGCTACTTTTAATCCCGGAATTCCTACTGGATCGGGATTTACGCGGGAAAACTCCCACACGAACGAAGTCGCGGGCAGAAGGTATATAGTACTAAAATAGCTGTGTTAGAAATCTTACTCAGACACTGAAACCTGGTTTATGCTTAGTGACTTTCGCTACTTCAATTAACGAGCATACCTACTTACAACATACTTTTAACAGTATTGGTATGTCTGTCTAGAGATGTTCATTTTGGTATAATATAAACCCAGTCTACAGTCTGCTACTGGCGCCTAAGTGTATTGTGTTAAGTATTTATGTACGTAGTTAGGTTTAGCGTTTGTAAGTAGGCAGTAATTTTTAACGTTACATTGAATATTAATAACATTAATTCAAAGTCAACTTAAAATAAGTGTCAATAACCTAATGGCTAAGTGTCGGGTTTATGATCGAGAGGTCGCGGGTTCGAACCCCACCCATTACACTATTGTCGTGAACCCACCCCAGACAAAGCATATTTAGCTTAGTTAGAGGGGTTAACAAGATTGCTAGTAATGTGAATTCACCCCACGTTGCTCGTTCTCTTAAAAAACATATTAAGAGAGAGAGACAGAGAAGATTGTAATCTGTGCATATATAGGTAGGTACATGCGCTACTGGTTGTATTAATCTCTAATGACTCTATCCTTTTTTACATTGCCCAATAGCTATGAAATGTCTGTAAAATTGCTTCGAACCACGTAATCAAAATACAACGTGTAACGGAAACCCCATATCTATCCAAAAGGACTGAAGACAACATCTGGTATGGAGTCTCTATGCAAAGTTTCAGTTCAAAATAAGTGACTCCCAGAATTGACTCCAAATTATTGGTTTCCCATTTCATATGTTTTTTGAATACCAGTAATAACAAACGTGTCACAGCAATATGAGAGTCATCACTTTCCACGTCACTTGCCAATAAAACGATGATTCTCTTCGTTCTTCTTAATTTGAAAAATTCGGCCTCTGGTATCAATGTAGTGAAATTTCTAATATGCTCCACACATGTAGACATAGGATTAGAAATCCCTTGCCATATCGTGTGTGAATAGGTTACTTTTAGGTAGGCGTGCTCCATCTTCGACCATATGAGGTGAGATAGTGGTCAGACGCGAGCCTATTGTGAATAAAAAAAGACGACAAAATAACTTAATAACCAATCCACGTGCAATATTTAATAAGATCGCTTTCGTGGTTAGTCGTGTACTCGTAATATCATATAAATGTTAGTTGCTTACTGAAACAATTTGATTGTGGAGCCGTCGTGGTCTGTTGCGTCTAAGATAACAGAGATCGCATATCAAAGATAAGTTATCAGTAATGCACATTGCAGTGCGGCTGATATGCAAGCTTGTGTGGGTGAACGTTTTGACGAGAGGCTAGGGACTTGCAAACGTAACGTAAACTGAGATACTGAACTGAAAACGTTAGTAAAGCATAATCTAACCTTTAAAAAAAAAAATTGCTAGCGATGTGAGTTCGAACCCGCAAAAGTTAAGCAATTGACGCTCAAACATTCTGTCATTGCACCACGTTACTTAAGGTCGACTGTCTACCGTCACACTACCATTCCCTGCCCTTTTTTTCACACCATTCCGTTCTTTTCGTCTATCCACATTTTAATTAATATCTCTTGTAAACCTTGTATCTCTTGTGCCTTTTCTCGTGCATTTTTAACCTTGTTTATACAAATAGAATATACGAGTAATGTCCAGAAGCCATTTTCTGAAGTTTTTCGCTGTAACTTAGAGGCTTTTAATTATAAAACTTTTTTGCAAAAAAATAAAACCGACTTCCATCAAAACACTACAAAGCCAAAAATAATTTTAATTTCGGTAGTCGGTGTTATTTGTTTTGTATGTTCTTTTTTTTCACACCGCCTTCCGAAATTAAAATTATTTTTGGCTTTGTAGTGTTTTGATGGAAGTCGGTTTTACTTTTTTTTCAAAAAAGTTTTGATTTTCGTGCTTTTTAGTGGGTCAATTTGTAATTAATCTAGTTGTAAAAGCAAAAATGTCAACTACAAAAAACTAAAAACACGCGAACAAAAAACACAATGCAGATTAAACGAAAAGATCATCAATGTAAATATTTTTTTAGACTTTTGTTGATTTTTCAGAAACGGCTAGTCCGATTTCGATAACATTTTCATGGGACTATTTGGAAAGTATACCCTTTCCAACAAAAAAAGAATTTTTCAAATCGGTTGGCAAGCGACGGAGCTATGCCCGAACAAACATAAAAAAAAACAAACAAACAAACATCCGAATTGAGAACCTCCTCCTTTTTCAGAAGTCGGTTAAAAAGCCATCCTTCTTTTTACTTGTTTGTAATAAGAAGTCGGTGATCTCAAGATGTGACAATATTAACCATGGTTATGATATCGTAGAGGATAAGCTTGAAATAAAAAAAAATGAAACATGAATAGCATGAATAAATCGTGAGAACGCGTTTTCGAACCCCACCCGTTACACTATTAGTTTTCTAATAGTGTAACGGGTGGGGTTCGAAAACGCGTTCTCACGATTTATTAGTGTTGTGTGTTTAAGATTGAGTTGGAAGGAGAAAAGCCTTCCAACTCAATCTTAAACACACAACACTACTGCGAAAGTGAAGTTACGACCGAGATAATATACAACAACTAACACTTACTCGTATTTATCTGTTATAGACCGCGTCATAAGAAATTCTCGCGGATCAAAATGAAAAATAACCGTTTTAGTTTACACACTCGATCGCGTAGGAGAAACATACAGCATTGTGATCGTCCACATAGCACAACACACTGCGTAAACATACAGTACTTGGAGGTGGGAGCACAACAAACACTTCGGGGAAAGCCGGCGGATGGAGCTAGTTCATGTCTATCTAGAGACGAGCGGATATAGGAGATTGCTTTAGGGGTAATAGTAGTCCTTGGCTGTCCTGATACCCTGGTAGTCGATGAGGAACAATCGATTGAACTGGCTGTAATTATTATATGAATATGGAAAGCGAAATAGGAAATTATATAATACGTACATCTACATATGTAAATACAAATGATTTAGTAAATATTTCAAAACTCAAGCTGTTTGTCAGAGCTCAAGTTTAATAACTGAAAGAAAATATGATATGCACTACCATAAAGAACCGGTTGTTCAACTCAAGACAAGGTCTAGGACATTATGAAGGTATAGAAAATACCACCCATACGCACAAAACGTTTTGGGAATACCTTCATTGTGCGTAAGGCTAAGGAGTGGAACTCCCTGCCGGAGTCTGTGTTTCCTGATCGCTATAACCTAGGAGTCTTTAAGTCAAGAGTGAATAGGTTACTTTTAGGTAAGCGTGCTCCATCTTCGACCACATTATCACTTACCATCAGGTGAGATAGTGGTCAAACGCGAACCTATTTTCAATAATAAAAAAAACATTATCATTGACAGAAAGTAGATCCTCATTATCTACTTAGTCTTTTCCCAACCATGTTGGCATTGCTTCCAGTCTAACAAGTCTTCCATGCAACTGAATAGATACTAGAGTTTACGTTTAAAGTTCTGATTGGATATGACTTGGCAAGGTTGGTATCATATTTGCTGGCTTCTGACTACCCGTTACGACTATGAAAGATGTACAAATGTCAACCGGGAACCAACGGCTATGCCTATCGAGACATGAAAAATTCTTACATTCTTATGCCTGCAATACATGTTGGACGAGCGTTGTCGAGTGCAGGCCAATACCAACATGTAGACGGTATATTTGCCTTGTCTTGCTATCGCTCGGTGTCACTTGCCTAGTTGGCCGAGTATAGGCCAGCGCCAACGTGTATAGAGCTCATTTGGTGCAACTTGTCTTCGCTCGCCGTTGCTCGTGATCACTTGCCTCACTTCGGATCGGTGTCGGTTTTTGGTCACAAATCAAAGGCGCTCGCCTGTGCTCGGCCAACGTGTGGGCAGCTCTACAGACCCTCTTCTACATTGGTCGTCTGCATTGGCGTTCGACGAACTTGTCGAACGTGTGGACATTATTTCTTGCCTTGTACCTATTTGCCAACGCTCGCGTTGGCCTACGCTCGGCCAACATGTATTGCAGGCTTAAGATGATCACCTGTCCACGGACTGGCTTCAACAAGCGTTGCTTATCCTTGAAGATCAAACAGTGCGTCAGTTTTTTCTCAGTCACGATCATCTTATTGACAGAAAGAAGACCAGGATTCCAAAAAGAAGTCGTAACCTTTAAGAAGAACAGTACAATCTGCAGAAAAAACTGCAATTGTTTCAACCACAAACACTTGTAACATGAAAACCTCAGAATCAACTTGAACCAAACAAACAAACGTCATCAGGACAATATGCTAGATATTGATAAGAATGATAAGAAAGATGCACGTGCGTGTTCAGTGCTAACATGTAGAGAGGTTAATAGTACAATAGTACTTGCACAATACTAGTTCAGCCGGTTCCAAAGATTTATGTACTGGTATATGTATGCACATACATTATGTCAAGTTTGATATAACTGGGGGTACTGAAGACCTGAATGCCGTGAAGGGTTTTAACAATGTTGGGTTGAGGAATAACGAAGGATCATTGGACAATTATGTGACACTCGCTTGTGTAGGAACACAGATTCCCTTGCGTAAAAATGATTTTATATTTTTATTATTACCAAGGTTCCATTAACACTTGTTAGTATAAACTTAAAAACTATGATAGTAGGAATACAAAAATAAAAAACATACGAAGTCTGACACACCCTTCCGCTTAACGAAGAAGTCATTCGATGATTTTCCCTCCCAGAAAAATAAATAATCATCCCTATTACCTAGCCTGATTGAAAAATCAGCCCTGGTGTAAAAAGGTAGGTAAAATATGTATTGGTCATACTTTTGTCTCTAACCTGTCCCTATCTATGACCTAGTTTAAAAATGTATATATCAGACAAAAGTTTGACCAAAAGAATCCTAAACTTGTATTATGAAGGTCATACAATTAAACGAATTCTTTGTGATTTAGTTCACAAAAGACCATCACAGACAGTAAACTTCATAGTTCTTATATGACTGATCTGGATCAGAAATGGCTGAAGTTTAAAAGAGACTGTGATTTCTGAGATTGTTTTGATACGAGTGTTACTTCTTACCTGGAAATTATAAAGTGTTTATTTACCATAGCCATACAGTTCATACTGTTTCCCACTGATGGACCACCAGCCCCCTTTTAGTGAGAGGAAGAAAGGCTGTAATCCACCACACGGGTTCAAACTAAGTTGATGAATGTCTTATGTCTCCAAATATTCAGTACAAGCGCATACCGGTTTCCCCACGCTGTTCATAGCTTTCGTTCCCACCAGTTTACAAAACTTTAAATCATTAACAACTCAACTACTCACATAAATGAAATTGTTGTTCTGCGGGGTTGGGACATGGTGATCTGTAACACAGGCATTATGCCTGATTCAGACACCAGCTCTTCACATATTTAAGGTTATAAGCATGTAATGTACCTCCATATCTAAGTTACCTTAATATGTTATGTATTATGTCTGTCTAATTATTTATTTTATTATTTACGTACACATTTCTTAAAAAAATTCTTCCAGCAGACCTGCGAAAGGAGAAGTGAAAAAGAAATGTAGACAATAGTGTGTGAGAACAAGAAGAGAAATAAATATGAATATATATATATATATATATTCCACAACTTTTTCACACAACGCCATCTAGTCCCAAACTAAGCAGAGCTTGTGGTATGGGTACTAGACAACTGATAAACATACATATATATTTCTAAATACATACATATTATAGATAAATTACACCCAGACAAAGAACAAATGACCGTGCTCATCACACAAACATTTGTCCTAGGTGGGAATCGAACCCACGACCTTGCGCACAGCAGTCAGGGCCACTGACCACTATACCAACGGGCCCGTCAAATATGTGAAGTCTAAAACTAAAATATTAAATATACTTACACATACTTACAATGCAATTATGTGAGGAGAAATAAATTACTTTTATTATTATTATTTATCAGGAATGCAAACGATTAGAAATATTTTGCTAAACACAAGTTACTGCTACAGCTTGGTCTGATCATCACTGTTAACCGTAGCTGACAATATTTATAAATAAACAGGCGATCAATATGATTCCACACAGCCCGGGGCGACGGCCAGCACGCGTTAACTATAGTTAATTAAACTACTGTTTAACTTTCTATGAGTGTGGCGCACGATTCGGACCGGTTCCAAATGTCACGATGACGGAGTCACCGAATTTTATATAGAAGGATGGTTCCGTATATGTATATTTATGAACCAAAGTAAACCAGTGAAAAGTAGGAGGAGCTCGTTGCCAAATAATAACAGTGACACGAGTCAATCTTCAAGGTTAAGCAAGGTCAGTATTTGGATGGGTGTCCATCTTAACCTATAGAGATTCCTTCGTGCCTCAGAAAGCAAATTGACCCATTCCTCCCCACTGACACTATATTCAACATTTTGGTCGAGTCAAAGCTCCAGAGCCTTGAACATCGACGACGAGTTGCAAGTCTATCGGTTTTCTATCGGTTACATTTCGGGGAGTGTGCGATGGAATTACACAATCTAATTCCACCAAGCCCGTTCCATCATCGGACTACGAGACAAACGGCGAAGCGCCATCGTTACATGGTGGACATCCCACCCATACGCACAAAACGTTTTGGGAATACCTTCATTATGCGTACGGCTAAGGAGTGGAATTCCCTGCCGGAGTCTGTGTTTCCCGATAGCTATAACCTAGGAGTCTTTAAGTCAAGAGTGAATAGGTTACTTTTAGGTAAGCGTGCTCCATCTTCGACCACATCATCACTTACCATCAGGTGAGATGGTGGTCAAACGCGAACCTATTTTAAATAAATAAATAATATTTTTTTTTAATGTTAGGTCTTTTATTTTAATGTTTTCTGATGAAATTCGTATTTTTACACAATTTTTTCTAATTAAAATTTATTTTGCGCTGTAAAAAATGTTTCCGTAATTTTAATAATTTTTTTTCAAATTGATCATTTTTGATGCATCAAGAAGAGCATTATGTTCTGATTCTATATACCGTAAAAGAAAAAAATAGCAACTTCAAAGTACATAAAACTGATTCTAAAACCTTTACCAGATATATAATAAATAAAAACAAAAACAAAATGGAATTTGGGAACTTATGAGATACGTTCAAAATAAGCCGTACTATAAATATGAGACCGGGAACATGTCTATACAAATTGCCACGAATTCGTGTTTGAAATTTTTGAAAAAAAAATGTCATATTATTTTTTCTTAACGTATTAAGAACTTAATTTCAAGATTTGATCGAAAAATTTCAATTTTTTCGATGCTTGGGAAGTAATGGGTTAAGCAGTTAAGCAGCAGTCTCGACTGTCATTTGTACATTTTTGACAGTCGTTACGGGTAAGTCAGAAGGCAGACAATCTAATACCAGTCTTGTCAAAGGTTGTTACCCAGCTATTGGGTAACGAGTTACGCAGTCGCTCCATGTAATACACTAGTACTCAGCTGAATTCAGTTAGACTGGATCCCAACATAGTTAATAAAAGACTAAGCCGGCTTTAACCCCTCAAGTGTCAACGGTACACCGTTTGTACATAACGTCACGGCTCGCTTGGACGATGGTGTTTTACGTTTATGTTGCAAGTAACACGATGTGGCTGTATCATTCGACTAATCGATTCATACTTGACCAGTTTTAGTAAAATTTTAAAGGGAACACCACTAAAATGAACGAAAAAAATGTTTACAAAATGCACCTGTGGTTTTTGTTGTGATGCCGCAGACTTTTTCGTTATATTATCAAATAGTTTTTAGTACTTTTTACAGTGTCTAAGTGGAATAATTTGTGTTAACATTGCCTACACATTATTGTGTTACCGTGTGTCTTTTTTCGTGAATATGTGTTTTTTCGTGTGTATGACTTCGAATGTGAGTGAAAATTATAAAAGTGAAAACATATCACATCACTGCGAGATAAGATCAGATTGATTTGCTTATTGAATGATACAAATAGTTAGATAAACTCATAACGAAGCCAGGAAGGTATAATATACAGATAACTATCTTGCGGGTCTGGATGTTTGTGTTTTTAAAATGATTGTCAACACACGTTACAGTTACTGGGGAAACTTCCTTGGGGCCACGTTTTAAAAAAATCAAATGCTTGGAATCTCTGGATGAAGAGAAATGGTGAGAGTTGGAAGGATTTGACATAGCAGTGGAATAATACAGGCTACTAAGAAGCACACCAAATACCAACATTAGCAACAAATATAAAAGAACATTACTGTAGCGCACGCAAAAGAAAGGCACTCGTAATCATTACAAGATTGGCAGTTCAATTCTTGAATATCCACTTTGAATACATTTAGTATTACCACTTCAAAAGAAACTCACGCTAGTAACAAAGTATAAATGCTTAGATGCTAAATAATTATGATTATTATATTATTATTTTAATTAATCTTACAAAACACCAAATTATCACCACATCATCCCTTACAATCAGGTGAGATGTCAAACGCCCGCCAGCCTGTTTATCAATAATCAATGATCTAAAAAATGAGAAGATGGCTGGCAAAAATAAAAAAAATTGTTGTTCAAATATACCAAAAAACTTAGGAATCGGAATACTGTTGTGTATACTAGCTTCTGCTCGCGGCTTCCCTGGCGTGAAAAGGATGTTTTCAGCGAGAATGAAGTAGGTTACGTTATTTGCTGAAAATGTAGCTTTATATTGGTGAAAGATTTTTAAATCAGTACACTAGTTAGGGTTCCGTACCCATAGGGTAAAAACGGGACCCTATTACTAAGACTTCGCTGTCTGTCCGTCCTTCTGTCCGTCCGTCTATATGTCACCAGGCTGTATCTCAAGAACCGCGATAGCTAGACAGTTGAAATTTTCACAAATTATATATTTCTGTTGCCCCTATAACAAAAAATATTAAAAATAAAATAAAATAAATATTTAAGGGGGCTCCCATACAACAATCATGATTTTTTACCGTTTTTATAGAAAATGATACGGAACCCTTCGTACGCGAGTAGGTACGACTCGCACTTCGCCGGTTTTTTTTAGTTTATCTATTACATACAAGCAATCAATAAAACATAATATCTTTCCTGTTTGTAGGTAATATAAGTATTAATGTCAACTGTACAAAATGGCCAGTGAAAAATCAATCAAAAATACCTATCTTGTAAAACAACAAATGACGGTCAATCTTATAATCGAAATAAAATTATGTCTGAATTGCACAACCTATCGTAACGTATTGGATATATTAACATTTTGTACCAATACTTTATACATATTACATACATATGTTTTATATTAATTATTTATTTATAACCTTTGGTGATACTGGATTTTTACCCGACTGCAAAGGAAGGGTTATGTTTTTCGCGCGTATCTTTTATGTATGTATGTAATATTCTTTATTATCTCATATCTCCAGAACCGCTGAACGGATTTACACAATTGAAGTATCGTTAGATTTGTCTTAGCAGCTCAAGTGTTCTTAGATAGGTGACATTTGAAAAAAAATAAACATGGCGGCTGTGCAAAGCCATTACACATAGTGAAAAAAAAATTATTTTTCGTGGACTACAATATGGGTATCAAATTAAAGGGCTTATCACAAGTACTTCAAAAATTTATATCATGTTTATCATAAGTGTAATACTAGCAAAAATAATACAAAGAGAAAGTTTAAAAATGTGGACTTCGCTTTTTCACTTTCTGAATCCGGTGGAGTGCCAATGTGACACGACCGGGAAAACTAAAAACTGTTAATTAATATTTTAACTACAAAGAAGAAAAAAAATATTTAAAAAATCTAAAAACCCGACTGCTTAACTGAAATGCAAGAAACAAGCACATTTTAATTTTAAAAAGTGTCAAGCATGCGGGACCCAAAAGAATATATTTTTTTTTAATTGGATGGGTCCGCCTGCTTGTCACTTTGCAGCCGAGTTTTTAGATTTTTTAAATATATTTTTTTTTTGAGTTCAAACTTTCCTTTTGAAAAACCCTTAAAATCAAATATAATAAATACGACGTTTGTATACATGTAAGTGTATATTTTTGTTAATCAATCACGCCAAAATGAATTAACAGATCTGTATTAAATTTGAAATATTAATACTCTGGAATAGAACAGCCTTCTCATTACATATTAATGTCAGCTAGTAGTATGTTTTTTGAATAAATTAATATTACGAACGACATCGCGGACAACAGCTTGTATACTTATGTAGTTTAATTTTATACTTGCTTCTGTTAAAGCTATACCTACTACATATTTAATCATACTCAACATTAAGAGGTCAATCGACCTCTTACAAGGTTCATTTGAAATTATTTTCATCTACCAAAAAAAACTGAGAAGCAAGAATTTCCCCACGGAAAAGAGATTGAAAAACTATTTTTTGCAATAAAAAATTTTTTCATGCTTTTTAGTGGGTCGGTTTGTAATTTATCTAGTTACAAAAGCCAAAATGCTAACTACTTATCACCTTTTACAAAATATTGCTTTTCCCGGTGCAGAGCCGTTAATTTTTGAGGAGTTCTCCTGGTACATCACCATCACCATATGCATTGTGACGAGCATAAAGTGCTTAACATCTATATCCAAGTAATCTAATCGCAATCCACGAAATACTTATTATTGAGTAGTTTCGGTGGCCATCTGGGGTCTTCATCATCAGTTCCACTTCGTCAAATGGTGCTTTTCGAGAGCAACTGCACAAGGTACTATAAGAAATACCCAAAACGCTATAGGTGTGCCTATAATATTTGAAGAGTTCCCTCGATTTCTCCATGATCCCATCATCAGATCCAAACATGACGACAATGGGACCAACTAGAAAGCTTAATAAAGCCTATACCCTTTCAAACAAAAAATAATTTTCCAAATCGGTCCAGCCATCTGCGAGTAATGAGGTAACATAGGTACATAAAAAAAAGTTCAGGACGAATTGAGAACCTACTCATTTTTTGATATCGGTAAAAAAGCGGTAAAATATCAACTACTCTACTCGTTTCGGTATTACTAGTAATACTATGATTTATCAAATAAGAATAAAATTCCACAGAGCATAAAAATATTTAATGCAAGACTAAATATTTCTATATATTAACCAGCTTCTGCCCGCGACTTCGTTCGCATGGCAGGGTTTTCCCACGTAAATTCCGATCCCGTGGGAATTCCCGGATTAAAAGCAGCCTATGTGTTATTTCAGGATATCAACTTATGTCTACTTACCAAATTTTATTCAGATCCGTTCAGAAGTTTTTACGTGAAAGAATAACAAACATCCACACATCCATACTCATAAACTTTCGCATTTATAATATTAGTAAGACGTATTTGGCTTTCTGTCTCTGCTTACGGTACTCTAAACCCAAAGCACAACGTTTGCAAACGAGGCCACTGAGCTAGGCTGGCGATTTTGACAAATCGTTATTGATGCTTCGTGATCTATTCTGACATTATGCCGCCAATTATTTTATTCAAACTAGTAACGGTGTTACCAATTACTTGAGCATATTTTGGGTATTAAAAAAACAGCATACTTAATCTTTGCCTAACAGAGACTTATTTTGTGGTAAATAGGAACATTTGCATGAAAAATATTTGTATTTATGATTTCGATTCGGGAACATACTTATCCTCTTTTTTCCGGGGTGAAAATCATCATATCATTGTGACGCCTCTCGCTCTGTGTATAGTATAAGGCAATAGCAGACTTCTACTAACTAAAACTATACTATTCAGATGTCCTAGAACATGTTAGAACATTCCGCATTTCTCGATTTCTGATTGGTCTGACGATCTTTGTCATGAAAAGCTATCTAACTTTACCATTGAAGAACACTGACAACTTCTTCACTTCCCATTCCAAATTCAGATAGTTGTCAAGCCTAATCTCGTTAAATACTTATTACACCTTATATAGCCTACCAGTACCAATAAAAGTCAATTTTATTAACTAACCCACCGGACCTTATTTCATACAAACGAGTTACACAAAAACGATAATCGGATTACCGCGCTTCTGACAGTAGATTAATCAAATGAAAACGACCTATCAAAACATTTGGATGTGATCCTATCAGTTTGGGCTATTGAACCCAACAACGTTACTGAAGATTTAAACATATTGATGACTCCACCATGTCCTCAGAGTCATAGAAATATTCTGTAGGAAACATTTAGTGGTGGTAAATGGAAAAACTACACAATACTTAAAAAGACCAATCTATACTTTATACATATCAATAAAACTAAAGTGTCAGTCTGTGATTTCAAAATAGCTGTGTATGACCCAAGCGCTTATAAGAAACATAAAAAAAAATCAGAATATTTGACGGTCTGTTTATGCAGGCTAATCTCTGTAACGACTGAACCGTTTTTAATTAAAGATAGGAGGTAATAGGGCAACGTATAGGCTTCTTTTTATCTCCACAAAAACTACATACGTACACAAAGCTAGTGTATAATAAAAAAATGCAGATTTTTACACCAAACTCAGATGAGGTGACTAACCTTGAAACATAAATTGTCAAAGTGGATCAATAAGATGAAGAAGAAGGTTGACACAGGAGGAGAGGTAACCAAAGAAAATATGGATGAAATAAGAGAGTATGAAAATCAGCATGATTTAAAATAACACGCGATGCTTGACAAAATGAAATCTCTCATAAATTGTCCTTCCAATGACATATTTTTAGCTAAGACCCATTAACACGTGCACACCATAGACACTACAGATATGGAGCTGCATTAGTCATTGACTCATAAGGTTCGAACACGTTACGCAAGAACTTCGTAGTCGGCTTCGAATTTAACTATTTCGTGAGAGGAAATGGATCTTACTAATGAGTACTAGCACAAGAGGTTAGTAGGATTTGATAAACTTCTAAATGTTACTGAGATAATGTGTTGGTTAATCGCCCACAGTCTGCCGAAAGTGCCATTAAAACGTTAAGATATATGGGTACCTATTATGTATAATTCTTATAGTTTTCCTATTTCAGGTCTTGCCCATCATGATCATTCAGCCAAAGGACATCCACTGCTAATCTTAGCGGTTTTGTTCAACTAGTTATCAATATGTTTACTTGTTAATGATTTTTCAATGTTCAGCTCTGACTATAAATGACTGTATGTCTATTACTACATGAAATGTGTAGAACAGAATGGCCTAAGACGGATTAAAATGGAAAAGGTTTGAGGAGACCTTTGCCCATAGGGAAAATAAAAAATAAACAGAAAATAATAGAAATGTTTTAAGTTATGTCATAATTAGTATTAAAATTTAGTTTTTATCAGGTTATTGGATCTGAATAAAATGCTATATTATTATTATATGTGGATTGCGTACAGG
Source organism: Tholera decimalis (assembly GCA_943138885.2). Taxonomy (NCBI): domain Eukaryota; kingdom Metazoa; phylum Arthropoda; class Insecta; order Lepidoptera; family Noctuidae; genus Tholera; species Tholera decimalis. Next base: position 15,584,734 of record OW964570.2, read on the forward strand.
ATAAACATAGAATGAACATAACAACATATTACATTATATAATCATGTACGTAATTAATAAAGTCTACGTCATAATGTCGCTTCATTGTAGCATAGTACAATTTAATCTCTAGAGACGTAAGTACTACGAACGACACAAAGGACCTTGAGTGACAAGCAGCTCCATTGATCTGCTTAAATTATAAGGGACTATTTCAATGAGTATTCATTCAGACCGAAACGCAGATACATTGAAAGGCAAAAAGATAAAGCGCAATTCGCTGCCGCAGTGGCAGGTGGATCTACAAGCCTAGCACAAAATAAACTCGACTAATGTACCGCGGCTACGGAGGACCATAACTCCACATTGCGACAAAACAAAAACACAAATTTGCAAACGTATAAAGAAATTGAAAGGTACCGGCGTGCGCGATGCTATCGCGAAATTATTCCAAATTTCACCGTTTTGCCTCTCTGGCTGTGGCGTTTTTTACTTTTTTCATACGATGCCAGTCGCGGGCCCACTCCCATAAATTATAGTTCGGTAGCTCTGTTAAAGGGGTTTTTGAGTATTTTTTTATTTTTGTTTAGCCCTTTGAAGAATTTATGTCCCCGTCTTACTTAGTAGCGGCGGTCAGCGGAGTTGCCGAGCTGACCGTCTCCGAGAAATGTTCGGGCCTTTCGATACGCGACGCTTTAAGTATTTTGTACTTGCAGTTTTGTTTGTGAGCTTGTGATGCGACTTTCGAGTTATTTTGTTTTAGTTGAAGTGAAGCCTGCTTGAAGTTGGGAACTGAAGCACCTTAATGACGATCGGGGTTCAATAAAGCCGCCAGAACTATCCAAAAACATTTCGTAATATAATCAGCTTATAACGTTTCCACTGCTGAGATACAGGCCACTTGTCCATGAGAGAGAATGGATCTAAATCCACCACGTGGGTCCTGTGTGAGTTGCTGGATGTCGCATGTCTTGGAATTTTCAGTCCTACATGCTGGTTTCCTCACAATGTTTCCGTCTACTGTTTTGGGAGCAGTGGTGATAATGTAAATTAAACAAAGTGATATGTCTGCTTGCGTTCGAAGCTTGCAAATCGTAATTGCAAACCTGCAATTCGTAAGTCTTGTCTGTAACCACAGGGCCTACAATGCTCCGACAAAACATTTCATCAATTTTTTTTTTGAACTATCAACATTCAAGTCTTTAAATCCCCTATGACTACTTCTTCTAATTCTTCCGTAAACAGACCACTAGCTACAACCGTATCAACTAGAGCAAAGTTCTAAGACAGCATTGCGCAAGGTATGATGACGCAGAGTGAACAATGCCCATCGGAAGCAGGCACGTGTCTCCAAGTCGTGACGGGCGCAGACACTTGCAATTGTTCAACTCTAATACTATTGTGATATGGTATATGAGGGGTGTAATTTGACTAGGTTATAGTATTAATGGATTTGCCTGTTTTGAGAACTTTTTATTAGCTATTAATGTTCCATTACTTGTCAAAGGCCTCTCCCAAATCGGAAGGTTTTGGGTTCTCTTCTCGAGCGTCACCCCGGACCAGCCACCTAATTTATAAAATTATTTATTTATATAAACTTTATGTACAATAGTGGTACATGGGTGGACTTAATGCAGCAAGCTATTCTTTACCAGTCCACCTTTAGGTTAAAAATACCACATTGTGGTAGAATAGAAAAGTGGTAAATTTACTAAATTATGGAAATTTTGATTTTTTTTTTAAATTACCAAATTTTCAACTTGTAGAAAACCATAAGTACTTGAATTGAGTTACTTTTAGCTTAATTACTCAATAACATAATATTATACTTCGATGGTCAGACAGCGGAATAAGAAAGTTCCCATTGAAATATAATAGTTGCAATTGCAAATGATGTAAGTACTAAAAGCCAATTCGATAAAGGGAAGACCTTTAACAAATTGGCTTTGACTTGGAACTCATTGAGAACTCACCATTAGTAGATAGATCTAACAATTTCCATTAGTTCGTAAATAAAGGTACAATATACCTAAAGAGAGAAATTCCATAACATTCGGTTCAGGACTGGATTATCGAAAGAAGCTCGGATCAACTTGGATCAATGTCAAAAATCCGGATCACACGCGTAAGAAGCGAAAAGCAACATATGACGCGCAAAAAGCAAAAATTACAAATATTCCGTAACCGAAATAGCCTTAAAACGCGATAGCAGACAAAACGGATTCCAAATACTGGCAATTGGAATAGTTTTCAGTTTTTTTTCTCCGTTTTAAGTTTCGAAGGCATCCTAACGGTATTCGGGAGCCATAGCATCGGGACGGACGCGACAACGCTTTTTATGTTATTTTTCTACTGACCTTAGTCGTTTGCGATCGATTTCGAATCTTTTTAATCGGTCCTCCTTAAAAATAAATATGAAAGTTCCATTTTTGTTTTGTTTTACGCCTGAGTTATGACTAAAATGCCGCTTTCTTGAATTTTATTTTAAAGCTTCACAAAGATGCGGTCACTGCTGCAGTTAACTTAAATTGAAAATCAAATGATGTCACTTCCTTTTAGCTAATAAAATCTACACCACAGATACTTTAACCAGAAGAATGGCAATAAATCATAGGAGAGTTACCGGATGGAGACGTCAATAAAATTTTAATTAGCTTCATAGAATTAAGATAGCGTTCAGATTGCCTTATTAATTATCTTAAGTAGTATTTGAAACTAACATTATCGCGCGGTGATTATGACACAAAAAGCTATGCTGCCAGCTCTAATTACGTTCAACGCCAGCCAAAATTAAAAAGAAAAGTCGCACAGCAAGAATCCCGCCTATTTTTAAAAATGGAACCCGACGATGATTCGCCTAATTAATAAACCAATCACGTACAGTCGAGACGCGGCGTCGAGGCGCGGCGGACGTGCGGGCGCGGGGGATGAACGCTCGGAAATTCGAATACTATATTTTTTATGCACTCAAAGCATCGCAATGTTACTTGTAATTGGCTTGACGGCCAATGATAACGAATTTAGAATGCAACCAATTGCTTATTACTTTGGCTAACAAGAAATTAGTACTTAGTATGAAAAGTCTAAAACTAGTTATTATTAATAACCATTAAGAAATATTTGCAAACGCCAGATGTTATCTGGCTAAAGCATTCACCATGCGCACTAGTTAGAATGTGTCGATACAAAAAACTTCGGCTCAGTTAATCTTGTCAAATCAATATGAGAAGTATAAAATTAAAACTTCTGATCGGATTCTCAGAACGTTGTTATGAGAACGTATCGGATTATATGACACAGCATTATGTTTTCTCTTTTGATTGAATGGACATGAATGGAGAACACATTACTAACAAAAGAATATGTCCTCCAGTATTGACACCGAAAAATTAGTTTAAAAAATCTCCAGTTTGAGGTTTTAGGAAAAAAATATCATTTATCAAATAAATGCATTCTCTGTTATGTCTTTGCGCAGCGTGACTGTAAAAACTAGTTGAATAATAAATGCGTTGGTTGGCAAAACTGGGCCCGAGGAAGCCCGAAGCTCGGCGAAAAAGGGCGAAGATTAGCGAGCGCGCGCTTTTTGTTTGCATCAATCGATGCGCTCGCGCATTCGCACGATGAATAATTCAAAAATTGACATGAAATGGCGTATGGTTCTTTTTTTAAATGAAAGGTGCCCGATTGAGGACTGTAACCGCCTGACGAATTCATTGGTCAACGGCTTTTTGCGTTCGGTAATTGCTGTATTTACTTTATAGGTTATGAAATGAAATTAATGCAAGCGAACGATCTCGTTTCGTTGTTCCAATGCTATAATAACAGGGTTTTTACTATACTTAGATTATGAATCCATTTTGCAAATGGCACCATTTTATACAACTGACGATAAAATATGAATTTATAGTCAAACCGCAAATAAAGCCTCGTCTTGGCGCGCGTAAAAAATCAAATGTCATAGGGCAGTTACTTTACGAAGTGTCACAAAACGACTTCATCGGAAGAAATTCGAAATGTTTACGCGTCTGCCTGTTTGTATGTCTAGAAATTGCTTGTCATCCAAACAAAAAATGTATAATTAATTCGAGTAATGCTGTTAATGATGCATCGAAAACTTGTGTCGATTTCCAAGTATAAGTAATCTTGTCATCTGAATTCTGGCTGCGATTGATCGAAAGGTCCCTCGGTGCAGTTTTTGGATAAATGGCTTCATCCCGCACTACGGGATGCTGTCAAGACTCCACCAAGTTATGGTTATGACGGCTTTTTACGTGTTTCATGAAGATAATTTCATTATGTCGACACAAAAAGTATGCGGTAATTTGCCTGTCTCGGGTGTAGCTAACGTCATTTGTAAGGCTGGATCGATGTCATTGTGCATTGTGAGAGAAAACATGGTTTCTTGGTTTTTTTTTTTTCTCTAAAATACTTAGTCGTATAACGGTGAGCATGTACGCACTATGCTACATGAGATTTTTGAAAAAAAAAAAAAAACAATAAAAATGCCGGTAAAATAAAGTGTTATTTAAAACGATGTTTTGTTAGATAGCAATCGTGTGTCAAACGTCAAACATCACTTTGTTTCCTAGCAACGATTAACAGTTTCTTGACACAAGTGACTTTTGTTGTCATCATTGTTAAGTGTCATAATGTACGATTCAAAAAAATATTGGTTATTACCAAGGATTCTTTTGTTTATACATATATCACTTTATTTTTATATTTAAAAATGTTTGCGAGCATTCCTCAATAACAGGCCAGTTAGAATAGAATAAACTTGTTATACATATATGTACTTACTTATAAGAAGAAAACGCCATATTGTTGTCTACACAGGGTTGGTCATCTACCGCTCCGCCGGTTGTGAGCATCAGGGTGTTCATTCGTGTTCAATTCACACAAGTATCGACTGCTTTATCGATATGTAAATATGTACACGCACTTCACTATTGGTTCTTCAAAGTCCGCGAATGCGTCACTGTGACGCGTGCGCACATTATGTACGTCACATCACTATTGTTTGTGGTATAATCTGGAAACGAAAATATACCAGCATTAGAAAAATAATCAAACTTAAAATTTGAATTAATACAAAAAGTGGTAATTAACTCCAAATCCATATTTGAAAGTATATCCTTCTTTATGCATGAGATACAGAAGGCATGCAATGATGTTTAGGTTCTGGCTATTTGCAAGTAGTAACAGAATTAGCATACCTAATGAGTGTTTTACTGTCCGTACATTTACTTATACATAATCAGTTTGCATCAGATTTCAGCTAGTCGTGATAGTTTAATAGACTTCATTAGATTTATCATTAAAATCTGCGGGTATTCCGACAGAAAGCGAATTAGCTCGTGTTAATGAAAGCAATTGCCATCGGGTGACATTTCAACTGCACAGTTGAACTGATTAAAGAGGTCACCCAACAGCGTGTTGTATAAAAACATTTCTAATCTCATGAGAGCCCTGCGTCAGATTTGACGGAGATAGCGACCCGCGGTTGTACCGACGGAACCGGCCGGCCGCCATCTTGGCCCTGATTGACAGCTGTCAATGTTGGCGGCACTGCGACGCGTCGCCGCGCCTGCGCACTACGGTACACTGCGCGTCACTAATTCGTTTTGAAAATAATGTTCCTTTTTTGACGTTCAATTGTTTAAGCTAGAATTTGATAGGATTATGATTTAGATGATTAATTCTTTATTCGTTTACCAACATTTGTCGCATAATTTTATACACAAGCATAAAAATTCTTTTCTTGATTTTCTTACATCGAGACTATAATAAAGCTGCCCTGGAGTAAGTACTTCCTCATTGCGTAGGCCTGTGAAGCTAATTATTCAACTGGCAGGAAAGTCGTAGATATTCTCAAAGCTTATACTGTAACCGGTGGAAACTTACAATTTCTGCATTTTAATTTCTCCGTTACTTCCGTTATGATTTTTAAAGAAGTAGACCATAATGCCTATCATCTTGCAACCTTAAATTTCCGCGTTGGTAACACTGTTTTATTTTATTGTTACACAATTATATATTTTATTTAAATTGGTTAGATCCAGTAATGTCCGAAAAGTAATGGTTAAATCCTCAACTGTCATAATCTTTTAATACTTTAAATAAATACTTAATCCAAATATTTACTTATTAATATAATTTGATTGTATTACCTTTTACATTTGGTAATATAACAAACTTATATACATGGAAACACGAGGAAAACCACAAGATAAATCATTAAGATGGCATCGTTCAGTAAATCTTGTTTTATAGTTTAGTGACGTCATCGTCTTGTCGTAAACTGGCAACATTATGCAGAGATCTTAGTAATTGTTGAAACTCGTTGCAATCCTACATTCAACGTTTTAAGTGTCAGTTTTAATATTATTTTTGCAAATAAATCAATTTACGACAAATTAAAAGCGACATATTAAAATATTAATACTTGCTTTACTTGACTTTTCTTTAAGAAATTTGAATTTCTTCAGGGCACTGGCTTCCATCAATTTACTGAATAACTATTCGCTTTATATAAAAAAGCATCTATAAAATACCCCTTTATAATTAAAAATAATCTTTAATGTCCTAGTAATAAGACTTGCATTGTGAAAATATTTTCAGTTTCTTTTTTTAATGGCAGCACTATCCTTTAAAATATAATTAACTGACGAAAAAGTTTGAATCTATTTCAAGCTTGTCACTTATCAGTTGGCATTGTAATATTGGTACCAACGATTTGTTTCCGCCGTCGGTTCGTGTCAAAAAATATACAGGAATGTTGTCTGACTCTGCAGGAAAGCAAACTTATTAAAAACCCGGACTACACTGGAAGCCAACTGATGTTGTCAAATTATTCTAGGCCGGTTTTGTTATTATTTTTGGAAGTTGAAATTTTAACATAACGTTCCGAACTCCAGTTTCCGCATTGCCAAAATGTGAGAAGACAATTCACTACCTATTCTTAAAAATGTACCTAAATCTTTGTTCTTCAAGTAAGAAATCTATAGTTACATTGTTAAATCGACCATTAGTTTCAGAAGTTTCTCCGCTAAATGTTATAATCTTAAAGTTTTGAAATACATTGCCGGGTTTTTATTAATACAACCAATTAAATCTCAGTGAAATAAATGAAGTGTGATGATTACTTTTGTATAGACAATAAAATTACTTGACAGTAATACATATTCACTTTCAAATTTCAAATCCCCGCGCCATTGCTCAAAAATCTTGTTTTGACATTTACCAAGACAGTGTCGTTCCAGTTTGGATCAATGTATCGATAAAAATCTCGATACTGAACTTATCGATAATCACTGAGTGTCACCGCTCTAGACGTAGATGGTAATCTAACGGACGGCTTGACACAATACTGTGTAAGCCGATAAAAAAATAGCAGACTACACGTTGAAAATATCAGCTAGAAAAAGACTAACAAAATAGTTCAGCGTACCTTGAAACCTATAAGGGGTAAAAATACTTGGGACAAGTAAAAAAGTGGAAGGCTGCAAAATAATTAGTTTTTACTCTACTGAGCAGCAGATGTAAGAATAATATTTCCTATTTTTACTCTAATGATATCAGATAGCCCTAAAAGTATCATTGAGATTAAGTACGATAAGAATTAACTGAAAACAGGTTTTTAACAATAGCCATTATTTTGCCTGAACGTCAATATCAGCACATTTATTACGAACCACTTATTTAAATTGTAACAATAAGAAAACTATTATGAACTCAAAACGGTGAAGGACAACATTGTCAGGAAATTGGCATGCTCTAGGACTAAAATCTGAATACATGCGCATCCTCCAACCCTCACTGGGCCCGCGTGGACGATTTCTGTCCTTTCCCTCCCATAGAGAGGGGTCCTGTGTCTCAACAGTGGGAACGTTATAGGTTTCCTATAAATATTATGAACGTTTATGTCACGTTCAAATATTAAACAATACACCAATTGAAAATAGAAAGACGAATAAGGTACTAGTGTTGGGACATCATCTTCATGTCACTTAAAATTAATATCGATACTATTTCCTATCCGTTTCGTTACCATGTCGGTAGATCGTTCCTCCTACCCTTGAAAGGTACAAAACCTCAAACATAACACATGGCTAGAATGGTAACAGAACAGCTGGTAAGTAAAACAGTCGCCATGTTTTGGTTAAGTACAGTCCACATAAAAAATAACATCCTGCGTATAAGATATCAATGAACGCGAGGCGATTGTACTGTATATCGTCATGCGGATATGTCTGTGTTATGTGTATGTTAAAATTTATTTAAATGGAATGGTCACTTCTAGAATGACCAAAGAAGTCGTCGTGTTATTTTTTTTTTATTTTGATATTTTAATAGTTGACAAGAATATACATACTAAAGCAATTATTATGACGTGTTCGTAATTTAAATATGTAGTTATTTTATAGAACGAATGTAATAGTGACAAAAACCAATTTTATATACTTTTTTTATTAAACATTCATTATTTTTGGCTGAATTTTACATTTAAAGAACTTATTTAACCGTTTTTTTTGTCTTACTTTTTTAAATGACTTATCATAACAGATATATTGCATAAATCCTAATTATTTTATAATATTTTTAACATTGGGTCTTTTTTATCTCAAAACTACGTCATTCTGAAATGAATAGTAAGATATAACGAAGTACCTTATATTTGAATATTTCAGAAACCACCCAGTCAAATGAAAAATACCTTAACCTACATACATTTCTGCACGTACCGACCATAACATTAACTATTTTCAGTTTTCAACGAAAAAAAAATATGTCGCACAATAAAAGTCACTAGCGAGCTCAACTTTTAATTATAGACTGGAAATGTCACTTACCAAAGCGTAAGGTGTGTAGAAAACTATTAAAGAAATACTTCAGTCACATATAATAGAGCAAAATATTTTTATAGACATACCGAGAGGCCGAATGGCCTGTCACCGCTTCAAACTCGCTCGCGAGCGGTAAAAGAATTGTGTCGTCTTTGGATAAAAACTTAATTAGTTGCCAGTAACATTAACTCTATTGACGATGATTAGGTAAAACTTGACATTGGAATAAAGAATTTGACAGAAGAAGACTTAACATAAGAATTTGACATTGGATTCCATGTAATAATAAGAACGGGAGAGTAACAGAGAATCGTTCGGCTCTTAATCTATAGTAGCTTACATTCTTAGGTGTTTTCGCTTCTGTAGACTTTGTCACGATAGAAACATAACCCTCCTTTTGTAGTTTCTAAAATAAAATAGCCTTCAAGCTCCTTCAATATCAAATTTCATCCAAATACACTAGTACTTTCGAAAATAAGCGCGTTTGAACAAACACCCTTTGTAGTTTTGTAAGTCTTTATTTAATTATGTTATGGTGTACAATAAAGAGTATATCTATCTATCTATCTATAAACAAGCTTTTCCTCTTTATAATATCAGTACTGATAACGGAGTCTTGTACGGTCTCCCCAGGAAGGTACTCTAACATGCGTTGGACACAGAACTCCGGAGTAGTCTTCTTAGAGGAACCGGGGCTTCCCTCCATGTGTTGAATGCTGCTGATGATGACCACAAGAATGGTTTCGGTAAGGTAATACTCCCACACTTCTCGGTCTTATTCCCAAGGATTAAACGCCGTTTAAGGTTTCTATCGCGCAGAAGCTATAGGTTTAGTTAAAGAGCGGACTCTATCAAAGTTATGAAGATCCTGTGTGGTAATTCTATCTGAATGTTCATCATGGAACTTATAAAAATCCAAAAGATTCCTCGAGGTAATTCAATTTAAACCTTTAGTACGGTTACGTGAACTGAAAAAATGAACCCCTTTAGAAATTAAATTTAACTCCTAAAGAATTTACAATTTTTAAGAATTGTTTTGTTTTTTTGTTTTTGAGCAACACGATCTTTGCTATAAATGTCATCCGACCGCTTCTGCTTGCTTTAAAGTCTTTTTAACCGACTTCTAAAAAAGGAGGAGGTTCTCAATTCGGATGTTTGTATTTTTTTTTTATGTTTGTCCGCGCAGAACTCCGTCGCTTGCCAACCGATTTGAAAAATTCTTATCTTGTTAGAAAGGGTATACTTCCCAAATGGTCCCATGAAAATTTTATCGAAATAGAACAAGCCGTTTCTGAAAAATCAACAAAAGTCTAAAAAAATATTTACGTTGATGATTTTTTCGTTTACTCTGCACTGTGTTTTTTGTTCGCGCATAACTCCGTCATTTCCGAAACGATTTGGAAAATTCACTGACCCACTAAAAAGCACGAAAATAAAAACTTTTTTGCAAAAAATAAAACCGACTTCCATATCAAAACACTACAAAGCCAAAAATAATTTTAATTTCGGAAGGCGGTGTGAAAAAATAAGAAAATACTAAACCAATAACACCGACTACCGAAATTAAAATTATTTTTGGCTTTGTAGTGTTTTGATATGGAAGTCGGTTTTATTTTTTGCAAAAAAGTTTTTATTATATGAAAAATCTCACTCAAAATCTCTATTAAATTTCACTTTCGTCTAAGTACAGTAGTCTAGTAGTAGTCGTCGTTTGTTCTTATATATAAAAAATAACTGTAGTGAATCTGAAGTCTGATATGAAATTCTCTTTGAATTGACTCATCACCATTATCCCTATTTCCTCAGATTTCATCGCATTTTGTGCCACCGACCTAACAGCCTCACAGCAATTACTGACTTCGTAATTAATATTACGTTCTTATTATATATTAATAAGTAATCTCTTAATAATCAAAGATCACAGTACACCGATACCTTTTAACATAACGTTTCTACAATTCTAATAAACTTGTTTATTCCGATCTTGCGCTACTTAATATCAAATTATCATTGTTAGGGTCGGTACACACTTAGACAAAACGCTGTACATTACTGCTAAACGCAGCAGATACAGATACTTCAATAGATACAGATTTCTTTAATAGAATTCGAATATTCCCCGTGAAATTTAAAATTGGAACTTATTCGAATTCAAATTTGAATGCAAAATAAAGGTTTATGAGAACTGAAAGCTTTCTTTAATAATGAATCATCATCATCTCCTTAGCCTTTTGACCTCTACAACCCAGTAGCTGGGCTGTTGCCCCCGATACCTCTTAGCTAGACCAGTGTCAGATTTACTGGCTTCTGACTACCTGTCAGCAGTTGCGACTGCGACCACTCGGCCGACGAATAAATGCAGTTCTATAAGTATTTACCGTTATTTAAAACAAAATTGTAAAGAATATGTCCCGTAGACGGGTTGTTGATGGGTAACAAAGAAATATAGAAAAGAAGCATGTTGCACCAAATCCAAATTAATTGGACAAAAAGAATGATGAATCGTTTTAAAAACAGTACGTCGCGACTCACTGTGAAATGACCCTAACTTGCAATAACGTGTAATACCGATAGCTTGGCTGTAGAATATTCGATGCTAACTAATTGTGGTATTAGATAGAGGTCCCACGCATATTGTTCGTAAATCATAATAATGTCTTGTAATAGCAAGGTGTATTTGCGCGGCGGCTTGTTTTATGTCGGTCCTGGTGAGCTACTGAATTGAAACCATTTCGATATCTACAACCTTTAATTTGACTGCGGATACCTATGTTAAAGAATTTTTGGCAAAAGTCTCCTCTACAGTTTTCTTTTCCCGGTGAGTTGTCCTCTCTGTCCAATCCGTCATGAACGCCTCTAAGTCGTCATGCTAGAGCTTTCTATGCCTTCCTAGGTCCTTTGTCTCCCACTGCTTAGTGACTAGTCCATCTGTCCTGATATATCCTATATATGTATATAACCTGCCCAATCCCACTTTAGCCTGGCAGCCTTGTTACCTACATTGGCTATTCCAGTTTTGGACCATATCATCATATTGCGTATTCGGTCATTAAAGGACAGTTCAGTATATTTTTCTCTCAATCCATTATATATATATCTACTATATAATTGCGAAATACAAATGCGATATTCTCTGCCTCTTACGCGTTCATGGCTAAACCGCTGACTCGAGTTATTGACATTTGGCATATTTGACGATTCGGAGTTATACGTAGGCATTTCTTTTTTCAACTTTCAACCCTTAGTATAAGAGATAAAAAACATTGACAAATCTTATGCAAATGATGTTGCAGGAACGGCTAGATTAATAACTGAGAAAGCCACATATAGTTGTCCAATAAGTATAGTATAATATTCACATTTATGCAACAACGATAGAAAATGTATGACAAAAGCTCATAATATTGTCGAATTGACGGCTTCAGTTTAGCTTTTAGCGAAAAGCGATTGAGAAATATCGATTAAAACCTTTTAAGGCAACACCGTTTTAAAAATTAAAAATAAATCGTAATTTGTCTATGATATAAATAGTATCTATTGTAATTTAGGAAATGTGTCATATTGTTCGTCACCTTTTCACCTTATTGACGTGAATGGACGTCATTGGCCGATATAATGAAATTGGTCTCAATAACGACTTTTAACGACGACCAATGAAATTCTAATGTCATTTAGGGTGAAGCTAGATTGTTTGCCTAAAATTTAAACGTGGAAAGTCTGAATGTATTGACTACCTTTTTTTTCTGAGTGGGAAAATCATTGAATGACTCCTACCGCTGCGGGTGGAACGGCAGGCAGTGTCAGACTTCTACTGACTAAAAACCCACCCTGTTCCTTCAGTTGACCTTGCGTTCCGGGGCCGCGGTATCTCGTTAGAATATTCCCGCAATAATACCTGTCGGCTGCTGTCATCTCACGGCTCTTGCCAAGTAGTGTGGGTTACACAGTTACTGGGTTGTGGAAGTTAGGCTGTCACTTTATATAAAATTATGGGGATTTCTGCTACATCCTGTTAGACTGGAAACTGACCTAGCATGGTCGATCTCACTGTTTGAATTTTGTGAAAAAAATGCATGAATTAGTTAAATAAATTATATTAAATTGTGTAATAGGTTTCGGGCGATCTTTAAATAAATGGTTGGAAAAAGAGTATGGAGATTGGTCAATTTAATCTGGAATTAAACTGGACACCCTCAGCCCATCAGTAGATATTTATTGTGTTTGTGCAAAAATGTTTACGTCGAAATATAGTTTAAGTATAGTATATAGGTAGTATTAAGTAGTTTTGATATATAATTTTATAATTTTATATAATTTAAAGATTCCACGAGAACACTGCCGACAAACTGTACTGCAGTTTGGCAGAAGATCTAACTTGTGAAACTTGTTTTAGTAAATAAATTAAATAAAAAAATAAAAAAATCTTTTTTCTACTAAGTAGTTATAATTATAGTCTAGTTTTTTCTTAAACAGAAAAAAATTAGACAGTTTTAATTAGTTTTGGTTCTTTTTAGGCTGCAGTAAAAAGGTGAATTCAACTTAAATGATAATATTTATCAGTGGTTAGTTGCGTCGCTATGTGCGTTTGAAATCACAAGTTGCAGAGATTGTCAACCTATCATTTCTAGTGCATACTGTAATCTTTACTTAATGGAATATTATCTTCATGGCATGTTTGCAGAAGTGTCATATTGCGATTTCATGAAGTCAGTGGGTAAGTCATTTCCCGAACTTAGTAATTTATTAGTAAAATTTTTTTATAAAACTACAAAAAGAAATCATACACGCCTTTCTCTGTGATTTTAGATTTTTGACGTATTATGTCGTGATTAATGTCAATTTAGGTCTTTTTCTCTTGCTATTTGTGATACTATATAAATGAAATATTTTCTTTTATTTTACTTGTAACATTCGACCGACAGTATTACAGTACAAATCAGAGTACAGTAACTCAAATAAAAACCGCAAGACAGAAGATTTGAAAGAAGAAATAACAATCGCTCTAACTAAACCAATACATACATAAGAACATAGGTTTTATATGAGATCTCTTATATGAGGTACCTAGAATATACTGTCTAGATTATTGTTTCAGTTTGATCTTCAATAATATATTTTTTATAAAACGTATTTTTTTTTTCGATGATTCCTACCTTTCTTTATTTTATTAGGTTTAAATTCATATGACATTTTGTGAACTCTTAGTATAATTTATATGAGTTATAAGTGAGTTTTAACTACAATACAGACCTCAAATAGGCATCCAGTAGTCATAATAGTTATACAAATAAATATAAATATCTGTATCGTATCAATAAAATCCCTTTCTCTGGCTAACGCATACCTAATTTAAATATTCAAATAGATATGTTTACACTGCCTTTTTAAATGAGAAGAAAAAGTTCGTAAGGTTTAAAAAGAATATGTCTTTTTAAACCTTACGAACTTAAAAATTGTACCTAGTCGGCACTGTTTTTGCAGTCGAAACTTAAGATACGATAGCATAAAATGTGTTATATTATATGTTTTTCGGATTTTTTATCACTTTCTTATAAAGCTGTAATTTAATTATTGCGTGTACAGCATTCGATATCTATAATATACAACTTGATACACAAGAAAACAAAACACATAATAAAACTAGATAAGTAAGACATACTCCAGTATTTCCATCAAATATTTATCTAGACTTCAACAAATAAGTACTAATAAATACGCACCATTAACAAACTTGTATAACACACGTATCGTTTAATAACGTCAATGTATAAAGTTTTCAATGTACATCACTGCCCAAAAACAAATAATAATAAAAAGCACAATAATCTTGAAAATTCAGTACATCCAAAGATTCGAACTTTTACCGCAACTTGGCACTATAGCTTTATCACATTTACAAAAAAAAAAAACAAGTTAAATAACTATGCACTTTGACACTTTCACGGGTTTTTTTTTTCTAAATTTGAATGTCTGCAAAGGTACTCGGAGGTAGTAAAAAGTTCGTAATGTGGGTAGCGGACGCGGCGAGGCACTGCGCTGGCGGCGGCGCTCGATCGACTGGAGTCGCAAGCGCACCTCTATACGGGCCGGCGCTGAATGCAGGGGCAAGCAACATTTGCCTTGGGTGTTGTGCTGCAATAAGCGATCCTGTAAATTCTTTGTGATGCATTAGCTTAGAACTAAGACATATATGGAAATTTTGAAATACTTTAATTCAGCTGCATTGAAATTCTTAATGAAATTCTATACGCCATTACCGAACAGCTACATCCGCAACCCTCATATTCCTATGTCATTATCTATGCTAGAATACGATGTCGCAATATCGCTTTAAACCGTCGTGTTAAGTAAAAACATTATAAAAATTACAGTGGATAACCAATAATTAACCTGCTATGCTTAAAGTAATATTATTATTCTGTTGGTTTTCAGGTTCAGAAAATTGTTATAATAAGCTTTTCATATTATTTAAAATATCTGGCTCATGTATACATAATTTAAAAAAATGTTGGTTATTCCTGTTAAAACCTGTTAAGTCAGCGATTGAGCACGTAAAGAGCCTATAAGTAGTAGTGAGGAAATATATTTATCTCTTTTCCTCACAGAACAAATAAGCTAACATTAGAAAGAGATCTGGCTATAACAATAAGCAGACTGGCATAGACCTAGCTTAATTAATGTCGCTTCAATAAGTTGTAAGTAAAGTCGGTACGAGTTATTTAAGTCCAAACTTTGCACTAGTCGTAATAAGATATATTTTCAATAGAATTTATCTCCAATTTCACAATTTTGGAAAACATCGAGCTTAATATGTTAATTTTGGCAACTTATTACGTTTAATGGTTTAATTTAAAACTTGGTTTACATATGAAATTGTTTAATAAATAAAAATTGTGTAAAGTGCAACTGGGAAGTTTGAATGATAATTTCGGCGTGGGATGCGTACGCGCAACCGGACAGTGGACACGTTTGATTAGTTGCGAGAATACATCTTTTCGTGATATCTCTCTCGCTCGGTCAGTCCGGCAGTATGTTAGAGGGGGACAACATTATGTTTACATCTTTATGGACCAAAGAGACGTGGCTTTAATGGGATCTTCCCAGATGTAGTGATCGGTTAATTTTAGTAGGTAGGAGGAAATCGTCAGTTACAACCGTTTTACATAGCGGCCTGTTTTTTATGTTATTTATTAAGCGCTAAAGACGAGTGCATTTTAATAGTCATCAGGTTACATGTTGAGTATTTTAATTTATATCTTTATTTATTGTGCTTTTTGTATCAAGTTTGTAATTGATTTCGTTGCAAACTATACTTGTATTGTATATTTTAGTTTTTTAGTATGTCTGTCTAATGTTGCTATCAGATTTATTTGTTTTGTATAGATTTGTGTTGAAATTATTTTAGTTTATTACCTACCTACTTCAAATTATTTTTAGATAGGTAATCCAGTTGTTCATATTATTTGGTTATTATAACATTTAGTTGTAACATTAAAATGGATTTTGTATTTATTGTAAAATGGCTGCTTTATTGAAACTTTGTTTAGGTATTCTATGATTTGGAAAACATTTGTTTTGGTACAAACCCAGTTTATCAACTTACAATTAAATCAAACTGCATCTGTAAAACCCACTTATTTTACTCGTATAGGTAAGTATCTAATGTCCATTCATAAATCATTTTATTTCTTTAAAAAATATTTTTTTTCTGTTTTCAAATTCGCACCTCATCACCATAACAAAAAGTTTCGTACCGTAACTTTAGTAGGTAACTTTATAAACACACCGATTTTGCTGTATATTAGCGCGGCGTGATGTTGCGTATGTGATTGGTTACCGTGGCGCCTAGGATGCTGCGCTCCATTGCACTGCTGCTTCTGCTTCGAGCTGCTTCTGAGGCTGGACGTTTCTGAGGTCTTAATACATAATCCCAATGATACTTTGCCCTGGCCGCGAACCCAACCCAGTAGGTACCTACTTTGCGCTCTGTGCCTGCTCAACTTGGCATTAGAAGAATGTTAAGTAAGTAGCTTACATGTAGCATCTCATTTAACGTGATTTTTTAGTTTAAAAATGTTTTATTATACGATAGAGATAGAATTAATTCATGTTCATCAACTTCAAAAAATAGATGTATTGCTGGGATTGGTTATTGTGCCACTTCTTCTCCAGTTGAAACTCTTTTTAGAGGACTGTCTTCAAGTAGCTTAAATCAATTATCATGAAATCCTTGCGTGATCCAAGATAACCTAGAAGTTTTTCCATTTTATTACATATTGATCACTTTCATAAATCTATAAGTTTTTAAGCTAACATGGTCACTAACAGTATCATTAAAACTTAAAACTCATAAACTTGCACCCGCAATTACTTCAGTTCATCCGTGATCATGGCGCTTGCAACAGTGCCGAAATATCAGAGACTCGAAACAAAAAATACACATAGTAAATATCCCGTTTCAAATTCATAAATATATTTAATTTTATAATGTTATCAAAGACAAATGTTAGTGTGGTGTTTACCTTTAAGTGGTTGTTACACTATTACTATTGGATATCCATAGTTTTTAAGTATAATTATCTGGGTATATAACAGTCGTTAGTGAACCTAATAAATAAATTTATTACAAAAAAAATACCATGACATCTTGGTGTCGTAAAGATGTACAAATGACAACCGGGACCAACTGCTTAACGTTAAACTCACAGAACAGATAAAGGAGGTTAGAAAGGAAATAGTTCCTGATTTGTATAAGAACGCGTGTCGCCGCTTGTCTCCCACTCTTTAGCTCCACTACAAGCAAGAGGCCCGTTAATAACACACACTTAAATCGAGGGCTTGCTACTGATTGTAACTCACTGTTGATAAACATGCGCCGTGCATTACGGCCAATCAGGGCAAAGGACAAAACGTCAATCGTTGAAGTGTGGCGCATGCAGAACATTGTAAGCGGACTTGGTCATTGCGTTGATTAAGCGAGTACATAACGGGCAATGTATACTTTTTGTAACTTGTTGCAATAATGTTGTTAATGTTCGGAATTTCATAGTGATCAGAATATTTTTATGTTTTTTACATAAAAATTTTAATTGAATGTTATTTTCGACTTACCGATGGAAAGATATACCTCCTCGCTCTATACTTGCGGTCTGATTTTTTGTTTTACAGGTTATAATTGCACAACACGGCATTTTAAAGCAGAGTTCTGTGTTCCGAAGTAATCCGAAGCGCACTAAACGCGGTGAATGAATTAATCGGTCGCGCTATGATTGTCGTATCATAAATGTGGCGCGCGCGCCACGCCCACATTACCATTCCAACCTTATTCATCTATTCCGTGGTTGAACTAACAGCTACCACAAAATACAACGTCCGACGGCCTATCCTCGCTGCCGTCATAACATGACACTGGCAGAATAGTCGACACCGGCTTAGTTGCCAACGAAGGAGAAAAAAAAAACTGCCTGACGTGCTTTCTGATTCCGAGGCACAGAGCTCGTCTTTAAATAATAACATACATATGGGCAGATTTTCAAGGTTAAGCAAGGCTTGTCGAGGTCGGTATGTGGTTAGGTGACCATATTAACCTCTCAAGGACCGCCATTATTTACGTCAACTATTAGTTGAGCCCCGCTGGCCCACAAATTTTGTGCCAGCGGGGCTCAACTAATACTTGTTTACTGGCACGTTTTTGTGCCGCTGGAGCTCTAGAGGTTAACATATCGAGATTCCTCTATCCTTCAGAAATCATATTAAGCCATTAGTACCGGCTGTAATTTGGACATCTTTAGCAGTCTTTACGGCCAGTCAGAAGCCAGCAAATCTGACACTGACCTGGCCAAGGGGTATCGTCTTACCCAGCTACTGGGTTGTTGAGGTCAGATCAGATCAGAGAGCTGCTGGTTAGACTAGAATTCGACCGTAACATAGAAAAAGGCTAAGCGGGTGACGAATCCTTGTCCACACACATTTCTTTACGTTTTCCATCGACTCATTCCCGTTCCTTCTATCAACCACATCCCTAAGATCTCTCGATCACATTGCTATGATACTTATAACAGTGTATGATAGTGTAACTATGATCAGTCGAGTGGTGACGAGTGTGAAACTTGCAGACTCGAGGTGTACGCCCCAGATAACATCTTGATTGTGTCAACTGCCTTGTTGAGTACAGCTGTACGACATTGTGGGGAAATAGAAGCGAATAAGTGAAGGGGCGATAATGTTGGTATGGAATAATAAAAATACACGGAATTAAGCTTTATCGTCGCATCGAGGCTGAGTAGAGCGTTTTGGAATCGAGAGACTGTAATACTATAATCTGTTGCTATGAAAATTGCTTGAATGTATCAAATGTAATTTTGAACACACTTGAAAACATTGTCTGTTATCTCAGCCCTCCTAAGAATATTTTAGATCTTTGACTAATATTTGTCTGAATATTTATAGTCAGCGTAGGTATAAGGCTTTCCAAAGATATCATCAATTTATACATTAAACCAGCTTTCCTTTCAAGTGTACACAAAAATGCGCGCGCATGTTTCGGAGATCATGAAAGTGGAAAATCACCCATAATGGACGCGCAGTTCTCTGTGAACGTCAACATACCTACATTGTACACATACGGGCGCATTGGAAAAGAAAAACAACGAATATTTTCATATTTCTCCGAAATGACAGGAAAGCTCGTGCCGGAGACTAAGATATTAAGTTCTTTGTAAATGGTGTTATGTCAACCGAGAAAACTACAACTATGTTCTGTTTTAAGTTTTACTTATTCATAAGCCAAATACCAAAGGCCGAACCTGGTTGAGATCCGATAGTTTAAATGTTTCAGACCTTTTTTCGTTCATACATTATGTAAACATAGTGATCACTTATGTAATCTACGCTAAGTGATATGTATTTAGTAAAAAAAAAAACACCTTTTTTGTTTCCCAGTTGACCACCAAGATAAAAACACACCGAAAACAAACTCAGATATCAAAGTCCCTTTTAAATTCCAAACATTTCGTAGGTACCTACTGGTCAAATCATATGAAAACCATGTAGGTTAAATGTCTGAAGCGCTTTTGAGAAAATAACCACACACGTTTGAATGGACTTGTCTAGATTGTGTAAGCATTTGTCAGTTATCGTGTATAATAAGCTCCTAGTGTAGCTCTAGAATATACAGTATGTTAACTAACAGAGGGCGTTCCCGTTAACCCACAATAAAGTATAAGCACATCAATTAGATCGCCACACACGCGGCCCGTCATTCATAAATAAATTGCGACGTTGCCATCCTTCAAGTACGCGTGTAGGTACAGAGTGTTTCTCTTGGGTATCAATTTAACCTTTTTAGTGATATTTTAATATTAATTTTTTTAGCATGTATGGATGCTATACTATTGCGGGTTAACGGGAACGCCCTCTGTTAGTTAACATACTGTAGAACGTAAGGAGCTCTATGATCGAACCATCGACTAAAATGTTCAGATAAAAACCTTCTATATCTCTCTATCTATTTAAATAAAAATCTTCATTCACTCGATTGGATTTAAAGGCTGTTAGAACAAATGGAGTTCGCTAACTATTTTTTTATTGTTTCGGTTCAAAAATAGTTAAGATATTTAGTATAGTTAATAAAGTTCTCTTAAGATATTTTAGGTCAACATATTACAGGCCTCACGTTTTCTTCATAAATGAGCTTTATTTTGCAAATTGGTTATTAAATAACACGTTTACAAGTCATTTTTTTTTTGTAAATTTAAACTAGATGAGACCGAAACAAATTCAAGGGTCCGTCTCTTTTAAAGTCCATACAATCTATATTTGTTAAAATATATGCGAACCTTGTAGGTTACCGTCTGAGGCGATCTTTTGAGGAAAGATGCTCACAGATTTGAGTGGGCCTGTCGATACAGTACAAGCATTTGTCAGATGACGTATAGCTCAACTTGAACAAGGAGCTAAACGATTCGACTAATAATATCAAGGTAAGGACGTTGGTGTATCTAGGCCGCAAAAAGCACTCAAACTGCCAGACAATCTTGTTTAACTCGAATAAAACAACCTACATAGTTCACACATTTACAATAGTTTATGAGTTTATGATGATTATGCAGTAATGTAAATGTCTGAAATGGCCTTTTGAGGAAAGAACCACACAGATTTGAGTAAACCCATCCTGTCAGTGCAAGCCTTTGTCAGTTAGTCTGTAAGCTCAACTTTGGACTACTAAGGAGCTCAACGACCTGACGAACAATGCCAAAGAAGGGTGTTTAAAGTAGGTTGCGAAAGTACTCAAAGTGCCAGATGTCGAGATTGTCGAAAGCGAGAGAGTGAAAAAGAAAAAAAAATGGAAAGAAAAACATATTTAAAAAATCCACATAATCCTCAGATAAGTGGTACACAATTACAAAAAAAAAAAAAACATTAAAAAATATATACATATAATATTAATAAAAAATATAAATAATTTACAAGAATCATTACTATTTGGGTCACACACAAATAATTAAAGAAAATATGTTATTTTTCATACTCTGTTCCAATAAATTAAAATGGAAACAAAAACACTCTTTTTTTATCCCTGATTTTATTTATTCATATGCAGGTATGTTGGTAGGTACATCTGTAACTTAAATACTGACTAGCTATTCACATCTATTAAACACGTATGTAGTAACGTACCTACATAAATACAATAACGAAATACACTTAGGCATCGAAGTAGGTTCTCCTTTAAACTGTTGTCATCCGGACACGTGCCAAAAAGGGCGGCAGCATTGTCACGATGAATGCTTATTCGTTGGACAAGGAACGAGCCTGCTCCCCTCTGTTACGCAAAATATCAACCTGGGGGCTTAGTATGAGTTTGCAAAACTATTATCGTTTCGAAAACTATCACTTTGTCTCTTTCTCACTCACACAAGTTTGATGCATGTGAAAGAAACAAAGAGATTTGAAAACGAAAACAGTATTTCAAACTTATATTAAGCCTACACTTGGTGAGAATCGTCCTCAAAAAAGTGACAAAGTACTTTTTAAGTTTCAAAAAGTACTTTGTCACTTTTTTGGGAACCGTTTTTTAGATTTCTAAATAAACTTTAATATTGTTAAGAGCTGTCAATACCAAAGACACCGTTAATCTTGTGCCTAATTTAAAAAAAAATGAAACGCCCGTGTTGTAAATTCAATTTCAAACATTCTCACAGTTGTCGGTTATTATTTTACTAGCTCATGTCCACGGTTATGCTTGTTTTCAAGATTTTTTATTAGTGTAATTTTTTTTAATTAACCTTGTTTTTTATGTTCAGACAAAAATTTCTAATGTAGTCAAAATAATTTATCTCATACATATAGTGCAGTTTAGGCAAATTCTAGTTTCGCGTCCAAATTCAAGTCGCATTATCACCTCAATGACAGCTAATGTCAAACCCTATATAAAATCGGAAGGCATTTTTGAGTTTCGTAATGCGATGCAAATGCGCACGCTCTTTAAAAATACGAGAATTGCTTTAGTTCCTTTGATGTCAGTTTGACACGCCTTAGTTTCTTATTAGATAATGGTCACGTAAGGGCTTCGCTATTTTATTTTGTGCCTAGCTGTACTTTAAGCATTATTACTGAGAAAACTTTTTGTTCCATTTGCGGTTCGAATAAACCCATTCTAATTCTTCTATGGTCGATTCACACCGCGGTCCGAAACAGCCTATTCCTAAGAGCTCTTCGGCGTTTCACACCGAAGTCCGAACCACTCGTGGTGCGAAACGACGAAACACCCATCTCATCGCCTCATTTGAAGCCAACTTACGCGAAAACAACTGAAATCTCTTTTGGTAACATAATCAAATCTTTTTTACACGTATTGCTCACGTGTTTATATATTATCTCAATTAATTATTAACTACTAGCTTCTGCCCGCGACTTCGTTCCGCGTGGGAGATTTTTCCCGCGTAAATCCCGATCCCGTGGGAATTTCGGGATAAAAAGTAGCCTATGTGTTATTCCAGAATGTCAAATATCTACCTACCGAATTTCATTCAGATCCGTTCAGTAATTTTTGCGTGAAAGAGTAACAAACATCCATCCATCCTCACAAACTTTCGCATTTATAATATTAGTAGGAAGGATGTAAGTATCTACTTTTTTATTTTATTTTAATCACTAACACTAGTTATAAGATGTGGGAGTGCATCGCGAGTGCTACTATTTATATCAAGAAACAAAGCATCATAGACAATTCTGTCAATAATGCAGGACTGAGGAGGAGTTATAAGTTGCTATATTGTTAAATAACATGCTGGATATTTGCCTTTTACCAACTATGTTGGGATTGATCCCAGTCTAACCTGGTGCAACTGAGTACTGATACTTCTTCAACAAGATACTTTTTGGAAAGATCAGTCTCAGATTTTCTGACTTTTGACTACTCGTAATGACTGTCAAAGGCTAATACTACACGGGCGGTTCTCCCGCCGCGGGAATCCGCTCGACGAAGCTGCCGCAGACTATTAGGAGTAGCCTGAACTCTGCAGTTAAGCCAACCCGCTCACAGAGGTTTCTGAGCTGGAGCACATGCAAATGCTACAAAAAAATTGGTCAAAAGTCTACTCGATTTATGGGACCTTTCCTATATCAACAAATAAATAAAAAATTAAATATTGTTCGTCTCCTAAAAACCACCTGCAGAAAAATAATAAGCAAATGGCTACTAAGTCTAGACTACACACAGACTGAGGCAATCCTACACATACCGCAATAAAACGTAGCATAATCACACTTCAGACTCACCTACACACCCACCACAATACAGCTACACTCCATATACACTAACACTAATATGTAGATTTCTTGTTTTTTTATTATTATTGTTATTAATTTTAGGATTAGGCCACAATTGTTTTTTTATTTTTTCTTTAATTTCATAATAAAT
The DNA here is from genome assembly GCA_943138885.2 of Tholera decimalis. Classification (NCBI taxonomy): domain Eukaryota; kingdom Metazoa; phylum Arthropoda; class Insecta; order Lepidoptera; family Noctuidae; genus Tholera; species Tholera decimalis. The sequence goes on from OW964570.2 coordinate 15,608,482, forward strand.
ATGTAAAGCTTTTCTTAAGTAAATTAATAGTTTTTCGTTAGTCAATAATATATTGTACGTACTATGAGTCGCCTCGACGGAAAGAGACTAGGCCCCTCGACACAGGGAATCCTAGTGTGGGGTCTAGGATGTTTTAAACTAAGAATTATGTACTATTTTTGGCACAATAAAGATTATAAAGATTATAAAGACTATCAAACTACACGAAACGCGGTTTATCGCTGTCTTTTGTTCATTTCAACATGGATCCGGCAATGATAACTGCGCTTGCAGCTCTATTATTAATAGAATTATTAAAAAAATAAAGTAAAGCGATTGATGTTTGGGTGGAACCAGTGTTAAGTAATCGCCACCACTTCCTGGCCTATCTCCATCCATAATTTCACTTTTAATTCCCGATTGACATAATCTTTCGACTTCACATCATACAAAGCAGGTCGATCTTGTATTTCAACAATAAAACGCTCCGTATCGCACAATGTCTCGTGCAAAATGACGCAAAAGCGGGAAACCGCCCGTGTAGTTTGAAGCGGTGGTTATCAGCAGCGCCTTGAAATCTTCCTGAACTGTCCAAGATGTACAAATGAAAGCTGGGACCAACGACTTAACGTCCCTGGCTGGAGGCTCGGCGGTTTGACGCTGCATGAGGCGGTCGTATTTCTCCAGCCTGTGAACCGCGGTGGGAAACCGCGCAGTGTAGTATGCAGCATATAACTTCTATATTAAATAATGGGTAGTAATAAAAGCTCCGACAAAAAAAGAAGAATTGTCCTTACTCAAAATATTAAATCTACTGCCTAAAATACTAACTTTCCGACTACTTTTGTCCGAATTAAAATGACGAAACGACCGAATCAGATACTGAAATCTTCGAAAAATAAACATGACTGTTTATTGCTATAATACTTTTCTACCAGCATAAATTACGTTCTACTGAAAACAATGCTTTGTAATTTTTATCTTTACTTGTCTACTATTAATTCATAAATGACCTTTCATATTTCATAAACTGTGGTGCTATTTTAACTGTAACATTATACTGAAAATATTATTCTGAGTGGTTATACAGAAACTTATAAAAAATATAAAAATGTACTTGTAACAATAACTTTTACTTGCATCATTTATCATGAATTTTACTTACCACAGGTATGCTTCGATATCGGTACTTATTTCAGGCGTTAAAAAGTTAGAACAGTCGTATCCATGCTTTAATCGAAAACCAAGTAGACTTTGATTTCCCAGAATATTTTACTATTATACTGTATTATTATTCGACAAATTTCCTAGTTTTTATAATGTCAGCGAGAACAAAGATAAAAATAAAACAAAACTCAGTTTATTATGAAAGTGTAGTTTTAATAGGTAGTAGAAAATGTTAGGTATACATAATTGTATTTTCAACACACTTGCTCGTAAAGTGAGCCTTATTATATCGTTCTTAGGGCCATATACCGAACTATAACATACACGTGTATAATAATATTACGCACTAGTGCATAATAGAATGATCCCTACAAAGTTAAGTTAGTACCTAACTGCAAATTATATGCGAGTAAACAGAGCATTTTCAATTTAACCGGGTAATACAGTTTTTTTTTTTTTTCTGTAACAACAAAGAGGTTTTATGCCACCGAAAATCTATTTACATTTTTGAAATAAATAAATGTGTCCCTAATTAAGACGAAAAAACATTTATTATTATCAAATTATTTATAATTCACAATAATTTCTTATAAAATATTTGCATTTTATCACAAAAATTATCATTTTGAAGTAGGCTGTATGGCTGTAATCAATCAACTTACATTCGGCGCGTGCAAAAAAAAAAAATTGCGCGCCATTTCCCAATTTTCCCCTAATTTTCATATTTTGTTTGTATCGCATTTGTTGCTGTGTGGTAAATAATTATAAAAATGTCAGGTTTTAGTACAGAAGATGAACAATTGATTGATTTAACCCCGCCAGAAATACTAAATGCAGCACAAAATGCAAACGAAAGCCTAATACCTGCAAAATCTAGAGAAAAGTATTTAGCTGCTTACGATAGTTTCCTGCAATGGAAGAGCAACAAAAAAACCCAGTCATTTTCTGAAAATGTGTTTTTGGCGTATTTCTCTGAACTCGCCAATACATACAAACCTAGCTCCCTGTGGTGCATCTATTCCATGTTAAGAAGCATGGTTAAGCTCAAACATGGTGTTGATATCAAAACGTACTGTAACCTGATGGCATTTTTGAAGAGACGCTCGGATGGATATATTGGTCGGAAATCTAAAGTTTTGTCACCAGCCGACGTTGAAAAGTTTTTGAATGAGGCTCCGGATAGTCAGTATCTAGCAACAAAGGTACGTTTCATATTTTTAATCGAAACGAATCTACAATATACAAGTGTGTAACTTTAGCATAATTTCTTAGAACTAATTAATTGATTTCTTTGCAGGTTGCCTTAATATTCGGTGTTACTGGTGCTTGTAGACGACAAGAGCTGTACAATATTACAACAAAAGATGTAGAAATCCACGGAGATATGCTTCTTGTCAAAATTACCCAGACTAAAACCAAGATTCCACGATCTTTTACAATCCAAGGAACGTTTCGTGAAATAGTGAAAAAATACCAAGATCTCCGTTCAACAAAAACAAAGAATGACCGCTTTTTCCAAAACTTTCAGAAAGGAAAATGTACTGCACAAACAATCGGTATTAACAAATTTGGTAATATGCCAAGAGAAATAGCGAAGTATTTAGGTTTGCCTGAGGCCGATTTTTACACTGGACACAGTTTTAGAAGAACGTCGGCTACAATGTTGGCTGATTCGGGGGCTGATATACTAACTTTGAAGCGACATGGTGGATGGCGTTCTGACGCAATCGCTGAATCGTAAAATCAATGACAAAATAACGCAAGCCATTAATTTGGAGCCAAAGGCAAAAAAGTTTTGCCCCGAACCACAACCATGTACATCTACTAGCGTGAGTTATTTGGTGCCCTCTCCTTCCAGTAATTTGTATGATTTACCTTTGTCGCCGACATTTACACAAGAAGTAAATGAAGGTACTAAAGAAGTGGCAAGTACCAATGTAACACAAACTGTGAAATTGCCATCAAAAACAATCCAATATCGTTTTGAAAATTGTACATTCACCAATTGTTTTAATAATTAAACGATTTATGCAATACATATTTGTTTTTTCCTCGCAAGTGTGTTGAAAAACGTCGTATGATACACGTGTGTATTGATGATTACCGTCCTCGGCTCTCTTAAGACCCTCACCTGACGGCTCGGGTCTCAATGGCGCCTCAGCGGTAATCACCAACATTACACACTTGTACCATAATGTACTATTATGAACTAAATAGGGAGGCAGGTAGTTAGTTGTCAGTAGGTACCTATCTTAATTATCTTTAACTGTGGTCTGGATTTAGTAGAACGTCCCCGTTTCCTTTTTTGTCCTATAGGTAGTGCTTTCGCTTCCATGGGCGGAGTCGCGAACTTGAATCTAATAGCGAGCCCTAAAAAATGTTTACAAACGTATTTTTTATAAAACTGATAGAGAGATATAGTAAGTTAGTAGTATCCTTAGTAGATTTATTAGTTCGTTGAAATTATAATATGAAACCAATAGCTACAAAAACTATTTAATTTTGTAACATAAACAGACAAAACACGCAAGGATCGGTCGTTGCAAGCGCACTGCGCTCGGATCTTTCGAACTCGCACGCGAAAACAGCGGAACGCGACCCAAGCCCGATCGCGCGGGCCGTACAGTTGAGGTATTTTCATTATTATTGAGAGTTAAAAAATAAATTTGATAACCAACAATAGAAATTAAAATAGTTCATGCAAGTTGTAAAAATATGATTATTTTAACAAAACCTTTGTTGTCGGTAACTTAGTAATTTTGTCGGAGGTTCAGTATTCTATTCGGAAGTTTAGTTTTGTTATTCGAAGATCCATTTTTTTTAGGAGAAAATGTAATTTGTACATGCTCTTATTTGTTGTTAAATTGGATATTTTTTTGTGTTTATGTTTTGGGTTTTTTGTCGGTAATTCATTATAACGCTGATTAATTAGAATAATAGTCGGCCACAGATCGCTGTAGATTAATTTGTTTTTCGGAACCATTATTATTTCCCTTAAATAATTGTGTCTAGTGCGGTTCAGAAGCGGATTCCCGCGGCGCGGGCGGGCGAACCGCCCCACTATGGGACAGAACCGTGCGTACCGTCTCAAAAATCTGTAACTTTTTTGTTGATTGAAGTAAATAGCTGAAATTTGGCACGTAGTATCTCCAGAGTATATACAATCAAATAATGACACATTTATTGTCAAATGTTTAATTAATAATATTTAAAAAAATATAACGAAAATAAAAATGTATTTTTTTAATATTAAACCATAGTTTGTTTAACTTATATTTATAATTTTACAGTTTTATGATATTAAACCTATTTTATTTTATATTAAGTACATATAAATCTTAAATTTAAATAAATAACAAATATGATATAATTATCCACTCCAAAAATATATTTTACAATTAATATACTAATTACTTCTATTTAAATAGCTAAAAGGTTCTTAGCTTCGTCTAACAATTCCTTGGAAATAGTGACTGATGGTTTTCTGATAGGTACTTGATATGTATAGATCGGACGTAAATATAGACCATGAAATACGTCTTGATTCGTTGCGGTTCTAGAGCATTTTCTAGCGTGATGCAATCTGAATTTTTTGTAATCTTTATTACGAGAATCTTGGGTATCCTCAGATAATTACCAATGGGTAGAACAGCAAAATGTCTTATTATACTTTCCCCATGTATTAAGATTTGATGTACTGAAGAAGGCATATTATACCACATATATTTTGTTACGTACAGTTGTGCGGTTGCGCGAGTATATTCACCAAATTGTTCTGGATTTACAGCAATGCCGGATGCCAAAGTTTGAAGAATAACATAGAGCCTTTTAATAAGTTCCTCGTCAACTCCTGTAATTTCTGAAGCGCAATACCTAGTAGTTCTCAAAAAAACGCCGTGCTGTATTGCCGTCGTTAACTTTTGTCAAGGCGCATCCATATCTCACATAGTTCAGCTGAGCTCTAAGGGTTCTTCATCACATACTTTAGACCTTCAATTTTTTATACATATCAGTAGAAGGGACTCGTCACTCTGAATAACTTTTGTCAAGGCGCATTTCCATATCTCCCATAGTTCAGCTGAGCTCTTAGGGTTCTTCATCAGATACTTCAGACCTTAGATTTTTTATACACATCAGTAGAAAGGACTCGTCACACTGAATAACTTTTGCCAAGGCGCATTTCCAGATCTCCCATAGTTCAGCTGAGCTCTAAGGGTTCTTCATCAGATACTTCAGACCTTTAATTTTTCTTAATTTCAAAAGAAAGGGCTAACCAAGCTCAATAAACTTTATGAACATAGCATGTCGATAATTTCAATAGTTTGGCTGGTCTGTTACGGTTTCTCCTCAGGGTCATAAGGTACTCCAGATCTTCCATGATCCTAATTTTGATAGTTTTCCCTTCATATAAGCACTAAACCCTACCTCTATGCCAAATTTCAGCTCTCTAGGTTTATGGGAAGTACTAGTTCTATTTTGATGATCAGTAAGTCTATATATGTCGAAATAGTACAACTTTGCTTTTGCATAACTTAGGAAATAAACAAGCTACAACCATGAAATTTTGTGGTTTAAGTGTATGCTGGTAGCTTACTAGATAACGATAATTTCAGCATTCTAAATTTATCCAGAGGTCCCCAAATAGGGGCCTGAAAATACGCCGAAATGGTTCCAGAAAAGGATGGTACGGCAGTGTTTGCTTTGCGCTCGACTTGGCGGGGGCACTGCCGTGCCCCCAGACCCCAGATTCTCTTCTTATGTCGCGCTCTTAATTACTGAAGGTCGTGTCCGTCTTGAAAACTCTTAGTAGCCTAGGTCGTAATCCTTCTCCATCCATTCCTATCTTCGGCTTTCTTCAACGCTGACGTGACTGGAAGGCCCGTGAGTGTCGTGATCTGGTCAGTCCATCGGATGGGAAAGCGACTTATTGTTATAACAACTTGCATTTTAAACATTTCATTAGAATCTCCACCAACGATGCAAACAGACCGCCAAACTGACCAATTCACGTTTACATTTAAAATAATATTATTAATTAAGGTATTACTCGATTCTCATAGGGCTATGTATCAAGGCAGTTTGACAACTATCCCAATGGAGCTATTTAAGTGTTTGTCTATGTGCAAAATAAATTTGTTGTCGCCTATAACAGGAGTTAAAGCCAGCTGCTTAAGTACATACGCACTGTACCTACGGCCGTTAATCATTGCAGTCTTAATTCTAAACCGAGTTAGACAACGTCATTGATTTTCGATATCTTAAAAGCAAGATTTATTATGTTTTAACACGGTATTATAAAGATTGAAGGAATAGGATTTATGGACCCTTTGGATTTATCACTTATCAATCAATTTAGAAAAATAAGACCTAAGAAAAATACATACAAATTATTTATACTGAACTATAGGATTTTGGTATATCACAAAATAAATATATCTTCTTAATCTTAACATGGTATAAAGCAAAGTCGCTTCGCTCTGTCTGTCCCTATGTATGCTTAAATCTTTAAAACTACGCAACGGAAATTATGATGCAATTTCTTTCAATAGAAAGAGTGATTCAATAGGAAGGTTTTTAAGTATATAACATGCATAATACACACATCAAAAGTGTCTAGGGATCAAGCATTTTTATGCGGATTTCTTGAGATTGAGATGTGGCTTTGTAATAAATTTATGATTTTATAAATTTATATGGATCCTTTTTGATGCATTTCATAATTTGAAACAGGAACTGTTAATCAAATTCGAGTAAAAGATGAAAATCAGCTGTCAATATTTTCCCTATAAAAACATACAACGCATTGAAGACATTATTAGTGCTACTGTTTCCCTACTACTGATTAAAACCAACGTTATTATGGAGCGGCGACGTCATTTAAGCAGGGAAGAAATGCTCTGAGCCGTGGGAATGATAGAAGCTGGTTCCCGGCAACGTACTGTGGCTTTAGCTCTGAATACAAGTCAGAGTGTTATCAGTCGACTTTGGACACGTTACCGAAGCACTGGTACCGTGGCTGAGCGCCATGGAGGACGGTATCGCTGCACCACACGGAGACAAGACCGATACATTCAAATCTTAACTCGAAGAGCTCCAACAATAACCGCCATGATGTTAGCCGTGAGGCTTCATCACTCTTCAGGGAACTTAATTAGCGACCAAACAGTCAGAAACCGCTTGCATGAAGTGAACCTTCATTCCCGAAGACCGCTACGGGTACCACCTATAGCAATGCACAATCGTAGGATTCGATATCAATGGGCTCTTGAACACAGAAATTGGGCAGAAGAACAATGGCGTTTCGTGTGCTTTTCTGATGAGTCTCGTTTTGGTATGAGACCGGATACAAGACGTATACGACACTGGAGAACCCCTGGACGCCAACAGCGATTAAAATCCTGCCAGGAAGTCCATCCTTATAGTGGTGGAACCATCATGGTATGGGCGGGTATTTGGATCGGCGGAAGAACTGAGTTGATTTGGATCTGAGGCAACCTCAACGCTCAAATTTATGCTGAGACGATTGTATCTGACGTCATCGTTCCTCTACAAGTGCAAATCGGTCCCTTATTTCAGTTAATGCATGATAATGTACGACCGCACACCGCAAGAGTTGTAAGACAGACTCTCGCCGCAGCTAACATCAATGTCCTGCTCTGGCCTGCTCAGTCGCCAGACTTGAACCCGATTGAGCATGCATGGGATATGCTACAGAGAAGAGCTCTGCCGAATATGGAGGGTATCCAGTCGCAAAAAGACCTTTTTTTGTTGTTGCAACGAACATGGGCGGCCATTCCACAGCGTGATTTGGATGAACTCATTTTGAGTATGCGAAACCGATGTTCTTGTGTTGTTAGTGTTCGCGGTAGAAACACGGATTATTAATTGTTTAAGTTACCCAATAAAATTTTAAAGAAAACTGTTATTTCAGTCTTTTTTTCGAACTTTAATGTTAGTGGTTCAAATGTCAAAAATCCCTTTATTAGGAAAATGGCAAATTTCTTTATTAATGCAAAGGTGACTTGGTTTATCGTTACTGTGACAAACGAAAACACTTTATTTGATGAATCCTTAAAGAAAATTTTAATTAATATCAATCAGGAGAAAAGTTATTGCAAAAATATATGTTGATCCCTAGACACTTTTGATGTGTGTATATAGTTGAGGAATACCGATAATTTTTGAGGTTTCTAATGTGATGTCGCAAATAAACACATTTTTTGCGCTTGCTTTGCAAACGCTGGCTGAACCCTACGAGATAGATCAAAACAATGTACTACAGTATTGTACACCTTAAAAAGGTCAACAAAAAAGTCCTCGATGGCATCTGTCTATCTCTTATAGATAACCCACAACAACCATTTTTTATCCTTACTTTTATTTTACGAAGCGCTTTTAAGCAATACAGCTTTAATCCTTATCCAATTAAGTACCATAAATACATTGTACATTTAATATAAATCAATATTGCCGTGTACAGAATATAATTTAACTAAATAGTTTCGAAGATATTACAGATTTAAAATGCAAGGACATAGCGGTTACGGCGCGTTGCCGGCGGAGGCACTGCGCGCGTGCCTATGTTGCTTAGATTTGAGCGTTGAATGTTTTTCCCATGGTAAATTATGTGTCGCACTTTCAAGAGTAATTACTAAAGAGAACATGGATGTCGAATGACAAAAAGGCTGTCAACGATGTATATAAAGACATTCTATAGTATATTTAATATAAACATTGCACCCGTGCGAAGCCGGGGCGGGTCGCTAGTGATTTTTAAAATCAAAGTTTCAGTTCTTTATTATTTTTAATCAATTATTTTATAATGAATTAAAAATGTGCTGTATAAAATGCAAAATATACATAATTAGCCTATAAAGTTCGCACAGCAGGGATACAGGCCTCCTCTTTATGAGACAAAATGGGCCGTAATCCACCACATAGGCCCAGTCCGGGTTGATGGATGTCACATGTCTTCGGATTTTTCGGTTCTATTTCCTGACGATGTTTTCATTTACTGTTTTAAGAGGAGTGATGATGTTGGAAATTACTCAAAGTAATGTGCCTACCTGATATTACACCCACAACCTGCTACTCGCACTTAGTCGTATCTGTAATGAAAAGGCCACCATTGCTCTAAATAAAAGAATACGTGATTAATCTTCTTCTTCCATGCTTGCTCTCTTTAATTGGGCAACTGTCCTCGTTCTAAGGCGCAAGGACACTCAGTCCTGGTCAGTGCTTTCAGCTGAGCTCACTTCATGCCTTTGGTACCTAGTGGTTGTCCACCACGTGGCTGGCAGTCTTCCTCTGCCCTCCCTCCTCTTTGAATTAGCCAGGCCTTTTTGACTGCGTGATCTTCTTCATGCTTATTGACATGACCGACCTATCTCAACCGGTTCTCGACCATCTTTTCCGCAAACGGAGCGACTAATAATACGCAATTAATATTGGAAAAAGCTCTATCTGCTAACAAAAGAAGAATATAAGACAGAACGCGATGGCGGAGCACTGTGGAAGCCCTCTGCCCCACCTAGGGGACTTAGGACATTAAGTCAAGTCAAGTCACTGCGAAGCACATTACTTCTGTCCACAAGATGCTACATGGCGCCTGGGTACCACACCGCTACAAGTTCCAAGCTAAAGATAACAATATTGAAATGGAATAAGATAACAATGATGTGTGCTCCTTTTCTTTAGTAAGTACACCCCTTTATAATTGTTTATATTATGCTGAGCTTGCGCGGCGGTGTGAAAAGTGGAGAAGAGAATACGACCATAAATTTACCATAGCCTAGACGATGATCTCCTTAGTCTGTACAAAAAATGTATTCAGGATATTTTTTCTATTTTCATATTTTTTCATAGACTCTATTTAGCTACTTTGCTTCAAGGCTTCAACGCAGGGTCGAATATCCTGCGTTTAAGCACAAAAACTCTCACACCATGAAGGTTTTAAGTCAATTCAAAGCATCTTTCACTACAAAATGGCAATTTCATACTTTTACTCGTATTATTTAGATTATTTGAAAATATTTTTTTGTTATTATGTTGATGTCACATTTTATTTTATCCTCACTATGTGTTCCTCGGGATTAGTATAGTCGGTGTTTTCATTTCTTGTCGTATCATCTTCCCCACCGTGTATATGTATCATAATCATAGATCGGAATAGGTAGAGCTGTTTTATGTACTTGCCATAAGCTAGAATAATATGGATATTTCGCGAGTCCAGGGATTTGGTTTTTAAGTAGTAAAATCATAAAAAAGCTATTCTCGCCTTCGGGACTAATGAAAGATTACACTTCCTTTCTGACGGGTAAATATAAGAAGGACGAGATTAAGGATAGTATAATAAATAGATAAACTTGATTCATTAAACCACATATATTTTTTTACGTAACAATTTCTTTTTTTATTGATAATAGGCTCGCGTTTGACCACCATCTCACCTGATGGTAAGTGATGATGTGGTCGAAGATGGAGCACGCTCAACAACAATCATTCAAACATTTTTATTCTGAAGTTGTACAAAAACATTTACAGTTGTAAAACCATTTTTATACATATTGACAAAAATAATTAAATTCAATAAAATCCCGTAGTATCAGTCGGAATCCCGTTTAATATCCATATTAACATCAATGGTTGCGGTCAATGAACCTAAATAGCTCTACCTATTCCGATCACTGATCATAATCATTTTTCAACCGACGACCAAAACAGGAGGAGGTTATCAATTCGACGCGTATATATTTTTTTTATGTATGATCACCGAGTACTCGAAGACGGCTGAACCGATTTGGAAAATTCTTTTTTTGTTCGAACGGGTATACTTCGAAATTGGTCCCATTGTCACCAAGTTAGGATCTGATGATGGAATCCTGGAGAAATCGAGGGAACTCTTCAAATATTATAGGCACACCTATGGCGTTTTGAGTATTTCTTATAGTAACTTGTGCAGTTGCTCTCAAAAAGTACCATTTGGGGAAGTGGAACTGATGATGAAGACAACAGATGGCCGCCGAAACTACTCAATAATAAGTATTGAGTGGATTGCGATTCGATTACTTGAATACGGATATTAAGCACTTTATGCTCGTCACAATGCATATGGTGAAGTAGAGCTGATGGTGAAGTACCAGGAGAATTCCTCAACAAGTAACGGCCCAGCATTGGGAAAAGCAATATTTTGTAATAGGTTATAATTAGTTGACATTCAGGCTCTTGTAACTAGGTAAATTAAAAATCAACCAACTAAAAAGTGTGAAATGAAATCTTTTTAACAAAAAATTAAACCGACTCCCTAAAAACACTGCAAAGTGAAAAATAACTAATTTCGGAAGTCGGTGCCAAAAACGAAAAAACAAAACTACAGACACCGATTACCGAAATTAGAGTTATTTTTCACTTTGCAGTGTTTTTTGGGAGTCGGTTTAATTTTTGTTAAAAAGCTTTTTATGATAATAGGCTCGCGTTTGACCACCATGCACTTATAAGCTAAATATGCTTGTGTCTTGAACTATTCATTTATTTATTAAGTAGTACTTAGCAAATGTGCGTTTTCCTTTAAAACCTAGCCTTTAAACCCTTAGGAATCACAACATTACAATATAAAAATTAATCAACAAGGGTTATACTCGTACATCGTAGCTGCGTAGCACTTTCGTAGCAAATTTTAGCAACTTTTTAAACAACAATGTCCTTAACAATGAACATTAATTACAGTCATACTAAACGTATATATCTTGAAAACTTACTTATGTACCTACTTAATAATAATAGCAATAGTCCTCCTGACCGATTTCTACCACAGCAGCCAATCTTAGTGGAGATTAGGCAGCGGCGCAGGAGATGATATATAGTGCATAAGTATGTATGTGCAATTGTGCATAGATACAGATGCACTCTTTGTTCCGTTCCTCTTATAATTCGATGGCACGGCAATCCCACACGACCGGAGTGAGATCAGGCGTAGCGTAGGACCTACGGCTTCACGTGGTTTCCAAGACACAAGGTATCACACCGCCGACTTCCAAGCCCCAGACTAATTCTAAGAAATTTCTGATAGAAAAATGCAAAAGCAACTTTTGCCCTGCCCGAATTGACCCACTTGTGACCACTAGATCAACGAGAGTGTTAATGTACTTAACACGCTTATGTTTCTTCAATCGCGTAATTTTCATAAAAAGGCGTACAACATTTTTGTTTATACCTATAAATAAACATGATTCTCTGGCACTTATCGTATTTAATTGTGTCTGCGCACTATAATCTCGTCTCCAAAATCTCTCCAGACATATTACTCGCCATGACGCCCTTTCTAAGAAAATTAACTTCCATTCAGTTCAAGATACATAAAATATCTATACTTATAATAAATCTGTAGAGAGGTCAATTCTGTACATGAAATATATTTCCAAAATAACTATTAGGGTTGATTAAGGATCGATACTGATGCCAAAAATGCAATCAGTAAAATTTTTGTCTGTCTGTCTGTCTGTATAACCGTTATAGAAACAAAAACTACTCAACGGATTTTAACGAAACTTGGTACAATTATTTTCGTACTCCTGAGCTGGTTATAGTATACTTTTCATCACGCTACAATCAACAGGAGTAGAGCAGTGAAGGGAAATGTTGGGAAAACGCGAGAAGTTACTCCATTTTTTAAGCTTCCGTCGCGTGTGCCGTTAATGGTTAAAGCTACATAGAAATCATTTCATGACGGAAATGTGGAGAACATTTCCGTCATGAAATGTTTAAATTAATTAATTTTTTTAATTAATTAATTTAAAATTATTTAAAAAATATCCCACGACAGCAAATGTCTATCTTTTATGGTTGACTCACAATAACACGTGTAACTCCCGATAGCTTAACAGTTTGAAGCTTTCTGATTATAATATTTGTCTACTCTTACGTTTATAATACTCTCAGTCACTCCTAACTGAAAAAGTTAACATTATTAACTATTCTATAAAAAATAATCATATAAATCGGTATAGAAACACCAAAGTTATACATGAAATACGCTAATAATAAGCCATCTCGCGTGAATACTGAATCATGCTATAAGGATTATTTTTGAGAATCGGTCGTCGCGCTCGAGGCGTCTCGCGGCCGAAGGTATAAAATTTCGTTCTATAGGTACTTAAGCCTCATGTGAACGTGATCTAAACAATATTACCAATACATTAACTTACGCTGACGGAGTCGCGGGCACAGCTATTAACAATAATATTGTGCGGTTCCATATTGCGATATTTTTCTACAGTATTATAGATTGACATATTATATTTCCCTACTTAATTACGAAAGTTAATCTGACTGTTGCATCAAAATCACTGAACCGTGAGGAAGGACATAGGCTACTTCTTTTTTACGAAAAACGACGGGAACGCGTATGAAGTCGCGGGAAATAGCTATCTATACTAATAATATAAGGCTGAAGAGTTTGTTTGTTTGAACGCGATAATCTCAGGAACTACTGGATGAAACTGAAAAAATATTTTTTAATTAAATAGTCAATTTATAGAGAAAGGCTATAGGCTATATATCATTACGCTAAGGCCAATAGGAGCGGAGCGCCAATGAAGAATGCTTCAAAATCAGGGTTAAATTTAACGTTAGCCCAAAGTAACTATTCCACGCGGACGAAGTCGCAGGGAAAAGCTAGTATACAATAAAGTATCCTATCCTTGTGCTAAAACAAACGATAGGATGAATGAACTTTTCTAAAGTACTCTTGAAGGCAAAACCTACCAATAAGATTTTGATGAAGCTTTACAGTATTAAAGCTGACTAGACATGGACATACTACTACGACTACTCATGGACTAACACATGGCTAACATTTATAAAGGGAGAAACTACTAATTCCATGCGATTAGAGTCAGCGACGACAGCAAGTCTTACTAATACTATAAGGCCGTGCGCGCACTGCCTTGCGGTGGCCGCAATTGCGGTAGTTCTACCGCACCGGTAGAATGACCGGGGCCACCGGTGACTACCGCACGCGTTTATTCCACCGCAGTGCGCGCACTTCTATGACACTCCATACTTCACAGATTTTGCGTTTCCAAAACGCAACGCAGTGCGCGCACGGCCTAAATGCGAAAGTTTGTGAAGATGGCGGTATCGATGCATGGATGTTTGTTACACTTTCACGCAAAAACTTCTAAACGAATCTGAATGAAATTTGGTATGAAGATAGTTAATATCGTGGAATAACACATACGCGACTTTTATCCCGGAATCCCCACGGGATCGGGAGAAAACCCTCCCACGCGAACGAAGTCGCGAGCAGAAGCCAGTAGGTAAATTATAATAAGCATACATTCTTTCAGAGTATAGTGACATTAACCACCGTGACAGTTCAGGGACCTCCCAGTAATGATTTGTGGTAATTAAAGCGAAAGGAAGGACGGCTTGTGGTATCGTGCCATCAGAAAGTAAGAGTGTGACAATTTCACGCTCGCGACGCACGCGCTGAACTTGACGTCTAATGTGGGATTGTGTAGCGACAGCAGACGACGGCTTTCCGTGGTTACACATTTAGAATTTTAGATAAAAAACAATACTTTAATACTAGTGAAATTTCGTTAAATAACATTAAATAATTACATTAAAATTTAAAAATAATATTACGACGTTTATTTCAGACAATTTTGCATCCATGTGGCCACAATCATGGTTTTAATAGTAATAATTATTTGCTAAATACTTAGTTTGTAAGTTATTTATCTAAGTTTAGTAACGTTTTTTATTGTTTTGTATTTTCTGTTAATTTGGAACGCTGGAGAAGGAGAGGAGAGGAAGAGGAGGGCGTTAATAGCTACAACAAAGTTTGTAACTAATGTAGCTAATTAGCTATTATTAATTTAACATGTGTTTTTGTTTCAGATAAAGATTAATTTAATTTAATATAGTGTTAGTAACAATAACTTACAATCTAGTAGTAGTACCTATTAATAAACATACCTTTATTTTGAAAGAGTAACCCAAGAGACTTTATTTTATATCTGAAAAAAAAAAACTTATTAGCAAAAAATAGAACAGACTTCCATATAAAAACACTACAAAGGCAAAAATAACTTTAAATTCAGTAGGTGGTGTCAAAAAAAGAAAATACAAAACAAATGACATATTGTTACTAACACTATATTAAATTAAATTAATCTTTATTTGAAACAAAAACACATGTTTAATTAATTATTAGCTAGTTAACTAGTTTTTTTTTCACGCTTTTTGTTGGATCGGTTTGTATTTTATCTAGTTACAAAAGCCAAAATGTCAACTACTTATCACCTTTTACAAAATATTGCTTTTCCAGGTGCAGCGCCGTTAATTTTTGAGGAGTTCTCTTGGTACTTCACCATCAGCTCTACATCACCATATGCATTGTGACGAGCATAAAGTGCTTAACATCTATATTCAAGTAATCTAATCGCAATCCACGAAATACTTTTTTTGAGTAGTTTCGGTGGCCATCTGGGGTCTTTATCATCAGTTCCACTTCCTCAAATGGTGCTTTTCGAGAGCAACTGCACAAGGTACTATAAGAAATACCCAAAACGCTATAGGTGTGCCTATAATATTTGAAGAGTTCCCTCGATTTCTCCATGATTCCAGCATCAGATCCAAACGTGACGACAATGAAATCAATTAAAAAGTATTATACCCTTTCAAAAAAAAAGAATTTTCCAAATCGGTCCAGCCATCTGCGAATTATGAGGTAACATACAAAAAAAAATTTAAGACGAATTGAAAACCTCCTCCTTTTTTTGAAATTGGTTAAAAATACACTAAAATAAAAACCCTATACTATACATATATCCAAAAATAATCTAAAATATGACGTCCAGAAATTCGTGCGCATCGCTGTCCACTGGTAATGTGCCCAAAAGACTGGCTGCAATGCCACGTTGTATGGCAATGCTTATCCTTAGCCTCTGTCCAAGGTAAAAGCCAGCCCTTCACGGTCACGCGAAGTGTCGACTAGGCGTCTGGAAAGGTCTTTAAATAATTTGTGAGCTCCAACCAACTCGAACCCCACGATCCCAGGGTTTTAATCCCAAACGGCTCGAAAAGCAACGAGGTTATTGTATTTCCGCCGCTTGAGGTTCTCTACAGCCGCAGCTGCAGCGCCAGCACAGCAAGATGAGCTATGAAGATGGGATGGTGCAAAAGTATCAACACAAGTTGCATCCCACACTAAGGGCCTATCCATCTTCCATGAAAATAAAGACGTGCCGTCCGGTCTTTTGCCATCGTCGCGTACCAGACCATTTGATTCTAATACAGCCGGAACGCCGACGGTGACAAGAGCTCGTCGGATGATGTCGTTAATATTCGCATGCCGTGTTATGTGACCCGCGCTGCGGCCGGCTTTGGTAACCGAGGTTGTTGACAATTTCGCAACAGTGGCATGAATGAGCAAAAAAAATTACTAAGAATTGGCGAGTAAAAGCTCCCCGCCACCGCCATCGTTTTCAGCATGCCGTTGAGACTCTCTCTCACCCGCCTTAGCAAAGATGCTGTCATTTTGCGCAGAATCACATGGAAGCCATCGACGGCGTAGGCTTGCGTGAATATAAAACAACCAATATTAACGACCAATACTTTAAATTATTGACGTTGCTAAAGAGGCCGCTAAGTTGAAGTGGGCCTGGGCTGGCCACGTCGGGCCACTGAATTGTGGACCAAAATCACCACTTTCTGGAGCCCTGACACAGCCAGAAGACGTCACCTTAGACCTTGAAGAAGACGGCAGGACGAGCTGCTGGACTACTAAAGACAGCTAAGAACTAGTGGTTTACTTTGGCCCCGGACAGAATCACATGGAAAGCTTTTGCCCAGCAGTTGGATGATGTAAACTAATAGTATCCGTATCAATTAAATAATACTCCGTTAAATGAGTGACTTAAGTGCTAGGTTTTTAGGTTCTCTGCATCCCACATTAGGATTCCCTGTGTCGTAAGGTGGCTTTTTTTGCACTATCAAACCATGAGAGTTAAAATTAAAATTATTTTCCGAGATAAAACACCCATTTTCAAATAAGAAATTCAAATGTTCTGAGATTTTTTTTATTACGATGAGCCTGCTCTTGACTTCGATTTCGCCTGATGGTAAGCGATAGATGAGATCTACGATGTGACGAGCGAGCCCAGAAGATGCCTATTTACTCTTGCTTTAAAGGCTGAAAGGTCATAAGTGGCAGGGAACACAGAAGCCGGCAGAGAATTCCACAACTTGGCTGTGCGCACAATAAATGTGGAGGAGAAGCGCTTGGTATGACAAGACGGTATATCAACTAAGTGTGGATGGTACCCAACTAAGTGTGGATGGTACCCAGCCGTGCGTCTGGTAGACCGGTAGTGAAATGGAGATGTAGGAATCAGGTGATGGAGCTCCTGCGCACACTCCCCGAAGTACAATCTATAGAAAACCGACAGGCAAGCAATGGTTCGCCGATGAGCCAGACTATGACGCTTGCCCGATAGCACCTCGTCGCCTATAAGCCTTTTAGCCCTGCGCTCGATCGAGTCCAGTGCACCAAGTTGGTATTTTGCAAAGCCATCCCACATTTAAATCCATCCAAAATGTAAATAAAGAATCTGCTAATAAATATTTTATGAACCAGCACTTCGATATGTCCACTAGCAGACCACAGGTTAGGAACCAATGCTATAGACAGACAAAACTTTATAAAAAGTTTATTTAGGTTTTAGTACCGTAGTAGGCACTTTATCAAGCGCTTGTAGTTGTTTTCACACAGATATTTTGAAACCATCGCTAGACAATTAATTTTTTTTTATACGTGTAGAAGACGTATTTGCCTAAAGCTCTAAGGAAAGCCTTGTTTTTTTACTATAAACGGTATAAATATAAGGAGCTTGTATGTAAATATACTAGGTATACAAGTTAACTTGTAAAGTAGTATAACTTTATAAGTTGCCGCCATAGTTGGTAGGTGCAAGCCAATACATTAAGTATGTGCATGTTTTAACGATTGGTTTAAAATGTGTATTGATAGTTTGGCACAGGTCAAAAGAGTCGCACGTGGCCATATTCTGCATCTTTATGTGACATTCTGCACGTCGTTTTCTAAGAAATATGTGAGTAATAGAGCCATTTATATACTTAAAACATTTTCACGAACAAACTTATTCATTTTTTTGTAGCTGCAAGACTTTGAGCATGATTTGAATCCCCAGTTTATATTCTGAGTTGCATATAAATCCAACGCGAAACATTAGATGTTTCAATATACCCTTATTTGAGTGAACCCAATACTATAATTAGAAGCCTAATTGCTTAGTACCAGAATTAATGTAATCGGCCAGCTGTTTTCATTTTGACTTTTCTTCAGTATTCATTGTTTGTTTAATGCTGACACGCAAACAACTTTTTAAATATTATTTAAATGTAGGGAGCAATGGACCTTGTATTATATTTATGATCGCGAATGAAATTGTGAGTTTATAAGTTACACAATTAGGATGGAGCAGGCATCTTTCACAATCAAAAGGATCTACCAATCCTTCTCTATTTTATATTTTGTCAGCTCAGTAACGTAAAAGACGCAATGAACAAATAACAAAACAGGCATGATAATTTTCGATCAATTTCATAAAATTGAATATTAGACACTTAGTCTAAATCCATCGAAACTACAAGGACCGCCCCAGATATATGTCGTAGTAAGTGATGCAAGTTATTCACATATACGAAAAAAGCCCAAATGTCGCTCTACAGCATTAGTATTATATAATTATATAACCCGGGTAGGTTATATAATACTAACGTATTAATTAATTTATTTATTATTAATTTATTTTTATTTATTTATTTTCCTCTAAGTTGCTAGGGTTAACAACTTAGAAGAAAATAAATAAATTATTAGATAGGTACTAATAAAAGCATACGAACAATGACCACATATATTTTAATAATATTAAACAATTAAAATATAAAAATATGTATATGAATAAATAGTAATAAAAATTATTGTATTAAACTATTGCATTATATTAGTACACATATAAATCGACCAATCAGGGGATCGGCACTGTCTCTCCTTAACACAGGCCGACTTTCGGCCTAGCTAGGAGAACAGTATCTCACCTGTTTTGTATTGCATTGTATAATATAATAGAATCTAAAATTACAGAATTCCAACAGTTGTGAACATTGCAATCCCATTATGATATAAATACTATTACTATTACTATTACTATTACTATATTATCTAACACCAAAATATTTTATCTTCAACATTTTTCTCTATTACTTTTTTACTACCACTCCACGACTCGAGTCGATGCTTGCGCAGATCTCGCCGAAATTGTCTCTGAGCAATTTCCCGCCACTTTCCATATTGTCTCTGATTGCGTAACGCACACATGTTTGGTAATTCGATTGCCTAACAACCAAAGTCTATGAGTACAGAGCAAGCTTGTTATATTAAAATTAAACTATCGCTATTCCCGCGACTTTATTTGCGTGTGTTTGAAACGTTATAGTTATAAAATTCAAATTATTTTAAAAGTATTATTTATTAAGAGATCAGGGGTGGCCCAGTGGTAACATTACTTTGTGTCATTTATATCATCACCACTGCTTTCAAATCGTTAAAGGGCAACATCTTGAGGAAACGGGTATTTCTTAGTCACACAAACTTCATTTTGTTTCATTGGGTTCATTTGAACATCAAATCTGTCAAAACCATGAATATAGTGTAACCAGACATTCCGTCCTCATACCTATAAAACCTATACGCACAAAACGTTTTGGGAATACATTCATTGTGCGTACGGCTAAGAAGAGGAATTTCCTTCCGGAGTCTGTTTCCCGATAGCTATAACCTAGGGGTCTTTAAGTTAAGAGTGAATATGTTACTTTTAGGCAAGCGTGCTCCATCTTCGACCACATCATCCGGTGCGATGACGGTCAAACGCGAGCCTATTATCATAAAAAAAAACCTATAAAAACTGTATTATGAAAAAAATTTGAAAATCAATAAGTTCTGAAAAGAGTAACAGTGGAGCTTTTTTCCTTTTCCTCTATATAGAAAACGACCAATTCGATCCGTGCCCCAACTTCTGAAGTTTTAGAAGTGCCCATGTACTTTGTATTTATAAGACCCTATTAAAATTAAAATATTTGTTATTATGATTCTTATATCCACCAACCACCGGGCTCAAATGTTGAATAATGATCCCTCTTACAGGGACCTGTACAGCACAGACTGCCACCATTGAGAATATGGTGGGCTCTTTCTGCTATAGGTATTTATTTCTTTTCCAGTGGGAAAATCATCAAATGACTCCTCTCGCTCTTGTTGGAGCGGGAGTGTCAGACTTCTACTGACTAAAAAACCACCCTGTTCCTTCACATGCCCTTTACGTTCCAAGGCCGCGGTATCTCGAAAGAACATTTGTGCAACCCCGGCAGGATTATATATCTTTTCGGTGGGAAAATCATCAAATGACTCCTCTCGCTCTGGATGGAATGGAAGGAAGTGTCAGACTTCTACTGACTAAAAACCCACCCTGTTCCTTCAGTTGCCCAAAACATTCCCGCAACCCCGGGTGCTATTTATCTTATATATTATCTATCAACTATGTTCGGTACAGACACACAACGACAGACACTTTTACCTTTATTATTATTAGTATGAATTTCTCAACGTTGCCTCAGATTTCAACGCGACAGAGTGTCAATCAGCTGTTTGCCGTAATCTCAGTTGTAACACAAGACGTATGATTGGACACACATCGTTTGAAAGTATGGCTTGCAGGAAAACCGTCTGTCCAAACTCCAAGTGGCTGGACGAAGTGCGATTACGATATAGTTTTGTTGATCGACTTGGATGAAGGAAGGCTTTCGAAATAATTTTAGAGCAATTTGTAACTCAAGAAACTGCTTTATCTGTCTACACATATATTATATCTACTACAAATTTATTACAATAATAACTTTGTTACATTAATTACTTATTAATTAGGTTGCAATACAGTCTTGGACTTAAAAATGTGCCTGAAATAATGGAAACCTAGCCTCCTAAACTACCCTCCTTCTACTCCTGTGACTTAGACAGTGTTCTGCTTTTGCTTCGTGATCAATTAATTATTTCTATGTGTATGTTGTTTATTATGGAACCTAATAACAAAGTTTGGGTTTTATACATATACTAGCGCTTCGCCCGTGACTTACTTACATACTTATAGCACTAACCAATAAAGCACCTTACTACCAATGAAAAAAATTTTAGAATCGGATCATTAGTTCCGGAGATTACCCCCTATATAAAAACTTACAATCAAATTTTACTTCTTTATAATACGAGGGGTGATCCAAAAGTAATGATAATCGGATATTTACAGTTCTCAGAAATTTTTTTATCCAAAAAAAAATTTTATTTTGTAGCCTGTTTACCCTCTAAGTCACCATGAAAAATCATATAAATAGACCACGATTCCAGAGAGTTGCATTAATTTGAATACAAACCGTCGAAGTGGAAACATCAAAATGGAAAAAATTAAATTAGTGCTGTGATCAAGTGCCTCTGTATGAAAAAAAAATCTACTAAAGACATACACAGCGACTTGGTGGAAACATTGGGGGACTCTGTTCCTCCATATTCTACAGTTGCACGATGGGCCAAGGAGTTTAGCCTGGGCAGAATATCCACTGAAGATGAACATCGCGAGGGACGCCTATCCACGTCTCTCACTGAAGAGAACGTTAAAAAAGTCGAAGATATTGTAATAGTAGATCGAAGAGTGACCATGGCATATAGCTGAGGTCACAGGGATCTCATATGGTAGCATTCAAAGAATTTTTATGACCGAATTGCAAATGAAAAAGGTCTCTGCGCGTTGGGTACCGAGAATGTTAACCGAAAAGCAAAAGAAGAAACGAGTTGACATTTCGAGGACGAATCTCGAAAAGTTTCAAGCAGACAAGGAAATTTTTTGTCACGTTTTGTGACCATGGATGAAACCTGGATTCAACATTTTGATCCTGAAAGCAAGCAATAATCGATGACGGGAAACGAGCCTCCTCACCGACGCCGAAGAAATTCAAGGTGCCAAGTTCGGCGGGGAAGGTTATGGCATCCATTTTTTGGGACGCTGAAGGAATCATTATGGTGAAATACTGGGAAAAGGGAGCTACTATAACAGGCTCTTACTACGCAGACCAAATAAGAAGATTGCGGAGGCTATCAAGGAAAAAAGACGCGGCAAATTGCGAGCTGGAGTGTTGTTTCAGCAAGACAACGCACCCTCTCATAAAGCCGCAGTTGCGATGGCTGCCATCCAAGAAACGGGTTTCGAATTGCTCGAACACCCCCCCTATTCGCCAGGTCTAGCCCTCAGTGACTTCTACCTCTTTCTTCGGCTCAAGGAATACCTCCGAGATCGAAAATTTGAAGACGATAGTGAAGTGATGGCTGCTGTTGAGGCGTTTTGGGAGAGTCAATATAAAGATTTTTTTTCTAAGGGAATCCTAGGTTTAGAAAAAAGATGGACTAAGCGTATTGATTTGTTAGGAGACTACGTAGAAAAATAAATTATTTTTTAAACCATAATCACCGTGTTTTATTATGATTATCATTACTTTTGGATCACCCCTCGTATTGGTATAGATTAACAAAATTGGCACTATAGGATCTATAAATACATATAAATAAAATTAAAGTGTCTGTATGTGATTTCTTAAGTGCTTATAGTTATTTACTAGATACTAAAACATGAACCTAAAAAAACATGTCAGTCGGTCTGTTTGTCTGTTTGTACACGCTAATCTGGACTGGATGGATTTGACTTACTGATGAATAATTAAATTTGGTAAGTAAGTCAGTAGGTCTGTTTCTGTTAGTCCGGGCTAAGCTTCGGAACGTCTGAAAAAATAGTAAAGGGATTTTCATACAATAGCCTACTTTTTATACCGGACTACCCTCTGAATCGGGATTTACCCGTGAAGTCGTAATACGAGTACAGCTTTACAACGGTCTGCCAGAGGATTTGAAGCGAACTGGTGGTGTCGATATTTTTAAAAATAAGCTTAGTGAACAAGCTTCATAGCCTGGCGGCGAACCGTTGCTTGCCTGTCGGTTTTCTACAAATTGTACTTCGGGGTATGTGCGCAGGAGCTCCATGATCTGATCCCTCCATCTCCCTTTCACTACCGGTCTACCAGATGCACTGCTGGGTACCATCCACACTTGGTTGATACCGTCTTGTCGTAACAGGCGCTGTGAAAATCTGACCTTATGACCCTTCATCCTTTAAAGCAAGAGTGAGGCATCTACTGGGCTCGATCGTTTCATCGCAGACCTCATCTATCGCTTACCATTAGGCGAGATCGAGGATAAGAGTGGGCTCATCTGGAATAATAAAAAATGTTTTATTTTGTATCTCATTTTAAGTGAACCATAACGTTCTTATGAGAAATAAATGTCTTTAAACCTAAGTCGTGGACACAGCTAGTCTATCTAGGTATATAATAATACGTGAAGCAAGAATTTTGTATCCCTTTTTACGAAAATTGTAGTCGGAGAAGTATGAAAATTGACGCCGTTAATATAAATATAGAGAAGGAATGCAAAATTCATATATTTTTATAATAGCGTTCAAACTTAACTGATTCTGTTAATTCACGAAATATCTTAATAAATTATGCTTAGGTACACTAAAACATCATGAATACTATCCACTGAAGAAAACCGTATGAAAATCTGTTCAGTAGTTTTTGAGTTAATTGCCAACAGACAGACTGACGCAATGGAACAGTTTGTTACTGTATCGACCACTAGTTACTCTCTTAGAATACAGAAACCCCTGTATTCTAAGGTTACTGCATAGGCCGTTTCTAGGCTTTGCTTGTTATTAGAAAATGTTTACGTATGATTGAAATTTGCAACTTGAGCTGCCAGCGTTCAAACTGGAAAAAAGAGGATTGTTATGAAATCGCTGAGTTAAAGAAAATGAGAGCGGATGCAATGTCGTACTTATGGAATTGACCCTAATACCATTGTTCGGTTGCCGTCCAATTCTTCGGGCCGTATCTAATGGCTGACGGCTCAGCCAACACCTGACGCGATTTCAGTTCAAACTCAAACTATTTTATTTCACATAGCATAGGCTAATATGGGCACTTACAAAACGTCAGAAATTAGTGCACTGTTCGAAATTGGTTTTCTATGGAGAAGAACTGGTAAGAAACTCCACAGTTACTCTTTTCAAACTATCATTCATTTTTATAATGTATCCATAATACAGGTTTCATAGGTATGAGAGGACAATCTATCTATACATATAAAAAAGCAGTAAAAAAGTGTGTCTGTACATTTAAATTTTATACAAAAATAATAATTGAGGTGGGTTAAGAAACGGTAACACGGCGCAAAAAAAACAGTCTGATTGTACAAGCTAATCTGGACCTACTGGATGGATTTGACTTACTGATGGGTAATGAAATTTGGTAAGTAGATAGTTGACATCCTGGAATGACACATAGGCTACTTTTTATCCCGGAATTCCCACGAGATCAGGATTTACGCGGGAAATCCCCCTACGCGAACGAAGTTGCGGGCAGCAGCTAGTCATCAATCAATATATACAGCCGAAACTACTGGGCGCAAGAAGTTGAAATTTGGCATGTACCTATGTGTAGGGGAGCACTAAGAGAGGATTTTTGGAATTTCCCACGGGATCGGAATTTACACGGGAAAAACCTACGACACGAACGAAGTCGCGGGCAACTGCTAGTACAGTTATACTAATTAACACAGCAACTGTTAAATACCTAAATCGAAGACGGGATTATGACAGGCCCGTTGGTACAGTGGTCAGTGGCCCTGACTGCTATGCGCAAGGTCGTGGGTTCGATTCCCACCTAGGACAAATGTTTGTGTGATGAGCACGGTCATTTGTTCTTTGTCTGGGTGTAATTTATCTATAATATGTATGTATTTAGAAATATATATGTATGTTTATCAGTTGTCTAGTACCCATATCACAAGCTCTGCTTAGTTTGGGACTAGATGGCGTTGTGTGAAAAGTTGTGGAATATTATTATTAAATTTGGTAATCTTATCATCTAAAACACGGCAGCAGAGTTGCGGGCAACTGCTATTATTATTATAAAACTGGCCTAGTGTGAGGTGGAGTACTAACACTTAGCCGCAAAGGGTTTCTTTCCTTAATTGTTTGCGTTCTTTTATTGTTGATAGGGTCTCGTTTAACCACCATCTTACGGTACGGTAAGCGATAATGTGGTCGAAGATAAAGCACGCTGGCCTTTTTTCGGGTAGGAAAATCATCGAATGACTTTTCCCGCTCTAGGTTAAGCGGAAGGGAGTGTCAGACTTCTACTAACTAAAAACTCTGTTCCTTCAGCTGCCCTTGCGTTCCGGGGCTGCGGTATCTCGTTAGAACATTCCCGAAACCCCGGCAGGCAATAGCCCAATGGGGTTCCTTCACTAGTGCTGACGTCTCTTTGAGGCGCACGACGCGCCGCTGACCCGGGCTTAGTTCTTACCGGACGGTGAGTTACCCCTGCTCGCAAGCACGCTTGCCTAGAAGTAACCTACTCGCTCTTGACTTATGTGTTGTCCGCTTTTCAGTCAAACGGCAAATCTTAAAAAGTTAAAACTCTTTAGGTACCTACTGTGATATCTGACATTCGTTACCAGGGCCTCTTTGGAAGTGGAGCAATAATGACACATCATATTTACAAAATACAATAAAACTACTGATTCGAATCTAATGACTGAGTGGTATTGACCTGACATCTTTAGGTGAGTTGAAACTATACCTGCTTATATTAAAAATGTGAAAGTTTAGATGCTAGATGTTTGTTGCTCTATCACGGCAAAATAGCTCAAAGGATTTATACCAGGAATTTTAATTCGACGCAGTAATCAGCTTACTGCATCGAATTAAAATAAGCTAATGTCACTGTTTAATAATATGATACTTTATTTAACCGTGATGGATTCAGATAATCGAATAATAAATGAGCGATTTTTCATGGTGATCGGAAAAATTTTTCTTTTTTATTTTGCTGCCGTGTATACTACAGTGAAACGAAAAAAAAAATTACTATTATCATTTATTTTGAAGGAGTAACTAGATTATATCTATACTTATAATAAATCTGTAGAGAGGTCAATTCTGTACATGAAATATATTTCCAAAATAACTATCAGAGGGTGATTAGGGATCGATACTGATGCCAAAAATGCAATCAGTAAAATTTTGTCTGTCTGTCTGTATAACCGTTATAGAAACAAAAACTACTCGACGGATTTTAACGAAACTTGGTACAATTATTTTTCATACTCCTGAGCTGGTTATAGTATACTTTTCATCGCGCTACAATCAATAGGAGCAGAGCAGTGAAGGGAAACGTTGGGAAAACGGGAGAAGTTACTCCATTTTTAACCGACTTCTAAAAAAGGAGGAGGTTCTCAATTCGGATGTTTGTATTTTTTTTATTTTTTTTATGTTTGTCCACGCGTAACTCCGTCGCTTGCCAACCGATTTGAAAAATTCTTTTTTTGTTGGAAAGGGTATACTTCCCAAATGGTCCCATGAAAATTTTATCGAAATCGGACGAGCCGTTTCTGAAAAATCAAAAAACGTCAAAAAAAATAATTTACCTTGATGATCTTTTCGTTTACTCTGCCTTGCGTTTTTTGTTCGCGCATAACTCCGTCATTTACGAATCGATTTGGAAAATTCACTGACCCACTAAAAAGCGCGAAAATAAAAACTTTTTTGCAAAAAATAAAATCGACTTCCATATCAAAACACTACAAAGCCAAAAATAATTTTAATTTCGGAAGGCGGTGTGAAAAAAAAAAAGAAAATACAAAACCAATAACACCGACTACCGAAATTAAAATTATTTTTGACTTTGTAGTGTTTTGATATGGAAGTCGGTTTTATTTTTTGCAAAAAAGTTTTTATTTAAGCTTCCGTCGCGTGTGCAACCTTAATTGTTAAAGCTACACAGTAATCATTTCATGACGGAAATGTTCTCCTTAAAATTATATAAAAAATATCATACCACAGCATATGTCTATCTTTATGGTTGACTCACAATAACACGTGTAACTCCCGATAGCTTAGCACTTCGAAGCTTTCTGATTATAATATTTGTCTACTCTTACGTTTATAACACTCTCAGTCTCCCCTAATTGAAAAAGTTAACATTATTAACTATTTCTTAAAAAAGAATCGTATAAATCGGTATAGAAACACCAAAGTTATAGATGAAATACGCTAATAATAAGCCATCGCGCGTGAATCATGCTATAAGGTTTATTTTTGAGAATCGATCGCCGCGCTCGATGCGTCTCGCGGCCGAAGGTATAAAATTTCGTTCTATAGGTACTCAAGCCTCATGTGAACGTGATCTAAACAATATTACCAATACATTAACTTACGCTGACGGAGTTGCGGGCTAGCTGTGCCCGCAACTCCACAAAATTAACAATAATATTGTGCGGTTCCGTATTGCGATATTTTTCAACAGTATTATAGATTGACATATTATATTTCCCTACTAAATTACGAAAGTTAATCTGTCTGTTACATCAAAATCACTGAACCGTGAGGAAGGACATAGGCTACTTTTTTTTACGAAAAACGACGGAAACGCGGACGAAGTCGCGGGCAACTGCTATCTTTACTAATAATATAAGGCTGAAGAGTTTGTTTGTTTGTTTGAACGCAATAGTCTCAGGAACTACTGGTTCGAATTGAAAAATTATTTTTTAATTAAATAGTCAATTTATAGAGAAAGGCTATAGGCTATATATCATTACGCTAAGGTCAACAGGAGCGGAGCGTCAATGAAGAATGCTTCAAAATCGGGGTTAAATTTAACGTTAGCCCAAAGTAACTATTCCACGCGGACGAAGTCGCGGGAAAAAGCTAGCTATAAATAAATCTATTTTAATTAAAAATATTCATATCTAACCAGACATGATAAAAGCCACTCGTTTTCAAACTGTTTCATGTTATATAAATGTATATGTGTGAATGTAAAATATTTTCATAAATTGCGTGGGATTACTATTTAAAAGACTACCCTCGCACCACTACGACCTAAACCCCGTTGGAATGGGTACATGTACCGAGGCATGTTGCAAAAAATAAAAAATATTATTATGATCGATTTATTTTTCACGTGCCTTCATAACCACACTTTACTTTTGGCTAATTTCACAAAATATTATTTAAAATAATTATTTACATCGTTATTCGATTTTATTCCCGAATCGATTAATCTAGTTACATCACAATTTCGTAGTCGTCATTATCTTACAACACTGAAACTTTCAGTCTACTGCATCGAATCTCCTCGAAGCTCTCATCGAAGCTCCTGGTATAGATAAATATTGAAACGGAGATAGGTAAATAGATAATCTAGAATAGCAAATGCTGAAATGTTCTAATACTAAGCTTTATCCAGTTAGACTGAAAGCCTTGAAAAGGCTAAGCAGATAGTGATTAACTAAAGCAGCGCCTCACTTTATTCTTTTCCAACATACCTTCAGACAATCGCTACATATGCAATATTGTACGATTTCTTGTGGTGATACGAATCGCCTCGGTCTGCTCTACCCTGATTTAAAAAAAAAAGTAAACTAACTAACTAGGAAACTGTTGAACTACTGGTCCGATTACAAAATTTCAGGTTTTTTTTCGGATGAGCTTCCTTGACCTCGATCTCGCCTGATGGTAAGCGATAGATGAGTTCACTCTTGCTGGCTCAAAGGCCATAAGTGGAAGGGAATACAGAAGCCGGCAGAGAGCTGGCTGGCTTAGCTGTGCGCGTTTTATTGAGACACGTCCAGCTTGAACGCTGTACTACAGTTACCCATATCTTTTACTAGAAATCTACGCGTAGTTCCTGGAAGATAGCGTTGAAATTGCTTCCCCATTTCGGTTATATTCTTTTTCGATTAGCTTGCTATACAATTAATATATATGTACAGACGCCAGCACATGAAGCTACCCGAAACTGTCAAATTTTCCCAATCAACCTTGAACCTAATTTCTTTAACATTAAAGTTGAAAATCTATTAAAGAAATTTGACAGATTGTTGTAGCTTGATGTGCTAGCGTCTGTACATTATTTCAGGCAATTAATATATACATTTGGGCCTACCAAATAATAAACATAAACAATATAATTAAACAAGATTAAACATTAAAATCTTTATTGGAACAATAACAGTTAATTACATTTTGATTGCGTACGATAATAGCTACAGTAGTTGGAAACTGTGTCGCAGCTACTAACGCCCACCTCCAGGAGGAAGAAGACAAAGTTCCATATATTACAGAAAGTAAGTTGGCAACGAGAAACAGAATCTGATTAAGTGAATGTAGGTATGAGTGTTGTGAGTGTGTTATGTGCGATTAAGTTGTGAAGGTTTTGGAGGATTTTGTGAGGATTTTGTGGGGTATGTGTTTGAGTTGTGCATGTAAGTTACAGAAAGTAGACATAATTATGCTTTTAAGATTAGGGTTTTACTAAGCATTCCAGTTCGTCGTACGTGAGAGTCTGCAACCATTTATCAACAAGTCTTTTACATACATTGTAAGAGTATGGATAGATATCAAGCTCGCTGTTTACTCTGTTGTATAACACGGGACTAATAAAAGTGTACTGCCGTCGGACTATTTCAAATTTAGCAGCAACTAAGTACTTGGCAGACTCTGACATTCCTACGCTTCCCTTTACCCAAATCCGGATCAAACAGCAGGTCTGTGTTTCCGTAATACTGTGCTTATAAAAGAGTTTCTTACCGTAGGTACTTTCCAAAGCAGATACAAATCCTTTGTAGGGAAACGTATGGGTTTGCATGCCATGACTTTAAGAACAGCCCTTTGGACCTTTTCTAGGCGTAGTAATAAACATTTCCCAGCACCATCCTAGGCCGATTTACAGTACGTTATAATAGAGTGAGCAAGAGTAAAATACACAGTTCACAGGGTTCAGAAATTAGCGGAGTACGAAGATTTAAAAAAATAAAAATTTATTTTCTTTTGCAAGCGAACCAATTTGCTCACTCCATGACAACGTTCTGTCAACTAGGACTCCAAGGTATTTAAGTGAATCCGTACGCATTACTTTGGTACAGCCACAGTTTATATTAGCTGTCGAGCCGCTCGCATACGCTGTCAGATAGTAGGATTGGGCTGGTTGTGATGCTTTCCTTGGACTAAACTTATCTGGTTTTATCTAGGTTAAGGGTAGGTAAATTTTGTATAAGCCATTTCACAGTAGCCTGAAGAGCAGACTCTGCAAAACAGACCTCAGACCAATCTCTACCATGTACCAGGATTACGGTGTCATCAGCATAAGCAATCACTTTGGAGTTAGCTGGAGTGAGTTTGCAAAATTCATTTATATATATCAGGAAAAGGGTAGGTCCTAAGACACTACCCTGTGGAACTCCGTCCGTTAGGAATACTTCTTTACTGGTATAATTATCTATTTTAATCATTTGAGAACGACCACTAAGGTAACTCTTATACATATCTACCGTTAGGCCTCTTAGACCATGCCTTTCCAGTTTACTGAGCAAGAGGGGGACAGAAACAGTGAGTGAAAGATTGCTACAGTCTTATCTTTATTGTTTAAATTTTGAGCTACTGAACCTAGTAATTCTAATACAGCATCTTCCGTGTTTTTGCTAGATCTAAATCCATACTGGTTATTGGCTAATATGTTTTGTGAGTTAAGATAGTCCAGCAAGCGCTTGTTAAGAATTTTTTCGAGAAGTTTGGATAGAATGGATAAAACAGAAATATGTCTATAGTTGTTGACACTGCCTCTGTCTCCACTTTTGTGAATAGGGTATACAACGGCTTTTTTGAAGACGGTTGAGAATATTCCACATTGACAGATTATTGGAATGAGCGTAATGTATAAATGATCTATATACATGTATATGTTTCTATAATCATTTCATTTTTACTACATTGTTGTCTTTTTAACCCAAAGGTTGACTGGTAGAGAATGCATCAGGTACGCCCATATACCACCATTGTACATAAAAGTTAAATAAATATGTAAAAAACTATTACTGTCCATTAGTCTTGCTGAAACTCGAGTCTTTAGCTGCTCCTTCAGTTACCTACTCTTGCATTCCGGGGCCGCTGTATCTCTTTAGAACATTCCCGCAACCAAGTAAGGCAATGGCCTTATTGGGCCCCGCCATATTATGTGTACCTACAAAAACATATAATATTAATTAGCGGCCTTTTTCAAACATTACAAATTCGAGGGCTTTTACTAACAAACAACAATTATAAATATGGACGATGATGTCTGAAATAAACAATTTTTATTTTCATTTTTTACTTTTATTAAATTCAATTTACAATCTTAATGATACTAAAAACATATTGACTTTTAGATATCTATATAACACTTAAAAACTACACGAAGAGACGGCGGTGTCATGTGGACTAGCCAGTGTGTACTATGGACCTCGATTCCTCCTGGTGGAAAGCGATGAATGAGATCCAAGAACTAACCAATAGAATAGCTCCGAATCCAAATCGATATAAAGATCACGTAGGAACCAACTTTTTGCAAGTTCCTGTATTTTGAATCAACAGCTGCCTATGGTTCTTCGAAACGAAAAAGGCAGCCGATGGCAAAAAAGCAATTAAAGGAATTCGACATTCGTCCTCAAGAATCTCGTTACAACTTATATTATTGCATTCTTGAAACTTTGTAATATTAATATCAAATACTTTTGTATTAAATTCGTATAATATTGGCTCTAATTGAATGGCTGACATTTTACAAGATCATGATATGTCGCAATAAAGACTTATTTGGTGTATTTTTGGAGTTATATGTTCCGGTAATTATTACAATAAGTGGTTAGTTGATATTAGTCGCACTTAATACACGTAAAAACCCGACCTTACCTCACCATTCCTCACACATCTGTGAAATTCTGAGTAGATACTTAGTAGCGTGCAACCTGTGGACTAAATAAACGCAGAAAAGTTAGGTACAGTGCTCTCCGTGTACAATATAATAACGCGTTTAGGGTTATTGTGGGGCTGCCCCGATTCTGCAGCGCATCTGGGATGTTTGCCGAGGCACTTACTAGTTGTTTTATGCGACCATGCGTAAGCGGGGTGTATCTCAGGTGCGCAGATTGTGGGCTAGCTCCAATACTATCCTCAAAACTATAGCAGTCAGGCTGGACTGTCCATATACACGACATTGTTGTGGCAGACATGTCGCTTGCGGGGTGGGATAGCCTATCAGGTATGCTTTTTTTATATAGGATTAATGTTTCCTGAAATAAAATTGAAGATGCAGCGTTGGCTGGCCTTCTACAAGTGTCGTCAATATGATGACGTTAGACGGGGCAGTGTTTTTCCTAACTATGTTGTTGTCAGATTCCATTCTGGCCGGATTCAGCTGAGTACTGTTTTTTTTTTTTTATCGTGGTAAAATTATCAAATAAGTCCTCCCACCCCGGGCAGGGTGGGAGGGACTGTCAGACTTTTACTGACTAAAATCCACGGTGCTCCTTCAATAACCCTTTACGTACCGGGGTCACGGTAATGGGATGAGTCCCACGACCCCGGCAGGCTTCGGCCTCGTCATATTGCTGACGCTCTTTGAGGCGCGCGTGGAACACAACGCGCCGTCGACCCGGGCATGGTCCATGGTCGGAGCGAGTTGCCCTTTACTCGCTGTCCGCATGCCCGCGCCTACGGTGGCCGGAGATCGTCGGCCGACGTCCGACGCCGTGGGCGTCTACCACTGCGGCTGGGCTGGAGGGAGGACGCCATTCTCTCCCTAACGCAGCCCGCCTCCTCCTTCGGAAGCATGACTGCTTCGCAGAAGGAGGCGACCGCTTCCCACTCCCTCTCGCCCCGCAGCATGGCCTCGACCAATGCCGGGCGCGAGAGGTCTCCGCCTATTGCCGCCGTGAGGACACGTCGGTGCTCTGCCCAAGCGGGGCAGTCCTGCAGCGTGTGCTCGACTGTGTCCTCAGGGCGACCCTCACACTGGTGACACCCAGGCGTTTGTTCCTTTCCCATCAGACACAGGTACCTCCCGAAACTTCCGTGTCCGGTGAGGACCTGCGTCATGCGGTAGGTCAGGACGCCATGACGCCGATCTAGCCACTCCTCAAAGAGGGGTCTTACCGCCGCAATTGCGAAGTGCCCGGCCTTCGGTTGCGACAGTCGTTCCCTCCATACTGCCCTGAGATCACGCCGGAGCTCTTCCCGCCGCGCCTCGACTTCTCGAGCCAGTCAGCTGAGTACTAGTGTTTCACATGGAGCGACAGACTTTCTGACCTCCACTACACAGAAGCTGGGTAACACAAGACCACTTGGCAAGACTGATGTCAGATTTTCTGATTTCTGACTACCCGTAACGACTACCAAATATGTATGCAGCGTGACAGCCAGGACCAACTGCTTTCAGAGGCACGGAACATCCTCGATATGGTCAGATACTCATCCATACCCGGACTGACTCCAACAAGTTTTGCTCAATTTAGGAAATCGATCCCTGTGGCTTAATTATTGAACCGCGAGCTCCATGAGTTGAAGAGTAGGTATTTAAGTGCCCGCAAAGCACCTGGCTGCTGTGTGCGAGAGAACACGGGGTGGTCTTAGAAAGTACGTGTCTTCGCTCCGGACACATCCCTTTGAATAGTTTTGTTGTGTTTTATGGGTCACATCTCCCAAATGGGCGGAATGCGGTATTGTCGAAGGCTGTTATCACATGATGTTGGAGTGTGTCCGGAATGAAGCGGAAAGATATAATATTGAAGAAGAACTAAACATAAACTTGCACGAATTAGGATATTATTACATATCTAGCCCATCCAACTACTAAAACTACTAGGATAATGTATACAACGCGTAACAGAATAAACGCAATCCATGAAAGTAGTTGGTTCAGAATCGGCTTCTGAATCGATCTTGTATAATTAGTTAAATTAGGAATTAAGCGTATGTAGATTTTCAGTTTTGCATGTAAATAGATGTGTTCCTATGAGGTTGACATTTTCGCATTGTGAACAAATCCTCCTTAATAAATGAAGAAAAAAAGAAGTACAAAGTCCACAAGACTCCTCCACCCGCCTCAAAGCCCAAGATGATCATAATTTTATCTCAGCTTTATACACCGGGAAGTGCAAGAGACAAATTATGTTATTATAAATGCGTGTGCACAGAAATTCTTCTGTACATTACGATTCAAAACCCAATAACTTACATCCCCAACAACGACCAATAATTTAACAAAATTGTATTATTACGTAAAACATATATCAGACCACCCCTGCTTTAATCTTTATAAGTCCATTTATATGCATCGTCGTGGTGCTGACGAAATCAAGCGAATAACTATATAATTGTGCATTAAAATAAAAAAGGGGTTAGCAGGAAACAGGATATTGCCTTCCGTGGCGACCCCACGCTACCGGCGACTGTGTTTTTTGTAAAGTTGCCAACTTGGTAGCATGTCGTAATGTTGTAAGATTCAGTAGAATACACAAGTAGGTTTGTCGTTGAAATAGAAAGTGTGGAAGATAGAGACTTACATATTTCAAGTTCTTATAAAATTATTGGAGACGAGATCTTATGTAGAGTCGCTAGTAGGTTTTTAAAGATTTTTTTTTAAATTGATAATTGGCTCGCGTTTGACCACCATCACACCTGATGGTAAGTAATGATGTGGTCGAAGATGGAGCACGCTTACCTAAAAGTAACCTAGTCACTCTTGACTTAAATATACCTAATGGTTAAACTATCTGGAAACACAGACTCCGGCAGAGAATTCCACTCCTTAGCCGTATGCACAATGAAAGTATTCCAAAAAAATTGTGCGTGCCAAGCCATGGTTCATCCAGCCAACCATGGTTGAACATTACATAAAAATAAAAATGTTATAATTATTTATTTTGCAAATTATTAATCGAAATAACACTTTTACAGGTTTATCACACAATTTGCATAACAAAATACAAGTAGTCGATCAGTAATTATGTTTTGATCATGAATATGTGTCTAATTACACGATGAAACTAGACAGTGATTTTTATCTACATGATAACTGACAAATGCTTGCACTGTCTGGACAGGTCCGCTCAAATTTGCGTGGTTATTTCCTCAAAAAAATACCACAGACATGAACCTACATGCTTCTCATATACAAATACAAATTGTCTGGACTTTAAAAGAGACTATGACCTCTGAGTTTGTTTCGGTGTTTCTTCTCAGAGTAGTCAGTTAGGAAATACCGGCCTCATCTAGCTAAACTTAACACGCAAAAAACATGACATGTAAAAGTGTTATTTATAACCAATTTAAAAAATAAATATTTCATTTCATTTCAAATTATCATTGCGTAGTCGACCAGACGACACACCAAAGAAGCAATGGATGTTGTGTACCTTTTCTTGCTAGGGTAGAACGCTCAGGTATGAATCATAATTAAATCGCTCTTCCCTTGGAAATGGAAAAATAGCCAGAAGTAACAAAATAAGCAAACGTGCTACAGCAACAAAGAAATCTAAAAAAAATCTACTCATTTAGGAATTTTCATAGCAATTTTAATACATTTGGCTTTAAGGATAGATAGGAAGAAAAGCCAGAAAATCTGTAACCATTGCAAAGGGGTGTTATCCAGTTAACAGGTTGTGGAGGTCAGAACATCGACGACGAGTTGCAAGTCTATCGGTTTTCTATCGGTTACATTTCAGGGAGTGTGCGATGGAATTACACAGTCTAATTCCGCCAAACCCGTTCCATCATCGGACTACGAGACAAACGGCGAAGCGCCATCGTTACATGGTGGACATCCCACCCATACGCAAAAAACGTTTTGGGATACCTTCATTGTGCGTACGGCTAAGGAGTGCAATTCCCTGCCGGAGTCTGTGGTTCCCGATAGCTATAACCTAGGAGTCTTTAAGTCAAGGGTGAATAGGTTACTTTTAGGTAAGCGTGCTCCATCTTCGAGCACATCATCACTTACCATCAGGTGAGATGGTGGTCAAACGCGAACCTATTTTTAATAAAAAAAAAGCTACTTACATGGAAAACACTAGTCGGTACTACGCTGGAGCCGGCTTAGAATGGAAGCTCACCCCAACATTTAAAGGGAAAGGCTAAGCAAATGATGATTGGACTGTAAGAATCACTAACGTAAGTATGCAATGTATTTAGGTACACACATTTTTAAGTTACTTCTCTTTATTTAAGATCGTAAGGTAATTTTGTAAAGTCTGTGATGCCAAAAATCCCATACGCACAAAACGTTTTGGGAATACTTTCATTGTGCGTACAGCTAGAGTGTAATTCCCTATCAGAATCTGTGTTTCCTGATTGCTATAATCTGGGGAGACTTTAAGTCAAGGTTACTATAAGGCAAGCGTGCTTCATCTTCGACCACATCATCGCTTGGTGGTGAGATGGTGGTCAAACGTGGGCCTATAAAATTTCTGCTTCTTTTCTATTTATATCCGTGAGAACCTGTAATTGGCTTTAAGTTACATTTACTACTATAATTAATATAGATTAACTGTTGGTTCTCCTTTTTACAAATAAATAACCATTAAAAACAAAGGCCATGAATGTCCGACCGTACCCTGGCGGCCCCAATCACATATCATTCAGCACTTTTTTTAAAGGTTTTCTGCGTATAGGAGCAGACTAGTAAATACCGAAGACTTTTGGTGATCAAAAGTAGGAAGGTACTCCTACTTACAACCCATTATAGCGCCTACTATTTTTTTCTTGCTTACCTTTTGTTCTGCGAATGTGACAGGACTATAATAAAAACCAAATCATAAGTCTAATAGACGTACTGCAGGGTACCATAGTTGTAATATATTAATAGCTTCTATCCCACGTTTTTTGCGCACACAGCCAAGGTGTGCCTATGCAGGCATCATTTGGGTCCAGTCGTTTCGTCGTAGACCTTATCACTTATGTATCGCTTACCATCAGGTAGGTATAACCGAGGTCAAGAGCACGCACATCTACCTTACTAATATTATTATACATGCAAAAACTACTACTATATGAACTTTTTATGTCGGAATTCCCACGGAATCGGGATTTAAACTAATACAATATATTCCATCCAAATTATAAAGATCACATTATATGCCTTCTCAAGAATAAAGAGTTCACAATCGTACAAGGTTTATTATAAACTTTCGGTGTTAGCGATAATATTGAGGGTTTGTAGAACAGTCGAAAACGAGTGTACGACTAAACGCCGACAGACACTACGTCGAAGGACTGAACACCGACAAGACTTTACTTCGACGGGATTCTTCACCGACAGGACACTTCACCGATGGGACACTTCGCCGACAAGACACTTCGCCGACAGGACACTTCGCTGACAGGGCTCATCAGTGACACAACTTATCATCGATAATCAGATACTTACTTTGGAAATCAATTATGCTTTTCTTGTAATTACACAGTTGTAATAATAAATTTCTTAAAGATTAGTATTTCAATCTATGAGGGCACAGCAAATTCCTTAACACTACATCACCCTTGTGCAAGATATGTATGCTGGCATCAGCACACAAGTGAGAAGCCTGGCCGGACTAAGCGAACCTTTTGAGGTTAAAGTTGGGGTGCATCAGGGATCCGCACTCAGCCCTTTCCTATTTAACCTGCCTATGGACTATCTTACAAAAAACATCCAGTCCTCTCTACCATGGTGCATACTGTATGCAGATGATATTGTCATAATAGACAAATGCGCAAATAAATTAAACACCACCCTTCAGCAATGGAGACAAGCGCTAGAGGACAATGGACTACGTATCAGTCGCAAATAAACCGAGTATCTTAAGTGCAGCTTCAATAACCAACCAGATAACACCGTGATACACGTGAGATAATATCAGATTCCATTGAAGTAGGCACACCAACTACACAAAACGCTGTCGAAAGTTGGCACAATAGGGCGAACATATTGCTAAATAATAGAAAAAATGGAATATATTTAAAACTATGGATGAAATTAAAAAGGAACAAAAAAAATACAAAATGCGAAATTGAGAGACTACCAGCGGGCATAATAAAACCACGGAAGAAGAAAATTAATGTAATTAACGAAAGGTTGGTGGTACATTTGAACAACAAAAACAATTTAGATGTGATCGCATTTTTAAAAGGTTTATCCTATATTATTAATTTTAAAACATAATGTAATATTAAATTAAAAAATGATTTTGGTTTTTGTGATATTTTTATTGTTACTAAGAGGTTTGTTTAAATCAATTATTTTTGTTTAATTTATTTAGAGGTTTGTTAAAATATTCATAAAAAATAAAAGCATAATCGATTTCCAAAGTAAGTATCTGATTATTGATGATAAGTTGTGTCGCTGATGAGCCCTGTCGGCGAAGTGTCCTGTCGGCGAAGCGTCTTGTCGGCGAAGTGTCCCGTCGGCGAAGTGTCCTGTCGGCGAAGAGTCCCGTCGAAGTAAAGTCTTGTCGGTGTTCAGTCCTTCGACGTAGTGTCTGTCGGCGTTTAGTCGTACACTCGTCGAAAACGGTATCAAATTAAGTCTAGTATGGGCTACCGGGCTTTTTTGGCCGATAGAGATGCTAGTGTAGCATAAGGTACTCGAAATGTCCAAAAACCAATGTCGAAATTTTAACGCGACTTTACATTACAACGCACCAACGAATTAGGAATGATATTCCTAATTCGTTGCAACGCACTTACTCTTAGCGATTTTTGGCAACATTTTATTAAAATATATATATGTTACGGCTAAAGGTGGGTGTGATCATAAACTTAAGATTAGCCGGCTAATGTGCACATTAACCGAAACGAAACGGCTAAAAATGTATGGCAAATTATTTTTGAGGCAACTAAGAACTTATTGGGCGATTAACTACTTGGTTACAAAAAAGAATGACTTGGCAGCTAATATTAACAGACGGATATCAAACCAAGTATCAAACATTGTATTATTAGCAACTATTGGTTAACACCCCGACTCGGATAGGTTAGGTTAGAAGCGAAAAGTTAATTAAGGCGGGAGCGAAGCGGAGCGGAGCTCCCGCCTTAGCCTTCATGGTTATTTTTTTTTAAACCATCTAGAAATAGGTCGTCCGAAAAATCCGTCGATTTTGCGTAAAAACTGTTGTCGCCTAACAATACATTCAGTTGCTACACCATAAAATCACTGCCAACTTAAATTTAAACAAAGCTTGGAACTCAATATAAAGCTGCTTCATGCTTAAAATGCTACTTCACTGTAGCTGCCAACCTATTATTTTTCCTAATCATTTTCATTATTTTTAAAACTCTAAATCAAATTAGTTTGTCGCCGCATTAAATACATGCCTAAAAGTATGTGTAATAAGGGTGATTATTTTTTAATAAAAGTTTTCCTGATAAAATAGTAAACATTATTACATTGTTTCCTTTTTCATTTCATTCTACATTTCTAGCCAAGGGCCTGCAGTTACACTTAAGTTTAGCCGGCTAATCTTAAGTTTATGTTCACACCCACCTTTGGCCGTAACATATATATATAATAGTCCTGGCCGATTTTCGGCCACAGCGGCCAATCTCAAAGAAAATTTACCAGCGGCACAGGACATATTATTGTGCACAAGTATGTGCGCAGGTACTGGAGCACTCTGTTCCTTTACTCTCATTTTATATGTATCATCTATGACTATCATATTATTATGCCAACGAGACGACAATCCGACACAACCGGAAAGAGATCAGGCGTTGTACCAACTGCTTAGCGTGTTTTCCGAGGCACGGAGGTACCCATAGATGATACATATAAATACCAAACCGCCACTGAGAAATTTCTAAAAGAAAAACTCAATAGCACTTTTGTCCGGCCAGGGAAATAAACCCGAGACATATTGCTCGGCATTCGCACACGCGGTACGATATTGTCTTTTAATATACAACGTGTAACTTAAATGGTATATACATATCAAGTGCACAGCTTCTTTGGATGATAACAAACGATATGGCAAGGGTTTTGTAATCCTATGTCTACATGTGTGGAACTTATTAGAAATTTCAATACATTGATACCAGAGACCGAATCTATCAAATTAAGAAGAACGAAGAGAATTTTATTATCGTGTTATTGCATGGTTATTGCCAAGTCACGTGGAAAGTTATTAACCCTCGTAGTGCTGTGACAGGTCTGTTATGATTGGCATTCAAGAAACATGAAACCGATAATTTGGTATCAATTTTTTGAGTCACTTATTTTGAGCTGAAACTGTGCATAGAGTCTCCATACCAGATGTTGTCTTCAGCCCTTGTGGATAGATATAGGGTTTCCGTTACTCGTTGTTACATGTATTGAATCGCATTTTTGATTCACTACAATTTAGTTGCGTACGAAAGCAACTTTTAAGAGATATGCTTCAATGGAATTCACGTCATAAAACCGAAAGATTGGGCTATGCAAAGTGAGATTAGACTAGCGTTGAAAAAAATAAAACTCGACACTATAAATAATAAATACTTTAATTTTAAAACAATTCTGGTTTCATCTTACATTATACATTTTTGAATGTATTATAAACATTTTTACACTTTTTTTACTAAGCATTTTTATATAAGTCACATATAATAACATCTTAATTTAAGTAAGAGGCACCTATGAATCTAGAATAAGATTTCAATTTAAGAAATGGATAAATTTTGTAAAATTAATTATAATAATGTCTAACCAGTGTGCGTTTCACACGAATGCGTCAATGCTTCTACAATCATTTTGGGACATTTGCGTCTTAAATAAAGGATGACATTTAGGAATGTTGCTAGACGCCAGTGTTGCCAACGTAGGCGATTTATCGCCATTTAGGCTACTCGGGAAGAGAATCGGCGACGAAAAATTAAGAAAGGCGACTGGTCGCCTTTTAGGCTACTTCAGTTCAGGGACAACTATTGAAATTAACTGAATCATAAACGAGTTTCAGAAAAAAACATCTCCCACGCAAATTAATGTAAAAGGTTTGCGAAACTAGGAAAGAAAGGATGGCCACCGTATTAGTTTATGGTTGGTTAGTTTGGGGAATACCCTGAATTAATCTTAGCTATTATGTGACCGAATTTAGGATGCAATGAATTGATAAGTATTCAGTTTGGTGTAAACGGCTACCGCAATTATTGTATTATACTGAGTGAATGGTTCAGGCAAATTCCAGTCATTGTTTATGCCTTTCTTTTCGGTTCGTACAGCGTTTTTTTTTATTGATAATAGTCTTGCGTTTGACCACCATCTCACCTGATGGTAAGTGATGATGTGGTCGAAGATGGAGCACGCTTGCCTAGAAGTAACCTATTCACTCTTGACTTAAAGACTCCCAGGTTATAGCGATCAGGAAACACAGACTCCGGCAGGGAATTCCACTCCTTAGCAGTTCGCACGTTTGTGTGAAAAGTATTTGTTTCTGCGACAAGAACATGGGAAAACACGGAAAATATGTGAAACATTATCGTGACGAGTGAGAAAAAATACCAGCATTTAAAAGTAAGTATCATTATTGTCATTTATCATTTATTTTATCATTTAAGTAAAGCTAATGGTTTTGTTTACTTAGAGAGCTCTTCCCGATCCCAACTAATTCACACCTCATGACTCATCCTCATGACCCATGAGATGTGAATTAGTTGTAGATTGGTATTAAATATGTGAGTATATATGTAAAGAGCAAGGTGTAGTTTTGCGCATGCTTCACTGTGGTTTTCGCAGCACTATGTCTTGGTTTTTTATTTGGTCTAAGGTCCTGGTGAAGATGTTATGTGGCCACCGTTGGCGCGGACCTGCGGGCTGAAAGAGATAGGATGATTTCCTTCGCAACAACCTTTCTTTCGCTTTCTGCAAAATGTCAAGAAATACAATCACCAATCAACCCGCACTTGATTAGTGTATAACACTTTGGAAATATGCTAAAAAAGCCAATTTACTTTACAGATTGGCTAACTCTAGCACCTGTTGAATTGACGGAGAGCGGCAAAGGTGAGGCGTTTTGTAAA
Organism: Tholera decimalis; assembly: GCA_943138885.2. NCBI lineage: Eukaryota > Metazoa > Arthropoda > Insecta > Lepidoptera > Noctuidae > Tholera > Tholera decimalis. Next base: position 15,650,715 of record OW964570.2, read on the forward strand.
TAATGTGTCACACCACTTCGTGCACACAAAACTGATTTGAAAAAACACTGGAAAACTGAAACCCATAAAGTTAAGAAATTGAGCTTTTCGAGCAAGTAACCCCAGCTCGCATCATTTGGCTATTCTACAGCCACTGACAGTTCCAATGAAAAAAATGGACATTAAAATTTCTACTTTTATCGCTGCTCATAACTCCATACGCAGCATTGGCCATCTGGCAGAAGTATTAAAAACCTGTGGGACAGGAAGTCCTTTTGAAAACATTCAATTACATAGATCAAAATGTTCTGCCATAATAAAGAATGTCCTTGAACCAGCCCTACTTAAAGAACTTTTAGAAGAAGTTGGTAACCAAAGTTATTCGATAATACTGGATGAGTCCACCGATGTTACAACAGAAAAGTACATGGCATATTGCATCCGGTATTACAATACAAAACTGGAAAAAAAATAGTTGTAAATTATTTAGGCTTTCAAGAAGTATTCGAAGCAACAGCTGATGTGCATTATAAATCATTCAAGAGTTTTTTTTTCTAAAATTGGTTTGAATCTTGAAAATCTAATTGCAATAGGAACCGATGGAACAAATAACCTTTGTGGAAACACCATTCCCTTTTTACTCTTTTACAAACAGACATACCTCATTTACAGCTATTGAAGTGTGTGTGCCACTCCCTTAGTTTATGTGCATCCAAAGCGTGCCCTGCATTACCATCTTGCCTGGAATACTTACTTAGAGAAACGAGAAATTGGTTTGCCCACAGTCCATTGCGAATGAAAGTCTATCAAACCTTATTTGAAACTATTAACGATGCCAAAATTCCCTTGAAACTACCTCAACTATCTGCAACTAGATGGTTGGCATTTTATGCAGCTGTTAATACCAACATTGACCAATGAGTTGAGCTACAAACTCACTTTAACCCTTAAATGCGCGGTGTTGTTTAAAAACTACATACTGAAACCTACCGATTATGAGGAACTTCTTATGTTTTTTTAGTAATTGTAACTACTAATTCTAGTTTCTGAACGTACTTCTACTTATTTTTCGTAATGGCCATAAACAATGCTTTTTTTACTTTGACACAATTTAAAAGTCAAATGTCACTTTGACGAAAAGTTTGTTTTTTGGCGCGAACCAGGTTTTGAAACTGTGTTTGGACTTCAATAAATATTACGTAAGTTTATGAAATTATTTATATTTGCTTGTTTATATCATCAATTATACGTATAAATTATAAAATATTAAAAATAACTGATATCTTCGTAAACATAAGCTCAAATCCGTTTGTTGTAGGAAAACAACAGTGCGCATTGCTGTATAAATAATTGCATGTTTGGTGAAGGGCTCTTCTTTTACGTTTCAGCATGTCACGTTTGCTAGAACGGGATATTTTATCCTATTTAGAAAACCTTGAGGACTCCGAAGACGGATTAGATGGGTCAGACTCCGAGGAAGAAGATGAAGGTCAGTATTATCATAATGTACAAGATGTTCTTCGAGACCTTGAAGATGAGGATACTCAGCCTGATTTGGTGGATACTGATCCTCCCCTTGTAACCAACGATAACGAGAATATGCAAGACCCTCCCATCCCCATTCCGCAATCCCACCCCGATTCCCCATCTCTCTCTCCACAACCGTTACCTGTGGCCAACATGTCATCGCAAGAGACGTCTAGGCGACCGATAAATCGACCTGTGATTTGGCGAAAAAGAAGTCTTGTTACTGATGAAGACAGGCTAATGTTTAGGGGAGAAACTCAATTACCAGAGGCTTTGATGCAATGCAACACACCATACGATTTTTTTTCATTTTATTTTACACCAGATTTGAAGAATACTATAGTAGAACAAAGTAACTTGTATGCAGCTCAGAAACAGATCTCCAATCCCGAAAATATAAATGAAAATATACTGAATAAATTCATTGGCATATTGGTTTATTCTTCTGTTATAAAGTTTCCTAATACACGAGCTTATTGGAATGACAAAAATGGTTACAACCATATAAAAAACACAATGCCACAAAAAAAGTTCGAAAAAATAAGATCTATTATCCATTTTGTTGATAACACCAAGTGCTTACCCAGAGATCATCCGGATTATGACAGGCTCTACAAAATAAGACCAATTGAGGCGACGCTCAACTGCCAATTTAGGAAAGTTCCTATTGAACAAAGGCTCTCCATCGACGAACAGATGTGTGCTACGAAACTGAGCCACTACATAAAGCAATACCTCCCAAACAAACCCCACAAATGGGGGTTCAAACTGTATCTCATATGTAGTCTACAAGGGTATGCTCATAGATTTGAGATTTATTCTGGAGGAGGCTCCAAAAACAGCATCCTACTAGGTGAGCCAGATTTGGGAGAGTCTGGAAACACTGTTGTCAGATTAGCCAGGGTGGTACCACGCAACGTAAATCATATAATTTACTTCGACAATTTTTATACCTCTCTGCCTCTCGTCACCTATTTAGCTAAAGAAGGAATTTATTCGCTTGGAACAGTACGCGTTAACCGTTTACGAAACTGCAAATTGCCCGACAAAAACACCATAATGAAAAAAGACGTGCCCAGAGGGTTTTACGAGGAGAACGTGGCGACTGTAGATGGTACAGAAGTAAGTGCTGTCATATGGAAGGACAACAAGCCCGTCACTCTTCTTTCCACTTATGTAGGAGCAGAACCAGCAACTACAGTCACACGTTTTGATAAATCTAAGAAAGAAAGAGTTGCTGTTCCATGCCCAAAGATCATTCGAGAGTACAATACTCATATGGGAGGAGTAGACTTATTGGATTCGTTCATAGGTCGTTACCACATTACAATGAAAAGCCGCAAGTGGACAATGCGTTTATTTTACCATTTTCTAGACCTTACAATAATAAATTCGTGGATAATGTACAAGAAAGTACATTCGATAAGGGGCAATAACAAACTCCTCAATCTAGGTAAGTTTAGGCTAGAACTTGCTGATACACTGTGTCAAATTGGTCTACCTACAAATGGAGCTAAACGTGGTCGGCCTAATGGGGGCTCCTTACAAGGAGAACTTGAGCTGAAGAAGTTCCGAGGTCCAGCTCAAGCAGCTCCATCGAAAGATGTAAGATTGGACCAGACCTCTCACTGGGCAGTTTGGATGGATAAGCAGCAAAGGTGCAAGTTCCCAAAATGTTCAGGATTTACTTTTAAAATGTGCCAAAAATGTCAAGTCTCTTTGTGTGACACCAAAAAAAATAATTGTTTTTTTAAATACCACAATAATCCATAAATAAACACTTTCAAAATAGTTTATTGTTTTCATCAGATCCTTACTAGCACAATTCCAATGAATGCGCAATGTTGTTTTAAAACAACAATAACATTTTTGAAAAAAAAGTACAGTAAATTCGAATAATTATTTTTTTTACAATTTTTCCTGTGACATAAAACCTATTTCCTAATAAATATATTTTTTTCAAAAAAAATAAAAAAATCGCGCATTTAAGGGTTAATATGATGAGATCATTGGAAGAGAGATGTTACACCGCAAGGGAGCTTGCTGGCATGTATAATGATGACACAAATTTATTATATTTGTTGTTTCAATCTCCCATATTAAAAGAAGTTACAAAAGTAAATGTTATTTTTCAAGCAAGTGAAGCAAATAGGTATCACAAAAATATACAGTGACCTCCAAATTCTTGTAGTTTCCACTGCAAGACGTATTTTCAAACCAGTATTTCTGAGAGGTCGAAGTCTGCGTGAAAACGCCTCATTAATAATGCTTCATGAATGGGATATAGCAGCTGTTAGTCGAGCATTAGAAAAAGCCGATGCAACCTTTGAGAATTCGTTGCTTCCACTAGACTCAATCGATTTCGGGGAAAAGTTTAATGATTTACTTTTAAAAAAGACTGTTTCAGCCATCAAAGCCAAAGAAATCAAACAGCGATGCACTGCTTTTCTCGTGCGTTTGATAAAGGAACTAGTTAATAGGCTACCATGCAAATGTGTTAGTGGTGGAGAAAATTGAATTTTTGTCACCAAGCCATGTTTGCCTCTCAGCTAGAAGACCGAACATTGAAGACTTTCCATGGCAGTTAGGTGGACCTAATATTAACAGGGAAGCTATTATGAACCAATGGCTTGCACTAAGTACGATGCGCATCGAGGAAGTAATCGGTACAGCTTCTCCCAATGATATTATATTTTTTGGGTACAGGTATTGAAAATGCAGAATGCTGGAGGGAATCCCATGTTCAAAGATTTAGCGGAGTTTTCTCTACGATGTCTTTCATTACCTTTGAGTAATGCCGTTGTTGAAAGAATTTTCAGCGTAATGGGTACGGTAAAAACAAAACTAAGGAACCGAATGCAACTACCCATGCTGATCGCCATTCTTAGAATTCGAATCCACATGAGTGTAAGAAATATATGCTGCAAAGGTTTTCAACCAAGCAATCACATGCTTAGTTTACATGCTGGCAGAAAAATGTGCGAATCCAGTGGAGCTTGTGCCAGTACTAGCACAGCATCTATAACATCTCCCACTGATGATGATGACGGTGAAAGTCTTATAAATGCCTTAGCATTGATAGCAGATGACGAAGCTGTGTGATATTTTACTGTCTTCGTTTCTAGTGTTTTTTTTTTAAGAAATTACAAATAAATTGATTTTCAAATACATTTTTATTTTATTCATACTGATATTTTAGGCTACAAACTTAGGCTACCGTTGCCTAAAATTCGGCTATATTAGGCTACTTAAACTGTGAAAAATGGGCGACATCAGGCCTCAGGTTGTTGGCAACACTGCTAGACGCAAAAAAAAATATTCTTAACATCTGTGTACTTGGAAATACTATTTCTCTTTGTTTTTATAACCTAAAAACATAACCACATTAAATAATAATGTGTTTTCGCTGATACTATATAGTATCACTATTTATTGTGGACTTGCTTTCGACATGTCAAACCTATGAATCATTTCGACATTAACCACCAACATTGGCTTAATGATAAATATCGTTTAGATGTTCAATGTTGGTATGGACATATGTATTTGTCCCAACTTTAAAACTCCCAAATCAACTACGAATAAATAAACTGAGATTACAGTAAGCATAATAATGTTGAATTCATTATTTTCTTTTAAGTAACGTAAAGTAGGTAAAACTATATGGTTAACTGCATGGGAATACTATTATTATTATTATAATAATGAGACTGTTCGTATGCAAAAACGTTCGAAAGTACAAGAAAACCCAATAAAAGACTCGCGTGAAAAACAATAACCTATTGGATTTTGACATAATCGTGTAATAAGTTCAATAGGCTTTTATGGAAATGCTCGTATTTGGCCTTAAGCGATGGTAAGCTATAATATAGTTGACCATGAAGGACAATAGGGTATTTTCATAAATATATCTATGCCCGTCAGTAAGGTTACCGAATTCTTTTGTAACGTAAGCAGATGACGTCACAAGACAGTACACTTTTTACAAACAAATGACGTCACCAGCCACCACTACTGAACTTTAATTTAATAAATTTTGATTGATAAGGTAAAAAATACGGTTCAAATATTATTTTGATAATTTTACGGTTAGTCGAAATAGAGTAATTATTTCCCATTACAGAAAAAATAAGTTTTTGACTTGATGTACCCAACGTTTTGCAAAATGCGTTTTCAATCAATGTTGCTTAAATAAAAATAACAGGTCAATCAAACTTTTCTTGCATATAAAACCGAGTCTCTTATACTTATCACAAACTGCCAAGTACCATTTAATTGTAATAAAATAACAATTTAATAAGGTAACTATTGTAATTATAAAAGCTGTCAAATTGTCAAAAATAAATCTTCATTTGTATTATTTTTCACAGCCGGTGCTTCCAATTATCTTGATAACTATTATATGAATACTTTCATAGGATTAAATTTTACTTTTTTATTTTATTACATTTGACAAGTTGACAACTAATGAATCGTTAAGACTAATCATACAGTATATTTATGTTAGAAGGTACCACACCCAGTACTGTTTTGCACCAACTATATTCTATATCTTAGACACTGATGTAATTAGAAAAGAGATGTTTTGATAACAAAAATAAGAAAAAACACCGCTAAGATAATTATTATACTCTTTATTGTACACCATAACAGAATTAAATATGGACTTAACAACTAAAAAAGAAGTTATCACTAAAAGCGATCTTTTACAGATGGCTAAGTAATTTTGACTAAACTGATTAATTTATTTTAATAATTTACTAACCTAAATTATTAAAGTATTACGTAGTAAATTTATACGAGCAATAAAGATTATTATTGGCCAAGGTTTGGTAGAGATCGCCAAGTGTGTGTTTTCCATACAGTTCGATCCGCTCCATAGAATTCTAAGCAAACACATAGAAAAACGGGCCTGCTTTCTTAAATTTTTTAGATTGCTAAGGGACAAAATTATGAGTTCTAAATTTATAACGAAAATTGATTCACTTTTTTATCCGTCCCAATTCCAAAGAAAATGGACCCATAGAGATATACTTTTTGGATGTTGTTTATGGTTTTGATAAGACCGACAGGCCCGAAGACCTTCACCACAGTATAAAAAAGATTACGTCAAAAAGAATTAATGGCGGTTTATAACAGAATACATCAGAATTTACGAGAATTATACAATCAGTGTCTAAGACGAAATTAAGTAACAATATAAGTACAGTTATATGTTTACATGGTATATAGAACTATATCACATTTTACGCTATATATTATGTTGAGTCTATGTTTCTAAAATGCACTGGTAATCTACGGGTTTTAAATAATAAGATGAACTTAGATTGCTTTGACTTGCAATACTCAAAATGACTGATTTGAAAGACAGAGAAATGCATTGTATGCTACCGGGTTAATTTTCTTCATATATTATAAAACCAAAAGGTATTTTTGTCTATGGGTGTTATTTTAGAAGCTAACTAAATATTTTAACATCCCGAGGCTCCTGTTTGGCAGTTGCCCTAACCACGTGTAGCTTCCTGCTCTATAAAAAATAAATTCAATATGCATCGTAATTTTATACATTCCTATTTTTTTTTTAATTTTATATCCGTATTTATTTAAATTTACAAACGAAATTTACATTTCTGTGAATTTATTCGTGATTTTTTATTTTATGGGCCACTGTTTGTATATATCACTGTAAAATTGCAAAACTGAAACGGTTTGATTTCAATCTCTCACTCGTTAATTGCCAACTGTCTAAAGGCTGTCCCTGATTGGTTGTTTTTGCTGCCGGACGTTCTGTGACCGTAAAGTTTCGAATCATTCAACATTCAGTGCGGAAGTTGCGTTTCGCTGTATGCCATTTGAAAATTTCACGGTTTCACTTCGATAGATTATAACCTATCGAAAAATAATGCGTTAAACTGCAAGTAGTATGATACGGACCACAATTTTTTGATATATCACAATCTCGCGAGATATATTACAATCTAACAGGTTTGCAATTTTACGGTGACAAGTATAGACTTTTTATTTATTGCTAAGTTGATTTCTTATTAAACATTTTTAGAAACATTATTTTCTGGTAATGGCATACATCTAAAATGCATTCAAGTCACAATACTGCCTCTTAAAAAAGAAACTGGTATAATTATACAGAGTCATATTACATCTAGTTAGCAAAAAAACCAAAGACAATAAAGACAATTGATTCGAGAAAATGTAATCGCTTAGGTAAACTGGGGGCATAGACAAAGCATTTCGACATTTTATGAAAAATAACTAGTACCATAACATCCAAAATGAGATTGAATTGTGGTACCAAATCGTCAAATGAATCACTTATAGAATGTCACTTCGTCTATATTAGTAGGTACATGAATTCATAACTACACCACCAACTCAAATGTCGACTTTACTGCTATGCATTTGAAGTTCAATTCGAGGTGCCATAAGAATGTGGTTGGCAATAGAGTTTGAAATTTGACATACGAGATGAGAGACCATTGTTCCAAATTTTACAAGGTTATTGGTAAAATAATAAAAACCGCACAGGACTATGTTAGTAACATCATATACAACAACTTTTGTTGTATGAATTTTAATAGTTCATCAGATTTTTATACAAAATTAAAAATATTTCAATTGAATGCTCTATAATGTTACGCAGTCTGCGTAGCAAAAGAAAGCGCTAGGTAGGTAAACTGATAGTACAAAAGGCAGTGGAAGGGATCTTGAAGGTTTGTTTTTGGTATATGTATTATGTTTTCTAAAAAGTCATAGAAAAAAGTTGTTGTTAAAGATGTTAGTAATACAGTCCTACGAGGTTGTTAGTGTTTTACCAGTAACCCTGTATAATTATATTTAATTCTGAATTAAATAAAATATAGACTCTGCATGTGCAACATCTAAGTAAAATGCTTAAATAAATACTTAACTATTAACACGTTGTTCTAGCTTCCTTTATGTTCTAAATCTTCTCAATTTTGTCTGTTTTATTACCCAACGTGGCCTTGCAGACGTATCCCTTTAGTGCGAGAACTCCTCTACATTTGATGTGTACCTGGTAACGAGCGCACCAGTCGAGGTTGTCACAACCTACCCCAGCGTCTGAAAGTGTCTTTACAGCGGCAATGGAGAGTAGATCTGGAAACGGAGAAATTAATGAAATGAGTTTTGTATCTATATTAATATTATAGAGGTAATGTAGAGAGTCATCTTCGGAATTAATGATCCAATACTAATTCATTGATAGTAACGTGCATTATTTGGTAGTACTATAGGCTATAATGAATTTAATTTGATAACTTGACATTTTCTTATTAATTTAATTTTACATGTTTTAACACCTTTTGATATGTAAATTTCACTGTTTGTATTTAAAATCCAATAGCTTGTATTTATATTTTTATTTTATGTGGGTCTCGGACCTGAAATAAATGAATTTTATTTTATTACTATTTAATTTTTTGACGAAGCCGCAGGCGAATTGCTAGATTTAAGATAAAATCTTTGTTTTTATATTTAGATTAAATAATTGTTTTTAAAGATAGACATTGATTTTTTGTCACGCTTCTTGATTTAACAAGAATGATATACCAAAATTGAGTCAAAATCGAATTCAAGATGGCGAACATGTCCGATTTTTGACATCAATTACATCAAATGTTTTTGGGGCAACTAAAATTAAACAGGACCCCGTTTTTTGTATTTTCTATATTTTTTTGTATGTATTGTATCTATCACCATTTGTTTTAACGTCCTAACTAAGCATAAATATTTTGCAATTATATTTTTCTTGGAATCATTGACTCGTAAATTACAGGAACTTCACCTAGTTTAGGAGTCAGGGTATTTCCATTTCTTTGGACCTCATAGGATAAGCCCTGTTCCTGTTCGTGCATATGTAAATAGCATGTATCCAGACAGATGGATCGGGCGTCTAGGGCCTATTTTGTGACCTCCGCGTTCACCTGATTTAAATCAATTGGATTTTTTTTATTGGGGCTGCCTCAATGAAGAGGGATACAGGAAACCTGTACGGTCTTTGGAAGCCGTGTCAGAGCAGCGGCATCAAAAATAAGTGATCGACGTTACAAAAGATTGCTCAGAAGAGCATTCATCCGCAGATATAGGGCCTGCATAAGTATGGGGACGCATTCCATTAAAAAAATATGTTCAATTGGGTAAAGCCCGCTTGTCACTTTTTAAAATAAAAATGTGCTTCTTTCTTGCATTTCACAGCTGAAATCGGCTGCTCAACAGCAGTCGGGTTATTAGATTTTTTAAATAAGTTTTCTTTTACACTCATTTACAACAAATGTTCAAATTGTTGGCCCTTTTTAGTTTAAATATTACTAAACATTTTTTTAGAGGGGTCGTGTCACATTAGCACCCCACCGGATTTTCAGAAAGTGAAAGAGTAAAATCCATATTTTTATACTTTCTCAGTGTGTATTTTTATTAATATTACAGTAATGATAATCATGCTATACTTTTTTGAAATTCTTGTGTTGAGCCTTTAATTTGATACCAATATTGTAGAATCCAAAAAAATTTTTTTTCTCTAACTCTCTATGTGGCGTCGCACATGTTTAATTTTTGTAACGTTACCTTCAACATTTGGGCTGCTAAGACGAATCTAACGATACCTCAGTTATGTAAATCCGTTCAGCGGTTCTAGAGATATAAAGTAATAAAGAATATTACATGAATACATACCAGAAACGCGCGAAAAACATAACCCTTCTGTTCAGGACTACAAGAAGCCAGTGCAACGATACTGGTGGGTGTGTCCGAAACTGTCCACGGTTCGTGGAGCCCTACCGTTGCTTTCAACAACAATAAACAAAACTACAGGCTCTTCGGCCTACAACCAATATATTCAAATAACTAATCGGTACCACTAACCTTCTGTGCTGGGTTCGCCAAGCACGATCTTCCTAGGTCACGCCCAAGTGTGGTATGTATGTAATTATGAGGTGAGTAATTGAAAGTGTGATGTAAGTCAAGTGTTCTGAACGGTCACAAGGCGTCAGTTTCCAGATGGCGCGGTTCAGATCAGCATCACAGCCCTAACTCGCACCGGATTGAAGCTATTTATCACTACTTTTTCCCAACAAATGCGCGTGCCACGCGGGTGGCGACAACCGGCGATAAGTCCAAGAAATATCCCTGGGTTTTCGTCAATCCGGGATTACAACTTCAAACAATAGTTAATCGCGACCCAACTATCGGTTGCAAACGGCGATTCCAAACGATATTTTCCCAATTACAATTAACTCAACAGGTCCCAAAGCGGACATTTTTCAACAAGGAAGCAAAGTCTATCTGTCAAGTGAAAAAGGTTATGTCAAGTGTCAACATCAAAAAGACAATAGAATGTTGCCACACCAAAGATCGTTCAAAAATACATTTGGGACGCAACACCTTCCTTTGCAGTCAAGTAATAGCGTATTCTTAATGTTAAATGTTGTTTTTATGAACCCCCAATGGTTAGGTACAACTGAATTAAAAAGCAGTTCCCATGTTACATTTTTTTTTGCTTCTGTATTTAAGGCAGATACAATTATGAATTGTACCATTATCAAATCTACTTGAAACCGACATTATTTTAAAATTATTGGTCACTCATATATTCATATTTTTTTACCCAAAATGTTTAAACTTTGTTTAAAAAATAGATTATGCTAATTTTCCAAAATAAATATTAAAAAAAAGTACAATAAGTAGTCTTAAAAATGTACTACCTATCTATCAGAATAGTTAGCGTATAATATTAAAACAATAAAAAACCATGAATTTAATTAATTTCTAGTCGTAGTGTTCAATAAAGTAAAATAAGGCAAAAAATAATTCAAGGCGTACTGCATCTCTTTGTACACGTGCAGCCTGTGGGCTCGCTATACACAAGCTAGCTAAAATGCCCTCCGCGTCCAGTATAACAATGCGTTCAGGGCAGTGTGTGCGAGACAGCTCCAACTCTGTCCTGGCAATGATTGCGAGGAAGCTTGATTGTCCATATATGATGGGTCTGTTGGTATTGTGGTCAGTGGCCCAGACTGCTATGCTCAAGGTCGTGGGTTCGATTCCCACCCAGGACAAATGTTTGTGTGGTGAGCACGATCATTTGTTCTTTGTCTGGGTGTAATTATACTATATAAAGCTAGATTACCACTCACTGACTCACTCACTGATTGACATAATTGTTCTCCCAGATGGTGGATGGGGAGGTGGGTATATTTTGACAGATTCGTAAACAAGTAACTCTCAAACCTACGGGAAAAGTGCCAAACCTCCCCTTTTCCCCCCTCCCTATCGTATCTCGGAAACTACGAGACCCGTATTTTTTTTTTTACGGATTCGTATAGAGGAGGCTCGGTAAAGTAAAAACCATTTTTCAGTCACCCCCCCCCCCCGCCCCCCTTTTCACCCCCTTTAGGCGGATCTCGGAAATTAAGAGACTTGGAACATTTTTTTTTCAGATTCATTTAAAGGGGCAATGCTTTAGTCAAAATACTTCTGCAACCCCCCCCCCCTTTTTTTTTTCACAAGCACGCGAGGTGCTTGCACCTCGCGCAACACGCAAATACTAAACCCCCCCATCACCCCCCGTCACCCTTTTTTTTTTTTCACAAGCACTCGAGGTGCTTGCACCTCGCGCAACACGCAAATACTAAACCCCCCCATCTCCCCCCATCACCCACGCCCCCATTTTGTTTTTCACAAGCACGCGAGGTGCTTGCACCTCGCGTAACACGCAAATACTAGTTTATCTATAACATGTATGTATTTAAAAATATATATGTATAATAATAATAATAGCTGTAGTTTGGTAATTTAATTTGACTTTTAATTTGGAATTTAATTTGCCTTTTAATTTGAAATTTAATTTGACATTTAATTTGTATTTAATGAGATAATTTGACATGTTTTTTTTTTTATTAATTTAATAGACTTTTAATATATTTTTGAATCTTTTTGTATGTAAATTTCTCCATTAGTATTTTAAATTAGGAAGCCGAGCAATTGTTTGAATTTGTGTATTTTATTTTATTTTACATGGATTTGAGATTTTAATTTTAATTAATTACCGGATACCCTGGGCCGGATCTCGTAGCGATGACTAATCTACGTATCGAAAATCAGTCTGGAGGGATATAAACCGGACTTGTTTGAATGTTCTAAACAGATACCGCGGCCCCGGAACTTAACGGCAGTGAAGGTAAAGGGTGAGTTTTTAGCTGTAGAAGTGACACTCCCTTCCACCCAGAACAGAAGGAGTCATTAGATGATTTTCCCACCGAAAAAAATAAAAAAGAAATAGTTACCGGGAGGATCAGCGTGAGTCAATAACTGAACATCGTTGGCGCGACAGAACGCGTGAAGCGACGGCGGTACTACGCAGCAGGACGCCAAGTTGATCTGCGCTATGGAGGGCCTCACTCGAGCCCAGGCATGGAGTTTACGTAAACAGCCACCACCGACGTCTGCAACTCCTAATTGATGCACTCTGCCTGAAGAATAAAGGCAATGATTATTAGTAATCAATAAATTTATATATTTCAATCAACTAGGCCCATACAAAAAAAATACATCAAATTACAATAAATATTAACATTAACGTTTTGGGAATACTTTCATTGTGCGTACGGCTAAGGAATGGAATTCCCTGCCGTAGTCTGTGTTTCCAGATAGCTACAACCTAGGGATCTTTAAATCAAGAGTGATGGGTTACTTCTAGGTAAGCGTGCTCCATCTTCGACCACATCAGGTGAGATAGTAGTCAAACGCGAGCCTATTATCAATAAAAAAATACATAATATACAGGGTGGCAGGGACATCGACGCGCAACCGCTTACCATGGATTCAGTACATGATTCTGGACCCCCTACGTTGAAATTTTTCGTCGGCTTTTTCTTAATTTAATAAAATTCGGACGCAAAAAAAAAAACAGTAAATGACTTGTTTCTCTTAAAACAGCAATGTAAATAAAACTCGAAAGGGCTACCTGATCACCTGTGTTGACCTCGCAAATGAATTCTAGCAAAACGAAAAACGAGTTTTATTTACATTGCTGTTTTAAGTGAAACAAGTGAATTTAATTTTTTAATTAAAATCTCATTGGGTTAGATAGAAACAATGATTTTATAGTATTCAGTAAAAATAATTGCAGAAAAAACCTGTATTTTTTTTTAAACCGGTGAAAAATTTCAATGCAGGTGGTCCAGAATCGTGTACTGAATCCAAGGTAAGCGTTTGTGCGTCGATGCCACCCTGTATATATCACTTACAACAAAATTATACTATGGGTACACGAGTTATCGGCGTCGTACGTCGCGCGGTATTCGGTAACCGGCCTCGAAAATGCCGGAATATTATCCCTCTCGATTAGTAATGCTCTTCATCTGCTTAGTCTGTATCCAAATTATGATGGAGTCGCCTTCTATCCGCCCCAAAGATATAATATAAACTATAGATGCGTGGTCCGCGCTCTGGAATGGCAAGTCGATTTCTAGGTAAGTGCCCACAAACTTTTTAGTTACGCACGAACCTGTGTTGTGATCGCGTCACTATACATCTTATGAAAAAATTGTGTTTTTAAAGAAAATCACCAAAAAACATGCCTTCATGTGTTTTCAGACGTTGCAATAATTATACTGCTACTGTAAGAGGCCAAAATGTGTCATTTCATAGGTAAATATCAACTGAAATATATTTTTCATTTTATTTTTTCAACACGGCTAATGGCGGCTGGCGTATGAATGAAGTCATTCACGTGAAGTTAGGGGAGGTTGGGGAAATATTGTACCAGTTTTATTTTGTGTTCTTAATATAAATTAATATTGAATGAATATAATAAATTTATTTAGATTTATTTAAAAAAATATACTCCTCCGAAACAGCTAAACTTCTTAAAGTTTGGTTCAATTTTGTTGGCCTATGTAATGTTCAGAAATATGAAAGGTTGCAGTCGTTACGCAGTTTGTCCTACTTTCCCACGTTTAAAATACCTTAACATAATAATGTGTATGGAGCAAGGACGTGGGAATTCATGATATCATCCTTCTTAAATGACTTGCCTTTAAATATTTATAAAAGTTTAACTTCAAAGAACTGCTGCAAGTACTAAAGAAATACTTTCTAGATCAGTGTTTCCCATTTGCCGGGTCGCAACATTCGCGCCTTGTTTTAAAAATATTACCTACCATCGATCGACGCATCGTAAATATTCGTAAGCGGTGTGAATCTTCAAGAATATTTTCCTCCAATCGACAGCAACAAAGCTTGATAAGAAACCCATTTTCATTCAAGTTAGATTCCAAAATTAATTTGCCAGCTTTAGATGTCGACTCGTTAATTGAACTGTCCACTGACACAGCACTCAAGAATATATTTGACACGAGACCATTGATAGATTTTTGGTTATCTTGTCGTCAAGAATAGCTCATCAAGCAATAACTTTTTTCATGCCTTTTGGCACAATTTATAAATGTGAAGTTGGGTTTAAGCACTAGTTTACCTTAAAAATAAATATAGAAACCGACTTGAAGTGGAACCAGACCATTGGATAAAACTTTTGTCATTTTCCGCGAACTTGGATTCTTTAGTAAAAAATAAGGAGCAGCTTCATACTTGGCACTAAAATTTAGTGACTAAATAGTCGATACCAAAATATGTAATACTAATAAAACCTTTTTACTATTAATAAATGGGTTAAAAATTTTAAGTGGGTTTATGTGAAAATTACCGGGCCATGGTAGAACAATGTTTGGGAAACACTGTTCTAGATCATAACTACGATGTAGAGAATATGTATTTCAGTGATTAGTGTCATTTTAAATGAGTGCGGCATCGAATTGCCGCGGCTAGAATACTACAGATAAACACTCAATGGTTTGTGTGGTACCTTTATGTTTATAATACATGTATTCGCATGTTTTAAATAATAATAAAAACCGGCCAAGTGCGAGTCGGACTCGCGCACGAAGGGTTCTGTACCATTATCTATAAAAACGGCAAAAAAAATATGTTTGTTGTATGGGCCTTAAATATTTATTTTATTTTGTTTTTAGTATTTGTTGTTATAGCGGCAACAGAAATACATAATTTGTGAAAATCTCAACTGTCTAGCTATCACGGTTCTTGAGATACAGCCTGATTACAGATAGACGGACGGACAAACAGCGAAGTCTTAGTAATAGGGTCCCGTTTTTACCCTTTGGGTACGGAACCCTAAAAAAGAATTACCTTCTTTGACGAAATCTTCGAGCACCCCCCAGAGAGTCTTAATCCCAGGCAGGATGGCCTCACACTTCCGCGCGTCGGCTTCATTGTCCGCTTCTACTTCTGTATTGGACATGCGCACTGAAACAGACGCCACGGTGCCTAATATGAATATATTTTTGAATATTCACGGCAAATACAGCGGTGATAGATTCAAAATCATAACCTTATATATACATATAAAAATCTCGGGTCACATTAATTGCTTTCAAACTCCTCCGAAACAGCTTGACCGATTTTTATGAAACTTTTTATGTGTATTTGGTAAGTCTGAGAATAGGTCACAAGCGATTTTTATTTCACTGCCAATAACTTACACGGGAAAACATCTATTTTATTGTGTTCTTCATTCTTGTGGGAAGTTTTTCTCACATAATTCCCGATCCCGTGTGAATATTGGGATAAAAAGTAGCCTTTATTTTATTAAAATCGGTTCATCCCTTCCAAAGATGAGCCCGGATAATAAAACAGGCAGCAGACAGTGTATTCGTATCGTGTTCATAAGATTAATAACTATAAGCACTTGACAAAACACAGTTATTCGGTATCAGTTGGGGGCGCGTTGAAGAGTATTGGCATAAGGACATAAGGACGTAAAAGTCTGACAGACCCCTTTGCCCACCCCAGGACGGAGGACATCCATGTGGATTTCCAGTCAGATAAATTTTCAGTCGTCAGTCGATTCGTAGAAAGCAGACCTATTGCTTCAGTTAGAGTTATTTTCGATCAACAACGTAAACTTTGGCCTTTGAGTCTCGGAGTCTCCTTACACAGGCGTCATTATGCTTAAAAAAATAATGTTGTAGATCGGTCCACAATTAGCTGTGTTAATTGGTCTATACATTCCTCTTGTGTTAATTGTCATACCTATTAAACTTGTATTATGGATACATTGTAAGAATGAATGGTTTGAAATCAGTAACGGTGGAGTTTTTTGCCGGTTCTTCTCCAAGGAAACGACCAATTTTGAACCGTGCACTTATGACGTTTTATAAGTGCCCATTGTAGGCCTATGCGAAATAAAATATTTAGAGTTTGAAAGCCAAACAAAGTACCTCCTCATTTTTTGTAGGTAAAAAGGAGACTCCGATGAACTAATGAAAATTATCTTTGGTAAAGTAATGAAAATCATTTTATTTTTTTCGTAGGTATTTTGTAAGAATATACAGGGTGGCGATTAGGTTATCACATTAAATTATACAGAAGTTATTATAAATTGTTATCAGTCCGTTAAAATAATAAAATAAATTATTTTACTAAAATTAAGAAAATGCATTTTTCAAACAAAATAAATGGCGTTATTGGTAAAAAATAAATAATACTTTATAATATTAGTTTACTGACCTATAAAAGCGACAACGCCGCGGCGCCGGCGCCGGCAGAGCACACGCCGAGTGATTGGTCAGCTGATTACGTTTATGCAATACATGATGTGAAAATTTGAAATGGAAAAAAAGGTCCCACGTCTTTAATATTGTTAATTATTAAATTATTTTATTTGTATATGATAAAATACCTAATATAGAGTACGTGGTTTCAATTAATGTGATAACCTAATCGCCACGCTGTTTAAGTTTTACATGAACTCACCATTGCTGCCCAACGAGATGGGAGATGCCTTAGTAGTATACGTGGTCTTAACGTTGGAGTCATCATTGGTCTCCTCGCGATGCATGTCGGGATTGTAAGCCAGGATCACGTTGTCGATGTAAGTTGTGTGCAGCGCTGTGAATACTGGAAGGGGAACATAATAGTTTTAACGTACAATCGTTCCAAAAGAAGTCCATCTGGACCAAAATATTTCGTAAATGCGATTCAAATAAGAATAAGAACATCAATTAACTCTATGTTAATAATTAATTAATTAAATGTCACCTGGAAAGTTTGGTTTGCAAAATTATTAATGGTTTATTATACTTTGTTTAACCGAGTCTCACATCAAATTTAAATATAATATTTAATTATATAAATGTATAATTAGATTTTTTAAAACATACTTTTCTGTCTTGTTTTCATTGTTGGCACCAATTCGCCTGAAAGTAAAGAGGACGCATGGCGCAAAAAACTAGAAGCCATGCCAAAATTATTAAAGATATATTTTTATTTTTTATTGATGTTTGACCACCAAAATAAGGAAAGGGTACAATTTTCTTTTTATTAATTTTCGTAAATAAATATTTTAATAAATTCTTGTTTCAAATCACTCTACCCGACAAATTCGATTTGACAGCTATGACGTCACAATATGGCGCTGAGTCAATCCTATTCTCAGTTAAATCGCACTGTACAGAAGACGTTTAAGACAAAAATGAATTGAAGTGCAGTAGTAAATGGATTACCCATTTACTACTCCTGCACTTCAATTCTAATAAATATTCATTTATGATCGCAAGGTAGTTCAATTATATATATTACTTTTATTTTATTTTAATTATATTATCAACCGACGACCAAAAGAGGAGGTTATCAATTCGACGCGTATATTTTTTTTCTCTTTTTTTTTTTTTTATGTATGATCACCGATTACTCGAAGACGGCTGAACCGATTTGGAAAATTCTTTTTTTGTTTGAAAGGGTATACTTCGAAATTGGTACCATTTATCACCAAGTCAGGATCTGATGATGGGATTCTGGAGAAATTGAGGGAACTCTTCAAATATTATAGGCACACCTATGGCGTTTTGGGTATTTCTTATAGTAACTTGTGCAGTTGCTCTCAAAAAATACCATTTGGGGAAGTGGAACTGATGATGAAGACCACAGATGGCCGCCGAACCTACTCAATAATAAGTATTTCGTGGATTGCGATTCGAATACTTGAATATGGATGTTAAGCACTTTATGTTTGTCACAATGCATATGGTGATGTAGAGCTAATGGTGAAGTACCAGGAGAACTCCTCAAAAATTAACGGCCCAGCATTGGGAAAAGCAATATTTTGTAAAAGGTTATAAGTAGTTGACATTTAGGCTCTTTTAACTAGGTAAATTAAAAACCGACCAACTAAAAAGAGTGAAATAAAAACTTTTTACCAAAAAATTAAACCGACTCCCAAAAACACTGCAAAGTGAAAAATAACTTTAATTTCGGAAGTCGGTGCCAAAAACGAAAATACAAAACTAAAGACACCGACTACCGAAATTGAAGTTATTTTTCACTTTGCAGTGTTTTTGGGAGTCGGTTTAATTTTTTGGTAAAAAGTTTTTTTAACTAGCTTTTGCCCGCAACTTCGTTCGCGTGGGAGGTTTTTCCCACGTAAATCCCGATCCCATGGGAATTCCGAGATAAAAATCCTATGTCCGTCTCCTGGTTCTAAGCTACCTCCCTACCAATTTTCAGCTAAATCGGTTCAGCCGTTCTTGAGTTATAAATAGTGTAACTAACACGACTTTCTTTTATATATATAGATTTGTGTGTTTATTTTTTGTTTATGTGTAAATGTATCTCTATATGGATTTTGGTCTTAAAATAAAGTATTTTATATATGGTAATCGGACGGGGTAGCTGAAGAAGCTCGCGCTCGGACGCCCCGCCTTTTTATACCTTCGGCCACGAGACGCGTCGAGCGCGGCGACCGATTCTCAAAAATAATCCTTATATCATAATTCAGTATTCACGCGCGATGGCTTATTATTAGCGTATTTCATGTATAACTTTGGTGTTTCTATATCGATTTATAAGATTCTTTTTATGGAATAGTTAATAATGTTAGCTTGTTCAATTAGGGGTGACTGAGAGTGTTATAAACGTAAGAGTAGACAAATATTATAATCAGAAAGCTTCGAACTGCTAAGCTATCGGGAGTTACACGTGTTATTGTGAGTCAACCATAAAAGATAGACAATTGCTGTCATGGGATATTTTTTATATAATTTTAAGGAGAACATTTCCGACATGAAATGATTTCTGTGTAGCTTTAAGCATTAAGGTTGCACACGCGACGGAAGCTTAAAAAATGGAGTAACTTCTCCCGTTTTCCCAACATTTCCCTTCACTGCTCTGCTCCTATTGATT
Source organism: Tholera decimalis (assembly GCA_943138885.2). Lineage (NCBI taxonomy): Eukaryota > Metazoa > Arthropoda > Insecta > Lepidoptera > Noctuidae > Tholera > Tholera decimalis. The sequence continues at coordinate 15,670,509 of OW964570.2, forward strand.
GTAGCGTGATGAAAAGTATACTATAACCAGCTCAGGAGTATGAAAAATAATTGTACCAAGTTTCGTTAAAATCCGTCGAGTAGTTCTTGTTTCTATAACGGTTATACAGACAGACAGACAGACAGACAGACGGACAGACAAAAATTTTACTGATTGCATTTTTGGCATCTGTATCGATCCCTAATCACCCCCTGATAGTTATTTTGGAAATATATTTCATGTACAGAATTTACCTCTCTACAGATTTATTATAAGTATAGATAGATAGATTTTATTTTAGTTTAATTATATTATTAATTTTATTATATTTCCTATCAATTACTATAGTAGGAATTAGTCATTTAGAAAGCTAAAATTATACTACTCGATAGCTTACCTAATTAAGAAGGTTAAAAATTATTTTTATCCTTACAATATTCAAATGCAATAAGAAGGTAAATTTTATACATCTGTATATGAGGAAATAAATATTGCATACAGGATTTTCCAAATAACAGGAAAATTAATGAAAAAATTAAAGAAGTATTTCTTTATTTTTATTAACATATTGAATACTCGATCAATGTTCCTATAGTATGTTTGTTAGTAATATTCTAGTATTACACGTAGCGAGAGAGGAATTCTCCACAAAGAAGGTCAACGATCCACAATTTTTTGGGCATCTGCCAACCCCTAGCCAAAAAGTCAATAGTTAATTCCACTTAAACAACCAACTAATCATTTAAAAGCCGAATTCGTGCAACACCATGTTTACCTACTATTCGTGTCTGTTCGATTCACGTGGACATCTTACTTACTATACTACCTCAAATGGCTTAGCATGATCCTCTGTTATGTCGAAAATACTGCAGCAATAATTTTGAAATAAATATATGGTAAAGTTGAGGATTAATGTTAGGTACTATGTTTGACGAAAACACGATTCCATAAAATTATCCTGATAGAAAAAAAAATCCAAAGTTACCTCCAAACCGAACAATAAACCGCTGGTATTCAAAAATAACTTCCAATTAGATAATGAAACTTTGCATATTAATTGAACTAATTATAAATCAGGTCTTATGTTATTTACTTTTTTTAAATCACCATTATTTTCACCGTAAAAAGAAATAAACTAAATTATCGGTGTCTTGGAGTCTTTTCCCTGCCACCCTGTCTCGCTTGCTCGCGTGATCACAACCAGTACTGTGCGAGCGAGATAAAGAGTGAGAAGCGCTGAGGTAGTGTAGGCCCTTTATATAATGTACATATATTACTAGCTAGCCCGTGACTTCGTTCGCGTGGGAGGATATTCCCGCGTAAATCGTGATCCCGTGGCAATTTCGGGATAAAAAGTAGCCTATGAGTTATTCCAGAATGTCAACTATCTACTTACTAAATTTCATTCGGTAGTTTTTGCGTGAAAGAGTAACAAACATCCATACATCCATCCTCAATAACTTTTGCATTTATAATATTAGGAATTAAGATTATAATTGTAAGGCTAGATAAATGAAGTCCGCGTTGGCCGTTTCCTACTGCGGATTTCACTTGGTCAGTCCAACGCATACCTAGGCAACCCGACTAGCCGCTCTATGGAGTCGTTCCCCCGCCCAGAGACGTGACCAAAGTACTGCAGTATACCGAGCTTCTGAACTATGTCCACGATATCCCGAGCATCATCCTCCAGTACATCTTCCCCTTTTCACACTCGCGCACTGTCCACGTCTCCACCGCGTAAAGAAATATGGAGAGTTGTATTTTTTCTTATTTTTGTAAATATACCTACATACAATGTACAGATACTTTTTTACTGTTTTATTATATGGCTGGCTACGATTTACACCGTACCGTTGTGTTGAAAAACACACATTATCAAATCAACTATTGATTAAACTATTTATTTGATAACTCGTTCTTTATAATCGTATCGCTCCTATGTTGAATGGGAAACTTGTACTTCCAGACAGTCTGACTTCCGACTACCCGTAACGACAGTCCAAAGATGATCGGGACCTAGGCAAGCATTGCTTAACCTTTAAAATCTGTCTGCTGTCATTATTTACCTACTATGGAAAAAGAAAGCACCAATCAAAGCAGGGCCGGATTAACAATGGTTAATGCCTAGAGGCCCCGCATCAACTAGGGGCCCAGGCCCAATGCACGCACCAAGAAAACATACTTCTTCGAACGAGAATTTGATGTGCGTGTGAACTTAGGGTCCTCACTCCTCAGTGTTATCTCAGAAAATACAAATCGTTACATTTAGTAGTAGAATTAAAAGCAAAAGTAATAAAAGGGGCCCCGAGAATGCCATTGCCTTAGGGCCTCTGACAGGGTTAATCCGGCTCTGAATCAAAGAATCTCAATATAGTCGATCATTCTTATAGGTTTGCATACTGATCAAGAAACATCTTTACATCAGGTAATTAAACGTAATAACTAAGATAAGGTATCTTAACGCAATCATTATCGTTTGTGTTTATGTATGCCTACCTCCCTGATAACAATATTTTGCTTTAGTTGTTAGTAGTTTCTGTCTGATTAATTTATCAATTCCATCATTATGTAGGTACGTTATTAGGGTTCCGTACCTCTCGAAGAAAATACGAATTTTTTTTAAGACTACTTCGTTATCCGTCGTAGTTGTCAAGACCGTCTTTCTCAGGAACACGCAGAGAAGCAAAGTGAAATTTATATAAAATTCTCGGTTTTTTCAGTTGTGAAAGTAAAACTTACGATCAGAAGATATTTTTTTTTAATTTCGCATAATTTCGATTTCATAAGATAATCGAAACCTTTAGGGTATTTCCCGTTGATGTAAAATCATAAAAAACTTTTTACCAAAAAATTAAACCGACTCCCAAAAACACTGCAAAGTGAAAAATAACTTTAATTTCGGTAGTCGGTGTCTTTAGTTTTGTTTTTTCGTTTTTGGCACCGACTTCCGAAATTAAAGTTATTTTTCACTTTGCAGTGTTTTTGGGAGTCGGTTTAATTTTTTGGTAAAAAGTTTTTATTTCACTCTTTTTAGTTGGATGATTTTTAATTTACCTAGTTACAAGAGCCTAAATGTCAACTACTTATAACCTTTTACAAAATATTGCTTTTCCCAATGCTGGGCCGTTAATTGTTGAGGAGTTCTCCTGGTACTTCACCATCAGCTCTACATCACCATATGCATTGTGACGAGCATAAAGTGCTTAACACCCATATTCAAGTAATCGAATCGCAATCCACTCAATACTTATTATTGAGTAGTTTCGGCGGCCATCTGTGGTCTTCATTATCAGTTCCACTTCCTCAAATGGTACTTTTTGAGAGCAACTGCACAAGTTACTATAAGAAATACCCAAAACGCCATAGGTGTGCCTATAATATTTGAAGAGTTCCCTCGATTTCTCCAGGATCCCATCATCAGATCCTGACTTTGGTGATAATGGTACCAATTTCGAAGTATACCCATTCGAACAAAAAAAAGAATTTTCCAAATCGGTTCAGCCGTCTTCGAGTACTCGATGATCATACATAAAAAAAAAAATATATATATATATACTCGTCGAATTGAAACCTCCTCTTTTTGTCGTCGGTTGAAAATGTGACAAGACGCAACAAGAAGAAAGGAAATAATCTAAAAACCGTAAATCTACAGTTACTTCGGTACTATTGAATTTACATATTTAGATAACTTTGTACGGGACCCTGGATGCGTGAGTTCAGCTAGAATTTGACCGTTTTTGAAGTAAGCGTATATTATGAATTGGCTTATTCTGGTATAGTCCGATGGTAGCGAATAGGTTATCAACTCATTAAATTATTACATAAAACTTTAGATAAAATCTATGCAAAGACATGTCAGAAACATAAACAATGTTTCTAATATAGTATTAATTTTATTGTTCATAAACAATACACCTCTAACGAGGTTTTAATTATGTATGTTACAATACTGTCATATATCACAGATTATTAATTATTATCTATACTATATAATATATAATAATATTATAAAGCGGAAAAGTTTGTTTGTTTGTTTGCTTGAACGCGCTAATCTTCGAAAGTACTGGTTGGATTTGGATGCAATTTGGTATGGAAGTAGCTTGAAGCTTGAGGAAGGTTATAGCCTACTTTTTACGCGACTGCAAAAAAGGAGAGTTATGTTTTTACCGTGATAGAATCCACGGGAGCGAAGCCCCGCGTGAGTACTAGTGTATAATATACGTACGTCTGTTTCACACTATACCCCAAATAATGTGCAGTTTTATACTGTCGTAAAACAAAAAACAACGATGTGCAGCAATTAACTGACTTATGGTGTGCTGCAATCGTATAATTCTGAATTTATACGATTTGTCTGTAAATAAAGTCTGTCAGAAACCTACCTATATTTTGTATGTGTCAAATCCATCCAATCCATCATTTTAGTAACACCCTTTGTAGTTTAGTTATGGTGTACAATAAAGAACATATCTATCTATACCAGAATATTGAAGCACTTGAAAGCCCTGTATAATTGTAAGTATGATTTTTGAAAAGAAATACACATTACTTTTAGAGAAGGTTCAAATGTATCTTATGTAACTTTATAAACTACTAGCTTTTGCCCGCGGCTTCCCCCGCGTGCAATTCGAAAACTATCCCACAGGAACCTTATATCGGGATAAAAACTATCCTACGTCCTTCCCAGGGTCCTAAACTATTCCCATGCTAAATTTCATCTACATCGGTTTAGCGGCTTAGGCGTGAAAAGGTAACAGACAGAGTTACTTTCGCATTTATAATATTAGTATGGATGTTTGGTTTCTATGCATTCTTGTATCCCTCTAACTTCCACGTAGGCTTTTTAGGGTATTCTCTTGAAGTTAGACGGAAAAATTATCAAATCAATAATGTTTAAAATATTTCGCGGAAAAACAGATGCTCCTGATTACCATGACGAACTAATATAATACACAAAATGAAATAGAATAATAAAAATGCCAATATGTCAACTACTTATCACCTTTTACAAAATATTGCTTTTCCCGATGCAGAGCCGTTAATTTTTGAGGAGTTCTCCTGGTACTTCACCATCAGCTCTACATCACGATATGCATTGTGACGAGCATAAAGTGCTTAACATCCATATTCATGTAATCGAATCGCAATCCACGAAATACTTATTATTGAGTAGTTTCGGTGGCCATCTGTGGTCTTCATCATCAGTTCCACTTCCCCAAATGGTGCTTTTTCGAGAGTAACTGCAAAACGCTATAGGTGTGCCTATAAAATTTGAAGAGTTCCCTCGATTACTCCAGGATCCCATCATCAGATCCTGATTTCATAACAATGGAACCAACTAGAAAGTATACCCTTTCAAACGAAAAAGAATTTTATTTATTTATTTATTTAAACTTTATGTACAGACGCCAGCACATGAAGCTACCCGAAACTGTCAAATTTTCCCAATCAACCTTGAACCTAATTGCTTTAACAATAAAGTTGAAAATCTATTAAAGAAATTTGACAGATTGTTGTAGCTTGATGTGCTGGCGTCTGTACATGGGCGGACTTAATGCAGCAAGGCATTCTCTACCAGTCAACCTTTGGGTTAAAAAAACACACTGTGGTAGGTGTACGAGAAAATGGAATGAAATAATATTTTAATACCAATAAATATAATACTAATATATATATAATAATACTAATAAAATACACATATATGCTAAAATGACAAACTAAACAACAAAGAAACAAACAAACAAACTTCGAGTTATGAGGTAGTTCAAGACGAACTGAGAACCTCCTCCTTTTTTGAAGTCGGTTAATAATGGAATAGAAAACACAAAATGTTCGCTGTCAGGAGTCGTACCGTGCGTCGTTCGATCCCAGTCCCCTATTCCTCGTACACTCTCCGCGCTCAACGTTCTGTTAGATATCAAACCTGATTGTGGCCAGTTTGCGGATGAATAGAAGATCTTGTCTATATGCCTGGAGTACTGTAAGATGAATGAATAACTGGCGTTTCTTATTATTTAACATGTCTTCAAGTAATGTAATTGGCCTTTTAATGGATGCCACATATCCACAGACTAAATATTGCGTTTCCATGAAGATATATCACTGGCTTATGACTGGTACTTCGACACAAGCTCGTCACTGTATACGACAGTCCACAATGTTTATGAAAATATCATAAATACTAGCTACGACGTACATTGAAGTTGGTGAAACTCGCGTCTTTAGATGTCTGGCTGGCAAAGCACGGGCAAGGTCTTGAATCTTTACTGAAAGAATCTTGACGATTATAACGCAGTATTTGGTATTTTTTTCAATAACTCTTGAAACTAAACCATTCATTTTTAACGAAATCTGGTCTTTTAATCCCTAGGGGCAAAGGACTTTAGTAATTATGCAGATTTATTTCTATTCTGTGAATCTCCTTCTTCAACTTATTGCGTAAAAATATCTATAACAGTCATCACTCGATAAGTCATCGCAAGTTTCGTAGCTCGCCATTATCTTACCTAATCTACGTAAGATTTTATAGTACACTACACCACAAGTCAGTCGTAACAAAACCTACCAAAACAGCATAAACTTTAAGTCAAGTTACTTCTCGATACAATAAGCGTGCTTCATCTTCCACCACATCATCACTTACAATCTGGTGAGATAGTGGTCGAACGCGAACTTATCTATATCTATACTTACATATAATAAACAGTAAAAGAACAGTAAAAAACAATTATACGAAAATAGTAATTAAGGTGGTTTAAGAAACATGGCAAAAAAATAAAAAAGCCTGTCTGTTTGTATACGCTAATCTCCGGACCTACTGGATAGATTTTAATGAAATTTGGTAAGTAGATAGTTGACATCCTGGAATAACACATAGGCTACTTGTTATCCCGGAATTCCCACTGGATCGGGATTTACGTGAGAAATCCTCCCACGCGAACGAAGTTGCGGGCAGCAGCTAGTCAATAATAAAACAAGAATCCTCTGATGAGAGCGTGAACTTTGTTCTTGGTGTCCCCAAAATTGCCACCAATGAAATAATAGACTATTAAAGTCTCTTAAAAAATACGCAGAACGACTTTTATCAAACACGTTACGAATGAAATGCGTATGTTTATGGTTTATTTAGTTGCGATTTCCACAACGAAGTAAATATTATACGTGGTGCGCCTCTATTGACATTTATCGGGTTCCATAAGTAAATATTTAGGATCACCAGTTATAAACGTAACAACGATAATTGAAAAATACTACTCTACTACTACTAATACTACTATTTCACTCCATTTAGGAACTTGGCAGCACCTAAAAACAAAATGGCGCGCGTCGAGCAAACGAATCGTATATTTAGTTGTAAGCCTAAGACCGTGCGCGCACTGCCTTGCGGTGGCCGCAATTCCGGTAGTTCTACCGCACCGCAAAATTTGTGAAGTATGGAGTGTCATAGAAGTGCACGCACTGCGGTCAGTCTACCGGTGCGGTAGAACTACCGGAATTGCGGCCACCGAGAGACCACCTCAGAGAGTTTATAATACTTCTGTGGATAAGTTATTATTATCATTCACGTCTAAAACTCTTAACAGATTTTGATGTGATTTGGTACAAGTCTGTGCTTATCCACAAAGGATAAGTAAAGATAAACAACAACAAAAAAATACTCACCATTTTCTAAACACTCCGTTAACGCCTGCGTGCTGTCTTCATTTATAAAAATCTTGACGCCTATCTTCAAATTCTTCCGTTCTTCTTCCGCCATTTTGTTTTGTGAGTCATCGTGGGGCCTGGTTATGTTAATAACGGCTTCAGGACTGGTCGCCGTGGATGCCGAGACCACCATGTAGTCAGAATGATGGCGGGACGTTTGGGGATGACCTCCAGGGGGACCAACTCCGTTCTGAATGGGGATGGTAGCAGGAACACCGTTTTGGGTCCCCCATTCTGTTAGCGTTAACTTGATGCTTTCTGAAAGCTGGAGAAATAGTTTTCGTTATTTATGAAAACAGTTTAACTCTTTTATCCTTTACAGTTAAAGTAAGGGATACAAGATTCTAAAGGAGTTATTAACAGTCAAAATCAAAATTATTTTATTCCACATAGGTCTACATGGGCACTCATAAAACGTCAGAAGTTATTGCAGGGTTCGAAATTGGTCGTTTCCTATGGAGAAGAACCGGCAAGAAACAACACGGTTACTCTTTTAAAAAAAGTGTTGATTTAAGCCAAGTCGAGCTACTCGGCTTTTCCGGGCAGTCATCCCTACTTCCCTATTAATATTATACATGCAAACGTAACGCAGTCTGTCTGTCTGTCTGTTACACTTAAATATCAAACCGATTTTGACGAAATTTGGTACCCGACACATTTAAGACGGGTATCTTTTTTAGCTGAGAAAAAAAAAGTTTTTAAGCAGAAGCTAGTACTAAATATATCGTCTAGTAAAATTACAGTGACGGATTGTTGCATTCGTTGATAACAATGCATCGAAAAAAGCGTTGCTTATATCTATGACACCAAACAAAAATCCATTTTCTCGTTGTCATGCAGAGGAAATAGTCTGGTCAAGTAATCGGCTTGAAATTGTAGGTACTCTAATAAGTCATCAATAGAAGCTATTTTTTCTGTGTGTCAACTTATAGGAAAATGTAACAAGAATAGACGAACAGCTAACTCGAGTTTTTTATCCTGCTTGACTAAGCAGGATAAAAAACTCGAGTAAAGAAGGAAATAAATCAGCGATAATTACGTCAATAAAATCGAAGAGTGACACATATGCACATTGTTTTCATATGGTGTTTACTCATTCAATGAAGGAAGGTATCCAATGTAGCGTTACCTTTCAGCGTTGCGTTACCATGAAACTTGTGACTGTTGAGTCAGTCGCTTGCTTGTGTGTGTGTCTGTGTGGCAATACAATTAGGTTTCAGCCATCGCATTAGCAATGTAAAATTTATGGTCGTAAATTCATTAATATTACTTGTAGGTACGTGTTTGTTGCATAGTGATCCTCCTATAAATACACATATATATTACTACTTACTAGCACTCGCGCGAGGCTTCGCTTCCGTGGACTTTATCACGATAAAACATAACCTTCCTTCTTCTGCAGTCGGATAAAACGCCTATAAACTTCCTTATACCAAATTTCATCCAAATACACCCAGTATTAACGCGAAAAAAAACACGGTAAAATATATTTTTATACGAATAAGTAGTATAAAATAATGTCAAACCGGTAGAAAAATATTATTAAAAAAATCTACAAACAAACTTTTCCGCTTTATAATATTAGTAAAGCCTTAAATTGGATATTGGACTTCAGATTTATGTACTGTATATTGTAAAAGCTGTACTGAAATGTCTTAGTCTGTAGGCTATCCCCATACTTATTAAAATAAAATAGATAAGTATAGACAGGTACACGGTATAAAAGTACTTCGTTGCTTTCTTTGCGACTGCTCTTTTAAACTACACGATCGATTTTTATACAGTTTAACTTAATGAGATGTAGTCTAATAGAGAGTTAGGTTTAAGTATGTATAAGAAGAATACGTTGCAATAGGTTTCTTTCTTTTATGTTAAAAAAGAGAACTGCAATGCGGGTAGAATTTACATTACTTGCAATCTTGTTAACCCTTTCAACTAAGCTAAATATCCCGGGCGTCGGGGATCGCAAGCCGATCTCCGGCAACCATAGGCGGGGCTTGCAACGGCAAGCAGGGGTAAGCTCACCGTCCGGTAAGGACCAGGCATGGGTTGACAGTGCGTAGTGTTCCACGCGTGCCTCTAAGAGCACTCAGCAGCATTGACAGGGCCCGATAGGGATATTGCCTGCTGGGGTCCCGGGAATGTTCTAACGAAATACCACGGCCCTGAACTACAAGGGTAACTAAAGGAAGAGGGTGGGTTTTTAGTCAGTATAAGTATGTCACTCCCTTCCGCTCCACCTAAAGCGGCAGGAGTCATTTGAAGAAAAATGCTTGTATAAGAAGAATACATCGTCACATCCACGGCAAACTTACGAATCCGCAGTTTTAGTAAAATCGATATTTAGATGAAAAACTGTAAGTCATGTGGTGTGGTGTTCTGTTTAATCCCAAAACCCCCACTTATCTTAAAGAACGATTCAAGTTCCTTCATGACACACATGCAAAATCTCTGAGATCATCAGAAAACTTAAGGCTTGCGGTACCGAGTTACAACACCAATTACTATGGTAAGTCGTTCGCAGCTCAAGCAGTACGGCTGTGGAATCATCTACCAGTGTCAGTAAGACAAGCACAAACCCTATCGTCTTTCAAAAACTTGGTATAAGATCTTTATATCTCTTCTTAAAATGTTGTTATTATGTATGTCTTTGTTTTTTTTTTTATATTTATATGTATATGTTTTGAGAATGTTATTTATTGTTTTTATATTTTATAAATATAAATAGTACACCGTGGACTACCCGCGTATTTATTTTCTCCTGTGTCAAATCCATCCAAAGGTTGTCTGTAAAAGATCTCTTTTAGCGATAAGACCGCCCATTGTATCACCTTTTTTTTTTGTTGTAAAGTCCTTATTGTTTTACTGTTATGGTGTACAATAAAGAATATATCTATCTATCTATCTACTACACAACGTGGCAAAAAAACTGAACGTCCGGACGGACGGTTCGAACCGAAATCAGTTTTTCATCTAAATATTGATTTTACTAAAACTGCAGATTCGTAAGTTTGCCGTGGATGTGATGACATGTTACTTCGTCCCAAATATAATACAATTACGATGCTAAAAGATTGAAACGTATCAAGATTTATTGAACCGCTTGTGTGGACTTATTCGAGGCTTTAGTACTTACTACAGTGACTTGTGATAAGCTAGTTTTTAAGTCCAGCCACAGATTTCTTTATTGGCCACGAGATAAAATTTCTCATTTTATAATTAAGCAACGGGAAAATTAGATAATCGCTAATAAACTAATTGGTCTTTTTTACAACGCCAACTAAATGTTCTACAAAAAGCGAAGTAAAGATCATCATATTTAAATATTGCCCTAATTTACTAATTCAGCCACGGATTTTACATCTCATCACCATTTTACCGTTTACAGCATCAACACCAGCGGTCCTAGACAAAATCCATTTTCTGTAAGCGTGAACGCCAACGGAAAAATTAATTGTATGGAGTTGACATTTACTAACACGTGACAATCACGTGACATGTGGTTAGCAAATGTCAACTCCATACAATTTAATTTTTCCGTTGGCGTTAACGCTTACAGAAAATGGATTTTGTCTAGGCCCCAAGGTCCTCATAGGTTACGCTAGGTTTTTTTTAAATTCACTAGCTCCTCCATCGGTCGATGGAGATCTTACTATCGAAATCTCATGCTTTCCAGTTCTTGCAGTTATTTCTTAGTTCTTCTCGCACTCTTTTATACTTCATAAAAACATAAAATACATATAAGCGAATAAGGTTTGGTTAGGTTTCTTTGTTGATGGCATATATTACAGTGGCGAAGGGTGAATTTTCATAAAAGGGAAGCCGGATCAAAAAATGCTTACCTTGCTCAAGTGTGATGCGTGAATTCCAGTAATTGTGGCCCTGTGGCTGACTTCGAAATCTTGATTGAAAATAATAGATTACTATTTATAGATTCATATATAAAATAATAGACTAATATTTGCCATATTTCAAAAGGGAAGCCGGTAGGAATCGAGTTGTATGGAGCCTTTGTCACTGATATATTAATGTTTTAGAGGTTTACCGTTCGAATGCATGTTACAAAAGATGCTAAAAAATAACCACCATGCATTGAGGTAATACATATATACTACGTACACATATTACCTCAATGCCACCACGCTGAGTTATATTCATAGTGGCTTACATAGAAGATAACTAGTGGCTGAAATAGTGTCATAGACGACGCTCGTTAATTGTGGCTGACTTAGTAATTTAGAAGTCAATTTAGTTCTTTAAAGGCAAATGATGATATTAAAAAGAAGTCTGTTTAATTAGAACCCGTTTTTATATGACAAGCATTAAATCAATACTGTTATGAATCACAACGCAAACTTTTACGAAAAAAATATGGATGATTACTTTACATATTATTCTGTTAAAAGTTGGAATGACGCATCATTACCTGGCGAATATATTACAGAGTCATTCATATGATTAGACTGAAAGTAGGTACTGGTTCTAGTATAAGGCTGCGTTTCCACCAGAGATGTGCGATGGAAATGTGTCGTAGGAGGATGTCTAGCTGTGCTGTGAAAATGTTTGGGGGTTTCCACCAAAGCTGTGCGATGAAAATGTGCCTACGAGGATGTGTAGCGGAACTGTGAAAATGCTAATTAATGTGTGGTGCGAGTATGCGCAAACCTCGCAACACATCCTTCTCAACACATATTCCTCGCAACACATCTCTCGCACACATCCCTCGGACACATCCCTCGCTTGTTTTGTATGCGCAAAAATCTAGCTCCGCTGAGCCGTTTCCACCAGAGCTGTGCTGACCGAGGCGAGGTAAATGAAGCCATTCTATTGGTTCTTTACAAACACATCCCTCGCTACGCATCCTCGCACATCTCTGGTGGAAACGCAGCCTAATGCGTGATCATCCAATATCATTGTCACCCTTTTAAATTTGATACCGTTAATAGCTCTTTATATCTTAAGCGACAATAGCCTAAAGGCTAAGGTGTCGGCCTTGCGATCGAGAGGTCGTGGGTTCGAACCCCACCCATTACATTATTGCCGTAAAGTCACTCTTTAGCTTAGTTGGAGGTGATTTCGATTACGAGTAATGTGAATTCTACCCTCATTGCTAGTTCTCTTTAAGCTTGCAATACATGTTGGCCGAGCGTTGTCGAGTGAAGGCCAATACCAACATGTAGACGGTATATTTGCCTTGTCTTGCTATCACTTGCCTAGTTGGCCGAGTGTAGGCCAGCGCCAACGTGTATAGAGCTCATTTGTTGAAACTAATCTTCGCTCGCCGTTGCTTGTTGTGATTATTTGCCTCACTTCGGTTCGGTGTCGGTTTTTGGTCACAAATCAAAGGCGCTCGCCTGCGCTCGGCCAACGTGTGGGCAGCTCTACAGATACATTGGTCGTCTGCATTGGCGTTCGACAGTTCGTCGAACGTGTGGACATTACTTCTTGCTTTGTACCTATTTGCCAACACTCGCGTTGGCCTACGCTTGACCAACATGTATTGCAGGCTTGAAATAAAAATAGGGCGTGCGTGTCGTATTATGTGTGGCCTGTGTGAGTTCTTTTCTTGTATGGTGTGATAAATAACATAGATCAAAATATTACTTAATACCTTCGTTTAAAGTATCCTGTGCTACTAAACTACATAATTATATTACTATGCTTATAAAAATGCAAGTGATTTATCATTGATAATTGTTAAGTCGGCTACTTTTTCTTCATAAATGCGTCTTTAAGATTCAATAAAAACAACTACAGAGTCATTCATAAAAACTGGCACAAGGTAAACTCTAAACAAAAACGTATTTCGTCTTAAAAATGAGCGTGCAGCGCTGTGCACGTGAGTTAAGAATTGGTCGTAGGTAAAGCGACATTTCAAAAAACAAAGTGGTTATATACGAACTTTTTATAGATTTTTATATGATCTAACTGCGCACTGCTATTAGGTAGGTACCTATTTTTGTATATCAATACTATTGCCCTGTATCATACTATCGACAGTATCGATACTATCGATAATATTGATATGACGTCAACTATCGATAGACTATCGATAGTTTAGTGATAGTCGACTATCGATAGGCAACGGTGCTTTGGACAGTTGGTAATTTAACGAGAGACAGATTGTAATCAAACAGTTTCAGTTATAATATTCGATAGATTATAACTAATACAACGAAAAATATTTCAACCGTATTGAAATAAAAACTTTTTTTGCAAAAAACAAAACCGACTTCCATATCAAAACACTCCAAAGCCAAAAATAATTTTAATTTCGGGAGTCGGTGTTATTGGTTTTGTATTTTCTTTTTTTTTTCACACCGCCTTCCGAAATTAAAATTATTTTTGGCTTTGGAGTGTTTTGATATGGAAGTCGGTTTTGTTTTTTGCAAAAAAAGTTTTTATTTTAGCGCTTTTTAGTGGGTCAGTGAATTTTCCAAATCGATTCGTAAATGACGGAGTTATGCGCGAACAAAAAACGCAATGCAGAGTAAACGAAAAGATCATCAAGGTAAATTATTTTTTTCGACTTTTTTTGATTTTTCAGAAACGGCTCGTCCGATTTCGATAAAATTTTCATGGGACCATTTGGGAAGTATACCCTTTCCAACAAAAAAAGAATTTTTCAAATCGGTTGGCAAGCGACGGAGTTATGCGTGGACAAACATAAAAAAAAAAAAAAAAAAAAAAAAAAAAAAATACAAACATCCGAATTGAGAACCTCCTCCTTTTTTAGAAGTCGGTTAAAAATCACAATTTATCGATAGATATATTATAAACTAACGGTAATTGCAATTTTACGGTGATATATAATTATATGAACATAAATTAAGTAAAATAAGTATTGTGTAAATGTCATAGTTTACAAAAGTTATTGCATATAAATCTCACAATAAATTGTAACATCAAGTAAGTAATGTTAAGTTAATGTAATAATAAATAACTTTGGTATGTACAGGTATTGTCCTATTACTATGCAAAGGTTTTACACTCAGGCTTCATCTTTTTTAGGTGTGTTGCCTTGCAATTGAGAAGGCTAAAATCTTTCTATGTTTTACGTTTATTCTTTCCTGTCGAAACAAGTAAAGTTTAAGGAAAATTTTACTATTTTGTGATGTAGTTTCAACTAGTGATGCAACGAATACGAATATTCGTATTCGCCGAATAGTAGACATTTACCGAATATTCGTATTCGGCGAATACTAATACGAATATTTGAAAACTAATATTTAAAAACTCGCCCAAAAATATTTTTCACTGAAGCCATGTACAGTCGTCTCGGAAAGACTTTTTTCAACGGCTGGGAACACCCAGACTGAAAAAAGAAATCGCCTAAACCCAGAAAATCTACAAATTTTATGTTTGTTAAATAAAAATTTGCCTGTTGAAATTTTAATTATTAGAAGAGTAAACATTCATCAAAGAAATAAGTAGGTATTTTATTACCATGGCGAGATATTTGTATTCGTATTCGCCGAATAGTAGGTTTGATATTCGTATTCGTATTCGTAAAAGTAGTATTCGTTGCATCACTAGTTTCAACTGTTTATTGTAAAAAAAAATTTTAGCAAAAAATGGAACCGACTTCCATATCAAAACACTACAAAGGCAAAAATAACTTTAATTTCGGAAGGCGGTGTCAAAAACAAAAATATATACAAAACTAAAGACACCGCCTTCCGAAATTAAAGTTATTTTTGCCTTTGTAGTGTTTTGATATGGAAGTCGGTTCTATTTTTTGTTAAAAATTTTTTTCACGCTTTTTAGTGGGTCGGTTTGTAATTTATCTAGCTACAAAAGCCATAATGTCGACAATTTATCACTTTTTACAAAATTTTGCTTTTCCCGATGCATAGCCGTTAATTTTTGAGGAGTGCTCCTGGTACTTGACCATCAGCTCTACATGACCATATGTATTGTGACGAGCATAAAGTGTTTAACATCCGTACTCAAGTAATCGAATCGCAATCCACGAAATACTTATTATTGAGGAGTTTC
Organism: Tholera decimalis; assembly: GCA_943138885.2. Lineage (NCBI taxonomy): Eukaryota > Metazoa > Arthropoda > Insecta > Lepidoptera > Noctuidae > Tholera > Tholera decimalis. The sequence goes on from OW964570.2 coordinate 15,686,190, forward strand.
AGTGGCCATCTGTGGTCTTCATCATCAGTTCAACTTCCCCAAATGGTACTTTTCGGAAGCAACTGCTCAAGGTACTACAAGAAATACCCAAAACGCTATAGGTGTGCCTATAATATTTGAAGAGTTCCCTTGATTTCTCCAGGATCCCATCATCAGATCCTGATTTCGTAACAATGGGACCAACTAGAAACTATACCCATTCAAACGCAAACAGAATTTTTCAAATCGGTCCAGCCGTCTCCAAGATACGAGGTAACACACATAAAAAAAAAGTTCAAGACGAATTGTAAACCTCCTTTTTTTGAAGTCGGTTAAAAATTAAACTATAAGCACAATTTACACTATCTCATGAAACTTCACATAGTACCATTCTTCTATTTGTCTTTTGTGCGTATGTAAATTTATACATATTACCTATGATGAATTAAGTCAGAAATGAAGGGACACAAAGAAAATCTATAATTTCGAAAGTTTTCTTAGGATATTTTTTTTTTGTTTTAAGTATATTGATAATGATAAATGTAAATAATAAATATAATACTAGAGCAATGACCTCGGGTAAATATGTTGTGCCTAGAATAACCAATGTTTATGGAGACAGAACATTAAAAAAAACGCAACAGTTTACCCAAGGACATTAGAGAAGAAAATAATAGTAAAAAATTCAAAACTAAATTAAAAAAATAATTTACTTGGTACCCTACCTTAATGTTATTATTGTATTTTTAAGTTTTTTAACTATATAATATATTTTATTAATTATATGACATAAGATAAAAATAGATTGATCCCACAGTCAAACTGTCTGTTCAGTTTTGTAAACCATAAATAAAAAGATAAAAAACCTGAGGCTGCTGTAGTATGAATTTCTAACAGAAAAACCTTATGGTATTTTTTACCCGATCCAGGAATCAAACCCGAGACCTCATGCTCTGCAGTTGCGCTTGCGACCACTAGATCTACAAGGCAGTAAGCGTAAATATCAATACTGAATAGCTGAATTTTTTTTTAGTTTGCCTTTATGTCGGAAGTAACCACTACCAAAGTTTTACAGATAATATATTTAGATATAAGGATAAGAAAAACATTTAAATAGTTGCTTGTAATTGTAATAACTAGCATTCCTAATCTATCTATAACACAGTACACAAAAACAGACCTAACCAAATGTGGTTTGTTATCTAAGCAATTAATAATAAAGGAAAATCATTGATTATGTACTCGCAAAATTGTGATGGCTCCTCCACAAACGCCACTTAACAAGAGTTGAAGTTGATTATGTACTCACTCTATACAATCAATGATTGTAATAATTTACATTGAATGGTGGAAAGTTGAAAAGTTTGTATGTTTGTTTAAACAGGCTAATCTTCAAAAGTGCTCGGTGGATTTAGATGAAAACTGGTATGGAAGTAGCTTGGAGGAACTTGCTTGAGGAATGTTATAGGTTACTTTATAACCAGCTGAAAAATGAACTTGCCCAGCGGTGAATGATGTTGGGCTATGAATGATAATTAATTTGATGACCCTGAAGTAACTAGGAAAATCTTCTTTACACAGTTCTTTAAAAAGTGTACTTTTTAAAGAACTGTGTATAGAAGATTTTTGAATGATGAAAACTTCACTTTGTAATGATGTAAAGTTGGTACTTAACAATTTATTCACAAATTATTTCTTACTTTATCTATGCCTAATTTAAATACTACTATCAATTTATCATATCGTCCCTTAGCAAACAACACCGCTCAAGTAATTTTCACCAACTTTACAGGAGACAAAAAAAAACTGTCTGTATAAAAAAATACGTAGGTTTTATTAAGTATAAATATTCAATATCACCTTATCCTAATAAGGAGATATTTATTTATATATTTATACTTAATAAAACCTACATATTTTTTTATACAGACAGTTTTTTTTGTCTCCTGTAAAGTTGGTGAAAATGACTTGAGCGGTGTTGTTTGCTAAGGGACGATATGGATGATAATATATTTTTTTTAATAGGGCTGAAAAAATTACCAGTAAGAATTTTATTGGAATAATGCACCTGTATAAATTAGGTAAATTAGTACAAAAAATGTTTCACTCTCAATTAAAATGTAAATATATTTAGTTTTGCAAGTTTATGTAGTTATTTTAATTTCTTTTTAAAAATGACATGTTATTCTTTCATTATTTCAAGCTGTTGTTAACTGTTATATTTGCATTGTTATATATTAGTGTTATAATTTTAAAATGAAAGTAGTTGACATACATTTGTTGTTTTATAAAACGGTCTCCATATTACTTGAAGTTTAATGCATACAAATGACTCAAGTTTAGTAGATATTATGCTGCTTAAAAATCCAGAATTATCAAATAATTAGAACAGATCACACAAAGACAAGTCTTAATCTAAATTAAAAGTGATTTTGAGACTTATTTAGTTAATTTATTTAATTCATCGATGAATGTTTACACTAATTATATACTTGGGAACTATACAGGACATTGATAAAAATCATCAATAAAGATAGGAATCTTATCAAATCAAAAAATATTGTGTTGTTATCTCAATCTTGAATGAATTAGGAAATCTGGTCAGTGGGTCGTCTTAGGGGGAAATCTAGCTAACTACATAGCAGTGCATAGTAGTACCTACCTGAGTAATATGATGATGTAAGTTATAACTATATATAGTGAGCATAGACATTTATCCTTAAAATTTAAGAACAGACTAACCTCTTCTGTCACATTTTGTCCTGCCTTCTTCTTGATATCGATCAAGTTCAATACATTCCCAGTATTAATTGTCACTTTAGACGCACTCTTCAACATCTTGACCAAGTAGATTAACTTTTTTAATTGTTCGAGGTTAGTACTCGCACACCGTCAAGGTTACCGGCCAATATCACACACAAAAAATATTCCTAGCGCAATATTTGAAATGCGAACGCACAGCTCACCGCAATCGACAACTGCTGAGAACAACTGGGTACTGGCCTTGCACGCGGAAACTCATAATTTTTATACACAATCAGCTGGAGAAGTTATATCTTTGACGTATTGCAAAGTATGACGAAATCGCTCAGTACGGTTAAGACAACATATTTGTAAGGTTATTCTGTAGGCTGCCGAAAATATGGCATTAGAATAATGAGTCGGCAAAACTAGAATTTCAAGGAATTTTCATATTTTTAATAAATAGTATATCAATATCGTATTGTCAAAACTTTTATGAATGACTTTTTTCAGTGTTGCCAATAACACGGGAGCAAATGTCGCCCATTTTTCACAGCTTAAATAGCCTAATATAGCCGCATTTCAGTCAGTGGTAGCCTAATTATGTAGCCTAAAATATCAGTAAAAATGTAGTTCAAATCAATTTATTTTTACCTACTTTACTTGCTTTAAATGCTGGTATTTTTTTATGCACTCATCGCGCATAATGTATGTGCCAATATTTTTTTGTGAAACAAATACACATACATATACACACATGCTGTACGAAGCGAAATGAAAATGAATTGCGTTTACACTATTTTTATTTTTTTACTTTTATTATTGATTGGCTTGCGTTTGACCACAATCTCAACTGATGTTAAGTGATGATCACTCTTACTCTTAGCTATAACCTGGGAGTCTTTAGATTCCCAGGTTATAGCTATCAGAAAGCACAAACTCCGACACAGAATTAATTCTTATCACATCATTGCATTCTAAATTTGGTTACAGATAAAGATAAATTCAGGGTATTCACCGAAGCTAACTAACCATAAACAAAAAGGTGGCCTCAAATCAACTCAACATATTTTATTTTACATGGCCACTTATAAAACGACACATGCTAGTGCACGGCACGAAATTGGTCGATTCCTATGGAGAAGAACCGGCAAGAAACTCCACAGTTATTATTTTCAAAATATCATTCATTTTTATAATGTATCCATAATACTCGTTTAAAAGGTATGAGTTACCAATACACACCAAATATAGTTGCAAAACTTCTGAATAATTCCGAATAATTCCGGAATACTTCGGGGAAAGTTTCTTTAAATGGGAATTATTCAAAATGATAAATTCATTTTGAATCATTCTGATTTAAAGAAACTTTTAATTATTTATTAAGATTTCAACTTTTTAACCGACTTCTAAAAAAGGAGGAGGTTCTCAATTCGGATGTTTGTATTTTTTTTTTTTTTTTTTTTTTATGTTTGTCCACGCATAACTCCGTCGCTTGCCAACCGATTTGAAAAAATCTTTTTTTGTTGGAAAGGGTATACTTCCCAAATGGTCCCATGAAAATTTTATCGAAATCGTACGAGCCGTTTTTGAAAAATCAAAAAAAGTCGAAAAAAATAATTTACCTTGATGATCTTTTCGTTTACTCTGCATTGCGTTTTTTGTTCGCGCATAACTCCGTCATTTACGAATCGATTTGGAAAATTCACTGACCCACTAAAAAGCGCGAAAATAAAAACTTTTTTGCAAAAAATAAAACCGACTTCCATATCAAAACACTACAAAGCCAAAAATAATTTTAATTTCGGAAGGCGGTGTGAAAAAAAAAAGAAAACACAAAACCAATAACACCGACTACCGAAATGAAAATTATTTTTGGCTTTGTAGTGTTTTGATATGGAAGTCGGTTTTATTTTTTGCAAAAAAGTTTTTTTTTGCTGAAAAATCGTATTTTGCATCGATCGTCGATCTCTGTGCGCCGGCCGCTGCCGTCGCGCTGGCACCGCGATGCGCGCACCCGACTGCCACCGGCCACGAGTCGTGCGTGCAGGCGATGGCGGTGCGGGGTGCGGTAAGAGGGAGGGGATGCTGCTCCCCGGAGAAGTTTTCACTCGCGCGAGAAAGATTCGTACCCCGCAATCGAATGTTTCCGAATATTTCGCCCGAATAATTCAATGGGAATAAATGTGTTTGCTTGTTGTGTGGTGGGCGAGTTAATTATTGTTCACTGCGAGAGTACGTATGTACGCTACGAGAGTAAAATATAAATGTTTATTTTATTATAAATGGGATTGATTAAGTATATGTTGATATTTTTATAGGTAGATTTATTAGCCTGCGATTAACAGGATTTTTATTCTTTTGTTTTTAGGTAGGTACTATCGGCCAAAGATACGCATACTCATTTAAGAAAATATTTCTGCGGAAGCGCAGCTAGTGACAAACCACATCCCTTCCTGTTTTCGCCCAATTAGAAATAATATGCATTTTGTGAGTACAGAGCGTGTAACATTATATTAATACTTACTATTACGAACACTACTAAAATACGCTTCGTGCATCCTATTGGTCAAAATACATGCATTAGGCGATCGAGTTGTAAGTCGTGCTATGCGATTATAGCCTTAAATGTCAGTTGTGAAATAAAAAAACCAGGCCAAGCATATTTGATTTGCTATTTGAAAAAGGGTTACCTATGTTTTTGGTTAGTTTGTATGTAGCTCTGTACGCATCGCGAGTATTCGCGAGTCGCATAGGTAGGTATTAATCATTACCTACATACTTAACGCGTATAATAGCCCAGTCAATAAAAGCAAATAAAGGCAAACCTTCAAAGCAAACACCTTTTGATGCGGTTTTCAGAAAAGTATTTGTTCTTACCTACTTAGGAGCAGGTTTTGGTATATTAACAGACTTCAAAGGTCGATTTTCCTGTTTTTTTTTTGACAGTTGAAATATTCCCAAAGTTTCGGAATATTTCAGAATACTTCCGAAGTATTCGACGGGAATGATTCGGAATGTTTCCCGCCAGCATCTATAACACCAAACAATGAAAATTAAAAAAATTAAAAATGAATGCATTGTAAAATTAAACAATATAATTTTTATTATTTATTAGTAATAAAAAAAAACAAAAAAAATCTGTCCCATCGGATGGATTATCGTAGGGAAAAGTACAAACAAACGAAATAAAAAGACACACTCACTAAAGTGGAGTTGTTAAGAGACTAGTTGATAACACAACCACAATAAGCCCGAGCCACATTGTGCAGAAGGAAGGAATCATCGCCAAGCAATCATGACTTCAACGTAGTCCTCAATCTAAAATATGATTTTTTGATAAGGGTTTTAAATTTTCACACAGACACAGAGTTTGGTAATTTGTTATAAAAGCGTATGCTATTTATGAAGAATAACTTGCTAGTCTTGGCTAGTCTGCATTTGGGTATAACAATTTTACGCTTATTGCGTATATTTATTGTGTGAAGATCACTTCTAATCTAAAAAAGTCCTAAGTTTATGCGTATAAATAATATGCTTTCTAATAAATAAAGTGCGTGCCATCCATTCTTTCCTAGTATCGCAAACCTTTTACATTAATTTGCATGGGACATGTTTTTTTATTAAGCTCGTTTATGACAGACAGATTGAATACACTTTATTGTACACCAATAATTGAAACACACTTAAATAGCAATATTGCTAACAATTTAGTTACAATGACGGTCTTATCGCTGAGAGCGATATCTTCCACTTTCCAGATAACCTTGAACCTGAAGTCCTGAACTGAAGTAGCCTAAAAGGCGACCGGTCGCCTTTCACGTTTTTTCGTCGCCGATTCTCTTCGTGAGTAGCATAAATGGCGAAAAATCGCCTACGTTGGCAACACTGACTTTTATGACATTTGACAATTGCAGGCTAAAGTGTAGTCTACACAATGGTCCACACCACATAGATTATTTATTATACTCTTTTACACCAGTCTACACATCACCATTCGCTGATAGAAGAAAAGCCTGATCAAGTAATAGTAGTAATAGTCTACTCATAGTAAGAAATTGTTACTGTTCCGCACATAAACCGAAAACTCTTTAATTTATGTAGAAATATACTACCATATAAAATCTATAAAAATGTTTACAATATAAGATAGCCTGGATCGCATTAAAGCAAGCAAGCAAGTGATGCAATTAGGCCGTGCGCGCACTGCTTTGCGGTGGCCGCAATTACGGTAGTTCTACCGCACCGGTAGAATAACCGCAATCACAGGCACGCGCACTGCGGCGAGAAAAACGCACCTTTTGTCTGACAATGCTGCCACACATACAGATTTCTTCGTATTTATACATATTTTCGGTGTGTGATTCAGATTAGCACTCGATACAGATTTTTATACAAATTTCACACTGTATTCATAAAATTAACTGTTACAACTAAAGACAGAACTTGGCAAAATAAATTACCTAGATATCGCATTTATTACGTTACACACACCATTGTGTGATTCTATTCCTTATAGTTATTTTTAATTTTTTATAAACATAATTAATTTGCTGTGCTCAGGAAATCCGTCAAAGATTGTTGTGTGCTATCCAAGGCTCTCGCATTCGTAGTGTCGCACATACGTAAAATACGTAAATAATTAATATCATAGGTACAAACTTTTATTTAATTTAATATTAATCTAAAAATCCAGAGTGATGCAAAAATTGTCATTCTGGCTATTGGAGCTAGATAAATTACAAATCAACTTACTAAGTTTTCATAAGATATATACGTTCTTATCCAAAAAAGTTTTTCTCAGGGAAAAACCGGCCTTATCTAGTTTACATTTACGAAAAATACCTATGTATGTACTAGCGGCCTGGCCTGGTTTTGCACGGGGTCCTTGACAATTGTTTTCTTCGACAAACGACGTCATTACAAAAAGTACGTTTAGCTATCATTTAATTTAAAATATATATATATAAAAGTTTCATCTTGAATCGGACCTGTGCCAGCCGTTTCGCTGCAATGAATTTCTTGGCTGCGTAATTTTAAATCTGTGACAACTTCTAAACATTTAAATGAAAAAAGTAAAGGGCAATTTTTGATTCACATTAAATGACCAAGGTAAATAATATACTTATTTGGATAAAGACTAGTATTTATTAGGAGAAATTACCTTTTGCAAATAGAGTAATATTTTAAATGAATTATTTAGAGATAAAATGGTTACTGTGAGTCAACCATATGAGATAGATATATGCTATCGCGGACTTTTTTGGAGGCATTTTTATGATATATACATTTCCGTAGTACATTATTTTAACGTAGGTATCTATTGACGTCGTACTTGCAATGTAAGCCCTTGAAAATAGTTTTATGGCGGCATCATCACAAAATATGGAATTTTCTCCATAACACAAATACTATTATCAATAAAATTAAAACTTGATTAGAATGTTTAAATTAACGTTGTATATGAAAAAAATAAAAAAATAACCATTAAGAATAGAAGCATACAATGGTGTGTGTAACGTAATAAATGCGGTATCTAGGTAAATTATTTTCCTAAGTTCTGTTTTAGTTTTAACAGTCACTTTGAAATAATACTATAATACACTTTACAATACACTTTGAATACAGTGTGAAATTTGGATAAAAATCTGTATCGAGTGCTAATCTGTATCACACATCAAAAATATGTATAAATACAAAGAAATCTGTATGTATGGCAACATTATCAGACTAAACGTGCGTTTTTTTTTCACCGCAGTGCGCGGTACTACATACATTCCTATGCGATACAAAATATTTGCGGTAGACTCACCGCAACTTTGCAGCAAGGGGCCACCGGTGACTCTACCGCACGCGTTTATTCTACCGCAGTGCGCGCACTTCTACGACTCTCCATACTCCACACAGATTTTGCGTTTCCAAAACGCAACGCAGTGCGCGCACGGCCTTTTCACTCCGGAATGAAAAATACAGACAAGTATTTAAAAAAGTGAGAGAAATTAGTTTATTACGTTACGTATCGGCAGTTTTTTTAACAACTAAATTTTTACTTCTCATTTAATCTAATAAACTACAGAAAAACATAAAAGTCATCGTCAACGATTAGGCTTCTGATTAGTTTTAGTTGACATAGGATAGAGACGCTATACTTCCATTGAGCAACTACTAATGCAGTCCTTGTATACTTCAGAACCTAAGCTCAGAAGTTAGGACATTAACAGACTCTAGAGGTAGGTATGCTACAATATAAATAAGTTGCCAAAATTAGAAGAAAACGAGCGTAATGAATTTAGTTTTGCGATCGGAGACAATTTTTGCCACTCGATTAATTTGAATTAATATACAATTACACTAGGCCTTTCGAAAGGTTGAGTCACTCCTCCACACTTCCTTTGTGCTTTGAGTTTTAACATAAGGAATTTCTCAGTAATAATCGGGAGTTAGGAAGTTGACGGTGTGAAAGCCCCATGCCTTAGAAAGCATTTTAATGCGTTGCTCCTGGCTGCCATTTGAACATCTTTGACAGTAGTTACGGGGACCCAGTAGCCAGTAAATCTGATACTGGTCTAGCCAAAGGTTATCATCCAGCTAATAGGTTGTGATCAGAGCCGGATTAACCCTATCAGGAGCCCCTAGGCAATGGCATTCTCGGGCCCCCTTTCTTACTTTGACTGACCTAATCGTGTGTCGCTAAAATCGGTGTCACCTCGTGGTCCTGGCAGAGCCGGATTAACCCTGTCAGAGGCCCTAAGGCAATGGCATTCTCAGGGCCCCTTTTCTTACTTTGACTGACCAAATCGTGTGTGAACTGAGGAAATGCACACTAAGGGCTGTAGTTATTAATATATTTGTTTATTTATTCCCAGATTTCTTCTAAAATTGTTTTAATTCTACTACTAAATCTAACGATTTGTGTTTTGTGAGATAACATTGAGGTCCCTAATTTCACACGCACATCAAATTCTCGTTCGAAGAAACATGTTTTCTTGGTGCGTGCACTAGGCCTGGGCCCCTAGTTGATGCGGGGCCCCTAGGCAGTTGCCTACTCCGCCTAATGGTTAATCCGGCCCTGGGTCCTGGGTACGATTCTCGACATAGGCTGTTGTATTAAGTCTGGGTGATTTTAACCGACTTAGTTCGCCAGAAACTCTTTTTAAAGTATGTTCCTCGATTACTCAAAGACGGCTGAACCGATTTGGAAACTTCTATATTTTTTTAAAAGAGTATACCTACTTTCAAACTTTCTGATGATGGAATCCTGGAGAAAGCGAGGGGACTCTTCAAATATTATTTTTTATAGTAACTTGTGCAGTTTCTCTCGAAAAGCATAATTTTGTGAAGTGGAACTCGAACTAATGATGAAGACCACAGATAGCCACCGGAACTACTCAATAATAAGTATTTCATTCATTGGTTGCGATTCGATTACTTGAATATGGTTGTTGCTCTTTATGCTCGTCACAATGCATATGGTGAAGTGGAGCTGATGGTGAAGTACCATTTTGTAAAAGGTGAGAAGTAGTTGACATTGAGTGTTTTGTAACTAGATAAATTATAAAACGACCCACTAAAAGGCGAGAGAAAACTTTTTAACGAAAAATAAAAACCGACTTTTTTATTGAAAATAGGTTCGCGTTTGACCACTATCTCACCTGATGGTAAGTGATGTGGTCGAAGATGGAGGACGCTTACCTAAAAGTAACCTATTCACTCTTGACTTAAAGACTCCTAGGTTGTAGCTATCGGGAAACACAGACTCCGGCAGGGAATTCCACTCCTTAGCCGTACGTACAATGAAGGTATTCCCAAAACGTTTTGTGCGTATGGGTGGGATGTCCACCATGTAACGATAGCACTTAGCCATTTGTCTCGTACTCCGATGATGGAACGGGCTTGGCGGAATTAGATTGTGTAATTCCATCGCACACTCCCCGAAATGTAACCGATAGAAAACCGATAGACTTGCAACTCGTCGTCAGTGTTCAAGGCTCTGGAGCTTTGACTCGACCAGTTCATCGTTGCCAATGAGTCTCTTGGCCCGCTTCTCGATAGACTCAAGCGCGTCCAGTTGGTATTTCGCAGATCCATCCCAAAGATGAGAGCAGTATTCCATATACGACCGAACCTGGGCTTGATACAAATTGAGCAGCTGTTCCGGTGTGAAGTACCGTCTCACCTAGGCTAGGATTCCCAACTGTTTTGATGATAACTGAGCTTTAGCCTCGATAAACGGGCCAAAATTGAGTGTGGAAGTTAAAGTCACCCCAAGAAGCTCAATATGATCGGTTATCGGCACGGTTACATCACGGAAAGTAGGAGCCGGTTTGAATTGGCTCCTTTTTACGGAGAAGAGACACACCTGGGTCTTAGCTGCATTAAACCTGACCAGGTTGGCATCGCCCCATTCGGAGACAGCCTTCAAGGTCAAGTTCAGGCACCCAACCATGTCCTCACGGAGAGACTGGATCTGTGACCCTCACTCAGATATATCTCTCAGAAACTGTGCTGTCGTCTGCATACCCAAAGATACCGGGCATTAGCAGATCGTTAATGTGCAGCAAGAATAAAGTTGCTGAGAGAACAGACCCCTGAGGGACCCCAGTATTAATTGCCAGTTGGCCAGACGAGCACCCATCAATGACCACTCGAATGGACCGATCCCTCAAGAAGTCTTCAATCCAAACGTAAAGCTGAGTGGGTAAACCGAAAGAAGGAAGCTTAGCAATAAGGCTATCATGCCAGACCGTCGAGGGAGGAGGGGGAGGGAACAAAAATTAAAGTTATTAAGATAGTTTCTTTATGCAGTGTTTTTTGGAAGTTGGTTTCTTTTGTTAAAAAGTTTTTGGCCTGGTCCTTACCGGGTGGCGAGCAGGGGTAGCTCGCACTAAACAATCTAATTTATATATGTATTACTTGTGAGATATATTGTGTTTTCATGCGATGGCCGAGTCCATTCATTTATTTAAAACTTCAAAGATTTTTAATATTGATATTGTCACTATAAGATGTTACGTTAGATAATTACGTAACAACTTAAGACAGAAGGTCCCTTAAGTAGGGACTGAATAAATTAACAACCGACTTGGTATTACATGGATCTCACAACTATTTACGGTAGAAGAATTGAATTGCGAGACTTGGTTTTTTTGACAAGTATTGTTTTTTATGGGATCTAGTATTTTACTCCAAGATTGTAAATTTTTAAACACAAAGCACAACGTTTTTTGGTTACATTTACGATCTTAAATCTCACGAATCACAATTCAAGAAACTTTTTTAACATTCAATATAACTATGATGCGTTTCAACTAAGAACAGTATCGACTTAGCGACATATTGTCTCGTCATAGCTGTTAGATCGAAGTAGTCGGGTAGAGTAAACGAAACAAGTATTTATTAAAATATTTATTCACACACTGAGCGCAAGAAAATTTCCCTTTCCTTATATCAGTGATGAAACGCGAGCCTGTCATAAAAAAAATAAAGCGAGACTACATAGGTACGTAATTGTAAACTATAGCACTTATGGTGGATGGATGAATGATCTCACTGCCATTTTGTCGCTAGATGGCGACACATCCATGAAAATTTTCAATATTTTACACCTAACATAGAAACTTTGAATAGACAACTTTATTAAATGCAAAACCTAGGGCATTAACTTGATTTTTTTAGATAATCACTGTGCTTGTTAACTGGTATCATACAAATATTAGAACAAAATAATGAGTTTTCCACATGAATTTACTCTTTACACATACATGCAAACTAAATTGTAGTAACTAACGAAACCACTAAATGTCATGTTATTCAAACATGGTTGGAAATTAAAATGTCCAGATGGCGTTAATTTAAAGGAAGAGGACCAAATTATTTATAAGATAAATATCCTTACATTATAGCAAAAACTAAAAACAAATATTAATTTATTTATTAAGCATAGGTACTATATATTACTAGAGGTTAAATTATTATGTTCCAATCTATTTCTTATTAATATAATTATTGGTCTATGCATACTTTTTGTTTCTAGGTTCGATATCCGATACCTTTTCACCATAAAAAATTATTTAGATAAATTATTTTGTGTAATAAATGTATATTGTACCTACATAGGTTGTACCTAAATAGTACCTAACGTGTAAATAAATTGTAACGTGTACTAAGTAAATAAATATAAATTAATCATATTTATCTATGGTTAATATTTTCATACAAATAATCGTTTTATTTACTCTCACTTACATTTACATAAATAGTTTCTGGTTGGATTCGAACCATCGACTTGTACCACCATACAAAGATAACATATTTTTTTAAATATTTTGATATTTACAATTATGATTCTGAATTTAGTATTAGAAAGAATTATGTACGTAGATTATAATTTATATAACATCACACGTAAGTGCACATATAACGGCACATGTAAGCGGACCACTTTTTCATAAAGTTAATCGTTTAAAAGATATACGCATTTAAAGTGGTAAAATGTGTGTCCTCCCCCTCTAACTTCTATAATAATGGAGTGAAAAATTTCAAAAAAATATATGCTGTAGATCTTAATGTCTTTCAACCAAAATTGGTTTGAACGAGATAACTCTTGGTGGTTGTTCGAATATTCGAACAGCGCTATCTATTATAAATGTTTACCGAACGTAAACTCGTAACACTACAGTAACGAAGTCTTTCTCGGTGGTTCTATAAATTTCTGTCAGATGCAGCGATTCAGGTCACTCACACATGTAAAGATTTTTCGTTTTTTATTGGGTCTAATTCTCCTAGAAATATTGTTTTCTTATAAAATTCGGGCGATACGCGAATATAATACATTATACAGACTCACTATACTCGCTTTTATTCTGCAGAAACCGTTTATTTACGGAGATTACCACTCCGGAAAAATGTATGGCGAGGTCTATCTAGGCATCCACCTTAAGTACGGTCCCCCGGAAACCTTAGAGACCGCACATTAAGGGTTGTAGTTTTTAATATATTTGTTTACAAATTCCAAGAATTGTTTTTTTTTTTATTCTACTAAGTACTAAATACAAATATTTAGATTAGAGATAGACACACACATAAACATTGTCGTTTGATATAAAATAAAATCTTGTCACTTGCACTGGGCCCCTAGTGGATGCGGGACCCCTAGGCAGTTGCCTACTCTGCCTAATGGTTAATCCGGCCCTGGTTGTGATAGTCAGATAGGCAGTCGCTCCATGTAAAACACTAATACTAAGCTGCAACCTTACCGGTTAGTCTGGACGTCGACCCCAACATAGTTGAGAAAAGGCTAAGCAGATATTGCAAGTAAGCACTTGTATGGAAATGAAAATAGAATACACAAACTCGAGAATATTGCCCAGTGCAGTTTTCAAGAATATAAATAATTGCCCTATAACTAATAATTCTGAATTAAATATAATTTAATTCATATTTTATAGAATATGAATTAGATATAATAATTATATAATTCATATTAATTTGAAAAATACGAACAGGTGGTTCCACTTGTTTTGAATAATTTCTAGCTGAAAGTAATTCACAGTCAAACAAAAATTAATATATACTTATTCATAAGCAAAATATGATACAAGTTTACATCTCACTTTTATAATAAAACCAATCAATCAAAGGCATTTAACATAATGCTGTAGATCAACGTTATTATAATAGCTTGCCGAGCAAGCGACTCGACTTGGAGTGAATACCTATTTTTTTTTTTCTGTTGACACTTAGTCAGTCGAGTAAAAGTGGATTCGAGTCTCATCACTAGAAACTTCAACTCAGCTGACTGATAGTGTATTGTACCGATAGCGAAACGTATCGTGTTGATAAAAATCAGAGTTAAACTGGAAAAGTAATAAACTTATAGATATTTTCGCTTAAGTATAATACAACAAAATGGGCGTTGATATTTTAAGTTTTGCTTACGCAGCTACTGTGGCCGCTGGAGGCATAATGGGTTATGCTAAAGCAGGTTAGATTTTACTTATTTTCTTCAATATTCGTTACTTAATAAAGAAAGCCAAGATATCTGCGCAATCATTTAAAAATTTCTGAATTATTTTAATAGCTCCAACATGCGTAATCTTAAATTTTATGTAACCAGTTCAAAATCAATTTGATAAAAATGTATATCTTTTTTACGTATTACGGCCTGGCCAATAGGCACTAGTGGATATTTAACAGAATCATAAATGGCAAGTCATGCTATGTCGATAAAAAATTGGGCCAGTAATACTTAGTTATTTAAAATTCTTATTCAAACATATTTTATACTACTTTATTGCTTTTGGATTGCACTGTTTTTAGAGATTATATATAAGGTAGCGGAGATTTACTTTAGATAGCACTTTGGAGAATTAGTTAGGGAGAGCAATGACAAGGCGTGAAGTCGCAGTAATGAATGTGGAATGAATGTTATTTATTAAAATAGAATCTAAATATATATAACTCAAAGGTGACTGACTGACTGACTGACTGACATAGTGATCTATGTTGATAGATACATAGATAGCACAGCCCAAACCACTGGACGGACCGGGCTGAAATTTGGCATGCAGGTAGATGTTATGACGTAGGCATCTGCTAAGAAAGGATTTTGCGAAATTCCCACGGGATCGGGATTTACATGGGAAAAGCTTCCCACGCGGGCGAAGCCGCTGGCACAAGCTAGTTGTGTATATATAATAGTAGTGTTTACATTAGTTTAACAGTGGTCACTGTGTGAGGGCATGGCCCTCCGCCCCCGTCTCATGTAACTGTTTACATTATATTTAATTTATAGTATTTATAATAATATTCCTTTGTGCATTGTATGAGCGATTGGTTATCAAAGTGAAGGGTGTGCTACGTATGCTACACTACACATGTATGATACATGTTGCATATGAGAAGCTTATAGCTAAATTACCTGTATGGCTGTTAGCCGTACAGGTTGATCTTTTAGGTTAAGCATTGCTTGCCGAGGTCAGTCTGTAGATGGTTGATTATCTTAACATATTGGGTCAGTGGGTCGTCTTAGGGGCGGAGTTACATATTGATATTCCTCCATGCCTCAGAAAACATGTTAATTCATTGGTCCCGGCTGTTATTTGTACATCTTTGACAGTCATTACAGGTAGTCAGAAGCCAGAAAATCGGACACTGGTCTTGTCAAGGGTATTGTGTTATGCAGCTACTGGGTTGTGTAAGTTTATTTAGGCAACTGCTCCATGTAAAACACTAGTTCTCAGCTACATTCAGTTTAACTAGGAGCCGACCCCAAAATGGTTGGTAAAACGCTATACAGATGATGATGTATCATTGTTCCATTTATATAATATTTGCTGTCTATTGATCACAATCTCAGTGTTAATTATGTTATCAAGGATTTGTATTAAAAGATAAATATTTATCTATACTAATATTATAAAGAGGTAAAATTTGTAAGTTTGTATGTAGGGGTAATCTCTGAAACTACCGAACTGATTTTGAAAATTCTTTCGCTTACATGTAGCTGCATTATCCCTGAGTGCTATAGGCTATATATATATATAACTCAAAGGTGACTGACTGACATAGTGATCTATCAATGCACAGCCCAAACCACTGGACGGTTGGAAGTTAAATAGATATTCAATAGGCGCCAATCATGTTGGCGGTAGCTAGCATAAAAAAAAAAACCACCAGACGGATCGAGCTGAAATTTGGCATGCAGGTAGATGTTATGACGTAGGCATCCGCTAAGAAAGGATTTTGCGAAATTCCCACGGGATCGGGATTTACACGGGAAAAACTTCCCACGCGGGCGAAGCCGCGAGCAACTGCTAGTTTATTAATAAAATGGTTTTTATTGAGATTTTGAACATTACATTTAAAACATGATGATTTGATTTAAAACTGTCATTCAGTGTACTTAGAAGACTGGCTTAGGTACCACAGGTCCACGGCTGCTGTAAACCATGTTATTAGCTCACTGGAAAAAGCAATTTGTAATTACTTACAATTATTATAAAACTTTGTACTATTCTGTTTCTTTTCTAATTATTCAACATCCTACATCTCCTACAGGTTTGTCTTGAACATTCCAAGACTATTATCGCTGACTGTATTATGTTATCCAATTCAAATGCCGCCCTATTACAAGCATGCATTGAAAAGATGTCATTTAACTCAAAGTTAAAAGTAGGTACTGTTTGTTTTTGTCAAAGAGTAAATGATCACTAGGTCAGAAGATAGTATTGATCGCATGATAAGATATTACAGGCACTTAATAATGTTCAATGTGTGGACTTAAATATTGAAAACACTATTGTATTTAAATTGAATAGCCATGTTTACCATCCAACATGTGCATGTTCATGAAGTTTACAATTGTCTGACAAGTATTGTTTGATCATAACTACCATTATTTATGATTTCTTGAATACACTGCAACCTATAAGCCAATGATGGCTGTGTTGAAATATTGTACATACAAGTGTTTTCCTGCAATTTGGATAGTTTGTTAACATAATAACGAGGATGAAAATTAATATTTGTCAGAATTCATGATTTCACTCATCTACTAACTTTAGTCCAAATACATGATTGAATTGTAAAAATATATAATAAACAATAATAAAAATATAAACTTTAATATCTAAACACTTGGGAGTGTGGCAAGCCAAGTTCGTCTGTAAAATATAGGTACATAAAGTAAAATCTTTGTACCCCTATCTGTGTAATTCTCGTAACAAGGCCTTGTTACGAAAATTACACAGACAGAAAGCTATGAAATTTTGTATGCACTTTGAATAGATAATTAGAATTATGTGACCATTAGTTGTTATATTAGTTTATTATTTTATTATTTGTTATATTATCTAGTTAGCATTTTTTCATTGAAGTCAAGATAAAGATATTCTCTTATATTTCGATCTATTATAAATCCATGTATGAGAAAATAAAATTTAGGAAAATCCTCTATCTGTAGTAAGTGAGATTCAGAACTCAAATATCATATTATATCCTAGTAAGAAAATAGACTAAGGCTCACAATTGCAAATAGGTTTTCACCCTCCTTAAACTCAAAAGATTGAGCACAGTTGTATATTTCTTTTTATGTGTGTTTCAGGATCCATACCTTCTTTGGGAGCTGGCCTCATTTTCGGTTCAATATTAGGTAAGTTAGACATACAAAATCAATTCAGTAAAAAGGAAGCATTTTTTATGTAAGGTCCAGCAGTCGTGAATCTTAGAAATGATGCAGTATCTAGAGTATGAACTTAACTCAGAAAGATGTACTCTATATGAGTGGGCTAGCATGCAGACCCAGTGCCTGTTGGTAATACATGCATCATCATCAAATAAATCCTACCATTTATTAACATTGGTTGGCCTCATTTCAGGAGTTGGAGCTTACCAGTTGAGTCAGAATCCTGCAAACTACTCACTTATGCTAGGAACCACATCAGCTCTTGGTGGTCTTATGGGTTACAGGTAATATTTCTTCTTTATTCTCTGCCTATAAAATTTCAGCAGTGCAGATACAGAAGTTAATCAGACCTATTCATAAAAAAAAACCATATGCTTGATTTAAATATATTATATTTGAAAAAGAGGCTCGACTGTGTCTTCGTGAATCACTGCTACAAGCTCTCCACATCAGTGTTGAGCTTGCAGTTTCTATTCACGAACCAACCTTGTAATTTACGTTAAGTACTAATATAGGATTAAGGAATTTTGTTACTAACCAATTGTGTCCTGTTACTTGAAATAAATGAATATTCATCATCTCTCGAAAGCGATCACTATTTTTGTTTTAAATATCTTAAAAGCTGATAATTAAAATAAGTTTAACTTTCTAATTATTTTTTATATAATTACAGGTACTACAACAGCAGGAAGTTCATGCCGGCAGGTCTAGTATTCTGTCTGTCTGTTGGTATGTTAGCCAAGATTGTATTCAAACATGTTGGAGCCAATCCTCCAATGGCTACCAAAGGGTAATTATAGAAAGTACCTTTTTATTCACTAACTCTTTGGTAGCATTTTACACAAAACCCAGTTAAAAAAAGTTTTCTGCGAGAAAATAAATTGGTTCTCTTAATTATAAGTGAAAATGTGAAATCATACATTTTTTGTACCTATTTTTTTCAAACTTTAAAGGCTGCTGCTGATTTAAATTTCCGTTTTCCAGTGAAGAAGTAATTAACCAATGAAGTGAAGTTTAAAATTAATAGAAAAGCTTAAAAAAAGCTAAAAAAGATTTTGAAAATGAATAATGTTTTTTGTATATTTTGTAGTGTATGTTATGTGTCCGCACAATTCTTGGTGCAATATCTGTGTTCATTTTGTTTACGTTAAGTTGAAGTTAAGCATGTTTTTTTTTATAAATGAAGTCAAAATAAAAGGTGTTGGGAAATTTTAGTTTCTTCTTTTTACATCAAACCCATAATACCAGACCATATCCCAGTGCTGCCATTAAGCCCGATTTACACTTCAACAAGTACAGTAGCGAGTTAACTTGCGTCATCGGCGAGTTAAGTTGTTATTGTAGTTTGAACGGCAAAAGCGAGTTAAGTAGTAGTACATTAACAACTTAATTCGCCAATGACGCAAGTTAACTCGCTACTGTACTTGTTGAAGTGTAAATCGGGCTTTAGTTATTTTCCAATACGTTTTTTCCCAGTAGTAGATATTCAGATGAGGAACAATAAAATAATAAGAATTTCGTATTCGTTATTTTCTATATTTTTTCCTTAAAATTTAGACAGTTTTGGAGGAAAAAAAAGTGATTTTAATACGTAAATAGATTGAATACAATAAATAGTTATATCAACGGCAAGTGATGTCAAAGTTACAATATCACTGATCTTCTAAGGTTCCATACAACCGAAATACCTACATTGTAAAGACATTGTTTACACTATTGGTAACTTTATTATAGATTTAATATCTCTTCATAAATAATTTAGACATTAAAAACAGCTTAAATTAAAACAAAATTGAATTTTTCATTAGAACATAAAACCGATTGAAGTTTTGTAAAGTGTTATAAATTTACTTAAAAAATAATAAAATAATCCTAATTTCAGAAGACCGCGAACCAGTCGCCTTTGAAGTCAGTTTTTAAAACAAAAAATAAAATAAAAAAATAAATCTTATTTTTAACATTTCTTAATAATTACTGTATAAAAGGCACTTCGTGGCAGTTTCTTTTATGTAACATTGATGAATATTTTACAACCTTTTTTAACTCAAACCTAAGAGTATTTCTCAATATCCAAGACCTTAGGACACTTGGACTATTCTGTTCCTAACGTTTCTAATATTCTAGTGTACTTATAAGTTCATTAATAACACAATCACATTGTAATATCACTCACGGAACTGTGCCCGACACTTTCAAAAAGCATTGTCTTCGGACACAATTTATTTCACACACAAGTCGCACACTCCCGTACATATTATTATGAGTTTGATATTCAGAACAAAAACAAGCAAATAACACTCTGCTTGCTTTTATTGCTATTACTTATAATACGATTATTTTTATTACGAGTATTGATATTTAACATTATCACGAATTACCGAGGGTGATATTCGTTGACGGGTAGTGTGCGGTTCACAATCTGTAATGTGTTTGAGACTGGAGGGGGGACTACCCTGTACCCAGCGTCAGTCGCCGTGCGAAGGTCGTGGGGGGAAGTCGCGTCGCTCCAGTGTGACAGTCTTCAAGGCTCGGCCCGCTCTTATCGTTAATGGCGGCTGCTAGAAAAAATAACTAATTAAATATGACTGGATATTTATCGAACAGTGATGTGAGAAGAAAATGATATAGAAAGTTGTATATAATAGAAAATTAAAAGTGTAAATTTTAGGATTATATCCTAAATAAAAACTGAAACACACATGCTTAAGATTAAGTATAAGTACATTTGAGAAGACATAAAATAACAGTAGTAAAATAAGAGTAATTAATATTATTGACATATAGTATGGCACAAAAACTTAGAAGTAAGAGTAGGTATGTACAATGTATGTAGGTAATGTTTCTATGATGTTTGTGGAAGATATTTTGATATGTATGTAGAAGTATTATGTACATAATATGATGTCATTCCAGATCATGTTGAAGTGTCAAGACTTTTGAATTTTCTGTTGTGATTTTAATGTGGATTCGTTGTCATCGCTTTGTATTTTGTTTCTTAAGATAATAAGGTTACTATGAGCCTGTTGCCCAGATCCCAAAAGTGTAATTGGAATCTTTTTCATATTTTATTTTTATTATATCATATGCTTAGTTCCAAAATGTATTGACAGGTTCTTAATTCGAATCCTCCATAGAAAACATTTAAATAAAAAATATGCTAACCAGTATTTAAACTAAGAATAAATTATTTTTAAGTAAATGTAAAGTTTGTATATGCACCTATAAAATGTGACTGGTTTTATCATATTGATTTTACTTTAATACCAGTTGAGTTGAAAGTCTAAAGTGAATCCAACCAACATTATTCACAAGTCGAGACATGAAAATAAGAGATCGATGTCGACGCATGAAAGAGAGTGATCATTTATCGTCCACCCTTACCAATTATTGGCAACCTATTGTCGTTCTAGTTCGCCGGTAGTCAAGTTCCTTCGAAAAGAAAACAAGAACCGCGCCGGTTCAATTTGTACTTGCTGAGAGTTCGCATCAGGTCGAATAGAATTGTCACTCGACTTTGCTTGAGAGTAGTACGTCCCAAACTTAAATACGGGCTTTACTCCCTTCTCTTGGTAAGGACTTTTGGTCGTAGAACTTCTAAAGTATCCATCGAAATCTTCCTTCTTATAGAAACCTCTTTTTTCTGTACTCGAAGCAGGCGCTGGCGGTTTAGTAGTAAAGTCTTTGAAGTCGTAAGGAGACTTCGTCGAGGTGATCGAGTATTTGTTTATTGAAGGAGGATATGTAACACTCGAACTTAGTGGTGTCGCCTTTGTCGTCTTTTCGGTGAAGAATTGGTATGGTTTTCTTGTTGTAAACTGGAAGTATGGTTTCTCTGTTGTGGTTGTGGTAAATTTTGTTGTTGTTGTTGATTTTGTGGTGTATTCTGTGCTCTTTTGGTAGTATTTTTGGGTTTGTGCGGGTGGCGCCGATGTACTAGGTACGTATGGCTGTGTCGTTCCATCGTAACTACGTGTTAAATAAAAATACAGTATTAGTTTAGTGTGCCCCTGTATGTACACAGGCTGGTTGCAATAAGAATGTGCTGTGTTCTCATTGACTTGGCCAGTGCTGTGGCTATCTTGAGTTGGTTTGTGCTGAGGTATGGTGGAATAAATATTTAATATTTATGTAACCATATTCTATAATTAGGTATCGTCTTAAATACAATTAATTATTACTAAAAACATCGTTCCAATGTATAAAGATCAGTGTCTACTCAACAAAAACGAGTTATTAACTTAAAGAATAATCATATTAACTATCACGCCTCTAAATGTAACCTTCACACTACTAATATCAACTATCACACTCATAGTATCAACATTCACACCGATAATATCAGTTATCATACTGCTAATATCAACTCCTTTTTACAAACTTAGCTTTTTTGTAACTATGTTGGATACCAACAATCATAGGGCGACTGGCGATCTAGCTTACACAATACAGAAGTAAGATAGTACAATACTCTTTGGCATATTATATCAACAAACACAAGTAATATTAATAATCATAATATTGTTCAACTATCACACCAACAATCACATCGATAATATCAACTATCACACTGGCAACATTAATATCACATCGATAATATCACCGATTACAATAATAATATAAAAAATCATATAGTTCAACTATCACACCAACAATTACATCCACAATATCACCGATCATACTGATCACCAGTATGATTGGTGATAATATCACCAATCTACTTACTGACAATATTATTGTCAGTAACAACTATCACATCAATAACATCACTAATCACAATAATAATATCAATAATCATATCGTTTAACGATCACATCGATAATATCACCAATCATACTGGTAATAACAACAATCCCATCAATAATATCACCAATCACAATTATAATACCAACAATCATATCGTTCAACTATCACATCATCGTTAATATCACACCGGTAATATCAATAAACACTCTAACAGTTACTATCAGAACGATACGCACCTGGTAATATTTCCGAAGAACGGGCTCGTTTCAGGACGCACGTAGCTCGGCGTGTGTTGCGAGTAGTCGGGAATTATGTTCTCGTGTTCGGTTATACACCGCCCGTTTATACAATACTGGAATAATATAGCAATTATAAATATCAACATAATATATCATAGTGAAATAATTAATTAATGTTTTAAGTGCATAATGTATCAAACAGGAAAACTGCTCAAGGAATACATTTTGGAAATGCTTTTTTCTAACATATGACGTTAGGGTTTACGAAAGGATTGTTGGAAGACAATTAATATACGAATAAACAGATATTTTTGGGACGATACTCTGCAAAGGACTCTTGTCTACTCTCTGTCTGTCTCTTTTTTTTAGAAAAAATCCCGTAAAGCTTTGGTTTCCTAGGATAGCGGTGCCGTCATATAGCGGCCGTAATATTATGGACGCAAAAAGGCGGCCGTCTTTACGGTGACGACATGTGGAAAGTTCCACGGCCGTTAACACACTGTCTGCTTCATCGCTATCAATGAAACGTTCACCAAACCATCTGACACCGACATGACGGCCGTCATGCAAATGGCGGCACCGCTTTTTGACGTTACGGTGTCAGTTACCGCTCTCTAGGAAACCGCGCCATTTTGTTTACATAGACAACGTTCTAGTGACGTCATTCACCGCTGTATTACGGCCGCTATATGACGGCACCACTATCCTAGGAAATCAAAGCTTAACCCCCATTTCCCTTATTAGCCTAATAAATAAACTGTGCCATTGCCTCTTGGGAAGTTGATGGCATTATATGAATATTAAAATGGTGATATTCACCTGTCCATCGCCACAAGGCGAGCCCTCCGCGGCCGGTCTGTACGCCACACAGTACCCGCTCGCAGCGTCGAAACAGAACAACTGAGCGCACACTCGCTCGTCTTTGAAACATGCACTGAAAATGAAAGGAAATTGTATGCAGTTCATTATACGCAGCAGAATACACAAGATATGAAAAAGTCGTTTAATAATTAAAAGCACTATTCTATCCCTGACTCAAAAGAAGAACTAGCTGCAATGTGGGTTGAATTCACATTCTATTTACTAGCTTGTTAACCTCTCTAACCGAGCTAAATATCCTTGTTGATGCTAAAAAATATTATACGACTCAACGGCTTACCTCGTCCCTCTATCCTTCCGACACTGCGCGTCCAACGTTAAGAGACGACCCGGCAGTACTCTCGGCAGAGAGTCGTCTTCGTGGGGCGAGTTGTATAGACACGTTGCCGTGTCACCGCTAAAATACAAAATGTATATTTTTTAGAGTAAATTACTTAAGTAGAAAGTGACATAGACAAATGTATGAAAGTGACGGACATAGGCATTTAAGACACTGCTATCAGATCTAGGAACGATAGTTATGTCATACTAATTTTATAAATGCAAAACTGTTTGTCCATCTTTCACGTCAAAACTGAGCAACGTATCAACGTGATTTGGTGTGGTATCAGTTCAAAAAAGATAGCTTGATTGGCGCCATAACTGCAGAATGTGTGTTTCTGGGGCTGAAATTAGAGCTATGAAAACTAAAAGTATTATTACACTTCTGGACACATCTATTGGCCCACCTTGTATTTTCAGTTTCGTTTGGTCCTAGCTAAAATTTTATATTAGGTCGAGCAAAAAGTTTTTATGCAGTTTTGAACCTGGCACATTCACAATTTCATTCAATAGTCTTTTTTTGAATTTCGAACACAGAATTTAAAGAAACAAAAGACAATTTGGAGCCTGTTTGTTGATATCAAACAATCGAATACTAAGAAAACTTGGTTTTATTGGTTTACTTGGATTTAATTCTTGAAAAAGTGATTGATATCTTTGCTTTTGCAACAAACATTACTTATTCTTAACATTAAGGTGAGGTTCTATCAATAATCTATGGATACTTCACCTGAAGTCGCCGCCCAAGCTGTGGCACTTATTCAGGCCGGACACAGCCAAAGAAACGTGAGTGCTCAACTTAATTTAAGTCGATCTGCGGTCCGAAATGTTTATCGGAGGTACCTAGAGACTGGCGGCTTTGTTCGTCGCCAAGGAAGGCCACGATCTCGGGTCACAACTGAAAGGCAGGATCGATTCATCGTGACGACCAGCTTGAGAAATCGTCACCTTACCTCCATTGAGATACAAAACCAACTTCGCGACTTCCACGGAGTATCTGTGAGCGCTCGAACTGTTCGGAGAAGGTTAAAAGAACGCGATATGGTACCACACAAGCCAGCTAATGGGCCCAAACTAAAGCGAGCCCACCGAACAGCGCGCCTTCATTTCGCACGCAGTCATTTAAATTGGACACAGCAAGATTGGAGCCGTGTACTCTTTTCTGATGAGTCTAAAATTGTGTTACATGGCAATGATGGAAGGAAGAAGGTCTACCGGCGTAAGGGAGAGCGTTTCGCACAATGCTGCTTTGAAGAGAGGGTTGCTTATGGCGGTGGCTCATGGACTGTCTGGGGCGGTATATCCGCGAGCGGCAAAACTCAACTTGAGGTTGTTACAGGACCACGGCTGCCAACATTAAATGCTGAAAGATACATTCGTGAGTGCTTAGAACCTCACGTGATACCATACGCGGACTATGTGGGCCCAAATTTCCTTTTTATGCATGATAATGCAAGAGCCCATGCGGCCGGCATCGTCAGGGAATATCTTCGGGATGTGAACATCACAGTTATGGACTGGCCAGCCAGAAGCCCAGACATGAACCCCATTGAGCACATGTGGGACGAGCTAAAAAGGCGTGTTAGGGCTCGTCAGCCAGTTGCCCAGACGATGCAGGAGTTGAAAACTGCCATAGAAGAGGAATGGGAGATGATCCCTCAAAATTTCATAGAGCGGTTGATAAACTCTATGCCTAATCGTATGAGAGCTGTGGTAGATGCCCATGGAGGCAACACGCGTTATTAAATTAAACCTTTATTTGATAAAACATGTTTTTTATTCAAAAATTAATTGCCTTTAACAAGGCGCATATCCGACTTGTTAGGCGTAGGTCCATGTCGTATGGTATTCTGAATTCAAATTTAAAACTATACGATCGAAAAAGATGGTAAAATGTATCAGGTTTAAAACTGCATCAACAGTTTTTGTTCAATCTAGCAATCATATTTCGGTAGGGGCCATCGAAACCTAAACTCTAAGGTGGGCCAATAGATGTGTCCAGAAGTGTAGTATTAATATTTTTGACGCGAGTGAAGCTGCGAGCAGGCACCAGTATTACCTACATACATTGATATAATAAAAACCCAAGATGCACACTCAACGTCTTAAAACCGTCCGCATAAAATGAGTGCTTAATTCAAAATTATGCGCTCATTTCAAATAGTATCGCGTCACTCGCGTCTACACACGTCCAAAATGCCGAAATGTTCTTTGACAAATTGTAAAAATATTACGTAAAGAAGGCTAAAAAGGATGGGTTACCGAATTTTCGGTAAGTAAAAGAGTTTATTGATTAGTTTTTATTGTTTCTATGAGTGATTATAGGAAACAATATGTGATTTGGATTTAATTTGTCTTAAAATTTCACTCAATGGTCAAAGTGTAATACGACGAATTTCAATAGCCGCTTTTTCAGTGTCAAAACAATGTATTATGGCATCTTTTTATAATAGTCGCATAATAAAAATTGCACATTGAACAAGTTAATGGAGTCAACTTTTTTATTGTATTTATTTACTTTTTATTAATAGTTTCGACCTTTATTGTATTTAGTTTTTGGCAAATATGTATACCTACGTTATATAATATAATAAAGGAGAAGAGGTCGTCAATTTTACGATTTTTTTAATGTTCATAAATATTTTATGTATATCGATTCATTATGGGATAACTTATGGGTTCACGACATGCATCATGCTAATGATAAAAGTGTGTGTGAGTGTTGCTTTGGCGCAACATCGTTAGCTACCATAGTCATTGGCGTATCTAGAGATATTTCCCAGGGGGGGCCTGGCCCCCAGTAGTAGAAGCGATGATCGCTTATCAAAGTTGCGTCAACTTAACGTACGAAATGATAATTTTCACATTAATTAATTTAACATGTATCGCATAACGGAACCTTGCATGAGTGAGTGCGACTCGCAGTTGGCCAGATTTTTTAATTTTTCAGCCATAATTGTTTCTTAGTCAAAATTCTCGGGTGGACACTAAACCATTCTGGGGTGGGCACGGCCCACCCGGCTCCCCCCCTTCCTACGTCTATGACATAGTTTTTCTTGTGACCAAATACGATGCAGAGAACGGACATCAATCGTCAGCCAACAAAGGCGAGAGATTTTTTGTTATGCCGAATTTTTTGGACGAAGATGTTATGTATGTCACTGCAAAAGGTATAAAAGCCTTATTGAATCAAAAAAATTAATAAACGATTTTAACAGTTAATATTTGTTTCATTGATTTACATATGTTCTACCCAAAAACATATTTATTCTCAGATAAGAGTATAATTACGTCTTTAGAACACAATTTAACAAACTTTTATAATACTAACAAAAATGTATTATCAAGAAAATAAGTAATAAGTATATTCTTCTCCACTCAATGCCTTGTCCTACCGACCAACGTCAGTCGTAAAATATTATTGCTTTTTGCACACTGCTTTGTAAAAACAACTTTAAACAATTCTCGTAAGGTGGAATTTGCAAAAACATATTTAATGACAGGCCTGTTGGTCTAGTAGTCAGTGGCCCTGACTGCTACGCTCAAGGTCGTGGGTTCGATTCCCACCCAGGACTAATGTTTGTGTGATGAGCACGATCATTTGTTCTTTGTCTGGGTGTAATTTACCTATAATATGTATGTATTTAGAAATATATATGTATGTTTATCAGTTGTCTAGTTCTCATAGCACAAGCTCTGCTTAGTTTGGGACTAGATGGCGTTGTGTGAAAGTTAAAAAAATGCTTATAGCATAACTATTACTACGTAGGTGGTGAGTGTTTGGCGACAGTTTCCAGCGTCACTTTTATTATAGACTGTGCATCTTGGGTTTTTTGTAAATCAATGCCTATATACGTGACTAGCTTCCGCCCGCGACTTCGTCCGCGTGGAAATAAAATCCCCCGATTTTGAAACATTCTTCATAAGTGCTCTGCTCCTATTGGTCTTAGCGTGATGATATATAGCCTTTCTCGATAAATGGGATATCTAACACTGAAAGAATTTTTCAAATCAGAACCGTAGTTCCTGAGATTAGCGCGTTCAAGCAAACAAACAAACAAACTCTTCAGCTTTATAATATTAGTATAGATAGTTAGATATTGGTGACAACAGTTATGGCTGGCAATGTTAACTTACAATATATCTTAATATTTAAGTACACTATAAATTAACTTGTGATAACGCTAAGATCGTGCAAATCCGGATCGGGTGGCTACTACAAAAAAAACGAAAAATATCACAATATAATTCCACTCACTTCAAAAAATGATGGAAGCTCTGCACACTGCATGGGGACCACCTGAATCCCTTCTCGGTGTGTCGCAAGTCGGACATGATATAGCCGTCTTCCCAGCGGCACTTCTCGGCGCCCGGGCCTCCGAGGTACGAGGGCGGCGGGCTGCCGTCGTGGACGGCTCCTAGTCTGCAAGTGGACACATCTTGCTGTTACTTGGGGATTCGTGATAAGCTTATGAATAAGTCGGTTGCGAGCGCACCGTAAGCTTTTCTGGGGTTCCGGGAATGTTCTAATGTAAGGAGCAGTGAAGGAACAGGGTGGGTTTTTAGTCAGAAGAAGTCAGACACTCTCGCTCTACCAAGAGTGAGAGGAGTCAATAGATAGATAGAATATACTTTATTGTACACCAAAAATTTAAACACACAACCTTATTTCTATAACTTTGGTTACAATGGCGGTCTTATCGCTGAGAGCGATATCTTCCAGACAACCTTTGGAAGGACTTTAAAAGCTTTAATTGAATTGGGGAGGGCTAAATTAGTGTACTACAAATACTCATTACGGAAAAATTAGATGATTTACCCTACCCACAGGAAAAAAACTATAAACTTTTATGGTTTTTTTTAACTCTAAAGTTGGAAATTTTCATTGATGTCATCCGCTCTGGGAGGGTCCTAGTCTGTCAGACTCTGACTAAAACTATCACGTTTTCCCTCGCACTATTCATGGCTGCGAAAGCACTGAAATACTCTTCATGCGGCCTAGTCGAATCGAATTTAGTTTAGTTTATGGTTGGTCCAACAAGTCTACCACAAACTAGACTATTCCGTTACGCAGGTCCATAACTACGTTAATATTATGAAGTAGCTACTAAAAAAAGTACTAACTACAAATTAAGTGATTTATATGAAGTCGTAAGTATATTGGCTATTGAGGAATGGTATTAGTAATATGAGATGTTTCAGGAAGTTTATAGACCTTAAATTAAATACACCAGGGGCCTTCTTCTTTTATCATTAAATGACTACTTCCCCTCTGAGTGAAGCGGGAGTGTCAGACTTCTACTGACTAAATATCCTTCAGTTGCCCTTGCGCATCGGGGCCGCGGTATCACGTTAGAACATTCCCGCAACCCCGGCAGGCAATTTGTTATTATTGAACTTATGAACTTTAATTAAATTGGACCTATCTTTGGTTAGTATGGAATACTTACAAATGTCCGACTTCGTGAGCAGCGACAATGATACCGGAGAAGCCACCGGTATCTTCAATGATGGCGACTGAGTTTACTTTCTCGAGTCTTTTGTTCACCACGCAAGCGCCGCCGACGTACGCGAAACCTTTGCATTGGAATCATGTGTAAGTTTTTCAAACTTAGTCTTTTGAAAAGAGAAAGAACGTTAACGTTAAGCAGGAAATGATTTGATTGGCCAACCTGTGTTTTTGACAGTTGGACGGATTTGAAATGCAAATCTTTAGACTGATAAAGATATGAGTATTGAATTAAAATTAAAGCATGAAGGGTCTATTTTTCTATAGCTTGGTACTGCCAATATTTCAACAATAGAAATACTGTAAGGGCAAAATGATTAATACATCATAGAACAGTATATTAAAATGAATGCGTGATTGTAGGACTAAGGAGTTTTAGATAAAAAGGTAATAAATATTCATAAAGCTAAGGCTACTTACATTTCGATGATCTATGCGTGAAAAAGATGTGTGGTCTAAAATACTTAGATATACAAGGCTTTAAATACTCACGGTGAAATATTGAGGATAAAAAGGAGACACAAAAGATGCATTTTAAACTTATTTAACATGCAGAAGCGTTATAATCACCAGGTTAATTATTATTTTCGCGAAATACTTTATTATTAGTATTGAACCATTTTAAAAAGCAAACACGATTAGTAATAGTGCAAATTTATATAGCTCATAATACCAACATGCAATTTATTTTATTAATACTTAACCCTAGAAAGATAATCTACGTCAAAATGACTCCCGCGCGAATTAAATATTGCTGTCTCTTTTTAATTAGCGCGAATCTGGAGTCGTGCGTTTCAGACATTTCAGTCGCCGTTGTGAGCTAGCGAGAGCCGACCGCGTCACTGAGGTAAGTGCCCGCCATTTTGAGATATAACAATCACAGGAGTCAAAATTACGTATGATTATCTTTTGTGTGACTTTTACGATATTTGGTAAAACAATTATTTGAATTATTTTTATTGTCGGTAGTGGTTTATATTAATTTTGATATTGTTTTTATTTTATAGGTATTCAGATACTGCCACAACATAATGGAGGCTAGAGAATTGGATGAAGACCATATCCTGTCTGCTCTTTTAGAGAGTGATGAGGAGCCACCCTGTCCTGACACCGACAGTGAAATCGAAGGTCATGAGAGCGAGGATGACGTCCAGAGCGATGAGGAAGAAGGATTTGCGGATGAAGTGAGGGAAGAAGTGTCGGCAACTCCCTGTGCGGGACACAATGCAAACAACGGACTGTATTGAAGAAGATGACATTACGATGGCATTATTCTATGGAAAGATAAATATTGCTTGTATAAATGCGTATATTATATATGTTCACAATATTGTACGCAAAGGTGAAAAAGCATTAAACCGCAAGAAATTCATGAAAAATCTATACACGACCATTGCCGTTCATGTGAAAGCGGTTGGATGCACCTACTTTGAAAAGATATTTACGGGACACTATTACAAATAATTTATTGCCATTGAGTGCTGATGATTCAACACAAGAGGATACTGACGAGCCAGTAACCAAAAAACGTGGCGACTGCAAATATTGCCCTTCTAAAATAAAAAGAAAGGCAAATGTCATGTGCAAAAAATGTAAAGGTATTATTTGCCGAGAGCATAACATTGATGTGTGCCTAAAGTGTTTTGGCTGATTTTTCTGCAGTATTTTCTAGTTATTGTTATATTATATTATATTTTTTAATTTAGAATATAAGAAAACGTACTGATTTAATAGGATAATATGATAAAATTTTAGAAGAAAGGAGAAGTTCCTATGTTTTGTTAATTTTTTGAGAAGTTTTAACTTTCTGTTTTTTTTTTTAATAATAAATAAATATAAATAAATAAATATAAGTATTTTTATTTCATTACATGTTGTAGATAAAAATAATTTATTGTATTACTTGCATCAGTACAAACCTTTTTAATAATAGCTACTCAAAAAGGAGGAGTCAGTTTTACGTATGATTATCTTTAACGTTTAATTCAATATGATTATCTTTCTAGGGTTAATACAAAAATCAGAAGCAAAAAGCGTAACAAAACAAATATTATATTTCCCGCGCCTTATACCTGATTTTTTTTAAATTTGTTCGCCTTTATAAAGGCAGGCATCGGTCTAAAGACCATTCAGCCTCGTATTGACAGTTGACATCAAGTCAGTGACGGAACAATTTTTTTTTATAGCCAGCTAGTCGATTATAAATATTACTAAATCGATATTTGTTTAGTTGCTCTAAATATAAATAAGATTACATTATATTATTACTATATTTTTCAAATCTATTTTTCTTTCCATGAATATAAATTAATATAACCGAATAAAATAATCACTGACTAAAAAACTAAAACATACATGCCATTAATTGATTTAAAAAGCAGTTCATGCCTAGATTATAACTTAGTTATTTTACGTACTCTGGCGAAATTTTATATGACGATGAAGTCAGATAGTATCTAGAAAACAATACATGATGATGAAAATAAACGCTTAAATATTTTATTCAATAATATTAAGAATAGGTATATAGAGACAATAAAATATAATAAACTTTTCATAATCAATCTACATAAAATGGAAGAAGATTAATATTTACAATGTCATCTAGATATCTAAAATGATGCATTCACAAAGATTTACAATGTATCTAGAAGAAAATAATTGCAGAAAAGACAGAATATTATTCACAAGGTGCGAATATGACATCACGGAATTGGGTAAAGGTAATCAAGTGGAACATGGATCCGTAGTGTATAATAGCGAACAAATAGGTGAGGGACTTTGATGAAAAAGGCGTGCTTTTGGAAAATGTAAGATCTCTGTAACACGCCTACCTGCTGTCCCTCTATTGCACGCATCGTTGGGAAATTGTCTTCTGCACATGTCTAGTCTGAAATTGTATGGAAAGAATAAACTCAATAAGGTGCAAAATTTTCCTGTTGTTCTACCTACGACGGCTCGTCGTGGAACTTTCTCAGTTCACCTCATTCCATGTACAAAATGAAATAGAACTGAAATATTCTCATACAAGAACGTCTTCTTGTGCAAGCGACTATTGTATAGTGTAACTTTTTTAATATTCAGCGCCATTACCAAATCCTTTACCTCATAAATAAAAATAATGAAGCACTTAATTAATGTTTCACTCTCAAGCCTCGGTTAATACCGCGCCGTTTGACAACACCATCCTAATGAACATTTGTTTTAAAATTTAATTTACCAGCGGTGCCTTTTGTACAGCGACCACCCTTGCGACGTCGGCACATGTCATACCTGTTGGTCAAATTAGTATCTTCGTCTTCATAATAAATTCTTGACCTTCACGTTATCTTGACTTAAAACTATATCAAGACCATATTCCGTACTTTATACAGGAATAACTTTGAATAATGGCGCTAAATTATGGTTTGATTGCGTTGATGTACTTACTATCTTACCTTCCGTTCTGTAAGTGTTGCGTGAACAATACAATAAAATATATAAAATACTGTTGAGTGTACACAGAACATAGGCTTTCGTAATGAAAATGACATCATAAACACAAATCAATAAAATCTCAGCAAATTATATTTTTGCAAAGTACCTAGCTAATTAAAATTTTATTATTATTTCGAAACTAGAAAATACATATTTGTTGTATTCAAATTGAAGAACAAAGTTCATTTAGTAATATTCTATATGTTTTGCATAAAGTTGTATTCGCATGTGTTTAAATGCAATAAAATTTGAATAGCTATAATCTTCTCAAGCGATATTAGTCGCAGACACAGTTGTGAAATAGAGTCTATATAATAATTGTTTCAAAACAGAGCCTCCAAGAGCTTAAATAGGTAGGTATCGTTTAATTATTCAGTCTTGGGTTCATAATTTATTTAAATGAAATACTTTAAAACAAAAGTTAAACAAGTTGTTGCATAACTTATTTGCAAGAGAGTTATCAGAATATCGCTACAAGTTATTAAGAAACACTGGCCATTATATATGACTGTCGACATTATTCGTAGAGTCATATCGGATATTATTTTTCTGGTTTTGATAATTCTGTTGCACAGATTTCATAATCAGAAGTTTAATAAAAAAATACTATTGTATGTAATAGAGTGATGATAATAAGACACTGCGATCGCTGACCCCTTTGCCAATCGCTGTCAATATGGTTGTCGGTACATCCTCACGACTGCTGCTACTGACGAATACTCAACAATACTAATTTCAACACATTATATTAGAGAAGATTAGTTATTGGACTCACTTGGTGATGGCAACAGCTATGTCGTAGACTGGCAGCCTTCGCTCCCTGAACAGATACTTGCCCATGTCAGTGAGCGCCGCTGCCGAGTCTATAGCGTCTCGACCAACACGGTTTCTTTCAAGGTATGGTGTAGCATCCCGACCCTAGAATATTGAAATTAAGTTTGTAATTTTAAAGTTGGTTTTGAATCCGTTTTAAAACAAACAAAACGCAATAATATCGATCAATCTAATTAATCAACTGTTTTTTTTTTTCATAAGAGTTATTAAAAATCATTAGAGTGTAGGTAAATAAGTTCCTGCGCTATGTTAATATTATAATCGAGGAAGCAACGCTACTTGAAAATCTCAAGGAGACTTATTAGTCACTGGGTGCTTAAAGGTTTAAAGGTCAAAATCTTCTGTCCAGGTAACTTTCCTAACCTTGAATAATCAGTTTTTTTTTTATAAATTTCGCAAGTTAGTAACAAAACTTATTCCAGTCGCCACTTTATGTTTTGTTTTTGTTAGGTATCAAGCATAAATTCACATGATTTTATGCCATAACTATTAAATAACCACCATTCATTTAATTAATATTGCAGGTGTGTTTAATTTATACAAATTAATTCAATGATTCTCGCTCACCAGTTGGCCAGTTCTGGTTTTATTACTCTAAGACTTACAATGTACTTTTCTCCTTTAGGTTAAATATAGTTTATACTTATGGAAATGAGACTATTAATCAGTGTTTTTAGTGTTTATTAACCTTTGGAACAAACACATGTATCTAAAAGTTAAAATAATCAATTAAAAGGTTATTATTTCGTTGAATAATCCAGTAAAAGTTCATGATCGGTTACTCAGACTGGTTCGAAGACATTTTCGCTGCGTAATACAAAGGAGACCCTAAACTTGATATTTATTTAAAACGTGATACATTAAATTTGCATAATCTTGACCCAAAATATTTCCAATGAAAAGGTTTTTTAACGTTAAGTTATTTCTACATACTTTATGTCATCAGCATCACTCACCAAAATGTAAGAATGTCATAATTGAATCTTCATTGAATTTACATGTTACTAAATCGATATTACGCCACTACACGCATCACTACAATTTATTTGACATTGACAGTAAAAAAAAACTGTCAAAATAGAATTACATCAGATAAATGGCGGGATTTTAAATCTTTGACAAAAAAACATCGAATCTTTTCAAGAATATTTTTGTTGAAATGGCTAGTGAAGCAGTGTTAAAATACTTAGTAGATACAAATCGTCCGTACTCATGTGCTGACGTAACAGTTAATCTGCGTGGAGCATTCCCTAAGTCGGCGATACAGAAAGCGTTGGACGCTTTGAGTGAAGCAGGCAAAATAAGGTGTAAAGTATATGGAAAACAAAAAGTTTTCGCTGCCATACAAACAGACAATGTAGCAGAAGATGGGGACACAACAGGTTTAAAACTTATAAATTATTTCTAACTATTTTTATGAAAAGTCCATTTTGAAGCCTTTTTTAAATTGAATTTCATTATATTCTAGATTATGATGCTTTATCAAAAACTGTCACGCAAGAATTAGCTGAGAAAACAAATGCTCTAAAAACAGTTGAATTAAATCTTAAGACTCTAATCTCTACGCCAACTACTGATTCGGCCAAAACAAAAATAGAAGAAATTAAAATAAGAATAGATGCCACAGAGAAGAAGTTGGAAGTGTTGAAAACCTCTACAGAGGTTATGAGTGCAGAGGAAAAGAAAATTCTGGTTACTGAGCATGATACATTATTGAAAGAATATAGGTACTATAAGTTTTTCAATATTTAGGTCTTTTATTAACTTTTATTAACTAATTATTAACTTTACAATAAATAGGTACCTATCTTAGAGAAAACCTTTCCCTAGTGTTGTGTAGGTTTTTTTTTCTTTTGTTATTTGCATATTCCATAAATGAATAGAAAATACTTCTTGGTTTTATTGAACTTAGTTTTTAAATATATTATTTTTTTGAATATTAAATTCTTGATTAGGCAATTTATCACACTTTTTCTTTATTTTCATTATAGTAAATTATTGCTGGTGACATTTAAGTACTTATTTATTT
This sequence comes from Tholera decimalis, assembly GCA_943138885.2. Classification (NCBI taxonomy): domain Eukaryota; kingdom Metazoa; phylum Arthropoda; class Insecta; order Lepidoptera; family Noctuidae; genus Tholera; species Tholera decimalis. The sequence continues at coordinate 15,722,126 of OW964570.2, forward strand.
TATAAACATTCTGCTATGTTTTCCAGAAAACGTAAGACAATTTGCAGTGATATGCTGGATGCAATTCTAGAAGGCTATCCTAAATCTAAGAAGACATTACTGGAAGAGCTTTGTTTGGAGACAGATGAGATGGTTGATTTTAAGTTGATGACAAATTCTTGACTTTTTGCTCAAAGTTGATGATGATTGTATGTTGATGACTCAAAATACTGTAAACTTTGTTATTTTAATTGTATGTATGTGAATTTGAAATGTCTTATTTTTAGCAAAAATAAATATTTATATTGCAGGGTGTATGAAAGGTTTGTGTTATTTTATTTCTTTTTTATTTAATATTAAGCTTACCTAAATAGGTTAGCCTAAAATTGTTTACTCTATACATTTCTAAGAAACAGTTATTTTACATTTATAAGTGCAACAATTAATTACAGGCTAACACCACATAAACTAATTTTGTTTCCATAATCAGTGCACTTAATCTGTAGGTAATCTATATTCCAGTAAGCTGCTACAATTGATTCAAAATATAAATGACATCAAGAACCTAACATCAAACAATATCCAATCTTATAACTTACACATAAAGTTAAATTTCGCTCAGCAAGTTACTCACCCTAGAGCGGTACTTAAATAATAACAGCTAATCTTTAAGGATGCCTTTGGCAGTCCATGGGTGATTGACCGTCTTAACATAAGTATCAAAATTCCTCCGTGCCTCAGAAAAGCCGTTGGTCTCTCGCCGGTCGTCTTTAAAAGCTGTTACGGGAAGTCAGAAGCCAGAAAAATCTGGCATCAGTCTTACCAAGGGATGTCATGATACCCAGTTACTGGGTATCATGATACCCAGTTACTGGGTTGCGGAGGTCAGATAGGCAGTCGCTTTATGTAAAACACTAGTACTCAGCAGCCTCCGGTTAGACTGAAAGTCGATCACTAAATAGTTGAAAAAAAAACTACGCAGATGATGATATAACTCACCCTAGAAATAATGATACCAGCGATGGATATCCGTATTCTGGGTCCTTTTAGCAGTTTGTACCGGAGGTCAACGCCATTCCAGAATGACACGAAGTAACGCTTGATCTGAACGTTGTCGCCGCCGTGTAACCTGGAAACATTATTATAAAACGTTAAACTGATTAAACAACATAGGCCCAAACTAGGGATTTGTCCTGTATCGTGAGTGAGTATTTATTACAAACATTTGTCCCGTTGAAGGAATCAAACCCGCGAATCACTGCGCTAACCGTAGAAACAAACAATCAAACACACAATTAAAACTTTACAACCGCAAAGCATTGATATACTATATAAAAACCCAAGATGCACACTCAACGTCTCAAAACCGTCCGCATAAAATGAGTACTTAATTCTAAATGATGCGCTCATTTCAAATAGTATCGCGTCAAATTTCAATGGCCGCGTTTTCAGTGTCAAAACAATGTATTATGGCATCTTTTTATTTTAGTCGCATATTAAAAATTACCCTGTTGAACAAATAATGGAGTCGATTTTTTTTCTTGTATTTATTTATTTTTAATTAATAAGTTTATGCTTTATTGTCCATATTGTCCATACTAATATTATAAATGCGAAAGTAACTCTGTCTGTCTGTGTGTTACCTTTTCACGCCTAAGCCGCTAAACCGATTTAGATGAAATTTGGCATGGGAATAGTTTAAGACCGTGGGAAGAACATGGGATGGGAGTTTTTATCCCGAAATTCCCACGCGATCAGGATTTACGCGGGAAAAACCTCTACGCGAACGAAGACGCGGGCAAAAGCTAGTATTTAGAATAGATTAAAATAAACTTTATTGTAGACCAAAAGTTAAACACATCTATTTTACAATAATTAATACTAATTTAGTTTTTGGCAAATATGCACACGTTATATATAATATACTGAAGGAGAAGAGGTCGTCAGTTTTACGGTTTTTTTTTAATGTACATAGATAAAATAAATAAATAATTTATTGAACATAAAAATATTACATCCTTCAAGTGAAGCCTCTGGCTCCTATGCTAAGCGAGCCTGTGTTACAGGAATCAGTGTCCTACGCTATACATTAAAACACATTTCAATTTTTATGTAATAAATTAACAAAAGAAATAGAAGCGAAACGTGTATGTGTGTGTAAGTTTGAGTGTATGTGCGTAATTGCGTGTGTGTGTGTCTGGAACTCTGGACGCGTGTGCGTTAACATGAGTGTGTGTTTTGAATAGCTTAATTTACTGTACTGACGAAATGACTTTTTTAATATCGTCATAGCTCAAAGACTTCAGTCTTAAAATTTTAAAATTTGTTTGACCTTATCTATACTAATATTATAAAGCGGAAAAGTTTGTTTGTTTGTTTGTTTGTTTGTTTGTTTGCTTGAACGCGCTAATCTTCGAAAGTACTGGGTGGATTTTGATGAAATTTGGTATGGAAGTAGCTTGAAGCTTGAGGAAGGTTATAGGCTACTTTTTACCCGACTGCAAAAAAGGAGAGTTATGTTTTTACCGTGATAGAATCCACGGGAGCGAAGCCCCGCGTGAGTACTAGTGTCACATAAGCTTCTAAATTGGGATAGTTTTATTTGCTCTATTGTAGATCCTAGAACTTAATGCCTAAAAGTATCTAGACGTAAGTTTAGTGTGACATTTGGGAACTTTACAAACGGGAAACCCAGTGCGTTTGCTTATTAAATCTGGGCTTACTGGTAACAATCTGTGTCTACGTAGTATAACTGTAAGTACTTGAGCTTCCGAGTATAGCAGTCCAGTGGGATAAATTATTTTTTTGAACGACATCACTTTAAGTATTGCCCATTGTGCGCGTTCCGCTCTAAGTATTACAATTTTAAACGTCCCTCCCCCGTACTGGAATAATTTAAATGATTTAGTAATAGAATAAAAATATATTTTAAGTATATTGATTCATTATGGGATAACTTACGGGTTCACGACATGCGGTATGCTAATGATAAAAGTGTGTGTGAGTGTTGCTTTGGCGCAACACCAATCTCATTAAAAACTTCTTATTTTTATACTTTAGTTTTTCTCGTGACCAAATACGATGCGGAGAACGGACATCAATCGTCAGCCAACAAAGGCGAGAGATTTTTTTATGGCGAATTTTTTTGACGAAGATATTATGTATATCACGGCAAAAGGTATAAGCTTTAGTGAATTAAAAAAAAAATAAAAGATTAATATTAACAGTTAATATTTGTTTCATTGATATACACATGTTCTACCCAAAAACATTTACCCTATAATTACGTCTTTAGAACACAATTTAATAAACTTATAATACTAACAAAAAAGTCTTATAAAAAATTTGTATAAGGTGTAAGTCTCCACTCAAGGCCTTGTCCTATCGAGCAATGTCAGTCGTAAAATTTGATTGTCTTTCGCACACTGCTTTGTAAAAACAACTTTAAACAATTTTGGTAAGGTGGAATTTGCAAAAACATATTTTATGCTTGTAGCATATTATTACTACGTACGTGGTGAGTGTTTGGCGACAGTTTCTAGCGTCACTTTTCTTCGAGACTGTGCATCTTGGGTTTTTAGTATATCAATGCCGCAAAGGCATTAAATCCATACTAACATAAATGCGAAAGTAACTCTGTCTGTCTGTCTGTTACCTTTTCACGCCTAAACCGTTGAACCGATTTAGATGAAATTTAGCATGGAAAAGTCTAGGACCCTGGGAAGGACATAGGATAGTTTTTATCCCGATATAAGGTTCCCGTAGGATAGTTTTCGGATTGCACGCGGACGCAGCCGCTGGCAAAAGCGAACTTAAATTAGTTAAATTTGGTATAGGAATAGTTTAGGACCCTGCGACAGACACAGGATAGTTTTTATCCCGGAAAACATCCCTAAAGGATGTAAAAAGGGTGTTGGAATTTCGTATAGAGAATCAATCATGTCCCCACACACATAATACAATTAGACTGCGGAACCGATTTAGATAAAATTCGGTATGGAGATGGTTTTAGACCCTGGGAAGGACATAGAATAGTTTTTATCCCGATATAAGGTTCCCGTGTGATAGTTTTCGAATATACGCGGACGCAGCCGCTGGCAAAAGCTAAATTAAATAAAATAAATTTGATTTTTAAATTTGGTAGGTATGGGAATAGTTTAGGACCATGGGAAAGACATACGATAGTTTTTCTCCCCGAAATCACCCTTAAGTATGTAAAAGGGGCGTTGGAACTTTGTATTCCCCCTCCCAATTCATTTAAATCGCGTATTCGAGAACCACTCGAAACTATTTTTTTTAACTACACAACTACATGTAGGCTATGCAAATCTTTGTTTAGGGCTGGGGTCGAAGGTCGAACCCACGTCATGCTCCAGTCAACCGTTACGCCAACCGTGTCGTTTAAATTTAAACCAATCAAGTGAATACAAGAATCATTTCTATTTTTTAGGGTTCCGTAGCCGAATAGCAAAAAACGGAACCCTTATACTTTTGTCATGTTTGTTTGTCTATCTGTTCGTCTGTCCGTCCGTATGTCACAGCCATTTTATGCCTAAACTATTAGGACTACACATGTGAAACTTGGTAGGTAGATGTATTCTGTTAAACGCTTTTTGATTATTATTATAAATAAAAAAAAAACATAAAATTAAGGGGGATTCCCATACATAGAACTGAAACTAAAACATATTTTTCTCATTAAACCTATACGTGTGTGGTATCTATAGACATTGTGGTTACTAAAACCACTTTTTCTTAAATTCAACCGTTTAAAAGATATACCTACTCTGATGATGGGATCCTGGAGAAATCGAGGGAACTCTTCAAATATTATAGGCACACCTATAGTGATTTGAGTATTTTTTATAGTAACTTATGTAGTTGCATTCGAAAAGCACCATTTGTGAAGTGGACCTGATGATGAAGACCACAGATGGCCACTGGAACTACTCAATATTATTATATGTATAAGTAGGAATAATAAGTATTTCATATGTTCCGCTTTGATTACTTGGATGTGGTTATTAAGCACAATATGCTCGTCACAATGCATATGGTGAAGTGAAGCTGATGGTGAAGTACCAGGAGAACTCCTCAACAATTAACAGCCCAACATTGGGAAAAGCAATATTTTGTAAATGATTATAAGTAGTTGACATTTAGGCTTTTGTAACTAGGTAAATTAAAAATCTATCAACTAAAAAGAGTGAAATAAAAACTTTTCACCAAAGAATTAAACCGACTTCCAAAAACAATCGGAAGTCGGTGCCAAAAACGAAAATACAAAACCAAAGACACCGATTACCGAAATTAGTTACTTTTCACTTTGCAGTGTTTTTTGGAAGTCGGTTTAATTTTTTGGTAAAAAGTTTTTATTAACCACCCAAAAAGGTGTACCGATTGGCAATAAAAAATATTGACAGAGTAAATCAACGCAGGCGAACCTGCGGGCAAAAGCTAGTAGTGTAATAAAAACATTTGTCTATCATCATCTGGGGTAATGTATGGGACATTGCCCCAGATATACGTATGTTTTGGGGTTAGGCCAAATTCTCTGACCATTCTTGGACTCCGTATTAACGTCGTGATAAGTTAGTTTATAAAAATTAGTACGTATTCCTAAGCGAATGTTTCAAATTAAAAGGTCCTAGATGAGTCCAACAAATGAGATTCTCTCGGTCTATCCTATAGGTACGTATTGAACGTTTTCTTGGCATAAAACATGGGATAGTAAATTCAGCCATATTGTAGCTTTGTACTTAGGTACCAACTAGTGAATGAATTTTTATATTCGGATAAGAATTATCGTACAGCATTTCATGTTATAAGCGGAATGAATTTATTTAAGACCAGTTTCTTTGCGATGTCTATTGATTATTAAGGCAGTTTAATCGAAATAATGATGTACAGTAAAAATTTTAGGAGAGATCTATTTATAAAAACAGCTTTATAAAATAGTATAATAATGCCTACTTTTGATATATTTTGGCATAAAAAAACTCAGCTGTAATCAAAAACGTAGTAATTACTTACCTCCACTTTTTCGAGTATGCTTTGGCTTGTTGCTGAGTTGAAAACTCATAAAATTTTGGAATTCCCAAGTTTTATTCAACTAGTCCATGAGACACTACTGGTCAGGTATGTTATCAAAGCATCCTGGGTTGTTAAAGGTTATACATACCTATAGCCATCATAGTCCACGATGACCAGAATCTCCGGGTAGATGACGTACGGGGCTTCTCTTTTCCGTCTTGAGTGTGTTTGTGTTTCCGTTGAGCGTTTCCGTCTGAATCTCTTGCCCAAGTGATCTGGCTCCATGAACGCTGTAATTATTAAAAGGAAACTTAAAAATACGAGGATTGTGATAGTAAAAATAATTTCACGAAACAAAATACAGCAAAACATACATGTGGCTCTATCTATTCACAACTCTGTCAAGTAACTATTTAGAACTTCTAAAAAAACGATAGATGGCGCACGAGTTATTTATGATCGAAAACAATCAGACACATAATAATCTAAATCAAATGAAAAACTTTGCTCATAAGAATTTCTTTATAATAGTCATTAATTTACATTATTTTACAAATTTTTGTAGTTATCAGACATGGAAATAATATAACGAGCCGTATTTTTTTCTATTTTTACGAGAGATTCAATTTAAAATGCAAATTATATCGATTTCAATAGATTGTAAATCTACTATTTATCTATTACCAAAGCAGGAAGGATGGCTATTAAACTGGGACGGTATGTTTGTGATTTTGCGTTTTTAATAGTTGAGTACCTACTTAAGTACGTATATTGTTTTTGCAGACCGTTTATTAAAAAAGTCTGGCTTTTCAGGGGCCATTAAATTCAATAAAAGTCAAAGTCAAAAGTCAAAGTATTTTATTTGTTGAACATAGGTAGTATATAGTACATGGTATAAAATTTGCGTTGTATCACTATGTTTTGCCTTGCAAGGCGTACAAATTATGCGTAAAAACTACAAACTAAATACCTAAAACTGTTTCAAATAAGTAACATCATAAGCAAGATACAAGTGGATCGGACATTTTTTATTTTATGCTTCTATCATCTAAAAACTCATTGATAGAGTAGTAAGCCTTTTCAATCAAAAATGTTTTAAGTTGCGATTTAAAGTGGTTTGTGTTGGTCATGCTTTTTAAAGTTTTTGGTAGTTTATTGTAAATCTTTGGACCCATGCCGAGACAACTCTTTGAGAAAAGTGCAGTATTGTGTTTTTTTGATTTTAGTGTGCTTTGGTGACGTCTAGTATTAAGTTTTTCAAATTTAGACAGATTCTCCTTAACAAATATTGAAATTTCATAAATATAGAGGGATGGAAGCGTAAGTATTTTTAAACTAACGAAAAATGGTTTGCAACTTTCGGTGGATTTTAACAAACATATGGCTCGAAGACATTGTTTTGGGCCTTAAATGCCATTTCTCTATTGGTAGAGTTGCCCCAAAATATTATGCCGTAACGAAGAGTTGTGGAAACATATTATGCATGATATGCAGTAAGGACAGTATTACGATTTACAACCTTATTCAAATTGTGTAGAGCATAGCAAAATTGATGATTTTTTTTTATCATAGTCTGCATGTGTATATTCCATGTCATGTTTTCGTCTAACCAAAAGTGTTTTGGTATCGATCGGTTGGGTATTAGGCCTTTTTAATCCATTGTTTGTTAATAATTATATATTACTCTCATAAATAGGCCGATCTTTTTTATTAAAAGTAGCTTTTTTTTGTGATGGCCGGAATTACTCATAGTTATCCCATCTGGGGTAAAACGTTGGGTTTTGCAGAACTCCAACCAAACTGGTATGCGCAGAGGCGGGTTAGCCGTTGGGGGCCGCTTTAAAGAGTATTTAAGTTCCCAAAGCGCAAATGTGCGAGTAAATACGGGGTGGTTTTAGTCAGTAGGTACGAGTCTGATAGACCCCTCCGTCTATCCTAGGGCAGAGGGCCTCCATGAGGATTTCCACTTCGACCACTAACAAAAAAAACTCCGACACTAAACTACTGAAACCCACTATAATGAGCCGTAGAGTCAGATCGAGACCCGTTGTGATACCTCACGTCCGCAAGGCCTTTTGCATCCGAGTCTATGATACTCTAGAGGCCGCCAATGATCAAAATACCATCGTCCTTAACCGATTGATTTATCGAGGAGGTCGCGACTCTTAGCAGCAAGGAGCATGACGTAAAAAGAAGAGATAGAAGTAACTACCTACCTATAATTGAAACACCACCGATTGATATCAAGTAGCCTACCGGTCTTCATAATCGAGTGCGGTTGATCTTTCAACCTCGAGGTAAGTCTGTGTTTTCTGATGGCTATAAACTGGGGGTCTTTAAGTCAAGAGTGAATAGGTTACTTCTAGTTAAGCGTGCGTCATTTTCGATTTCTTCACATCATCTCTTACCATCAGGTACCTACCATCACGGAATAGAATTTTCTGTTCTGTGGGTGCGATAGTGGTTAAACGCGAACTTATCATTAATAAAAAATAGTGTAATACCTAAGGAATGTTGATTGTGTGGTTGTCTACTATAGAACTCTTGTCTCCATAAATTGAAATCGGTACCTAGTAAATCAGATCCTATTCTAAGGTTTAAGACACTCCTTAAGTAATTAACTATTAATTGAACCACGATTTATTATAAGTGACCTAATTAAATCTATGTCAGGATATAAATCCAGACTGGCATGACCTCACGACCTTCGTTAATACCACCTAACTACTAAGAGAACCCGTTGTCACTAAATATCAGTATCTTATTCAATTAATATTTAAGCTAAATTTAAAACACGAGCTGATCCAACAGACATTGTCTTTCTGACATTTTAAATCTTCCCTGTATTACAGGGAACATAATAAAAAAAAGGACTGGAATCAGCCCAGCTGTTCTCTAGTTTATGCGAGACTAACGAAGAGCAATTGATTTTTATATTATACAGATAAAGTAAACCGCGTCAAAAACTACTTTTCTTTCTTAAATATTTAAAGTTTACTTTTTGTCCCGCCAAAACATTTGTTTGTTCTTGATTTAAAAGTGAACCCATTAGTTATCCATTCTAAAAACAAAACCCACAGACATGAAGATCGCCCAGTATAATTAATGAGTTTATTTGATTTTTCGCGCTCGTAAAAAGAATCGTTATAAAGTTTAGTCGATTCACCGATAGGTAAGTATTATTTGACAACTTAAAATACAGAAAGAACGTATTCTAAGTTAGACAGTTTGTGGTCATGAAACTCGCGGACAAGTTCAAACGTGCACCTTTGAGGCCTTTGCCCAGCAATAACATAAATGGGCTGCCTTTTCGTCGGTTTTCCCAAATAGTGGATTATTCATGAACCACAAAATTATTAGAAGTTTTTTTCTATCGTGAATTTAAAATAATGGGTGACGTTAGAGTCTGACCTTATGACCCCGTCCAAGACGGAATAACGAATGAACTTATTAGTAAAACGAGATATGCTTCGGAAATCTATGATAACATGACATTATACGGACGATTTTATAACAGATATAAATATTAATCTGGAAAAATTGTTTTTACATGGTTATGCTAAGTAACATGCTAAAATTAGTCTGGAAGAACAAGAATTGTTAAATATACGTACAGATTTATTACCATTATATTTATTTTTAAAATGCCAATGTCTTCTCATGTTTAGGTACCTACCCTAAAGTTATGCTGTGAAAATATCAAAAGGCATTCATAGACCGTATCCGATTCTACTATTATTAGTAAAAGTGTTCAAGAACAGAAACACAAGTAAACACAGTCACGAAGAGTAGCGTGATTGGCACAAACTGCGTCCGGGTCATCAAAATTCTTAAACAATTAAAACAATCCGCAAATCATTGATTGGTGGGAAATATAACTAAAACAATCGATAGTTTTCACTGTCCTAAGACAGTTCATAGTTCAAAGAATCTCTGGGTAAATGTTAGCTCCATTTATTTTTAATTGATAGGTATACCTACCTACCACAAAGTACTACTACTGTTACCACAAAGATCAGTCTAGAGGTGACATATTTTCAAACCGGTTGGTTTTAATTTTGGGTCTGCAGATTTAAATGTCTGCTTATCCTGCCACGGATACCAACTAATCAAGGTCTCTCTTATCTATGAATCATCTATTTAGACTAATTAACTTATAGATATTTTCGTAAGGTCCATGCAAAAGGTTGTCTGGAAGATTTCGCTATCAGCGCTAAGACCGCCATTGTAACCATAGGTTAAGTAATATTGTAAAACAGGTGTGTTTAAATTATTGGTGTACAATGAAGTATATTCTATCTATCTATAAACAACAGGTGATAAATGTACAATATTCTAAACCGTTGACACTTTCTGACATCCTTTTTTATTCTTGGTGGCTCCTCCCGGTGGAGCGGAAGGGATTGTCAGACTTCTACTCTCTGAAAACCTACCCTATTTCTTGAGTTGCTTTTTGCTTTGCGTTCCGAGGTCGCGGTATCGTGGTAGAACATTCCCGCAGGTAGGCAATTCCTCTATTGGGCTTCGTCAATTCTGCTGACTGCTCTTTAATTTCGTAAGCCCACTCCTACAGAGGCCGGAGATGGGTTTGCGATCCCACTTTCTGACATCCGAGAGAAGGCATAGTCCAAGAATATTCCATCAGGATTAAATAGTTGGACTGGACTATCGAGTTTTAATCCGTCGTTGAGACCAAGCCGAGCGACCGTTGGGGGAAATGAGTTCTTGGGTAGTAACCACGAATCAGCAAGCGAAACGTAATACTGGCTACAGACTCCTGGGGTTGCGGGAATGTTCAAACGAGATACCGGATTCGAACAGGGTGTGTTACTATATTAGTCAGTAGAAGTCTGATATTCATTTCTGCTTCAACCCAGAGCAGCAGAAGTCCTTGGATGATTTTCCTCCGAGAAAAATTTATCAACTGCCTACAGAGTAAACTGACATGTAGTTGTGTCCTTCTTTAAGGAGATGTTACCAAGAAGGCTACCGTTTGGCAATTTGATAGGTCACGTGTCAAAAGTTCAACTAGTTTTAATGTGCCAATGACTCCAACGAGGAGATGTAAGAATTTTAGCGTTGACACTTGTGATCACAAATTAATACGTAAACGGTGTAAATATGATAATGTTCGCAACTTAGTAATATCTGCGATAAGAACCAAAACATATTTAAATGTTAATTGGTCTAACTGAACCTATATTATTATATTGATCTTTACACCTATGTGCATTATCTATTACTGTGGTTTATTTATGTATTTTGCTAAGTAGAAGAGCCTATTTTCATCACTATTTTTTTCATAGGATGAAAAATTTATATATATATAAATATTTTTGCCAACAGAGGTCGCTTTTGCCTTTTGTAAAGGAGTAACAGTTATTATTTAATATAATTATATTAAGTTAGCTGAAGACTGGAGGCATTTGCTCTACTGAGGGGCTAAATGTTGTTAAAATAGTCCTGTAATTTTAAAAACTAATTAAAAATGATTTCTATCTTCGTTTTGACTAATTATTGCCATGCTATCTCTTCACCAACCTTTGTTGACAGGTAGAGAATGCCGAAGGCTTGAAGTCCGCTTTTGTACCTATGCGCATGAATTAACAGGAAACAATGTATTTTATAGAATGTTTCAAAATGCATTGTTTTATTAAAGGAAGATATTCTGTAATATGTTAGAAGTATAAAGTTAAGAAACAATCGCATAAATAAAGCTCATTTTTTTACTATAGACCTCAAAATATCAGAATGTACAGACTCTTTGGGTCGATTCTCTATGGTGAGATAAATTAACGCACCTCTTTTATTTGACGACAAGTATGACTCAATGGTTTTGTAAACTTTACAAGTTTGTGTCATTTAGGATAAGACGGAGCTTCGTATTTTTAATACGTGTAATTTATAAAATATTGGTTTTATTTTCAAAACACACAAATGAATCATTACCTACTAATATTATAAATGTAATAGTTTATAGGTAGGTACGTTTGGAACTCAGTCGAACGCTGTTGAAGAAACTGAACCAAATGATCTGAAAGACACATAGATAGATGCAATAGCCTTATGGCCTATTGATCCCAGGAAAAGGTATGTAATATATAGGTACCTTTATAGATATATCAATATTTCCTTGAGAACGAAGTGGCTAGTGACGAAATTAAAGAACTTAACGATTCTAAAATTGGATTCTGACAAATATTAAATGGCATTATTGTTGATGATGGATTAGTGATTAATGTATTATAATAAATATTTTGGTACTGGTAGCAGATGTTTTTGAAGTTATTAGCGTTAATTTGTCACTGTGATTGAAAACTGATAAAAATATTAAGACGGAAGACAACAATACCAATTAACAATAGGTACAATAATATTTTGATGGAATAAATTAATGAATCAATAATAATAAAACAGTACCTATAACTTAAAATAGTGATGACAAAATATGTCGTCAGACTCGGAATAGGTGGGTTGCGGGAATGTTCTACCGAGATACTGCAGCCCCGGGACCTAACGCAAAGGGCAACTAAAGGAACAAGGTAGGATTTTAGTCAGTCTGACACTCCCTTCCGCTCCAAATCCCAGAGCAGGAGGAGTGATTTCATGTTTTCCCACTAAAAAAAGGCTAAGAAATGGTAACAATTCCGTCAAATTGGAAGATGGATTACCATTGTCACTTACGAAAATTTTGGTATTAGCATAGCAAACTTAAAACACTTTATTAGTAAAAAGATGTTTTTTAAATTTTTTATTTAATTAAGGTTCACCAACAGTTGTTACAGATATAACACAGATAGGAACATACTATACATGTATTTAGTGTCTTAAATATAACTGCACAACCAATTACAGGCAAACACCACAAACAATATGCTCTTGGTAATATAATTGATTTTTTTTTATTAAAAGTACTCAAATCTATACTAATATTATAAATAGACAAATTTGGTTGCAATTTTATATATAGGGAGTATTCTTTGGAAATAGTTATCCCATTCTAAAAATTTTTTCACTGGTTGACAGGTACACCGTTTGCGTATGCTACAGGCTATAAAATAATTTTGAAATCAGAAAAGGTGGGGCAAAGTCCTTCTTCTAAATAAAATATCTTAATTAACTCCTAATTATAGTAAACAAATTATCCTAAGCCATCCATCGTCTTACTAATATTATGCATGTGAAAGTTTCCTTTCACGCAAAAACTACTGAACGGATCTGAATGGAATTTGGCAAGTAGATAGTTTACATCCTGGAATAACACACAGGCTATTCCCGGAATTCCCACGGGATCGGGATTATACGCGAACGAAGTCACGGGCAGAAGCTAGTTGTCTTATAATAATCACCGGCTAAGACTAATTATTTTAATATTTTCAAGTGTTTAGAAATTAAGCAAATTCTGAAAAGGGAATATTGTTAATGTTGTCAAAAATACGAGATTGGTAGGTACCTAACCTACTAGTAATTTTGTCTTAAATACCCACATGCATGTTCATTCATTAAAATATAAATACAATTTTTATTATTTGCTGGCTATATTTCTAAATTGCCAGTTTATAAGTCGGCGCCATAAAGATTTTGACGTGAACTCTGACCTAATCGACTAAATAATGGTAATCGGATTGCGTACCCTACAATTTAGTCGAGTCGATCAAGATATCAGATTACAGTGTATTCTAGAATGTAGTCACAGTTATAGTTTTATATAATTATTGTTGGGTAAGCAGTTTCTAAAGTAGGTGATGGTGAAGGTTTTTGCAGTCGATCATTATCATGACTAAGAAAATAGGTATTTTGTATAACAATCGTGCTCAAAAACATAATTACTATACAAGCAATTTTGCGAACTTATTCACGATTTTATTGTCGAATTAATCGATACAACGTATGAGCATAATCATTCAAGAAACATATAGATACGTGGTGGCATTCGAAACCGGTACTATTAACATAATCGATAATCTCGATTGTTGAGTATATGTAATCTTTGGATGCGCAATGCACGTGACACCTCTATGGAACTGCACGTGTCCACAGATAAATAATAATGGGGAAATATTAGATGACATTGTCGCTACTGTTGGCTGATTTATTATGGAGAGAATGATTTACTGGTTAAACAATTTAATGAGGAGTTAACATGTTTACGAGTACTGAAACGCATGTTCTAAATGACATGCACTGGACAAGTAATGAAATGGCCCCTCTTGATTTATATTCTTTTTTAGTGTTCTTTTTTGAATGCAAAAATAAATGTTTCTTATCTTTGCGTGTGAGAGAATTTTTAAAAAGTTATTCGAATCACGTTTTACGCGATTGTTATTCGAAAAAGTAATGTTCATGATAGAAACTATAATCAGTTTGATTTATTTTTTACCTAGCTGCTGTCTATATTTCTATGTTTGCCGATGGTATTGTCAGTACCTAATAACTCTCAAACATCGTTTTCTTGTAGAACCCTACGAATATGGTCCGCCTTTGAGGCGTTGCTTAATTTATATGTAGATATCTGTGTTTATACTATTAGTAGGCTGTATAAGTCGGATATGTAAGTAAGTTAGGTAATGGGAACTTACCGTAATCTCCTAAATGGTCGTGTTCTGCTTCTGCGGGGTCTCTCTTGATAATAACGTGTTGAGCGCCATTCAAAGCTTGTGTTAACCTTTGTTGATCTTCCCTTTTTCTTTTCACTGGAAAATATTTATGAAGACATTACTTAGATACAAGAATTCATCCAGCAGTCTGCTAAATTAAGGAAACTCGGAGAAGGATTTATAACCAATGGAGCGGAGATTTCTTTTACCGTTTGCTGTTTACAGTCCGACTTTTTTAATTTTCAAATAACGTTGCTCTATGAACCGTCATTTTAAAGCAGCTTTGCATTGATTTTAATGTACTTGAACTTTTCCTTCATAAACGTAGATTAGGTTCTCAAGGAGTGTATCCATAGCCTGGTTAAGGGTTAATTCTCTTATTCAATTACTTTATTTGGTAAGAAGTCAGATGCCAGAAAATCAGACACCAGTCGATCGGCAGTCGCTCCATGAAAAATACTCTTACTCCGCAGTATCCGGAGGTATCGGGGGTAGACTGGAAACCGACCCGACATAGTTAGAAAAAGCAATATGTCTTTAGTTTTGTTTTTTCGTTTTTGGCACCGACTTCCGAAATTAAAGTTATTTTTCACTTTGCAGTGTTTTTTGGGAGTCGGTTTAATTTTTTGTTAAAAAGTTTTTTTTTTCACTCTTTTTAGTTGGATGATTTTTAATTTACCTAGTTACAAGGGCCTAAATGTCAACTACTTATAACCTTTCACAAAATATTGCTTTTCCCAATGCTGGGCCGTTAATTGTTGAGGAGTTCTCCTGGTACTTCACCATCAGCTCTACATCACCATATGCATTGTGACGAGCATAAAGTGCTTAACATCCATATTCAAGTAATCGAATCGCAATCCACTTAATACTTATCATTGAGTAATTTCGGCGGCCATCTGGGGTCTTCATCATCAGTTCCACTTCCCCAAATGGTACATTTTGAGAGCAACTGCACAAGTTACTATAAGAAATACCCAAAACGCCATAGTTGTGCCTATAATATTTGAAGAGTTCCCTCGATTTCTCCAGGATCCCATCATCAGATCCTGACTTTGGTGATAATGGTACCAATTTCGAAGTATACCCATTCGAACAAAAAAAGAATTTTCCAAATCGGCTCAGCCGTCTTCGAGTACTCGATGATCATACATAAAAAAAAAAAGAAAAAAATATACGCGTCGAATTGATAACCTCCTCTTTTGGTCGTCGGTTGAAAAAGGCTAAGCAGATGATGATGATATAAGTTTCTTATCTTATATTGGTCACTAACAGTATCATAGGAACTTAAAACTAAGTCATTGCGGGTGGAAACAATAAATACACATGGTAAATATCCCGTTTTGAGTTCTAATGATAGATCATGATGATTTGGTAAGTAGTTATCAAGATTATGGAGAAACTCACCTAAAGGCAGTCCAGTATCGATGGAGACCATATCAGCCATGCTGGACGGGTCCATGAACATCTCGTCATCTTGAGCCGCTGTCGTCATGGAGTCGGGGATGGGTCGAATCACCAGGTCGTGACCGATTGAGCCCTCCTGCACAACGGAAAAAAGGTACATTATATCTAGGTTGCGATATATGAATATTATTAATACATGTAGCTTTGTACCGCTTTTTACGACAATTACGCCGAAGGAGGACAAAAATTAAGCATATTATTTATTATTATTATTATTTATTATTTCAAGTTCCCCTCTTTGAGGAGTGGCTAGATCGGCGTCACGGCGTCCTGACCTACCGCATGACGTAGGTCCTCACCGGACACGGAAGTTTCGGGAGGTACCTGTGTCTGATGGGAAAGGAGGAAACGCCTGGGTGTCACCACTGCGAGGGTCGCCCTGAGGACACCGTAGAGCACACGGTGCAAGACTGCCCCGCTTGGGCAGAGCACCGACGTGTCCTCACGGCGGCGATAGGCGGAGACCTCTCGCGCCCGGCATTGGTCGAGGCCATGCTGCGGGGCGAGAGGGAGTGGGAAGCGGTCGCCTCCTTCTGCGAAGCAGTCATGCTTCCGAAGGAGGAGGCGGGCCGCGTGAGGGAGAGGATGGCGTCCTCCCTCCAGCCCAGCCGCAGTGGTAGACGCCCACGGCGTCGGACGTCGGCCGACGATCTCCGGCCACCGTAGGCGCGGGCATGCGGACAGCGAGTAAAGGGCAACTCGCTGTTCGACCATGGACCATGCCCGGGTCGACGGCGCGTCGTGTTCCACGCGCGCTTCAAAGAGCGTCAGCAACATGACGAGGCCCCCTCTGCAGAGGGCCGAAGCCTGCCGGGGTCGTGGGACTCATCCCGTTACCGTGGCCCCGGTATGTAAAGGGTTATTGAAGGAACACCGTGGATTTTAGTCAGTAAAAGTCTGACAGTCCCTCCCACCCTGCCCGGAGTGGGAGGACTTATTTGATAATTTTACCACGCTAAAAATAAAAAAAAAGGGCTGCACAAAGCTATAATAAATAATGCATTTTTTTAACGTATAGTGCATTAGAAATAAATATATGACATACGGACCTGCAATTTAAATTAATTTTAAGGAATTTCGACCACATTTACATTTTGACACATAATAAAGTAAATATGCTAATGTTTGTAATTGATTATAATAAAAATGTAAATGTCCAGATAAAATTAGGTATATATAATTACTAGCTGACTCGTCAAACGTTGTTTTGCCATATATAAATTATATCTAGTGAAAAAAAATTGCCTACGAAATATTCCGTTTGGGACAAGTTCGATAATAACACTGTGACATGACATTTTTTATATATTAAGTGGACATTAATCTTCTGAGTTTCACAAACAGATCGTGTTTCCATTTTTGGTTTTGATTACTGTTTCAATGGACTAAGCGTGTGTTCTTCCGCAGTTCATGCTAAAGAGGTAGGGTGTGTTTCCCGATAGCTATAACCTAGGGGTCTTTAAGTCAAGAGTGAAAAGGTTACTTTTAGGTAAGCGTACTCCATCTTCGTCGACTACATCATGATGATCAAACGCGAACCATTATCAAAAAAAAATTTTTTGCAAAAAATAAAACCGACTTCCATATCAAAACACTACAAAGCCAAAAATAATTTTAATTTCGGTAGTCGGTGTTATTGGTTTTGTATTTTCTTTTTTTTTTCACACCGCCTTCCGAAATTAAAATTATTTTTGGCTTTGTAGTGTTTTGATATGGAAGTCGGTTTTATTTTTTGCAAAAAAGTTTTTATTTTCGCGCTTTTTAGTGGGTCAGTGAATTTTCCAAATCGATTCGTAAAGGACGGAGTTATGCGCGAACAAAAAACGCAATGCAGAGTAAACGAAAAGATCATCAAGGTAAATTATTTTTTTCGACTTTTTTTGATTTTTCAAAAACGGCTCGTCCGATTTCGATAAAATTTTCATGGGACTATTTGGAAAGTATACCCTTCCCAACAAAAAAAGAATTTTTCAAATCGGTTGGCAAGCGACGGAGTTATGCGTGGACAAACATAAAAAAAAAAAAAAAAAAAAAAAAAAAAAATACAAACATCCGAATTGAGAACCTCCTCCTTTTTTAGAAGTCGGTTAAAAAGAGGTTTTATATCAGAGCGTTGTCACTCTGATGTGAAACCTCGTTGATAATTCTGTTGTCTATAGTGCGAAGTTCTGTAGTGTACTCGAGGCAATGCACTATTGTTGCGTTTTCTTCATCGACGAAAGCTCTACAGAAGTGAGCTATTGATGCCTTTTCTTAGTCTCAACATTACCTTTGGGACTTTTCAGGTAAACTCAATGATAAATAACAGAGTAAATACACAGAATTATTCAACAATTCACCTTATAACTCAACTCGCCTTGGCAGTATTACTGTCGGCATTATTTTAATTGTGTTTGTTTATCAACATCGGCTATCACTTTGAACTTCCAAATAAAGTTCAAATGATTGCATTGCTTCCAGTTTGGATATTTTAACTCGTCGGATCACGAATTCGACAGCATAACCTATTTATATATCTGCATAAATGTTTGTTAAACAATCATTACGCTTTATTACGCAAAAAATATAACCCTAGGCGCACCAAGAATGGTTAGTTATGACTGTTAGTGATGAATAAAACTTTCGTTCTTTAAACGAAGAGATTCTTGTATCTAGGATTTTCCGTGCCTTTAAGTATGAAGTATTATTTTTAACCGACTTCTAAAAAAGGAGGAGGTTCTCAATTCGGATGCTTGTATTTTTTTTTTTTTTTATGTTTGTCCACGCATAACTCCGTCGCTTGCCAACCGATTTGAAAAATTCTTTTTTTGTTGGAAAGGGTATACTTCCCAAATGGTCCCATGAAAATTTTATCGAAATCGGACGAGCCGTTTCTGAAAAATCAAAAAAAGTCGAAAAAAATAATTTACCTTGATGATCTTTTCGTTTACTCTGCATTGCGTTTTTTGTTCGCGCATAACTCCGTCATTTACGAATCGATTTGGAAAATTCACTGACCCACTAAAAAGCGCGAAAATAAAAACTTTTTTGCAAAAAATAAAACCGACTTCCATATCAAAACACTACAAAGCCAAAAATAATTTTAATTTCGGAAGGCGGTGTGAAAAAAAAAGAAAATACAAAACCAATAACACCGACTACCGAAATTAAAATTATTTTTGGCTTTGTAGTGTTTTGATATGGAAGTCGGTTTTATTTTTTGCAAAAAAGTTTTTTTTATATATAATGCTATTATAGCGGCAGAGAAAAAAAGATGTGTATGTCTCAGAAAATTTCAGCTTCTTACAATATGTACAGTTCGTGAGGTATAGTCTACTGGCTGGCAGCCAGTAGGGATGTTCATGTAAAAAAACATCGATATTTTTTTCGATATAATATATCGTATTGTTAATTTGTTATATCGATATTCTGCGATATTTCGAAGAAATATATCGATATTTTCGATATATCTTTAGTAATTTGATTAGTTTTAACTAGTCTATAACATTAAATATTCAATTAAGTTAATATGAGTAAACAGTTACAGAACAGTAACAGTTACAGAGGAAACAAATCAACAATGTTTATTTATAAATCACGGTACTTTTTCTCTAGACCTTACAAAAACAAAATTTTATTTAATATTTTGGCTTGTAGTCTGCTTCTCTGCCGAGTTAGAACCTGTACGGCTTTTGAAAGTCTCAGGCGGAACAGAGCTCACCACCATTGTTAAATATTTAAATGGTACACATTGTATAATATAGGGAACTGTACCTACTCCGTAATCTACAGACATTTCTAATGGGTTTTCATAGTATTTCGTGCATATACATAGATTAAATCTATAACACAGGTCAATGATTTTCTATCCCTGCGTTTCATTACTGCAACAACTAGTTTTTCAATAATTCGGGGATTAAGTTTTAGTTTTACTCAAAACGCTACCCCATACATAAAAAAACAAAGAAAATAAGGCAATGAGCTTTTAATTTTTTACGAAATTTTTGATATATCGGATAAAATATATCGATTTTATATATCGATTCTAGATGATTCGATTATATCGAATTGAAGCGATATATCGCGTACATACACACATCAAAAGTGTCTAGGGATCAAGCATTTTTATGCGGATTTCTTGAGATTGAGATGTGGCTTTGTAATAAATTTATGATTTTATAAATTTATATGGATCCTTTTTGGTGCATTTCATAATTTGAAACAGGAACTGTTAATCAAATTCGAGTAAAAGATGAAAATCAGCTGTCAATATTTTCCCTATAAAAACATACAACGCATTGAAGACATTATTAGTGCTACTGTTTCCCTACTACTGATTAAAACCAACGTTATTATGGAGCGGCGCGGCGACGTTATTTAAGCAGGGACGAAATGCTCAGAGCCGTGGGAATGATAGAAACTGGTTCCCGGCAACGTACTGTGGCTTTAGCTCTGAATACAAGTCAGAGTGTTATCAGTCGACTTTGGACACGTTACCGAAGCACTGGTACCGTGGCTGAGCGCCATGGAGGACGGTATCGCTGCACCACACGGAGACAAGACCGATACATTCAAATCTTAACTCGAAGAGCTCCAACAATAACCGCCATGATGTTAGCCGTGAGGCTTCATCACTCTTCAGGGAACTTAATTAGCGACCAAACAGTCAGAAACCGCTTGCATGAAGTGAACCTTCATTCCCGAAGACCGCTACGGGTACCACCTATAGCAATGCACAATCGTAGGATTCGATATCAATGGGCTCTTGAACACAGAAATTGGGCAGAAGAATAATGGCGTTTCGTGTGCTTTTCTGATGAGTCTCGTTTTGGTATGAGACCGGATATATACGTATACGATACTGGAGAACCCCTGGACGCCAACAGCGATTAAAATCCTGCCAGGAAGTCCATCCTTATAGTGGTGGAACCATCATGGTATGGGCGGGTATTTGGATCGGCGGAAGAACTGAGTTGATTTGGATCAGAGGCAACCTCAACGCTCAAATTTATGTTGAGACGATTGTATCTGACGTCATCATTCCTCTACAAGTGCAAATCGGTCCCTTATTTCAGTTAATGCATGATAATGCACGACCGCACACCGCAAGAGTTGTAAGACAGACTCTCGCCGCAGCTAACATCAATGACCTGCTCTGGCCTGCTCAGTCGCCAGACTTGAACCCGATTGAGCATGCATGGGATATGCTACAGAGAAGAGCTCTGCCGAATATGGAGGGTATCCAGTCGCAAGAAGACCTTTTTTTGTTGTTGCAACGAACATGGGCGGCCATTCCACAGCGTGATTTGGATGAACTCATTTTGAGTATGCCAAACCGATGTTCTTGTGTTGTTAGTGTTCGCGGTAGAAACACGGATTATTAATTGTTTAAGTTACCCAATAAAATTTTAAAGAAAACTGTTATTTCAGTCTTTTTTTCGAACTTTAATGTTAGTGGTTCAAATGTCAAAAATCCCTTTATTAGGAAAATGGCAAATTTCTTTATTAATGCAAAGGTGACTTGGTTTATCGTTACTGTGACAAACGAAAACACTTTATTTGATGAATCCTTAAAGAAAATTTTAATTAATATCAATCAGGAGAAAAGTTATTGCAAAAATATATGTTGATCCCTAGACACTTTTGATGTGTGTATATCGATATTTTATGAAACATCGATAAATATGAGGTGACACAGGTGAGGCTTAGTAATTGTTATGCAGTTCTCATTAAAAAAAAATGATCATGTCTAAAGCTTGGTTTTGAATGAGATTTATTTACTTAATATTCGTTAACGGAGTTAAAAATGGAGCACAGTTGTTTAACGACCTACCTAATTAAATTAAAAAAATAAAATGTTACTACATTCAAATGAAACTAAAAATCATGTTTGTAAAATGCACTGTAAAGAATTAATAACTACATAATAATATTTATTTGTATAACTTCACCAAAGGATTCGATATATCTAATTATTTAGTTTGTAGTGTCATTTAAGTCAAGTGAATGTTATTATAAAAATATATAGCTTTCTCCACAACTTCGATGTTAAGTTACCCTGTCAAAATTCATAATCCTCCGACCGCTTAATTTTCGTAAAAGGGTCACAAAGTCTTTGTAATTTACCAGATTTAGTTATGAGCAATTTGTATTTCATTTTAATTGAACCTCTGTATTGTTCTTATGACAATTAATTCTTTATGCCTAATTGAGTTCCGTTGGTAACCATTCAGGACGGAACCCTAAGTAGATTACTATCATAAACACTATAAACGGGTACGCATAAGGAAAATATTAGCGGGAAAGGTACGTACTACGTACGAAGTATGCAATCAAAAAGTGAACTCTTAAGTAACAATGTTGTTACAATGTTGTACAAAAGACATTTTACGACTCATATTTCAAAGGATTATAATGAAACTTCGTGAAGAATATCTTTAATCAGATGCAAATAATAATTTAAATGCATTAGTTTTTACTTTTATAGAGATTTTATGGTCTTGTAAATATCTAGTACGCAGTACATTTTCATCATAGTTACTTGTTGATTATAATAATTGAGAATAGATCAGCTACATTGTACTTAATAAGGGAAGGTAAATAATAATAGGTATTAATCATTATCTATACTAATATTATAAAGAGGAAACCTTTGTATTTTTGTATGTTTGTATTGAATAGGCTCAAAAACTACTGGACCGATTTAAAAATTTCTTTTACCATTACTTAGAGGGATTCTTCCGAATCCGTATAGGCTATATTTTATCCCGGAAAATAGATAGGATTTTTCGTGGTAGTGAAAATTGTGGAGTAAGGCGTCGAAAAAACTGCCGTACGTTAACGATTCTCGCGAACGCTGCCTATATTTAATATAAACATTGCACCCGTGCGAAGCCGGGGCGGGTCGCTAGTATTATTATAATTTTCTTGCTGCTTCCAAATTAAATAAACCCAGATTTAAACATAGCAGTATCGAACCGAGGTATGAAATGCAAGTCAAATGATTCGATTGGTTGTTTAAAACACCGTCAACCAACCGTTGCGCTGTTCAAATTATTACAAAAATTTTGTGATAATTTTCATTTTAATAAATTTTAGCGTAGTGTAGAGTTACATGACACGTTTTCTTTTTTTGTCCTGTCATTTTCACGCTATCACTGATTCTATTTTCAAAATATTTCTCACACTAGCTTTTGAATTCTAGGTACCTATAGCTTATAAGCTCGTGTCTAGATGTCTTTGGCAAAATCTTTGCGCCGCAGTCCCTTATACCTCGAACTTTTGAAATTCATCCCCTAAAGTGGTTTAAAAGGACATTACATTTTATATTTACATATATAGAAGTTTTTGATTTCAACACCATGATACGTACAAAACGTTTCGGGAATACTTTCATTATGGAATTCCCTACCGGTGTCTGTATTTCGTGATAGCTATAACCTAGGGGTCAAGAAGTAACCTATTCACTCTTTCAAATCAAGAGTGAATAGGTTGCGATGATGCGGTCGAAGATGAAACACGCTTACCTAGAAGTTCTAGGTAAGCGTGTTTCATCTTCGACCGCATCATCGCTTACCATCAGGTGAGATAGTGGGAAAACTCGAACCTATAATTTAAAAAAAAACTATGAAAATCCCTTAAAAGATTTGTAATGAATAGTAATTGAAGATGAAATATCAGTAAATTATTGACATAGGTTTCAAATGCTTACATAGTTTCTGTCGTGTGGTCCCATCGCTATCAAGATTATGTTGAGAAAAAGCTATAGTGCTTGCCGTTCTGTGTAGCTCTGTCTCTCCTACATATCAAAAAAAGCCTTAACATAATAATCATGTCATGTCCGAACATCTTACAAATCGATCCTTTGTATGTACTTGACAGCTTAACGCTTAACAGTAGCCTGATAAGTGTTGATAAACTTGTTAATAATATTCAAATAACCTGATAATTATACTAATTAGAATACTCGTTTGTTCTCACGTTGCTGATCTTTTAAACAGATGTTAGAACTGCCTTTTTTAGCTAATTTATCTGTAGGCTTGCTAATTTGTTCTACATTTATCAAAATTCTCAAATCACCATGATTGATAAGCAGATTCATGTTTTATATTGTTATTCAATATTCATTATCAAAGATAAATATATGAAATATTTTAAAATATTATGTCTGTCCTTTTCTCGAAAAAGCCGTTTACTATGGCAGCTGATGTCACCGCCTTTGAAATTAGAAGCCACATTGGAATTTTATTTCGAACTATCAATTTTCTTCTTTTTCTAAGCGTGTCAATGGAGTCTGTCCAGAACTGGGCAACAAGTTTGGCACCTTTGGAAGCTCAAGTCCTTTAGTAAACAATCGACAGGACACGCAGAACAGAAAATTAAATGTGCAATCTTCTACAGATTGCACATCGGAAAATGTGCGCAGGAGCTCCATGACCTGATCCATATAATATCTCCGTTTCACTATCGTTCTACCAGAGGCACTGCAGGGTACCATTCACATTTAATTCATATACCGTCTTGTCGTACTGAGCGCTTCTCCCCAATGTTCATTTATGCGCACAGCCAAGGTGTGCATGTGGAATTTTCTGCTGGCTTCTGTTCTCTACCACATATGTCCCATCAGCCTTTAAAGCAAGAGTGACCAGGGACCTTCTGGGATTGTTCGTTACATCGTAGACTTCATCCGTGCTTACCATCAGGCGTGATCGAAGTCAAGAAAAATTTCAAGGGCTCATCCGCAACAAAAAATTTAATAAAAAAAAACTTATTTAAAAAATCTAAAAAACCCGACTGCTCAACTGAAATGTAAGAAACAAGCACATTTTTATTTTTAAAAGTGACAAGCAGGCGGGCCCCAATTGAACATATTTTTTTAAAATGGGATGGGTCCGCCTGCTTGTCACTTTTAAAAATAAAAATGTGCTTGTTTCTTACATTTCAGTTGAGCAGTCGGGTTTTTTAGATTTTTTAAATAAGTTTTTTTTTTCAACTTTTTAGTTAAAATATTAATTAACGATTTTTTAGTTTTCCCGGTCATGTCACATTGGCACTCCACCGGATTCAGAAAGTGAGTCCATATTTTTAAACTTTCTCATTGTGTTATTTTGCTAGTATTACACTAATGATAAACATGATATACCTTTTTGAAATCCCTATGTTAAGCCCTTCAATTTGATACCCATATTGTAGTATATGAAAAAAAAAATTTTTTTTCACCATGTATAATGGCTTCGCACAGCCGCCATGTTTAATTTTTTTAAATGTCACCTATCTAAGAACACTCGGGCTGTTAAGACAAATCTAACGATACCTCAATTGTGTGAATCCGTTCAGCGGTTCTGGAGATATGAGGTAATAAAGAATATTACAAACATACATACATACATACAAGATACGCGCGACAAACATAACCCTTCCTTTGCAGTCGGGTAAAAAGGGACTAATCCTTAAAAATTACAAGAACACTATGGTTATTTACACACACTTCCAAATGTCAATTCCTCTCATCATTAGGACATAGAAATACCACAAAAATCGCATCTTCTTTAGTCCTCAAGCTTTCTAAATTTAAAATCCTCGAAGGCTATTCAAAAACCTCACAGCTTATATTCTCGTTCACACCTACAACGTACTTTGAGCTCGGTTGGCTGTTGAGCAATCGACCTTAGTCTTGTTTGAAACGCCATTGTGTCTATGGTCCCACAACGCTAGATGTACGCCTTTGATATCTATAAGATTGGCTTGGTTTTTAATATTGTGATTTGTTGATGAATTAATGGACGAGCTCGTGGCTAAATAATAACAACCACACGCAGCTTCTTCGAGGTTAAGCGTTGCTTGTCGAGGTGGTTCCGTGGATGGGATTCCTTCGTGCTTCGGAAAGAAAACTAATGTTGTAAGTCTTTGATTTGAAGATTTTCGACAGTCTTTTTGGAAAGTTAGAAAATAGAAATCTGACATATTTTTAGCCTAATTGCGTTACTCAGTTACTGGGTTAGGGTGGTCAGATATTTTACATGGTATGACTGCTCTAAATGTAAAATACTGATAAATCTCTGTTGCCTCAGGTAAGACTTGAAGCCAACCCCAATATGTAAAAGTATACTCTTTGATTGGTGGACGTATTAATAAAGGATATAAGTGAAAACTTTTAAAGAATCAGGGTGTAAACCAGTATAAGATTTTTAAATAAAACACTATTAGATCAAATTAAACCAATAAAATGAAAGAGAGAGCTTCATTGTACCTAAATCATAAAATACATACCTATGGCTAAAAAAGGGAGGTGACAGCTAACCCTACATATATAACTGTCATTAATAGGATTAAATATTTATGTATCTTTATAATATTATGTACAGAATAATACTCAAGCTAAATAATTTATATAATATTTAAGAAGGAAGAAAATATTATGCCGTGCCTATTCCAAACAAATAGTGGTTACTGATAATTATATCTAATGATAAAAATGTATGGTCAATATTAAAATCTTCAGTACATAAAGAATGTAAGTGACGATATTCCATACCTTTAAAAAAAAAAGGAAATCTAACTAAAGCCTAATCGTTCAACTAAGTAATTCATAGATCTACAGTGGTCATTCAAACTTTTTACGCAGCTTTTTCTGCAAACACAATCGCCTTATGTCCTTGACTCAATAAAGATCAACCATTCGTCAAATAATTCTCGCAGCCAGTCTGCTATGCCATTCATGATAACTATGCACATATACTCGAAGACTTGAATTGAGTTATTAATGGCATTTCCTTTTTTATAAACCTAACTAGGTTTTTGGTTGGTTCGGATGGTTTGGTTTCTGTATAACGTCTACGTTTGCCAGTAAACGTCTTGTTCGTTTTGTAGTCGTAAGGAATTTTCCAACGTGATACAGTGGCTCCTGAACGCAAGGGAAATTGAAGGAATGGTCAATGGGGTGGGTTTTAAGTCAGTAGAACATTTACACTTCTTCCGCACCAGTCAGAGTGAGAGAAGTCCTTTCATGATTTACTCCCTCAAAAAAAAGTATACGATACTATTGGTGTACAATAAAGCATTTATTTTTACTGTATCTGTTTTTATCAGTTTTCCATTAGTTGATTCTTGATCATCTAGTCAAGTCTAGATGCAATTATAAGTTTTTAATCTAACATGGTCACTAATAGTATCATTAGAACTTATACGGATGAACTGTAGACTGACTCGTGTGCTCATAAACGTCCATCCACAATGACTTCAGTTCATCCGTGATCATGGCGCTTGCAACAGTGCCGCAATATCGGAGACTCGAAATCATAAATTTACATGGTAAATATCCCGTTTTAACTTCTAATGATAGATGCAATTAGTTGTCCTAGTCATACAGAACTTCATGCCGGACTAATATCGCTCTACCTAATCATCTGTGCATACTATTTCGGGGAACACATGCGTGATGTTATGTTATAAAGCCAAGCCCATAGTAACATAGTTCCTACATAATCTTTACTAGTCACGTCTCTAGTTTCATAGTTTATGGTTAACATTGACATTGGAACGTGTCCGAAATCCAGAGATTGCCGCATCCTGTTGAATGTGTGACGTATATGTATGTTAATCTCGTCAAATATTTAGAGTCTTGCCTCACGCTGGGTTTTCTACACCATCCAAGGATAGAGTTTAAGTTGTCAATCAGACGTTTGACAAATGTCATATTTGATGTTTGTTTATGGAGGCAAAGGGACAACAAATATATAACTTAGGACATGGTCACGCACGGAATATCGATGACACTATTAATCAATTTCAATAGTTCAGCAGTAAATAATACCTATTTCTATTGATACGTCGAGACAAATAGCTGATAAACGAATTTAAAGTGAACTTTGACTTTCATAATAGTAGCAGTTACTATGACGTGTTATGCAAATGGCGCCAAATATTACAAAAGCTGTTAAAATTATTAATAAATACATTCTTGACACGCATCGTATAACAATTGTGCTAAGGCCCTTTAATTAAGTTGCCAGGCTCGTTGTTTTAATTTTGTGCAGTGGAGTAACGTGGTAACATAATACTTTGGTTGGTAATTCGCAAATTATAAAGAGACATTTGAAACTGCAAATATGGCGGCAGGTTAGAAGTATGTTCGAAATTTGAATTAATTATTTTGAAAGTGGCCAGTAGGTACGTAATTGTCTATGGAGTTATAGTGCTTGGAAAAGACATGAGTTGAGTTAAACTTACGGTACGGAAAGAATGTATAGACTTACCACAACGAGCTTGCCATGTTTAGGGTGTCTTCTGATAAGAAGCGCGGCTCCGTTCTCCTCATCCTGATATAATTCACCAACATCTTCTTCATTTTCCTGTAAACAAATAAACAGTCATTATTGCTCTGTACATATATAAACATAATATGAGATTTAAAAAGTATGTTCTTATTAAGTTGTAAATGTGTGACTTGCGTAGGAAACACCGTTTATATCTAGGTCTCCTAGTAACCCGATGAGAAGTGTATCTTGCACCGTTTTTTCTTATCGTATCGAAATCGATTACGTACTCAACCTAGTGTTAATATGTGATGGATAATATTAGGTATGAGAGACGCCATCCGCGTGTTATACAGTTTTTTTCAAAGAACCTTTAATGGAAGTATTCTCAAAACGCTTTGGAAATACGTTTATAGTGCGTAAGTACAGCTAAGCAGTGGAATTCCCTGCCGGAGTCTGTGTTTCCTGATAGCTGTAACCTGGGGGTCTTTATATCGAGAGTGAATAGTTTACTTTTAGGTAAGCGTGTTTCATCTTCAACCACATCATTGCTTACTATCAGGCGAGATCGTGGTCAAACGAGAGCCTAATATCGATAAAAAGTAATCAAAATTTACAGAAGAGAATGTAGATAAAAGAGCTATTACCATCTGCCTAATTTGGCTTCCAGTCTAGAAATATAAAGAACAATAAACTTAGATAATATCCAAGGATAGAACAATAAACTTTATGAAAAGAAAACTACGAATCTAGTGACAAACCATACTTAAAATTAATCTACTAGTCTAGCAAGATCGTGAAATAGCGTGGGAACTCACAAATCGTGATCTGAATGCCCGGCGGAGGCTGGGCGAGTCATATTTATTTACATATCTACGTATGTGTCTACCACAGATAATAGAGCCAAAAAATTTCATTGTCTCCGGTACCCTAACATACGTTTTTGACGGGAAACGTCCTCGGTCAAGAAAGGGTCGCTTAAAATCCCTGTTTTTTTTTAAAACGCTGACTCATACTAGGAACTTCTTCTGTATCATGGGTGGTTTTTTTACAAATACCATTTACATACACATACATATACACATTTGTTTTAGGGCACGCAGCGCACCAGCCAATCAGTCAGCTACTGTCCCACCGTGACGTCAAATTGCCAAATTTTTAATATCGCTTGTTAGAAAAATATACATATAAATATCTATTTGTTAAAACTTTATACACTGCTAAATAACATCGTACAAAAGTATTATTCATGCCTTATGCCTTTTTCTACCCATCAACCTTAGAGTGGTCCGGACGCAGAACACACACACACAGTAGGTAGGTACAATTGAAAAGAATAAATTAATAATTTAAAAAACACTAGAAAAACACGCTTTTATAAATGCACGTAAAAACAAAACGAGTAGTGAACAATTAAACGGTCGATCCCCCAGAGGATTTGAAAGTGACATGTGTGAGTGATTAAGCGGTAATTCAAAAAGATTAAGAAAACCGATAACAGATTTTCTAGGTTTTTTAGGTTTCTTATAACCTTGAAACCTGATCGTGTTCAAAGTCCATTATATGGCCTTTCTAACAAGTGCAAACACGACTATGATACGATATTCCATCATGGAATGCCAGTGCCTATCTTCCAGCTTCATCATCAGACCTTGAAACCTAATCGTGGTCAAAGTTCATTACAAGACTTTTCTAAAAAATCCAAAACAGTTATGATATGATTTTCCATCATGAAGTTCCAGTTCATATCTTCCGGCTCCATCATCAGATCAGTTTGACAGTACCATATTATTGTATTGTCATCAGAACTACATACAGCTGCCAATTTTCATTACGCTACGACCCTTGGAAGATGGTTAAATTAGTTACCTTAGATTTCATTACATAGTTACATATAGGTCGACCTAATAAAAGCGTGTTAAAAAGAACGGAGACTAAGAAATAAATAGATAGAAACATACACATAAATAAGCAAAGCTTCTTTGACCATCGGAAACAGACAAAACCAACTAATTAAACTACTTCAAAAGAAGGAGCAGGTTCTCAGTTCGTCTTGAACTTTTTTTATGTATGCTATACTTTCTAATTGGTATACTTGTTATGAAATCAGGATCTGGTGATGGGATCCTGGAGTAATCGAGGGAACTCTTCAAATATTATAGGCACACCTATAGCGTTTTGGGTATATCTTATAGTACCTTGTGCAGTTGCTCCCGAAAAGCACCATTTGAGGGAGTGAAACTGATGATGAAGACCACAGTTGGCCACCGAAACTACTCAATAATAAGTATTTCGTGGATTGCGATTCGATTCCTTAAATATGCACTTTATACTCGTCGCAATGGTGATGTAGAGCTGATGGTGAATTACCAGGAGAACTCCTCAAAAATTAACGGCTCTGCATCGGGAAAAGCAATATTTTGTAAAAGGTGATAAGTAGTTGACATTTTGGCTTTTGTAACTAGATAAATTACAAGCCAACCCACTAAAAAGCGTACTTTTGGCTTTGTAGTGTTTTGATATGGAAGTCGGTTTTATTTTATGCAAAAAAGTTTTTTCAATAGTATGATGATTCTACCAAATTCTTGCAAATGTGTTCACGAGCCTTTATTTTAAACGAAAACACTTTGTTCATAAATAATTGAGAAAAAATAAGCCATGCTTTATAGTGCATATTTTGCTGGCGTAATTGACTTTTATATAGTGTCTATCTGTGTGAAAATCATAGGTAAGTAAGCTTTCAAAGAAGTCTAAAAATGAAATTCAATTTCACCAGGTTCCGACCGTGACTAAGTACAACTTTATCTTAAGTTTTATTTTCACAGTTTGCATCATCCTTTTACCTTCGGCCTAGTCATACACGCTAATTTATGTTCGCCATACAACAGTCTTGAGGCATAAAATAAATATCGTGAATCAAGGAAATTCCCGACAGTGGCCGCGAGATTAATAACTGTATTCTAAGAAATGAAACCTTCATATTTTTTACTTACGTCTTGGGTGTACCTACTCTGTCAAGAAATTATTAATCTTGCTCTTTCATAAACTTAATAACAGAGCACTTAACAAAAAGCATAAAGAATTAAATCTATCACTCAAAACTGGCATTATTCTAAATTCAACATTTTTGCTTAGAATTCATAGGGACGTCCTTTGAATTCAAAGCAAGAATCTCCTAAATCTAAGAATCTCCTTCGAAATTTAAACCGTATAATCATTTAAGGTGGTCCTGTATAGGCATATACTTAAGTCATAAAGTTCTCTATCACATAATTTATATTTAAATAAATGTTATTTCTTCCCTCAATTATTGCTTTTAAAATAGCATGTCAATTAATTCCAACATAATTTGTATTCCACATGGGTTTTTTTTCTGGGTTTGTGGCTGGTTGTGGTTGACTGGTTGGGTGAAGCGAAAGGGAATGTCAGACTTCTACTGACTAAAAACCCACTCTGTTCCTTCAGTTGCCCACAATGTGGCAATAGCCCTATCGGGCCCCGTCAATGCTGCTGACATTCCAAATATTCAAACTCAAAATATTTTATTTCACATAGGCCTACGTAGGCACTTCCAAAACGTCAGAAGTTAGTGCACGATTCGAAGTTGGTCGTTTTCCATGGAGAAAAACTGGCAAGAAACTCCACAATATATCCATAATACAGGTTAATTAGGTTTGAGAGTAATGTCGAAGATATATTCGTTTATTTAATCTATACACTCTAACAATACTTATCCATCTTCGTATATCTACGAGTGTGTTCGGCTGTCAAATTCAATTAGTCAGTGACATGGTATCGTATTCTAGAAAAATCAGTTTATGCTATTTTTTCTGATACTTATACACGTATTTTGTACATACAGGAAAAGAGTTTAATTTAGTAATAAAAGGATAGGTTTTCTCAATAAACATCAATTAAAAGTTATAATTTGCAAAGAGGCCGTAATATGCAAAGTATTATTAATAAAATAATATTATAACTCATGAAGACATAAATAAGAATATGCTTCCGTAGTCCATCTCATGATGAATATCATCTCACGATTATTCACATGCAAATAATTTTATGGCACAAGACCATGTATCATAAAGTCACAGAGATATTTTTGTTAATTATATTTTCACGATCTTTGCATAATAGGAAGTGTAAGTAAGTAAGGAAATCATTGTCTATTTATTACACATTTTTATTATTTCCGCAACCCTTCATTATGACAGTGACATAGACAGCGCGGGAAATCACGCTGTTGACGGGAAATCTAATATGGCGGAGAGCTGAAAATGGCAGCTTTAAAATAATGTAAAATAGGGCTGATTTAATATGAAGCTTTTCAGAAAATTTATTTATTTTAGCTAGATTGCAAGTACATAAGAATTTAGAATAGATGAACCTCTATAAATAGATATTTATATAAGGAAGTAACCATAAGTTACTGTTTGTTTCATAGTATTCGCACATATGCGATGTTTGCAACTTTAACCTCTACTAGACAATTATCCATTTTATATGCTGATACGGTAATAAAAGGAATGTGGTAGATGCTTCCTCCTATGTTTATTATATTTTAATTGCAGTTGTAAACACGATGTACCTTCTGCCGATATCAAGTGTTGCCTAGCACGAACTAGGTGTACCTACCTATATATGTACTAGATGTCTAGTACATAGCTAAGTGTACTCAATTAGTCACCTACATCATAATAGACTGAATGAAAAAGTCTCACTATACTCCCTGTGCAATATCGGAGCCGGTATCTTGTTTAAACTTTTGAAAATTGTGAAATGGCAGACCGATAACAAAGGCTACATAAACGTAACCAGACATCCTCTTTATGAGAGAGAATGGGCCGTAATCAAACACGCGGTCTTTTTTTTCAGTTCTGTGATATACCGGTTTTCTCAAGATGTTTTCCATCTCTGTTTTGAGAGCATGGTGATGTTGATTACACGAATAAACGTGCTTGCCTGGATATAACCCTTAACTTAACTAAGTCGTGCAATGGAACACAGGGTCACCACTGCTCCTCAAATAAGCTACAGGGTAAGCATTTTTTGAATACCATCATTCATTGCATTATTTTGTAGAATACTGAAATGATGCATTTCTATGTAATCACAATAAATACATACTTAATTGGTGTATTAATCATAACAACAATATATACTAATATTATAATGCGGAAAAGTTTTGTTTGTTTAAACCCGCTAATCTTCAAAGGTACTTGAAAAAAAGGTACTAAAGGTTAGCTTGAAGCTTTTGAACTTTTTACACGACTGCAAAAGAAAGAGAGTTATGTTTTTATCGTGATAAAGTCAACGGGAGCGAAGCCTCGCGACTGCTAGTATTATATAATTTAATATCTGGAAGCACGGCAGTACCCCTGCCAAGTCAAGCAAAAGCGGCACGGCCGTACCATACTTTTCTCGAAGCAATTCAGGCCATTTTCGACCCCGTATAACTTCGTTGTGGATATAATTAGAAGCCTGAATTTTCAGTAACCAAGCAGGAATTGTATAAACACGGTGTATTTCAAATTTCATTCAATTTGAACTAGTAGTTTAAGAATTATAACGAGTCAAAGTTCCTTAATTTTGTTACTCACTGACTGACCGACCATCAAAAGTCTAAGGCACTTCTAGCAGACATAGAAGCTTCAAATTGAGAACACAATTAGTGTTTAGTATATGAATCAA
Source organism: Tholera decimalis (assembly GCA_943138885.2). Lineage (NCBI taxonomy): Eukaryota > Metazoa > Arthropoda > Insecta > Lepidoptera > Noctuidae > Tholera > Tholera decimalis. The sequence continues at coordinate 15,756,129 of OW964570.2, forward strand.
GGAAACACTAAAATATTTTTCAATTTCGGTCCAGTTTTCTAGATACATCAACTGCATAAATAACTTTGTAATCCCATATATTTATATGGGATTACAAAGTTACATTTACAGTTAATTAGTCAGTGTACCTGTATATAATTATGTATAATATAATTGAATAATAGGTGTAGATAGGTATCTAGATATAATTATGTTCAAAGGCAACTTGTAAAATAGTCAACGGAATAAAAAAGCCAGAGAGAGGGCTTTAAGAAAATTCGTTGTTGGTATACAAAAAGTAGAAGGCACCAGAAAGGAAAAAAGTAGGACTATCTAAAAAAAGAAATGAGATCCCATGAAAAATAATACTTGTTAAAAACACCAAGTCTCGCAACTCAGTTCTTCTACCGTTAAAGGTTGTGAGATCCATGTAATACCAAGTCGGTTATTTAATTATTCAGTCCAATCAAAAACAATCTAATTTATATAATTATGTATGTATTACTTGTGATATAAATTGTGTTTCCATGTGATGGCCGAGTCAATCTATTTAAAACGTTAAAGATTTTTAATATTGATATTGTCACTATAAGATGTTGTTAGGTTAGATAATTACGTAACAACTTAAGACAGAAGGTCCCTTAAGTAGGGACTGAATAATCAAATAACCGACTTGGTATTACATGGATCTCACAACTTTTTACGGTAGAAGAACTGAGTTGCGAGACTTGGTGTTTTTGACAAGTATTGTTTTTTATGGGATACCTTTATTCAAGAATGAATTACATCTTATTGTGTGAAGACCGTTTATCACATAAACTGTTACTGCACAATGGGTTCAATAATCACACAATGGGTTTTTCTGTAATAGGGAACTGAAGATATTTATGTACTTACTTGTTTTTATATCAAACTTTCTTAACAAACATAATGCACGCGTCTTCATCTTAAATAAAGTTATCAGTAGGTATTATGTTTTAGTCTATGATATCATACTTATGAAAGGTAATGGAACGTTTCATAGTTAATTTAAATCTAATACCATTTCAACCAAACATAGGCGTCATAACATTTTCCTGTGCTTTCCGATTTTAGCGAACTCAAGCGGCTCTCTCACGGGAGTTGCGGAAATGTTTCAGATGCCGCGGTCCCGAACCGTAAGGGCAATTGAAAGAACAGGAAGGGTTTTTAGTCAGTTGAAGTCTGACATTCCCAGCCGTTCCACGCAGAGCAGGAGAAGTCATCGACCTAGCTTGGGTCTTGAAATGAAGTCGCCTATGTGGAATCTAGGCTATTGCTATAGTCAATTGACCATCATTTACATGAAAGGTTGTTTTGTTTTTACCTGATTTTGGCGCTGCGAAAAGTGGGTTTGTGATTTTAACCGGTACCTACGTAATTTTACATATATCTGTCCTCCATCTCTTCTAAACTACTTACGAGTCTTTTTTATGAATTGCATGTATTTTGTATGGTAAATATAGGCAAGTGTTAATAAGATTAGTTTAAATCGTCTCCTTTACGATTTCAGGCCTGTGACTAAATCAACAGACTATATTTAGGTAGGAAACTTTATACACAATATTATAAGGTCAGAATCACAAATTAGACCTCTGAAAAAAAAATTGGTACCATTATCACCAAAGTCAGGATCTTATGATGGGATCCTGGAGAAATCGAGGGAACTCTTCAAATATTATAGGCACACCTATGGCATTTTGGGTATTTCTTATAGTAACTTGTGCAGTTGCTCTCAAAAAGTACCATTTGAGGAAGTGGAACTGATGATGAAGACCACAGATGGCCGCCGAAAATACTCAGTAATAAGTATTAAGTGGATTGTGATTCGATTACTTGAATATGGATGTTAAGCACTTTATGCTCGTCACAATGCATATGGTGATGTAGAGCTAATGGTGAAGTACCGGGAGAACTCCTCAACAATTAACGGCCCAGCATTGGGAAAAGCAATATTTTGTAAAAGGTTATAAGTAGTTGACATTTAGGCTCTTGTAACTAGGTAAATTAAAAATCATCCAACTAAAAAGAGTGAAATAAAAACTTTTTAACAAAAAACTTTTTTGCAAAAAATAAAACCGACTTCCATATCAAAACACTACAAAGCCAAAAATAATTTTAATTTCGGTAGTCGGTGTTATTGGTTTTGTATTTTCTTTTTTTTTCACACCGCCTTCCGAAATTAAAATTATTTTTGGCTTTGTAGTGTTTTGATATGGAAGTCGGTTTTATTTTTTGCAAAAAAGTTTTTATTTTCGCGCTTTTTAGTGGGTCAGTGAATTTTCCAAATCGATTCGTAAATGACGGAGTTATGCGCGAACAAAAAACGCAATGCAGAGTAAACGAAAAGATCATCAAGGTAAATTAGTTTTTTCGACTTTTTTTGATTTTTCAGAAACGGCTCGTCCGATTTCGATAAAATTTTCATGGGACCATTTGGGAAGTATACCCTTTCCAACAAAAAAAGAATTTTTCAAATCGGTTGGCAAGCGACGGAGTTATGCGTGGACAAACATAAAATAAAAAATAAAAAAAAAAAAAAAAACATACAAACATCCGAATTGAGAACCTCCTCCTTTTTTAGAAGTCGGTTAAAAATTAAACCGACTCCCAAAAACACTGCAAAGTGAAAAATAACTTTAATTTCGGAAGTCGGTGCCAAAAACGAAAAAAACAAAACTAAAGACACCGACTACCGAAATTAAAGTTATTTTTCACTTTGCAGTGTTTTTTGGGAGTCGGTTTAATTTTTTGTTAAAAAGTTTTTTATCTCTATAAGTCTCTATAAATAGTAAATTATTTTTATATTATGCGTCCAACAGTCTTACAATATTAATTAAAGGTAACAAAAACACACTTCAGATTTAAATCTAGTTCAGCAAATTAATCTTTAATGGTTCCAAAACATGCCTAGAAGTCACGCCCGGCATAATTATTTGAATTAAAAGTCCATTGAATTGTTAAAATTGTTACAAATACATATTTAATTCATCCAAATCTATTGTCTATTTAGCGTAGGTTGTAAAGTATAACCAAATCTCCCGAATTAAACATCTGAATAAAGGGCATTAAATACTTCCAGCCAAGTATTCAAAGAATAATGTTTTTAATGTTTCTGTGGTCTTATTCCAATTCTATCAGCTCATAATTCAAGTGACACCTTTGGTTACTAATTTCATTCATTCGTATTTATTGACTGTCATTTGCTCTATTATTTGTGGCCTGTGATTAGTAACATATTGTTTTGATACCTAACAAAAAGGTATTTCAAAATAAGAATTGTATCTATAACAGAATTTTGAATTTACTATCTTGTAGTTAGATTCGTACATACACACATCATATGTTCCTATAAAGACTGCTCAAAAATATTCAACCATAAATGAATCGTCCAACATGAACATCTCTCAAGACAGAGGTGAATATAATTAATAATATGCATGCACAGGTACATTTTGCATATCCCTGAGACCTGTCACGTGACGTCAAACACGGCCCGTTGACAGCAAATGACAGGACAATGATCTCAAAAACATCAATAAATCAAAAAGCAAGTAGGTATCCTCTCAAGAAACCGTGAAAATAACGTACAAACAAACAATTTGCTAAGAGGATGTTCCTCGTTCATATGCTAATTGTTTACGAGGCTTGTTTATTGCTATAATTATACAATTATTATTACTAATATCGTGACGACATTATTACTTCTATTACCTTTGATGCAGCGCCTTTAATAATAACGGAAAATATTAAGATGAGTAGCTACTCCATAGTTCTGGTTTAATTAGTATTCTTATGTCGCATAAAAAATATTTTGCTAAGATTATGGATAGTACAATAAAAGTATTTGACATTTGTTTGACAGATACATGCGCCATTTTTGTTTCATGGTGTGAGCTTATAAGTGGAAGACATTTGTATCTTAATGCTGAACGCTGCCACATTTGATTCTTTCGGAATAAAGTTATTTTAATAGTTTATGTGTTTAAAAAGATAAAATAAAAGTGTGAAAGTTGCCAGCTCTCAACTGGCTAGCCATTGTATGTGAAAATCGTTCCCAGCCATCTATGCCTCGTTGACATCGCGGCCCTGAACACTGGCCCATTTACGGACATAAAAATTGAAATAGCTTTTCGAAAACAATAATCAATTTCTGTTGGTACTGTGTAATTGTTCCGGCATTACACACTTAATCTCGTAATACGATCGCGATATTGTATTGTAGTTTTCACGTTTGTTCACGTATATGTACTAATTCCTGTTGTACCAAAAATCACAGAGCTTTAAACGCTTATCATAATCCAATCATGCCATAAAATTATACAGCAAAGTTTATCTATCCGTTTTGTACCAGTTCATGTCTTAATATACATGGCTGTAGGGATTTGAATAAAAAATTGGCACATGAAGACAGCAAGCTTAACGGTGAGCTTTGAAAGAGAGTAACTTATGTTAAAAACATGCCAATTTGCATGCCAAGGAAAAGGCTAGTTTTCAACCACGCCTGGTAATTAATTATCTTCTTTATAACGTACAGTACTGAATAAAATACCGTCGCTTAATGAATACGAACATGCATTCATCTTAAAAGCACGTGTATGACGTCATCAGCCGGTGTGCACACGCACGTGATCGCTAATGAGACGACATTATAATTTCTAATCATTAACTTTTTATGTGAAGATATATCTTTAAATCTTTTAATATTGTTAAATAGGTAAAAAAACTCAAATGTCACACAAAAATGTCATAAGCAACTTGAGAAAAAAAAATGTTTACTGATAGACAAACACACGTTATAGAAATGAATGTTAACACATCGCTCAATATAATGACGGACACAGCATAGATTAGTAGAATATGTACTTGCTGTCAGAATAAAAATAAAAATACCATAAACAACTCCGCCACGTGTTGATAGCGCAAAACATAAATATAAACTAAAATCAAGTAATAGCTCATCTAAATTGTAAAAATATACATAATAGTGGATAATCGTACACATTATTGAACATAAAAATCTTTGGTAATACATAAATAAAATAAAGTAACATTTAGTTTTAAATAATTATCGGCAGAATATTGGAACGCTATCTAGAAGAAATAAGCAATAATAATTTATATCAAATATATATAATTATTATCAATAAATGAAATGGTCGTTTCTTATATACCTAATGTTCTAGCTACTGTGCTTTTCTTTTCATATAGTCTCTAATAAAAAGCATTCTAATGCTTTTTCGAGTATTTAGCACAAATTATTTCGGATCATCCTATAATCATACTATTATAATTATTTTATTAATATTACAAATTCGAAAGTTTAGATGGATATTTGTTACTCAATGGTCAAAACATAACACCTGAAAGGGTCTGAATGAAATTTAGAAAGCTGAAATCCTGTAATAGCACATTTGCTACTTTTTTTTCCTAAAATCCCACGTGATCGGTAGTTATGTGGGAAAACCGTCAAGAACAAAGTCTCGGGCACAGCAAATAATTGATTCCTCATATCGCCCAGTTGCCACTTGAGATAGAAAACTGCATCGATTCTAAATCAATATGTACACTAGGAATCAATTTCCAAGTAATAATCGAAACTCATCGGGATAATATTTACACAAAGGTATATTACTGACTAGCTTTTGCCTGCGACTTCGTCCGCGTGGAATAGTTACTTTGGGCTAACGTTAAATTTAACCCTGATTTTGAAGCATTCTTCATTGGCGCTCCGCTCCTATTGGCCTTAGCGTAATGATATATAGCCTATAGCCTTTCTCTATAAATTTACTATTTAAATAAAAATAATTTTTCAATTCGAACCAGTAGTTCCTGAGATTATCGCGTTCAAACAAACAAACAAACTCTTCAGCCTTATATTATTAGTATAGATAGCTGTTGCCCGCGACTTCGTCCAAGTTTCCGTCGTTTTTCGTAAAAAAATAGTAGCCTATGTCCTTCCTCAGGGTTCAGAGATTTTGATGTAACAGATAGATTAACTTTCGTAATTTAGTAGGGAAATATAATATGTCAATCTATAATACTGTTGAAAAATATCGCAATACCGAACCGCACAATATTATTGTTAATAGCTGTGCCCGCGACTCCGTCAGCGTGTAACTCCTTGTGTGTTATTAAGTTAATGTATTGGTAATATTGTTTAGATCACGTTCACATGAGGCTTAATTAAGTACCTATAGAACGAAAATACTTCAGCGCAAAGCTTCCGGGTAAACTATGTTGATAGTTGACCCGTCCGGCACGTGAACATAAAGATTTCTAGAACTGCTAACCCGAGAAAGAGCGACGTACAACTGACCATGCGAGAAACAACTGACACCGAGATCTACTCCAGCAACACGAAAAGTCTGCCCTTGAGCCTTATTAATTGTCATTGCATAACACACCGATACTGGGAATTGCGTTCTTTTAAATTGGAATGGAAAATTATTTGGTATTATGGGAATTCTGGGAATAAAGACGGTTTCTCCTGCACCGCAACCTGTTAAAATTTGAGCCTCGATTATATTTTGTTGCAACTGGGTTACTTTTAGCCGAGTTCCATTGCAAAGTTGTGGTGGTTTTAAATTTCGGAGCAGAATAATAATCAGAAAGCTTCGAACTGCTAAGCTATCGGAAGTTACACGTGTTATTGTGAGTCAACTATAAAAGATAGATATATGCTGTCGTGAGATATTTTTTATATAATTTTAAGGAGAACATTTCCGTCATAAATGATTTCTGTGTAGCTTTAACCATTAAGGTTGCACTCGCGACGGAAGCTTAAAAAATGGAGTAACTTCTCCCATTTTCCCAACATTTCCTTTCACTGCTCTGCTCCTATTGATTGTAGCGTGATGAAAAGTATACTATAACCTGCTCAGGAGTATGAAAAATAATTGTACCAAGTTTCGTTAAAATCAGTCGAGTAGTTTTTGTTTCTATAACGGTTATACAGACAGACAGACAGACAGACAAAAATTTTACTGATTGCATTTTTGGCATCAGTATCGATCCCTAATCACCCCCTGATAGTTATTTTGTAAATATATTTCATGTACAGAATTGACCTCTCTACAGATTTATTATAAGTATAGATATGGCGAAGTTAAATACACGATATACCGACCTTAAATAATAAGGAGATTAACGCAAGAGAATTGATATTTTAATTAAAATTAAAAGTAATTTAGGTGAAGTACGTACCTTCGTACATAAGTATCAAATGATTGTAAATAATATCAGTTCAAAATAGGTATTACTCAAATTGCAGATTTGTGCAAGAGAAACCTCCATAAATTCCGGATCAAAATCACAAGAACGAACACTGACTATGAGATCAGTGACCGTAAAGTACGGATTACGTTCAAAAGCGTGCGAAAGTGCTCGATAAACGCTTGAAATGTGGGACATACAAACATTGTATTTATGGAATCGACCAATTTGTGAACCTATATTTTTGTGCTTTACTTGATTGAAACTCCAATAAAGACTTATTACTGTAATATGGGAAAAAGCTCAAATCGTACCAAGACAGATTAAAATATTTTAGAATGGCCTCATTAGAGAAACGTAGAGACATGTTTGACTTAATTTTCCTTATGAAACTAGTAACAGGGTCTTTGAATTGTCCGGAGTTGCTCAGTAAAGTGTCTTTTCATGTGCCACGGAATCTACCAAGAAGATCTAATAGGAAACTATTCAGGACGCTAAAAAGTCATACAAAGAGGCAGCACTGCTCATTGTCGAGAATGTATACTGTGTATGAAAGCCACGATGAAGACATTGATTTGTTCCATACACCTGTGTCTTCTATGAAGAGAATTTTAAATTGTAATTAGGTTAATAAATTTAATTTAACACATAATTGTAACTGATTAATTAAGTAATTAATTTTGTTGAACAGTTTATGCGTATAAAATAGTGCATGTAGTGCTCTTCTCTAAGTGATGGAGCACTTAAACATAGATTAAAATGTAAAATTGTGTATGTAATAGTGCTTTTATTGTTGAAGAGCCAAATAAAATAAATAAATAAAAAATAAAATTATGTCAATATACATGAAACTGTAAATATCAACAAATAATAAAAAAGCCTTTTATTTCCAGTTTCACAATTGATAATAACGAAAAGAAAAAAAAAGTATTGTAGCTTAATTTAAGATGTTGTGTAGAACATACAAATCTCCAAGTTGCTACAATAAATAGCTAGAGTGTATCTCTACACAGAACAACATTTAGGTACTGTAAAAATCATCCGACCTCACCCAGTATTTTCGAGGATTAAGCGCATTTAAACCAACAAACACACTTTTCTGCTTTATAATAGTAGTATACAACGTATAATTTAAAGGGTATATACATACCAAGTGCATGGCTTCTTTGGATGATAACAAACGATTTGGCAAGGGTTTTGTAATCCTAAGTCTACGTGTGTAGAACTTATTACAATTTCCAATACACACTTAAACATAGATTAAAATGTAAAATTGTGTATGTAATAGTGCTTTTATTGTTGAAGAGCCAAATAAAATAAATAAATAAAAAATAAAATTATGTCAATATACATGAAACTGTAAATATCAACAAATAATAAAAAAGCCTTTTATTTCCAGTTTCACAATTGATAATAACAAAAAGAAAAAAAAAGTATTGTAGCTTAATTTAAGATGTTGTGTAGAACATACAAATCTCCAAGTTGCTACAATAAATAGCTAGAGTGTATCTCTACACAGAACAACATTTAGGTACTGTAAAAATCATCCGACCTCACCCAGTATTTTCGAGGATTAAGCGCATTTAAACCAACAAACACACTTTTCTGCTTTATAATAGTAGTATACAACGTATAATTTAAAGGGTATATACATACCAAGTGCATGGCTTCTTTGGATGATAACAAACGATTTGGCAAGGGTTTTGTAATCCTAAGTCTACGTGTGTAGAACTTATTACAATTTCCAATACACTGATACCAGAGACCGAATTTTTCAAATTAAGAAGAACGAAAAGAATTATCGTATTATTATTGGCAAGTGACGTGGAAAGTTATTGACCCTCGTAGTGCTGTGACACGTTTGTTATGATTGGTATTCAAGAAATATATGAAACCAATAATTTGGTATCAATTCTTTGAGTCAGTTATTTTGTGCTGAAACTGTGCATAGAGACTCCATACCAGATGTTGTCTTCAGCCCTTTTGGATAGATATGGGGTTTCCGTTACACGTTGTAGATTAGCAGTCGCGCGGCGCACCGCTCTCGTATCATGATATAAACATAGCCTGCTTCTTTTGCAGTTGGTTAAACTTTCCTCAAGCTTCAAGCTTCCATACCAAACATCAAAATCAATCCTATATTTTCGAAGATTAGCGCGTTTGAACAACACTTTATAATACTAGTATAGATAATAATAAATGTTCGCGTAAAATCAAACCGTTTATCTCATTCGGTTATACCTTAGTTTATGTAAATTTATATAGAGGTACAAATTCGGCATTGCTAGCCACGTGTTCGACACGATGGCTGAATAAAAGCGACCTCATTATAATAACTAGCCGTATTTAAATAACAAATGAGCTTTATGATCGTTCGCAAATTGTGACTGGATTACAAAATCTATAATTTTTCTATTTATGTTATGGTACTAGCAGAAAGCATGGTTGTCTGTTCGATACGATTATTTATTTATTTTCTTTTAATAAAAATATGATGTTGTTTGTTTTATTTTACTGTGTGTACACTTGTGGCATGTGTCAAAAGCGTTTTTTCTTTCTTTCATTTTTATGTGCTTCATCACACTGGCCAAGTAGTTTTTGCGCTTTCAGCAACCAACTATATAAGTATTGCATTTTTTTATTGATAATAGGCTCGCGTTTACCGCCATCTCACCTGATGGTAAGTGATGATGTGGTCGAAGATGAAGCACGCTTACCTAGAAGAAACCTATTCACTCTTGCCTGTTATTTTAAATCCTTTTATAGCAAATAAACTATATTGGATATGATCCAAGTTAAAGGATCAGTAGTCGACTTACGTGTTGTAGGTCATTATTTCGAACCCAGGCAAGGCACATTGCTTTGTGTAATTTTTATCATCACCACTGCTTTCAACACGTTGAAGGGAAACATCGTAAGGAAACCATATCCTACGACTGAAAATCTGAAAACATGCAACATCCACCAGGCCATTCCCTCTTATTGAGAGGAGGCTTGTGTCCCAGTACAATAACATAATGAGCCTTAATTTTTTTTTATAGTGCCCCTTGTAGTTCGCCACACTAAGGCTGGTTACTACTTAACCGGATGATCCTGTGGTGATCTCTAAATTAAAGCCCCCAGCCAGGGCTTACAAACTAATATTTACATTTAAACGACCGCACGCTAAGGGTACCCCCTGTAGGGTACGGGTCTCGGGATAGCGGGGTCGTTGGTGGAGGGCAGCAAAGGGTCAGGCTGAGTCATATTATTATTAGTGGGGTTATTTATTGCTACTGGCTCAGCATCGCGGGCTGGCTCGTTTGGCAAAGGTCGGGGAGGGTTGACGTTACAAGTACGTGGACGTCGCGATGGGCCTCGTCGGCGAGGCCGGAATACGGGACGCGTTTTGTTTGTGTGTTTTCTAAGAGTGCTAGTTTCCTTACCGCTCTCTTGTCGGACTGATTATGTTGTTAAGTTGAAAAGTTAAATTATACATAGCTTAGCGCTAATTGAGTACTTATCATTTTGTATACAAGGTTGTAAGGATGGGCTTAAATATATGTATATTATTATTACATTGGGAACAGAAAGTATAATCCCATAAAAAAACAATACTTCTACTTAGTCAAAAAACCAAGTCTCGCAACTCAGTTGTTCTACCGTAAAAAGTTGTGAGATCCATGTAATACCAAGTCGGTTATTAATTTATTCAGTCCCTACTTAAGGGACCTTCTGTCTTAAGTTGTTACGTAATTATCTAACCTAACGACATCTTATCGTGACCATATCAATATTAAAAATCTTTAGCGTTTTAAGTGAATAGATTGACTCGGCCATCGCATGAAAACACAATAATCTCAGAAGTAATACATATATAAATTAAATTATTTATTGCGATTTTATTGCTTTTTGTAGAAAGTCCTACTTTTTCCTTTCCGGTACCTTCTACTTCTTGTATACCAACAACGAATTTTCTTAAAGCCCTCTCTCTGTCTTATGAGCTTTTCTTATTTTTGTAGGTAGCCTTCCTTTTTTATTTTCCGGTACTACTTCTTGAACTTCAGCTAAAGTTTTTTTCAAAGCCCACTCCCTGTCTCTATGAGTTTTTTTTTCGGAGGCTTTGATACGCACATATGAATACGCACGTACGTCTTTTGCATTAGTTAGTAATAATTAATGCCGCACTCGTCAAACGTCTCGGTTAAAGTTAATCCATAAGTAAGTAATTATGCAATTTCGGGCAATTTACTCTACTTAATACTCCCCAATACTCTTAATACTTCTTATTTTTTTATTCCGTTGACCATTTAACAAGTTACCTTTGAGCATAATTATTATATCTAGGTACCTATCTACACTGGAAGACACGGTGGAGCATATGGTCGAGGTGTGCCCTGCATGGGTGGAGCACCGTCGTGTCCTCGTAGAGGCGATTGGCGGCGGCAACCTCTCACGCCCTGCTCTGGTTCAGACCATGGTGCGAAGTGAGAGAATGGGATGCAGTCGCCTCCTTCTGCGAAGCAGTCATGCTAGCGAAGGAGGAGGCCAAATGCGCGAGGGAGAGGCAACTCTCTTCCTCACGCCCCAGCCGCCGGGGGAGACGTCCCGGGCGTCGGGGATCGCGAGCCAATTTCTGACCACCGTAGGCGCGAGCCTGCGGACGGCGAGCAGGGGTCGCTCACCGTCCGGTAAGGACCAGGCCCGGGTCGGCGGTGCGTCGTGTTCCACGCGCGCCTCAAAAAGCTGTCAATACCAGTGACGGGGCCTCATAGGGCCATTGCCTGTCGGGGTTTGCGGGAAAGTTCCATCGAGATACCGCGGCCCCGGAACTTTAGGGCTTCCGAAGGAGCAGGGTGGGCTTTTAGTCAGTAGAATTCTGACACACCCGAGCGGAAGAAGTCATTCGATGATATTTTTCACCAAGAAAAAAAAAGTACCCATCTACATCTATTATTTCATTATATTATACAGGTACACTGATTAATTAACTGCAAATGTAACTTTGTAATCCTTTATATATAATATTTATATGGGATTACAAAGTTATTTATGCAGTTGATGTATCTAGAAAACTGGACCGAAATTAAAAAATATTATAGTTTTTCCTTGATTCATATACTAAACACTAATTGTATTCTAAATTTGAAGCTTCTATGTCTGCTAGAAGTGCCATAGACTTTTGATGATCGGTCAGTCAGTGAGTGACAAAGTTAAGAAATTTGACTCGTTATAATTCTTAAACTACTGATTCAAATTGAATGAAAATTGAAATATACCGTGTTTATACAATGCCTGTTTGGTTACTGAAAATTCAGGCTTCTAGTTTTATCCACAACGAAGTTATAGGGGGTCGAAAATGGCCTGAATTGCTTCGAGAAAAGAATGGTACGGCCGTGCCGCTTTTTTGCTCGACTTGGCGGGGGCACTGCCGTGCCCCCAGATTTTATTTTATAACTTTTCGTATATATATAAAAAGAGTAAAATAAAAGTCAGCCGAGTGGTATGTTGTAATAATAGTGGTAAAATATAGAGAATTATGAAAAAAGCTACAAGTTCTCGCTCTATACTGAACACGGTACAACTCTTTTGATCTGCATACATAATATGCACATTAATTATATAAACAAGGATTCTTTGAAAAGTTCACGACGTCTTCTGAACTCTCGACCCCATCAGCATTGAAATATTAGTCAATTATTTAAATACTTCAATGAATCCTCTTTTTATTTAAACTAGAACAGTTTTCAATGCAAATTCATTGAAAATATATTTATACTACAAGTCACCTTCATTACAAAGCTAAATATTTCAATTAATCCTATTTTTATATAAACTAGAACAGTTTTCAATGCAAATTCATTGAAAATATATTCATACTACAAGTCACCTTCATTACAAAGCTTAATGATCGACCAAAATTAAAATAATTAATCAGAATAATATGAACCCGATAAGGCTTTATTTTAATCTATTAGCAAATTTGAATATTGAATTGAGATGGAATATTTAAATAGATAATAATAATATTTTTTTTAATAAATTGGATTATATGATTTAATAGTTTTATTGATGGAAGAAATGTTTTGGTTCAGACTATCACTCTATGGTTTTGTGCGTGAGTTGTATATTAAGTATTTTTGCTTTTACATATAAATCAGTTTTTTTTTAACAAATAAATATAAAATTTTACAACCTCCTTCTTTAACCAATAGTATTTCAATGTCATAAAGAAAATAAAAATAAACTGTCAGAGCATTAAATTAAAACCAGCATACTGAAAACAATCTTTTTATATGTGATGCAACTGGCCATGTGAAATCAATACCAAATTCAAAAAAGAAAGAAATAAATGTGATGAATCAACGATTATAATTTTGTCATCTGCGCTAATTATAATCTAGTGTCGATTTAATTAGAAAACCCCATTTAATCTGTTCAAAATAAAGCACCTGATTTTTAAATATACTTCAAAGCCTGATGTGATTACCTCCTATGACAATTTCAAAGATAGAAAGATAGCTTTTCTATTGCCAATTTATAATCTTAGGTTACGTCTTTGCTGGCGAGGGTGATCGCGAGCCGATCTCGGGCCACCGTAGGCTCGGGCTTGTGGAGGTAGTGACCAGGCCAGAGATGACGGCGCGTGCCTCAAAGAGCAGTCAGCAGCATTGACGGGGCCCGACAGGGCCATTGCTTGCCGCCAGAATTGCGGGAACATTCTAACGAGATTTCGTGGCCTTGGAACGCAAGGCCTACTGAAGGGATATAGTGAGTTTATAGTCAGTAGAAGATGTACACACCCTTCTTCTCCAACTGGAGTGGGAGGAGTAACTTCCCCTAAGAAAGAAACTACTTTTTTGTTTGTAAAATAACACATTACCTTGTATTTGATGCTACCATTGCTCTTTATTTAAATGTATAAGTGTAAACAGTTGTTGGTTAGCCAAATAAAGAAAAAATAAATTGCTAGCATCAATAACACTATTTAGCTTTCATCAAACGGTCCAGTTATCAAATAATAGTTAACTAGAAAACCAATCAACTCGATATGAATATTATTCAATCGTATACTCAAATATGCGCTTCATAAATAATGAAACAGGTATATAATCCGGGCGTGGTTAAATGAAAACCGCTACATATCTTCATGATGGACATTGAGAGGTTTAGGTTAAATAATACAGTAACTGCTGTGTAACAGTTATGTAAGTTTAACTACGTTCGGTAAGGTGGCAAATATCGTTTGCCTACATTTCATTTATTAACTTTGTATTTGAACGAATTGGCATCGACTTACGAATTTAACTTTCAATGTTAAGTTTATGCTATCGTGAATCAGCAGACGGCACGGCTGACAGAGTGGTTGAGCGATTGGCTGCTGTGCTACGTATTACAGGTTCGATTCTCTAACCGGAACAAATGTTTGTGTCGGGTCTGGGTGTTCGGTAATGGTCACCTGCTGATTATATCGTCGGACCAGTGGTATTACTGCATACTCAAAGTTTAAAATTACTGATTTCTTGATACGTAGCAAACATAAGGCTAAACGGATGCCAGAATCTGTTTGAAAAATGGTTTACCCGGACAAATTTCTGTCTAAAAAGCTTGCAGAAAGAAGAAGTTATCATAGACTTCATAGTATGGCTTCAATCAATCAAATCAAAGCAATCAAATTATTTATTATACTATATATTATATATATAAATTATATATTATATTTACATAGGTAAAATATAAATATGTGTTGGTGTTATATTAATAAAAAGAGCGCTATGTTATGCCAGGAGGCATACAAATGGGTCCGTGGCTTAGGCCCCCAGTGGTCGAGGCACCTGTGGCCGACGCCCCCGATTCTATTAATTTAATTCAAAGCAATTTTTGATCAAATGTACCGTCAGGGTCAAAAATGTTTTACAAAAATAATAAATGTATATTGATTGTAAGTATAAATATGATATTAAATCATAATTACATTTATATAATTATGGTGTGCGAATCTACTGGAAGAATACATTATACAAATAAAATTTACGAAAATGTTTGCAAAATTATGCATAATTTTGGTATTAAATTAGAAAATAAATTAAACAGAATAATAACTGATGTCAGACTTTTCTTCTTCGCTTCTCTTTGACTTCCTTTGTTCCGGAAAATGCACGGATTATATGACCACGGGAAATTACTAGTAAACAATAGAAATATAATGTGACAGATTTCAGCCACGGCAGTCAATCTCAGCGGATTAGACAGCGTCGCAAAAAATATTGTAGTGTACGAGTATGTTCACGCGTACAGGTGCAATTAGACACGACCGGAGACAGATCAGGCACAGGAACAATGGCTTAAAATGCTTTTTTTATTTCAATAATAATAATTTTATTTCAAAATAAAAACTTTTTTGCAAAAAATAAAACCGACTTCCATATCAAAACACTACAAAGCCAAAAATAATTTTAATTTCGGTAGTCGGTGTTATTGGTTTTGTATTTTCTTTTTTTTTTCACACCGCCTTCCGAAATTAAAATTATTTTTGGCTTTGTAGTGTTTTGATATGGAAGTCGGATTTATTTTTTTGCAAAAAAGTTTTTATTTTCGCGCTTTTTAGTGGGTCAGTGAATTTTCAAATCGGTTCGTAAATGACGGAGTTATGCGCGAACAAAAAACGCAATGCAGAGTAAACAAAAACATCATTAACGTAAATTTTTTTTAGACTGATGATTTTTCAGAAACGGTTTGTCCGATTTCGATAAAATTTTCATGGGATTATTTGGAAAGTATACCCTTTTCAACAAAAAAAGAATTTATCAATTCGGTTGGCAAACGACGGAGCTATGCTTGAACAAACGTAAAAAAAGAAAAAAAAAGAAAATCAAACAAACATCCGAATTGAGAACCTCCTCCTTTTTTAGAAGTCGTTCAAAAAGATATTTGTAATACATTAATGGGTACTAAATCTAAAATTTCAACTAGTAGTAGATACTTATAATATTCTACAAATCTGTGGGAGAGGTCCTTAACGTACTTTATGGGGCATGGGAGTATCACACCGCTAACTTCCAAACTCCTAGTAACTACTGAGAAAACAATAATAATGTCGCTACAGACAGAAATAAACACATAAAACAGTGCTATAATTTACGCACATAGTGTCAAAGACAACTTGAAAATCTACAAACTAGATTCCTAACCTCGATCTAGGTATTTGAATCGATCTTAGTGTATTTGTGTTCAAGGTAAACAAAAATATATACGTATAACTTAGTGTAGGCGAACACTGACTAGTTTGAGTACTTTTGACACCGTTTTCGGCTTCTGCATCATGTTTTATGTATTTATGGTAATATAGTCTAATAGTAGGAATTAGAACTAGACCAGGGCAAGTCATCTCAAACGTCAATATAGCGGAAAAGTTTGTTTGTTTGAACGTGCTAATCTTCAAAAGTACTGGGTGGATTGGGATAAAATTTTGTATGGAAGTAGCTTGATACATGAGGAAGGTTATAGGCTACTTTTTACCCGACTGCAAAAAAGGACGGTTATGTTTTTATCGTGATTAAGGCCACGCGAGCGTAGCTTAGCGCGACTGGTAGTATCTTGATAAAATGGTAATTATGAACTTCGATGTTTTATACTTGAATTATTATTAAGCTAAATATGCTTGTGTCTGGAATGGGTAATAGTGTAATGGGTAGGGTTCAAACCCGCGACGTTTCGATCACAACCTTAGCCACTAGGCAATCACCACTTAAGCTTGCTTTAGAATAGTAACCGATTTTTTTTTTGTGGCAAGTGTAGTCCCTCTTCGCATACAACACTATTATCAACTCAAAATCGTACTTTAATAAAATCAATAATGTCACAGCAATGTCAAAATGAATGATGAAAAATTTCATATATGGCTGATTATCGCGGTTCGAACTTATCACCAACAATGAAAAATATGCATTTTGTTTTAAGAAAGGAATCATTTGCTTAGCCTTTACCCCTTTTTGTTGAGCTCGGCTTCTAGCTTAAAAAAAATAATAATAAAAAAAAAGGCGAGACTAAGGACAGATTTTCGGGCTTCTGACTGTCAAAGATGTTCAAATGTTTGACAGGCCCGTTGCTATAGTGGTCAGTGGCCCTGACTGCTATGCGCAAGGTCGTGGGTTCGATTCCCACCTAGGACAAATGTTTGTGTGATGAGCACGGTCATTTGTTCTTTGTCTGGGTGTAATTTATCTATAATATGTATGTATTTAGAAATATATATGTATGTTTATCAGTTGTCTAGTACCCATACCACAAGCTCTGCTTAGTTTGGGACTAGATGGCGTTGTGTGAAAAGTTGTGGAATATTAAAAAAAAAAAAAAAAAATGACAGCCGGGATCCACGGCTTATAATGCTTTTCAAGGCACAGAGGAAAATTGATGTGTTATGATGTTCACCCATCCAAAAACTGACCTCCGCAGGCGTTGCTTGACCTAGATGATCGACCCATGCGGCTGTTATTATTTAGCCACGATCTCCTCCTATCTAATATTGTATTACTGATATGGTATTAGAAACCACTAATTAGTAATCTCAGAGATATATTTTCGAGGACAAACAAGCTTTTAAAGTCACATAATCTAAATTAACTGATATTGTAATAGCGAACCTGCTCTAGTTCACAAATTAAACAGCGATATGGAATACAAAACAGTAGCATTTTGTTTACACTATAAGGTATGGCACACACAATAACATTTTTTTTATTGTTGATACTCACGTTTGACCTCCATCTCTCCTGATTGAAAGCGATGACGTGGTTGAAGATGAAGCTGGCTTACCTAGAAAGGCTAGAAGTAAACTATTCACTCTTGTCTTAAAGACCCCCGGTTATAGCTATCAGGAAACACCGACTCCGATCTGATTATTGTTTCTGATTCTGCAATAAACTATCTCCTTTCAGTCTGGGTGTAGCGGAAGAGTGTCTACTAACTTGACTACTACTTAATTGTTCCCACTCTGTTCCTTCCTTTCCTGTTGTTCTGGGGTCATGGTATCTCATTAGAACATACATGCAACCTCGGGAGGCTCTGGCCTGACTGCTCTTTGAGCCAGTCTTTGTCGTGTTCCACGCGCCTCCGACTTGGGAAAGTTTCGGACCTTGATAACACCTGTCGGAAGGCACCAAAGTGATTACTACTTTATGCAACTTGTACTGTCAGAAGCCATCAAACGTGTTGCTAAACTAAATACACGATATTGCAAAAATCGTCTTCCTTTTTAACATATGCAACACGCGACCTACACTTTCCACTTATGTGATAACATAAACAAACATTAACTAATCATTCGTTGTTTTTAGGGTTATATTTTTTGCTTAAAAGGCCATTTTTTAGGGTTCCGTAGCCGAATGACAAAAAAAGGAACCCTTATAGTTTCGACATGTCTGTTCGTCTGTCTGTCTGTCCGTCCGTCCGTATGTCACAGCCATTTTATTCCGAAACTATTAGGACTATACATGTAAAACTTGGTAGATAGATGTATTCTGTGAACCGCTTTCCGATTTTAAGAGAAAATTTAAAAAACATTTAAAATAAAGGGGGCTCCCCATACATGGAACTGAAACTGAAAATATTTTTTTTTCATGAAACCTATACATAAAAGATATACGCTTCCAAAGTGGTAAAATGTGTGTCCCGCCCCCTCTAACTTCTATAATAATGAAGTGAAAAATCTAAAAAAACTATATGTTGTAGATCTTAATGTAAACTTTCAACCAAAATTAGTTTGAACGAGATCGAGTCGGCAGTTTTTGAGATACAGTATATTTTCTAAAACCGCAAATATAACTTTGTAATTCATACAAATATTATGAAAAACAAAGTTATTTGGAGTAGTTGTAAAAGTTGTAAATAAGCTAGTTTTAAAAAATTTTTAAGGTTTTTTGTTTAAGTATATTATATTTATTATAGTTACCTACCACGGAACCCTTCATGGGCGAGTCCGAGTCGCACTTGGCCAATTTTTGTTTAAATACCGGAGGATAAATTACAGTACTTTTTAATGATCTTTTACATCCTATTATCAGAATGTATGTCAAAAACACCTTTAGAATCTCAATCTTTTGAATATTTTTTTTCTATCATTGCGGGTTATAAAATAATGTATAGTGATACTCAGTTACTAGAATGGGAGTCAGATAGGCCATGGATTGGTTTATCTGACTCCCATTCGGTATGTATAGTTTTCCTTATTCTGTATTGTTTTTAGCAGCATTCAGTGGATTTTTTTAATGATGACCGTCACTATTATTGTTTCTGGTTTCCAAGCATTGTAGCACCCAGCAATGCTCAAAATCAATAATAAAGAGAGTGGCGGTTTTGTCGTCAAAATCAGCTGTATCCGATTAGACTAGATGTCTAACCTATAGTTGAGATGTGTGTTGGTAAGTCGTTTCAAAACGATATTAGGGGTAATGTGGTCATAGTTGTTGAAACGTGTATGGCTGTTAATGATTATCGTTTCTTCCTGTAGTTATTAAAACAATGGAATCCGGTGTATCTGTAAATTGAAGTGGACGATAAATAAGGGAGGTGAATAAAGAAAAGTAACATAAAACAACAACAACAACTTTTGGAATGCTTTTCCGACTGCCTGATTTTTGTGTGCCGGCCTCTTCTTATATAAATTTACAATTAAAATAGATGATGCAGAAAAAAATTATACCAAATATCAAAATTTCAGAATGGAATTTTTCAGTAACCGATTTCAAAGCAAGCATATAATCTGCCCCCAATTATAATCCTTACAATATTTTGGCTTCTAAGCAGCTGTAACTAATCATATAATAAATAAAAATCAGAGACATCTTGCCTTCCTAGTTAAATACATACACAATGTATCTACTATTACTACTATTTAGACATACATAGTGAATGGACTGTAGGTAATCCACTACGAGAGCCTAAAGCAGGGTTTGCGAATGTCGCATGTCTTCCATTTCTTTGGTCCTAGGAAATACCGCTTTGAGAGCAGATTGAACCCACGACCTACAAACTCAAAGTCGTGCTGCTAAACTACTGGGTCACTAGTCTCCAAACGTGAATCCGAAAGAAAATGCAAACTACATACTTTTTCCATCCCCTAAGCATTTTCTTTGTAAACAGAAGACAGCTTCTTGGTTAGATAAGATCGTGAGAATCAGCTTTCACCGCCAACGGCAGGTGCCCGCGTTTTTGTATCGTCCGCTTTAGAACAATTGCTTTGAGCAGGGTTGTTAGTTGTGTGTGTCATTAATTATTACTTGGGATGATACTTTGAATTTTATGTATTGTGTTTATTACTGTTGCAATTTTATTATTATACATCTATGTTTTTGTTTGGCGAGTATATTTTGCCATATTTTATATTTATAATAAGGAGCACTTGTGCCTTTACAACGCTTCATAAACCTGTGGGGTGAGTATGAGTTTGAAATACTTTTTCGTTTTCGAAAACTATCATTTTGTTTCTTTCACATGCACCAAACGTGTAGATGAGTGTGAAAGAGACAAAGCAATGGTTTTCGAAAACTGTAATCGTATTGCAAATTCATACAAACCCCCCCAGATTCTTTTCAGGACTTCTAGTTTAAACTGACGAATAAGAGTGACGTGTAAAAGTGTTATATGTAGCTTACTTAATAAATAAATAAGGTGTATCGTTAATTTCTTCTGACTTACAGCGGTCTGTTATTATATTGAAATGCCTAAAGTTGCACTGTTCACGCGGCAGCCCTAATTAATCCGACCTCTTATTAGCGGTGTACGTTATAATTATTATTGTCACTTCTAGGCATTGTCTCAATTTCCGAACGATATCGATTCGATTTTCGCTTTTCACTCGATAGTCACCATATATAGGTGAACGATTGTTATCTCATGGGAATGTGAATCGATTATTTAAATCGATAATTTGTTGTAATTTATTAAAGTACTATTACATTTGCATAAATATTAAATATAATAAATTAGAAAATTGTCAAAACGTTTCTAAAATAATAATGCACTTTATTCAGGCAACTTGACTGCTTTTAAAATATTTGTGGAAGTCTAGGGGAAGAATAAACGGTGCGAAGAATTGAAGAAAAATTATTGCGGTGCGAAGTTTGCCGGGTCAGAGTAAACTAATAGATATCACGTAATAAACTAAAGTATACCACTATTTCACACTAATAGTCTGTAGTCTATAAAACACTGCACACGCTTAAAACCTAATACTTTTACTAATACTAATACTTTTAGTACTAGTTTTACCTAATACGTTATTTTTTATGTATCGTCGGAAATTTGGCAACCCTAAGTTACTACGAAAGCAAAGAAAACAAAATCACTTACATCAATCAGTTCTTCGTAATCCACCCCATGAGGCTGCGAGGCATTCTGATGCGCCTTCCACATCCTCAACCCATCCTTCTTCAGCAAGCCCTCCTGTTTCTTCAGCACCAGGTTTAGCTGCTTCCCGAAGGCCTCCAGGTCAATCTTATGCACATCCAAGTGCTGGCCATCCACTTGCCTTTCGAGATCACTTAACACTGCACTGTCACTAGATTCACTAGATTTCGTCACATCGAAATTGACACTCACTGTGTTGTTTAAATCTCCTATTATATCCACGTCTTTGATGTTCTCCTTGGCTTTTATAAACATTTCATCGTTGAGTAATGATGGTGGACTGGCTTCTGTCTTCCAAGGGTTTTTTGAGGCTTTTTCGTGGGGGACTTTCGTTTTGGTCTGAGTTAATGTGTTGTGATTGGTCCCCGTGATGTGCCGTCTGGCCAGGTGGTGAGTGAGGTGCACGAGGTGGTACTGTGGCACTAAGGAGTGGTGTTCCACGTGGAAGAGGCTCTGTAGCTCTTCAGGGGTCATGTGCTCGTGGATCTGGAAAGATAAAGAAGGTTTCATTAGTACACTTACTTCAAAATAGGTTTTCTCGCTCTGATCGTTCCCTTATTACTGAGGATCATGATCACTAGCTTTGCTGCTTTGATGATGGTCCTCCGTTAGTCCCTACTTATTGTCGCCCTCACTTGGTTGGTGAAAGACCTCGGCTAAAGTAGGATTACAGGCTCTAAAATAATCATTGTGATGATACGCATGTTGTTTGATTCGGCTTCCATTGTATTCTGATGCAGTTGATTATCAATATTTTCTAAAGTGATGAAACAACATAAACGCTTCATCAATAATCCCTCTTTATTTATTTATTACTAGCGACCCGCCCCGGCTTCGCACGGGTGCAATGTTTATATTAAATATAGGCAGCGTTCGCGAGAATCGTTAACGTACGGCAGTTTTTTCGACGCCTTACTCCACAATTTTCACTACCACGAAAAATCCTATCTATTTTTCGGGATAAAATATAACCTATACGGATTCGGAAGAATTCCTCTAAGTAATGGTAAAAGAAATTTTGAAATCATTCCAGTAGTTTTTGAGCCTATTCAATACAAACATACAAAAATACAAAAATACAAAGATTTCCTCTTTATAATATTAGTATAGATATAGATTAGGGATAACAACAGCATACAATTCTTAAATAGGTACTTATCTATAATTACATGAGTAGCCAATAACAGTAATCCACAACAGATACTTAAGGTGGATCAGTCTTAATATTAATATTTAAGATGATTGGGAACTTTGAAGAGATCAGCATACATATAATATTCATGAAGGATATAATATAAATAATATAATAGATACAAATAATTACAAATAACATATGCAAATTTATATATATGAAGAAAATATATATATATACATATATAGAAATGAAAATATATACTAACTAGATACCCAGCCATTTAGTGTAATGTTTGAGATTTTAAATAGCCTATTATGATAACAATTCAAACAAAACTTGTTTTTTTAAGTCGTTCTTGAATCCAATGAATAAATATTTCCACACTGTTAAAGTATTTATTGTAAGATTCGAGTAAACGTGGTATTACACTATTTTTACCGTAATTACTCGATTGAAATGGAGTGCAAAATAATGTAGTGTGTCTAGTGCGTTTCCTTGGAACATTAAACTTAATATTATTTAAAAACTTTTTTTGCAAAAAACAAAACCGACTTCCATATCAAAACACTCCAAAGCCAAAAATAATTTTAATTTCGGTAGTCGGTGTTATTGGTTTTGTATTTTCTTTTTTTTCACACCGCCTTCCGAAATTAAAATTATTTTTGGCTTTGGAGTGTTTTGATATGGAAGTCGGTTTTGTTTTTTGCAAAAAAAGTTTTTATTTTCGCGCTTTTTAGTGGGTCAGTGAATTTTCCAAATCGATTCATAAATGACGGAGTTATGCGCGAACAAAAAACGCAATGCAGAGTCAACGAAAAGATCATCAAGGTAAATTATTTTTTTCGACTTTTTTTGATTTTTCAGAAACGGCTCGTCCGATTTCGATAAAATTTTCATGGGACCATTTGGGAAGTATACCCTTTCCAACAAAAAAAGAATTTTTCAAATCGGTTGGCAAGCGACGGAGTTATGCGTGGACAAACATAAAAAAAAAAAAAAAAATACAAACATCCGAATTGAGAACCTCCTCCTTTTTTAGAAGTCGGTTAAAAAGCATAGGGCAATCTGTCCGTCCCCGTAAAATATCATATAGCAACCCCATATCCATTAGGATACGCCTCTCCTGCAGAGTTAAAAGATTGTATAACCGACAGTTCTCTTTGTAATGACGTGAGGAGTGATGAAATTTGAAATTAAGATGATCTATAAACTTTTTCTGAATACGTTCAACACTATTATATTGCGTAACAGGGAGACCATACTTGACAATAGTATTAGAGTAAACTTCAAACGAAAGTAAAATAAACTACTTTTAAGCTTAACACACTCTTAAAAGGTAGGCAAGATCTTAAAACAAAACCAAGATTGCGAAATGACCTGCTGCATATCGCATCGATGTGCTTGCTGTCGCATGGACATCTCCGCGTCTAATAGTATACCCAGGTCCCGCACCACCTTGACCCTCTCGATTACAACGCCGTTGAATGTGTATTGATAGTTGATAGGATTCCTTTTACGAGTAAAGGACACATTGTCATTTTTTTATGCTAATCGTGATATTGTTTTTAGTGTAGTAGTTAAATAAAGAGTTGAGATCTTGAAGCAAAACACAGTCAGTTCTTTATATGAAGGTTCTGATTTTAAAACCTAAGCCCAATCAAAATCGTTGCAGCATTAAATTTCAATGTTGTTATTCCATTAACAAAAGCATTCAGATAATTACAACAGGGGCTTAGTTTTAATCGCACTTTAAAATGAAATCTGTTATCAGATGAACCCAATCAAGGATAATTGGTTCTGCATATCAAAATTCCCCACTTAGCGTTTTGGTGTCGTAGTTCCTCATGTTTTTGAAAAATATGACGCATACACAAAACAAAAATAACGTATAATATGCAAAATACTCCCATGGCCGACAATTACTTTGCCAAAAATTGCCATACATTATGGCATTGCCGCCAGTCTCTTGTGTGCATGGTGGTTAATTTTAGTTTTTAGTTTAGTTTAAATAGTTAACAAAATATATAGAAACATAATTAAAGGTGTCCATATTATATGTTTCAATATAATGTGATTTAATGAAAAAGGTATTTAAGAAGTTTGTAGTGATGCATATTACGTCACATCACGCAGTGAGATTGGATCAATCATAATATTTGGACATTGATAAAAAATAAGCACAACGTAAAGTCACAGTAAGTACTGCCGCACAAAAACGAATAAAAACGTTTTGACTGTAGCAAAGAAATCTGTATTTTTTACCATGATCGATGTTGTTAGCTGTGAGACTTTAATCATTTTAATTTTGAACTTCTGCTATTATAGCAATTTTTCCACCAATATCATCACATGCTCAGCCTTTCCCCTCCAATACTGGATGCCGACCTCAAAGTTAACTTATGTTGTATTATATGTATGTATTAACCAATATGCCCTTTAGGTTCTTCTCTAAAATACATCTTCTATTTGCCATCATCTTCATATACTCCTTCTGTGCGTTTTTCTTATGTTTTGTTATTGTGCTAATAAACGCAATTTTGTTTCTTTTATCCTACTTTCATATCTATGTCATGCACAAAATTCAATAATCGTTTCTTGGGTAGCCATAATCATTATTATTTAGGCCACACTCAACACGGAAGTAATCATATCGCCCATTCATCACATGAAACACTACAAGACTATCCATGACATATTATCTATCTACAACAAGAATATTGACATACTCCTAACACCCACTATATCCAACATAGTATTACATACAGCCACACCTGCATAAACAATAACTGTATCACAAATACTCCACATCCGTATCGCTGGATGTTTGAATGTCACCGGTGCGAAACTCGCAAGCCTTGGCGGCGGTCAATAGTACTTTACTCATTCCTTTCTCGTCAATATTTTGAGATTTATACGGTGAATTGACGATCGTTGCCTTACTTGGGGCATTTGTGAATAAGTTGATGGGTTGAGTAGGTGTAGAAGGTGGAAACTGGTGATTATTTTGTTTTTAGGTTTTGTTATGATTCTGGGGTTTTTCTGTTGTGATTGTCTATAGAGACTTAATATGCTTGAGATTTTTGTGTTATTTTACCGCGGCTCCAAGGGTAACTCAAGGAGCAGGGTGGGTTTTTAGTCAGTAGAATTCTCACACTCTCTATCGCTCCACGCACAGCGTGAGGAGTCATTTGACGATTTTCTCACCCAGAAAAAAAGGTATACTTTTACTTGAAAACTACTTCAGAATGTTGACTATTTGCTTTTAATGTGTCATACATCATCGGTTGGTGCAATTGTTAAGCGATTGGCTGAGCTGCTTCGCTGTGTACCGTGGATACGATTCCCGCACCAAAACAAATGATAGTAAACAAATGTAAAAATTGGCTAAGTGCGAGTCAGACTCGCCCATGAAGGGTTCCGTAGTAACTATAATAATATAATATAATATGTATATATATTTGACAAAAAATACCTTACAAATTTCTTAAAACTAGCTTATTTACATTTTTTACAACTACGCCAAATAACTTTGTTCTACATAGTGTTTGTATGAATTACAAAGTTATATTTGCGGTTTTATAAAATATGCTGTATCTCAAAAACTGCTGACCCGATCTCGTTCAAACCAATTTTGGTTGAAAGTTTATATTAAGATCTATAGACATATATTTTTTTTAGATTTTCACTCCATTATTATAGAAGTTAGAGGGGGGGGGGGGGGGGGGGCACCACTTTGGAAGCGTATATCTTTTAAACGATTAACTTTATGAAGAAGTGGTTTTAGAAACCTCAGTGTAATTTTTAAAGTCCTGTCTATAAATACTACATACGCATAGGTATCATAAAAAAATAAATTTTCAGTTTTAGTTCTTGGTATGGGGAGCCCCCCTTTATTATAAATATTTTTTATTTTTTTTCTTAAAATCAGAAAGTGGTTTACAGAATACATCTACCTACTAAGTTTCACATGTATAGTCCTAATAGTTTCGGAATAAAATGGCTGTGACATACGGACGGACGGACAGACAGACAGACAGACAGACGGACAGACATCACGAAACTATAAGGGTTCTGTTTTTTGCCATTCTGCTACGGAACCCTAAAAATGCACTCACGATACGAGAGAAATTCCTAGTATAGTTTAAAAAAAGATTAAACATAACTTCACCGTTCATGTAGGTATATATAACCTGTTCACATTATTAAATACCATATACGTTTTTATTAAGTACAATAAAAGCGTTATTTTAAAATTTTATGCATTCTTATCATACATGCTGCATTCAAGAGCAAATTTAGCATCTTTTCACGATATAATAACTAACCTACTCCTCCACAATCATAAATTAAATCAAAGATAATTTCATAACATTACAATTAACGAATTAAAAGACTTCATTACTCAATTTTGCTCTCATTTCTGGTACGTCACAAGATAGTGTGTCAACTTAGTCTAATCTAGTTCGACTTATGTCATAACTGGATCACTAAGCCGAGGTTGACCGGCCAAACAATTGGCGAAGATTGCCGAAGACAGCCGAAGTTGCGTCCCACGTGCGAATATTTCCGATCACTTCCGAATGGATGGAATGTGGTTGGCTCAATTAAAAGATAACATGGATTGATGAATGTCAATAACTACTAACAATAATTTTCACTTTATATCAGTCTACATATTATAGATATTTAAGAAAATATTGTAAAAAAAAACATGTACATTATAAAACTTAGTTTCCTGTGGATAAATAATATGAATAATGTACTAAACATTTCAAGGATTTATTATTATAGTTAATTTTAAAGAGTAATGTTAAAGAAAGTAATGATCGGTGAAACAAGTTTTCTCAAGGTCTATTTAGTAGTCTAAATTGTTTCCCACTGCTGGACAAAGGCCTCCCCTTTCTCTTTTTCAAATCTCTTTAAGGACTTGCTTGGGAAAAATATTTAATATCATAAGCAATAATGATACATATCCGTGATAACTCACAAATAATAACGACTTCTGAGTTTGTTTGTTTAAAGGCGCTAATCTTGGAAAGTACCAAGTGGATTTAGATAAACTATGGCGTGAAAGTAGCTTGAAGCTTGAGAAAGGTTATAGACTTTTTGAACCGACTGCAAAAGTTGGAGGGTTATGTTTTTATCGTGATAAAGTCCATGCAAGCGAAGCCCCACGTGACTTTATGCACAAAAGGCAATCAGTTTGAAATTATAAGTGTTAATATTTAAAAAGAAACTAACCCTTCCTTTAAAATACGAGTAACTTAACAAAGCACAAAACCCCAGCACTTTGCGTTGTTATTATAAACCGCAGACCACTGTTACATATTTAATTACATTTGTACTAAAATCTGAACCATTTTTCCTTATGCCACTTGTGTTTGCATTCACTTCCATAACAACCTTTAAAGAAAAACCAACCTTTGAAAACAATAAATAAAGCTCAAATTCCTTAAAGGATTAATTTATGCAATTCAAATTAATATTTAATCAAATACTATCTTTAGCATTATAAGCACAAAGCTCAAATTCCTATAAAGCAGAATTTTGAAATTGGAACAATTGATATTGAGATTTAATGGTTTAATCGCAAGGTCGAAATTCAATTGTTTGTGTCTAAGGGTATGTACAGGGTGTTGCGAAACTGGAGCCAGTGTTGGTCGGTAATGAGTCACGGAATGGTTAGACTTAACGCGCAAGGTTACGTTAGAAAGCTTTTGTGATGTTATGTAAACGCGCGTGAGCTTTCATTAGTGTGCGCTTTAAGACAAAAACGCGACAAGAACGTTTTCTGGAACAATTGCTGGAGTTCCGTATGTTATCTGTGATTCTTCCAGTATACGCAGAGAAATCAAAGAAGAAAGGTCGCGATTTTCCTTTTTTTAACGATATAAATACATACTAGTATTATATATTCAAGCAGTAATTTGTAGAATTATATTTTATAGCAGTTGCGCCAGGTTTCGCTACCGTGGATTATTTCTCAAGAAAACATAACCTCCTTCTTTTGCAGTCGGGTAAAAAGTAATCTATAACCTTCTTCAAGCTTCAAGATACTTCCATACCAAATTTCATCCA
This sequence comes from Tholera decimalis, assembly GCA_943138885.2. Classification (NCBI taxonomy): domain Eukaryota; kingdom Metazoa; phylum Arthropoda; class Insecta; order Lepidoptera; family Noctuidae; genus Tholera; species Tholera decimalis. Next base: position 15,784,939 of record OW964570.2, read on the forward strand.
AATCCACCTAGTACTTTCTAAGATTAGTGTGTTCAAACAAACAAACTTTTCCGCTTTATAAGTATAGATTTTTAGTATAAAGACGTATATGGTTAAATAAGCGTTTTACTTGTCACTGTACGAAACTCTAATTTAATGGGTTAAACGTCACGATTAATTTAGGCTTAGAAATGTGAGTTCAGGTCAAAAGTCGCTATTAGTTCTCGTGAAACTTATCTAATAGATTATCTTCTCAGGTTTATGTTTGCGTATCTTTTATATTATTTTAAAAATAACCGAATTTTTATAAAGTTGCGTATACTAAGGTCATGACTTTGTGGCAATGAATGAATTGGAATTTTAGTCTTTTCTACAATCGTAAATAAAAATAAATAAATACGGGAATAAAAATAATTCATCTTATATCTCCGGTTAAAGACTGAAACACTCTTTTTAAAGCTCTTCTTTTTAAAGATCTTTTTAAAACTCTTCTTTTTAAAGATTTCTGGTTGAGTTTGTACTATACTAACAAATACAAAAATCCTTAAAAATCCAAATTCTCTTACAAAACGTCTTATTTAAACGTTTTATTATAATTACTTATTACCTCCACCTAATCATTACAATGTATTTGCCGACGTTACTAAGGTACTTGTAACGTCGGCAAATATGTACATTTGTGATGGTTTTGTGTCGTGTATGAGTACCTCATATTTGCTGACAGTACGCTACAACGCGTGCATCAAGGTCGCAGTGCGTTTGCTCAGTATTGGCCATAGAGCTACAAAATACCACCTCGGCCACTGCTTGAGGGAACTTCCACGACCATGTAACTGGGTTCTACACTCCTTTGAGTAAGACAGTTTGACATTGACAGTTTTTTTCTTTGACTTCTGACTGTGCTTGTCTATTGGTATAGATATTAAAACCGAAACAAAGATAATGCGTAACTTTGTACAAGGAATATAGGAGATTCGGTAGATCCAAAGATTTCTTCTTACAAACTGGTATGAGTTTGTAATATAAGTCTAGTATAAAATGACGTTAATACTATTGATAACAAAAAAAACTTACATATTAATATGGATGTAAATAATATAAATAAAATATATATGTATATGAATATATTCATTCCGTTCTTGAGATCAGCCCAGTATGGATACACACATACATACACGTGACACAAGCACGATTACACATACACTCACATACGACTAACATTCATAGTTAGTGGTAAAAAAAAATTGGGCGTTGATAGCTGCGCTGCAGGACTATACTTTTACAGTTATCATGGTTTAAATAATAGAACTAAGTAAACCTGAATAGTTCCAAATAAAACATTTTTATTTATGGATTAGCAATGGATGACATCTTTGGCGCTACGTTCCATGCTCTATATTATTCTCGGCATAGCGAAGGACGCTCGCATAGATTTTGTTGTTGATACATAATAATACAAATTTACAAGCATTGAATTTCTAAGAACTACTCTAAATTATTGTAGGTTTGTTTAACAAAGCTATGTGATTTCACTAGTACTTGGGACTGTATAATTTAGGTAATTCTTTGTTGGTAAAAAAATAGTTTATAAAACCATATAATATACGGTAGTGTCTTGTCTCTACTGTTAATTTTAATGTATTGTAAATATTGTTAACTTCATACTATGCATGTTATCTTAGCATGAAAGTAATAATTATTATACTCGCACATATTTATTACTAGCTTTTGCCTGCAACTTCGTTTGCGTGGGAGGTTTTTCCAGCGTAAATCCTGACCCCGTGGGAATTTTGGGATAAAAACTATCCTATGTCCTTTCCAGGGTCCTAAAATAGTTCCATGCCAAATTTTTTTAAATCGGTTCAGCAGTTTAGGCGTGAAAAGGTAACAGACAGACAGACAGAGAGTTACTTTCGCATTTATAATATTAGTAAAAGTAAATGTTAGTAAATATAGTAAGTATAGTACAATATGGATTTTCTGTTAATTTTGATGCTGTTTTGTGTTTGCATCGAACGAACATAGTCTCTAATAACAACAGCTAGTACTATTTTGTATGAAGATTTTGAGTTCGGCGGAGTAAAAGACATCAACGCGCAATAGTGTTTTTTGTCTTCACTTGAGTACAAGGGCTTAATATTACTTAATATACTTGCTTAGGTCAGTACCGGGGTATATGACCACCAATTATTTTATATTAGACTATGCCATGTCTTGGGAAGTACTACATAATCTTCATAAACGATTGTGAATATGTGAACTATGTAGGTTATTTTATTCCAGTTAAACATGATTGTCTGGCAGTTTGAGTGCTTTTGCGGCCTACCCAAACGTCCTTACCTTGGTATTGTTCGTCAAATGTTTAAGCTCCTTGTTCTTAGTTGAGCTATACGTCATTTGACAAATGCTTGCACTGTATGGACAGGCCCACTCAAATCTGTTAGCATCTTTCTTCAAAAGATCGCCTCAGACTAAAACCTACAAGGTTCCCATATAATTAAACCAGTATAGATTGTATGGACTTTAAAAGAGACGCACCCCTGAGTTTGTTTCGGTGTTTCTTCTCAGAGTAGTCAGTTAGGAAACACCGGCCTATCTATTTAATATTTACGAAAAAAATGACGTGTAAAAGTGTCATTTAATAACCAATTTGCAAAATAAAAATCATTTATCATTTAGTACTTATTTGCAACAGGAGAGACCACTCAGAAAGCCATCTCTACATAGTTGGGCAAAATGATAAACTAATTATATGGATACTAAGCTTTACTTCAATTAAAAAACTAAATAAACGCATATGAAAAATGTTCATCTATATTTTGTTAAAAATCTACATAATGAAAGAATAAAAACACAAGATAACTGTTACACAACAAGCTTTTATCGAATATTTCTAGGCAACATAAAACAAGAAATCCTATCTATACTAATATTATAAAGCGGAAAAGTTTGTTTGTTTGTTTGCTTGAACGCGCTAATCTTCGAAAGTACTGGGTGGATTTGGATGCAATTTGGTATGGAAGTAGCTTGAAGCTTGAGGAAGCTGACTGCAAAAAAAGAGAGTTATGTTTTTACCGTGATAGAATCCACGGGAGCGAAGCCCCGCGTGAGTACTAGTCTTATATATTAGTGTTTGAAACATAAGAACCATTTATGATTACATACAACTCTATAACCTAGATTACCAAGCTACCTACCAAGTGAAGTAACTGAGGAAGTTAATCCTTCATTACCATTTACATTAATTACATAACTCAAGTAATAATTAACTGCGTTAGGAAGCGCCACTGCCCGTCACGTTTATCACGAACCACTGCAGTTCTAAATCTCAGTTAAATAACCGTCTCGTTGTAAGTTATGGTGTAGACTCACGAAGTTATGGTTGTAATTATAATCTAGATAAATTGAGACTGTTTTAGTCATTCATAGTGCGCTACTGAACGGTAACAGGCTTATTCATAAAGAATTCTAACCGTGTTCTATCTAATACATACACTATTTTCGTGAACCCAATCCAAATACAATCATATTTAACTTAGTTGGAGGGGTTAACGAGATTGCTAGTAATGTAAATCATATTACTATACTATACTACATTGTCAGTTCCCTTTTAGAAAAAAAAAAAATAAAAAAAAATAATAATGAATAGCAGATTTCTGAATTCGAATTCTCTAAGCAATTAAAAAATTGCAAACATATACAAACTATTTATTTGAAACTAAGCAAGGAACGCTCGAAATGATTAGCTCCTGGCCAAATTAAAAGCCAGCAGACGGGTCATTGGTAGTTCACCGTCTGGTAAGGACCAGGCCCGGGTCGGCGCAGCGCGTCGTGTTCTACGCGCGCCTCAAAGAGCACTCAGCAGCAACAACGGAGCCCGATAAGGCCATTGGCTACAGGGTTTGCAGGAACATTCTAGCAAATTACTGTGGCCCTAGAACGCAAGGGCAACGGAAGAAACAGGATGGGTTTTTAGTCAGTCGAAGTTAGTTTTTTTTATATTAATAGCTTCGCGTTTGGCCACCATCTCACGTGATGGTAAGTGATGATGTGCTCGAAGATGGAGCACGCAAGTAAGTAACCTTATTTGACTTATTTCTATCCACTTTGCCATTGTATCTTCTACAAAACTGTAAATGTTTTCAAAATACTAACTGCCTAATTAGTTAACTAAGATTTTTAGCTACAAATAACAGCTAAATGTAAGGGTTAAATCTGACAAAAGTACTTATAGAGTCCGTAAGTTGAATATAACTGTTTACAAACAGATTCGGATGACAACACATGAAGAATGTAAACCCTGACCTTTGCCAAGAATGTTTCTCTTGTAAATCAAACCATCTGTTAATGAGTTAAATGTTACATTAATGATACAGACAGTTGCCAAGCGCTACAAAGGAAGACAATTTGTTCACAATAGTAAAACGATTCGAAATCATTCGATTAATTAAAACATCATTGAATCGATTCCGCTGTCGGTCCGTTTAGAAAGCAGGGAACAATAGTCTGGTAACACAATCGAATTTCAACTTTAGCTAGATAAGTTTGGGTTGAATTTCTATTGCTAAGATGATTGTAATGATAAGATGGTTATTACATAATGATGTTGAAAAGATATTATTTTGATTGACGAGTGAATAATAGTAAATAGTAATGTTATGGTAATGTCCGATGATATTGGAATGAGAAGTGAGATTCGTGTTGGGATACATAATTCTAATGTGTTAGTCATTCTTCTTTCTTGAATATACTATAGAGCGTTCCGATAATAGTGACCTATAGAATTTATTTCCTAGCGTGTGCCTTAATGTATCCGTATGTCCCAGGTTACTTTTTATCTAAGGAAATTTCTACGAAAATGAAGCAACTAGATGTTGACACATCTAGTTTAAATTAAAACAGACTCAAATGACCGGAAATATAAAACAATATAGATTACCGATAGGTAGTTAATAGTTGTTACAATTCATTTTGAAGATTGATGGCTATCAGTTCATGCATACAAATTATTAATAAGGATCGTGGTCAACGTCCGAAATTTATTGTAGCGCCAAATATAGATCGATGTATCGGTTGAATCTAGACGCGCATGTATTATTGTGTCTTTGAGCCAACTACGATTGATGTGCTTAAAGACTTTTTTCCATAATATATTATGCACTATCGTAATGTAAGATTTTCTTTAAAAAACCATGATAAATTCATAGTAATATAATAAATGTATGAAATGTGTTTGTTTGTCCTTCTTTAATGTCAAAATGCAGCAACGGGTCGATGTGATTAGTGTCATATTATGCTACTTTTGTAACTTTTCACTAGCTAACCCACGGGCAGAAGATACTAAAGTTTATTATGTTTATCTATTGAGTACCTACACAAGTTAAAAAATATATGAAGGAAGGCTTCTACTTGAAATTGTACTTACCTATACATTCATAGAAACTATGGGAGCTCATGAGAAAACGCATATCATTAAGTGATGGTACATACTCATGGCGAGAACAATACAATGTTTTGTTATATTATCAGTAAATCTACGAGACAGGCCGACACACTGCCTTTTGTTAACAACGATTAAAATGTCAGAATTTACTGAGATAATTAAATCTTTAGCTGGTAAGCCCTAAGTTTTAGTCCCTCGAGGCCTTTTCAGCACCATAGAGTTGACCTTAAACATCAAAAAAATATTTCCACTAAAAATAGGCTCGCTCGTTTGATCGTAGACCTCATCTTACACTTACCATCAGATGTGATCGGGGTCAAGAGCGGACTCATTGGGAATAAAAAAAAATAAAAAATTGGAAATTAACCCAGTTATTGGAACGAAAATATTGTGGAATGCGCGTTAACTGGCGGGAATATTATACTGCAGTTAATCTCATAACTTGCCTTAATTTAAGCTACATCAATAATTTACGCCCACTTAACAAAGGATCGATTGGTGCATATATACATTATCATTTCGATCATGGCGATTGATACATTATCAAATAGTATAGAAATTAATGATATTTAAAAAAAACACCAAGAGCGTGTCGGGTTTGTATCTGCTTTTAAAAAAAATTGTTCATGCAGTTTGAAATGTAGGGTTAGTATCATAATGAACAGAAAATTTCTACATAGCAATCAGATGCGAAAGAGTTGGTAAGTTTTAAGATGTACACGTTTGAAAAGTTACATGTATATTAATTAGTCTCAATGAACTCCAGTCAAAGTTCTGACTAACAATCCAATCAAAGGGGACATCGCACCATCTAGCAAAATTTACATAATGTATCACAGCCGTTGAGAATTTCATTTGTATGTAGATGTATGAATTGCATGCAAAACCCAAAGAACAATGACCCCAGAACAATGATACTGTTTACAATGAAAGGAAACTACTGTCGCCCCTACTGGCGGAATATTAAGGGAATAGGTTCATTGCATTCCGGACAAGAGACGTGATTTGATGTACAGACAATCAAATATTTAATCTGTCTTCAAGGTAAATCCCGGAAAGCCCGTTAAGTTGTTAGTCTCGCCTGTCATTTGTACTTTGACAATCGTTACTTCGTCTTATCAAGGGGATTAGTACTGGGTTGTGAAGGACTATTAAAGGAATAGTTTTATTGCATTCCGGAAAACAGAAGTGATTTGATCATACAACCACCTAATTAACCGGCATTCTAGGTTAAGTTAAGCTTGCCTAGGATGAGTTGTACCCGTGGACACATCCAGGGGTGGAACTCATCCTCGGCAAGCGTCCAAGACGTTACCCATCCTAACACCAAAATTTCTTCGTGCATCGGAAACCATGCTATGAGAATAGCAAAAATCAGTTTTGCACAAGGGTTATTGTGTTATTTGGGTTATGGAGGTCAGAAAGGCATTCGTATAATATTCAGAACCTACCGATAATCTGTTGAAAAAAACAGATTTATCGCAGTTTAGAAAAAGCTGCCCAGATTGATTTGATTGAGGATTATATTATATATGAGTCCTTTCACTTCATTGTCCGTTTTCATTGACTATGTGATCGTCGAAATAAATTGGTATAAATAAATATGCAAAAATTTTACATGTCATTAAACTTGATGACTTTATCAATCAAAAACTTTTTAGAAAAAAATAGAACCGACTTCCATATAAAAACACTACAAAGGCAAAAATAACTTTAATTTCGGAAGGCGGTGTCAAAAACGAAAATATATACAAAACTAAAGACACCGCCTTCCGAAATTAAAGTTATTTTTGCCTTTGTAGTGTTTTTATATGGAAGTCGGTTCTATTTTTTTCTAAAAAGTTTTTTTTCACGCTTTTTAGTGGGTCGGTTTGTAATTTATCTAGTTACAAAAGCCAAAATGTCAACTACTTATCACCTTTTACAAAATATTGCTTTTCCCGGTGCAGAGCCGTTAATTTTTGAGGAGTTCTCCTGGTACATCACCATCAGCTCTACTTCACCATATGCATTGTGACGAGCATAAAGTGCTTAATATCCATATTCAAGTAATCTAATCGCAATCAACGAAATACTTATTATTGAGTAGTTTCGGTGGCCATCTGGGGTCTTCATCATCAGTTCCACTTCCTCAAATGGTGCTTTTCGAGAGCAACTGCATAAGGTACTATAAGAAATACCCAAAACGCTACAGGTGTGCCTATAATATTTGAAGAGTTCCCTCGATTTCTTCATGATCCCATCATCAGATCCAAACGTGACGACAATGGGACCAACTAGAAAGTATACCCTTTCAAACAAAAAAAGAATTTTCCAAATCGGTCCAGCCATCTCCGAGTTATGAGGTAACATACATAAAAAAAAAAAAGTTCAAGACGAATTGTAAACCTCCTTTTTTTGAAGTCGGTTAAAAAGATCCGGTTGCTAAAACAAAATATAAAAATTTATTAAGAATGAACATCAGCGTAAACACACCTATTATGTCGTTAATACACATATAAACAACAAGTTGTAAATCACAAAACGAATAGAATGCCTATATTCGTTTCTATGTAAAATTTAATGAATTAAAAACCTACGTTATTAAGGTTTCTGAAGACTATCCAATTTAATAATATGTTGTCAAAACACGTGTTTTAGCAAAATAATTGTTCTAGTATTTTTAGTCTAAGCTGTACAATTTAAGCAAGTATGGAATGTATTTTATTCAAACAGAATTCAGAAGTGGGATCCTACTTTTGGGAAAATAAATCTTTATCCATTCAAACTCTAGATAAACTTTCACACTACCGGTAGATGCCATTATAGAAATGTCAATGTACAAGAGATTGGTCGCGTAACATTTCGACAGCGTTTGTCAATCCCGTACATTTATTAAGTTAGCTTATTTTTTGCCAGGTTTTGACCCTTTCTTCGTGTCCTCCTGTGTTAGAAACGGCCGTCGGCCTCCACTCCTGTTTTATATCTACTACGTAAGAATGTAATAGAAAAATTAAAACACGTTTGCTTTTTACCCTTAATAATTTTATGCATTTCATTTCTAGTAACTTACATTACTCCTTAAATTCGTTCCATTAAACTGTAAAACGTGTTCTAATTACAAAGCCTCCATTAAATAAAAGAACCACCTATTTTCGTCCAACGAACATTCCTTAATCAAATTAAAGTATTCACGGTACCACAATCTTTATCCTAAACTTATAGCTGCCAGTACTGTATGAGGCATATTTTCCCAGCGGCTTGCGAAACACAGAGTTACTAGAGCAAGGTCGCCTCCGGGGCCATACCGCTATCATGTCGAATGTCAGGCGGCTTTCCACTCGCATCGGAACGCTTTACGCTTATCGATAATCGGATACTTTAATCGTTTCTAGCAAAAATTGCGAGAGGATAATCGGTTTGGTTAATCTGTGGTCTCAAGGCTACGGTTGCATCGTTAGGCTTCGACTGATGATCTGAATTGATGTTTAGAGGTTTGTTTATGTATAACAAAAATAAACTATTCGTTGGGTAATCGAATACAGACTTTATGTATATAGGACTTTATAACGATTTCTTCAATGGACGCACGGATTACTCGCTTAGATTAATATTAATAATGATTCCGCCAGTCTTTTTTACCCATAACTGAAGCTTAATTTTCTGCTACAAAAATACTTCGGTCTTTGTTATCAATGAATCTAGATCATGGCTTCCAATTCACTTGCATAACATATACACAAACATCCGGTATTACTATAAACCGCAGGCCATGGGCCATAATAAGACAGGCCATATTAAAACAAATTCTATTAGAAACCACGCAAGCCAATATTATTCTTCTCGATTATTGATTGCAGAAATCGACTGATTAATCTCATGCATTACATTCGATATCGGCTATCAAATATAATTCGATTATGTATCGATACCAGTAATAATGTGGAACAGACACACGGAATTGCAAGTGATTCGATTCCATGCATCATTTAAACTATGAGGAACTAATGTAAAATTAGCTATATCGTTCAGACAAAGCAAGAGACTAAAGCTACTTGCCCGTGGCGACATTTTAATATATGTTTTTCTTTTTTAAGCGCATTGTCGTCTTCATAATTTATTTATTTATTTATTTACACACACAAGTTATGACAATACAGACAGTAAATACAATGCACAAAGTAACAGAACACAAAACACTTAGTAATGGGCCCCAAACTAAGCACAGCCTGTATCTTGGTGGCCCAATATTAAAGCAGAGGTTGACAGAAACAAATAATATATAATATTAAACTAAAGGTGTATCTAGGTATGGAGCACACAACGACGTACAAGCACCGGGGTTGCGGGAATTTTCTAACGAGATACCGCGGCATTGGAACTTAAGGTCAGCTAAAACCCATAACTATCTTTTAACTAGAGCTGTAGACTACGCAAAACTGTTCATATATTCTGTCACCGATACCGGTTGTCAAACCCATATTTTTTTCGTTTTGATCAAGTGACATTTCGGTAGCACTTGTCAAATCCATTTTGGAATGAAACTTTATCAACAGGTTCTAGACAAGTTGTAATTATATCATCAACATTATCATATTATCAGCGATTGTGATTGTTGAAATTCCAAAATACAAGACATTTAACACAGTGTTTGTCAATTGCATACGTATTCGATTTTTGTGAGTTACCTTGCTAAGCTACCTACCACGGAATGGCACTTGTAGATAGACTCAAGCCCTCTTTATCCTTCCAAAATTAATATTTATTTCGCCCAGTTTTAAGATTTACAGTATTCTGAGAGTAAGTCAGACAATTTGTAAGTTCATTACAGAACCGTTTTAATAAAAAACGAAGAGAAAATGCCCAATCATTAAAAGTAAGAATAAAAAAAATCAATTATAATTATTTCGCGAGTAATTTCTCAACAACAGAAGGTCGTTACAAACGGACATACAGAATTACAACGTGTTCGTGTGAAAAACTGTAGTAGTTAGTGTTTGCAAGGAAACGATGCATTAGTGCTCTTGTGAAATATTAGCGTTGCTGTTTAATTTGATATGGTACAGTAATTGAACATGGATGAAGTGGTTTATTAAAACTTTGTAAGTGTTTGTAACATTGACATATATATTACTTCGTAAGGACTGGGCGGACCGCATGTTATAATGACGCCTCGAACTTGGTCCCAAAGTGGTCTAACCTTTATCGAAGTGAACTAGAACGCGATCGGCTATCTTCGGGAGGGGTCGTCAGTTTTTCAAGCAAAAATGCCAAATTGTGTCGTGAAGGGTTGCGTGAACTACGACATAAAGCACATTAAAAAAAATATATAACATTTCATATCACCGGTAAGTTAAAAATATCTCATTAAATCAACTTCTAACATTATTTAAAACAATTTTCTTTCTTGCATGTCTCAACCTTTAGCATAGACAACGCGAAGCCGCGTAAAAGTGCGACATAACTTTGCAGCGGGACGCGATTCAGCCGATGAAATAAAAAGATTTAATAATATTACTATAAGATTAAATTATGTACAAAATTAATTTTTATTGTTTATTAAAAGCAAATTAAAATGTATTTTATGTACAACAAATATAAAATTCAAAAACTAAAAGGTTTTTTTTTATTTCTTTGTACCTCGAAAAATACCACACCCCGTCTTACTTACAAGGCCACGTCTAGAAGCCGACCACGCCGATTGACATCTTAGTTATAATAGATGGCGCTAGTGTGTTTTGTAGGGCGACCGCGTCCGTCAAATTTTCTGACGACCGTATCTTTACTATTTAAATCAATGGTTTGTAAGTAAGATATACGTTTATGGTTTTGTGGAGCATCAATAATTAAATTAATAGCGATTTAGCAAAACAAAGCTGTTTCGGAATTGCGAATATGAATTTGTAAAGTTTCAAACAATACAGTTTGCCAAGTACTGGCCATACCAACTTTTTAAACATTGCAAACTAGGAATTTCTCCTGTATCGTGAGTGTATTTTTACAAACATCCAGATCAGGAACAACTATTAGTACACCACAAAACACTTATTTAATTAATCGGTCAACCACTGCGTCAACCGTATCGTTGAATCAAAATGTTAAAAGTGTATAAAAAAATCATTCTTTAGCCGTATTTATTACTTAATAATGGAACTATCTTAATTATTCAACAGAGTTATGTAAAATCTCCTTTCTCAAAGCAAACCATTAAAACTGGCTTATAGAAATCATCTCAAAGCTGGCTTCCCATAGCCTTGCAATATTTCGCAACACATAAACAGGCTACTCCACATGATAACATAATAATAAGAGTAAACAATAGAAAGTAATTATATAATCTGTGCGAAGTTCGCGCCTGCATGTGGTATGCTGTCAAAATGTCACTTTTAGGTTGGCACACTGTAGCTGGTATAAAAAGTTTTAAGATGAATCAGCAACTTTTATTGATGTAATTCTGATGCCAGATTAGATATGAGTAATTAGACCAGTGGATCGATATGGGCATGCATATTTTTTTTTCTTATGGACTATAGAATTCACTCGCTCTAGAAATACAGAAAAAAAGCAGTTACAGTTTGTAATGTATTTAAGTATATTATTTTGAACTTGAAAAGGCAATTGGACAAGCAACCTTAATATAAAATTAAGGCTATCAAATTGCAAATCGAAATATTGCGAATGGAAACTTCCGAAAAAGCCGGAACGCATTCCAACGATTGACTTTTAATACAAGTACCTAAAAACCTAATTTAAAAATTAATGACTAGGACACTGTAACGGAACAGAATAACTACAAAACAATACCTAAATCCGTTTCTTATCATACAGAAAATAATTGGGCACAGATTATAAAAGGCCACTGAACTAATCAAGTAATCTCCCATTCATACATTCGTTCAATTCATTTCCTGGTTTATTTTTAATCACACCAAGGCCGTAGTGACATTCTGTCTTGTTCATAAAAAAAAAACAACCATATTTGAATCCGGAAGGAAATATATCCAAATTCTTTATGGTTAATTGTTGTCATTTCCGAAAACAATCGAGGTTTTAATGATAGTGTTAATTTTGAATAACAAAGGAATTTAAGATCGCGTGTGACTTGCTTAATCGTAGGCTAAAATTACGAATAGTGTGTAGTTAGAGTTAGTTTCCGTTAATAAAATAAAATGCACGTGATTTATATGAGCGTATAATTAATTACCTAACAATTAGATAGCGTTTTGTTCAGCTACAGTTTTAAATAGTATGACGAAGATGTACGCAATTATCTAATATATATAATCGCGAGGAGTTTGCACTTATAAAAAACAGGTTCCGCAGCTATTGCAGTTTGTACAATCATTTAACGCTAGAACACTTGATGAGCCTTGCAAAACTACTTTTACTTGCAGAACTGTCAAACTGACATGTCAACTACAAATTCTAAATTTAAAAATAGTCCTTGTGTCGGTAAAATTATGGTTCAATATCTAATGTTTTGTCTGTGATTGCCAATTTATTACTCCAAAAAATGACAAAATCGAGAACCAGTATCTAAATAAATTAAAACAAAGTAATCCAAGTAAGTTAACCAGTACAAACATTCAGGTCAGATCGCCACGTAACACGTATGTAGCGCGCGCAACGCTCGGCACACTTCGGCCACTTTCGATCTCCGTTGCGTTGCACTTTCGTTTTCACTGAGCGGCGTGACGTCACTGCTCTGAGGCGGAGATACGATTTTATTCGGTAAGCTATTGTTTGGAAATTATTATTATTAAGGTAGGAGAAAAAGAAAGATAGATTGCTTTTATTTGTCCTGAAATACCAAAGAAGTTTCGGAAAGTTCTTCCTAGAGAGAGGCAGTATAATAGGAATTAAAAGAAATTGAGGCAGGTCCCGGCTGTCATTTTAACATCTTTGACAGTCGTTACGGGTAGTCAGAAGCAATAAAATCTGACACTTCTGGACTTGGCAAGAGGTATCGTGTTATCCAGCTACGGTCGTGGAGCTCAGGACGTAGTTAAGGTAAAGAAACCCTTTTTTTCTGATAAAATGGTTCAGTTTTCCTTTATAGCCCAGAATTCTAAAAAAAATATCCATCAAATGTATGTTAATGATAAGATATTTATAAAAGACTACAAAATAAATAGCTGACTTTTTTCATTTTGATTTTAATTTTTTTTTAATATTTTTTGGCTTCACGCCTTCTTTTGAAATTACAAAATAGGATTTAAAACAATTTATACCAGAAATTTATTGCATATTGTTAATTAAAAAAACTCCCGTTACTCAACCATAGCTGTTAATTATATTACACCTCGTTACTTAAATCTTTATTAAAATTTAGTTTTGTACTTTTTCTGGTTAATGTTGATAAGTTTTGCAATATTTATTAATTTTTGGTGCAATTTAAACGGTATATATTAGTGCTTCAATCAGCTTCTAGACAATTAAAAAGCTTTTTATTAGTTTCATTTGGCTATTCAATTAATCTTAATTATAAAAAAAAATATCAAAATTTCGCATTTCCTAAATTTTTGCCATTATTTAAAATACATTAATAACAACGTGTATTCAAACGAATGAAGGTTCATTGTGTTTAATAAATTTCAAAAAGATATCCTTAAATTATTTATCCATGGAATGGATATTGTAGAATCTACAAAAAACAATTATGAATTTTTTGCCATTTCAATAAGTTTAACCTTATCAAAATTTTTAATATATGGACTCAAATAATTACCATATCAGTTTAATAATAAGCTGCCAATATTATACATTTTAAAATGAAATATAGGTGGTCCGAAAATAAGAAAACCTGTTAAACAAAAAAATTATATAATTTACCATTATTTATCTAGTTTTCAAAACATGCCAAAAAGATGCTCATTCATCAAATATCAAATTATTAAATAAAATTAACATAATTATTACAATTTAAATAATTAATTTATCGATGATTGGGTTTTAATTAATTTCATAAGAATATAGTGACGGTATAGTTATACTGGCGCCTTGTTAAGTCATACTGGGTAATGTGTTATGCAATATTGATTAACCGGGTAATATGGATAATAGGTATTATTTCATAAACGGGTTTCTAATTACAGAGTAGTTTAGTGCTACTTTACTTTTTTTACGTTTAGGTTAAAACAAATCCAAAAGAGAATTTAGATGATGTAATGAACGTTTTATAAATACACTTCTTTATATGTGTAAAATACAGTAACTTTAATAATGTTGAATGTTGGTGATGTTGAGTGACCAACATGTAAGTAAATTTCTATGTATCATTATCAATACTTATAATAAATCTGTAGAGAGGTCAATTCTGTACATGAAATATATTTCCAAAATAACTATCAGGGGGTGATTAGGGATCGATACTGATGCCAAAAATGCAATCAGTAAAATTTTTGTCTGTCTGTCTGTCTGTATAACCGTTATAGAAACAAAAACTACTCGACGGATTTTAACGAAACTTGGTACAATTATTTTTCATACTCCTGAGCTGGTAATAGTATACTTTTCATCACGCCACAATCAATAGAAGCAGAGCAGTGAAGGGAAATGTTGGGAAAACGGGAGAAGTTACTCCATTTTTTAAGCTTCCGTCGTGTGTGCAACCTTAATGGTTAAAGCTACACAGAAATCATTTCACGACGGAAATGTTCTCCTTAAAATTATATAAAAAATATCCCACGACAGCATATGTCTATCTTTTATGGTTGACTCACAATAACACGTGTAACTCCCGATAGCTTAGCAGTTCGAAGCTTTCTGATTATAATATTTGTTTACTCTTACGTTTATAACACTCTCAGTCACCCCTAATTGAAAAAGTTAACATTATTAACTATTCCATAAAAAAGAATCACATAAATCGGTATAGAAACACCATAGTTATACATGAAATACGCTAATAATAAGCCATCGCGCGTAAATACTGAATAATGCTATAAGGATTATTTTTGAGAATCAGTCGCCGCGCTCGACGCGTCTCACGGCCGAAGGTATAAAATTGGCCAAGTGCGAGTCAGACTCACCCATAAAGGGTTCCGTAGTAACTATAATAATATATAATAATATGTATATTTATTTGACGAATAAAAATAAACCTTAAACTATTTCTTAAATAACTTTGTTTTTCATAGTGTTTGTATGAATTACAAAGTTATATTTGCGGTTTTATAAAATATGCTGTATCTCAAAAACTACTGACCCGATTTCGTTCAAACCAATTTTGGTTGAAAGTTTACATTAAGATCTACAGACATACTTATATCTTTTTTAGATTTTTCAATCAATTATTATAGAAGTTAGAGGGGGACACACATTTTACCACTTTGGAAGCTAATATCTTTTAAACGATTGATTTTATGAAAAAGTAGTTTTAGAAACCCTTATATCATTTTTTAAAGACCTGTCTATAGATACCACACACGCATAGGTTTCATGAAAAAAAATATTTTCTGTTTAAGTTCCATGTATGGGACCCCCTTTTATTTTAAATATTTTTTTTCTTAAAATCAGAAAGCGGTTCACGGAATACATCTACCTACTAAGTTTCACATGTATAATCTTAATAGTTTCGGAATAAAATGGCTGTGGCATACGGACGGACGGACAGACAGACAGACAGACAGACGGACAGACATATCGAAACTATAAGGGTTCCGTTTTTTGCCATTCGGCTACGGAACCCTTAAAAGGCGGGGCGTCCGAGCGCGAGCTTCTTCAGCTACCCCGTCCGATTACCATATATAAAATACTTTCTTTTCAGACCAAAGTCCATATAGAGATACATTTACACATAAACAAAAAATAAACACACAAATCTATATATATAAAAAACTTTTTAGCAAAAAATAAAACCGACTTCCATATAAA
Source organism: Tholera decimalis (assembly GCA_943138885.2). Classification (NCBI taxonomy): domain Eukaryota; kingdom Metazoa; phylum Arthropoda; class Insecta; order Lepidoptera; family Noctuidae; genus Tholera; species Tholera decimalis. The sequence goes on from OW964570.2 coordinate 15,801,215, forward strand.
AACACTACAAAGGCAAAAATAACTTAAATTTCGGTGGTCGGTGTCATTTGTTTCGTATTTTCTTTTTCTTTTTCGACACCGCCTTCCGAAATTTAAGTTATTTTTGCCTTTGTAGTGTTTTTATATGGAAGTCGGTTTTATTTTTTGCTAAAAAGTTTTTTTTCACGCTTTTTAGTGGGTCGGTTTGTAATTTATCTAGTTACAAAAGCCAATATGTCAACTACTTATCACCTTTTACAAAATATTGCTTTTCCCAGTGAAGAGCCGTTAATTTTTGAGGAGTTCTCCTGGTACATCACCATCAGCTCTACATCACCATATGCATCGTGACAAGCATAAAGGCTTAACATCTACATTCAAGTAATCTAATCGCAATCCACGAAATACTTATTATTGAGTAGTTTCGGTGGCCATCTGTGGTCTTCATCATCAATTCAACTTCCCCAAATGGTACTTTTCGAAAGCAACTGCTCAAGGTACTATAAGAAATACTCAAAACGCTATAGGTGTGCCTATAATATTTGAAGAGTTCCCTCGATTTCTCCAGGATCCCATCATCAGATCATAATTTCGTAACAATGGGACCAACTAGAACGTATACCCTTTCAAACGCAAAAAGAATTTTTCAAATCGGTCCAGCCGTCTCCGAGTTATGAGGTAACATACATAAAAAAAAAAAAAAAAGTTCAAGACGAATTGTAAACCTCCTTTTTTTTAAGTCGGTTAAAAAGAAAGTCGTGTTAGTTACACTATTTATAACTCAAGAACGGCTGAACCGATTTAGCTGAAAATTGGTAGGGAGGTAGCTTAGAACCAGGAGACGGACATAGAATATTTTTATCCCGGAATTCCCATGATATCGGGATTTACGTGGGAAAAACCTCCCACGCAAACGAAGTTGCGGGCAAAAGCTAGTCTAACATAAATTAAGTAAAGTTTCAATTATATATTTTTTTATTCAGAATAGGCTCGCGTTTGACCACCATCTCACCTGATGGTAAGCGATGATGTGGTCGAAGATGGAGCACGCTTGCCTAGAAGTAACCTATTCACTCTTGACTTAAAGACTCCCAGGTTATAGCGATCAGCAAACACAGACTCGGCAGGGAATTACTTTTATTTTAATTATAGCGGAGCAATATAGACACCCTATGTCCCACCCAATTAGGATATTAAGTCCAGTAAATCAATAAAAATAATAGAGATCAATTAATGATCTCCAAAATTATCATACGTTATTTTTTTCTCATTAATATGAATACGTAACACCGGTTACTGACAAATGGGGAAATCCCATTATGACGCTGACCTTTACTCGGCAAGCACTTAATTACCCGACATAATTAAGCATTCAATAATACCTAGAGTAAACTGAGAAGGAAAAAATCAAGATTTCTAATTTTACGACCGCCATATTTAGATCCAGTGATGATCAAATCTGAGAGGGTAATAAACAATTAATTTCATAGAATTAGACTTTTAACACAGCAATAAAAATGTATCACTATATCAAAGATATTGTGCACAATAACAGCTACCATAAAAAAGTGTGACAATACTAATATTACGGTGAAAACAAATTGGCCACTACGAAGTTTGATTGTTAAATAAAAAAAAACATTTGACAAAGTTGTAAATTTAAATTTTCGTGTATTTTTCCAATATCGTACACTAATAAAATACTTTTAATTTATTTGTCATGTTTTAAAATGTCAAATAAATCATTGGGTAAGAAAATAATAAAGTGCGCTGGACATAAATGTCTTATATTATGTTACTTTATAATAAACACGTGATATTCTGGGAATTAAGGATTTTTATTACATTGTTTTTGTTTTATCGTCGGAGAATATTTTGATGGTGCTGTGAGTCATACGAGTACAAGGCTCGGAAATTCGCGTTGTCGTATATTTCATTATAATGGTTCTTAAAAAATATATTTTAATGAAAACACACCTATTTTTTTGCTTCTTTTATGCTCGCACTTATGAGTACTACATGAAAACGGGTTTAGTCGTTTCGGAGATGTGAGCCAACAAACAAACAGACAAATAATTCGAAAATTTGGTAACTTCAATAGTTAGGTACTCCCGTACACACTCTCTTTTTATTGCTTACCCTTCTAGGGTCTGCTGCTTTTATATACAGTATGTTAAAAGATATATCATATTGAAGTATGTATAAAACTAATAAAATTTTACCTAATTGCTGGGAAACGACGTTTATATTTAGCCATAAAAACGCACTGTTCTCCGTAGTACGCAATACGTTGCACGCAACCGATTATGCGATATCTAAACACATTGACATAGATAGAAAGAACAGGTCAACCGTTTTACTGATTTTAAAATTTTGTTCGTTTAAGGATCGCAATCTTCGGCAACGGTCGGTAATCTTCGGAACCATACGCGAGACATTAAACGTACATGATCATTAAAATGTTGTGTGGTTAAATCACCTGACCAACTGTTATGGTGTGAAATGAAATGGTCAATGATGAAGTATGCTTACTATTGACTTGTCAAATCACTAAAAGTTACTGCAAAAACAAAGGTGGTTCTACACTCTCTAAAAAGCAATTAATGATATCTACATACCTATTCTCCTCAAACAAAAAACACCATGTTATTATATTTTCTCACATACATAACAAAAGGAACTCACATGGTCTGTTTACATAACACATTTTATATGTAACATAACAATTAAGTGAAATTAGAATTGCAAATAAATTAACCAACATTTTACTTGGAATTTTCTAAAGTGAACGCTAGTCGGAATCCGGTATAGTTTTTACTGTACTACGAATCAAGTGAAGAAAATCCGGCAGCGGGGACAATCCGGATCAAAAACTAATTCTAAGTAACGATATCCTTATGACCTTATCTTTCTTAAGATTAAATTGTTTAATAAGCAGTAAGTATAAGGTATTAAGACTCTGGCTTCATTGAAAAAATACATACAATGTTTTACTTGTGTTTTGTGATTGAGCTTACTATTAGTCAGTTGCTGGGTATTGAAGAGACTTTTACTCAGTAGTGGGACTGTTGAAGGCTGGTATTATTATTCGATTGAAGTCTTGATTAAGACTAAAAATGGCAACCAATCAACCCATAAGCACACTACCCTTTGGGAATAATTTCGTAATACGCACCATTCAGAAGTATAGTTAACGTGAAATACATGTTCAACAACATGTCCTAATGAAATACCGCAGCGCTAGAACGCAAGGGCAACTGAACCAACAGGGTGGGTGTTGTAGTCAGTCTGACACTCCCTTCCACTCTGAGAGCGGGAGGAGTCATTTCATGTTTTTTTTTACGTGAAAAAGGAGCTTTATACCCTGCCGGAGGATTGTAAAAGGTAGAACCTGGGAGTACGTCAAAAGTAAATCTAATATATAAAATTCTCGTGTCACAATGTTAGTTACCTTACTCCTCCGAAACGGCTTTACTGATTTTTACCAAATTTTATATGCATATTCAGTAGGTCTGAGAATCGGCTACTATCTATTTTTTAGGGTAGGGGTAGGGTAGGGTAGGGTAGGGTAGGGTAGAGTAGGGGTAGGGTTGGTGTAGGGTAGTGGTAGGGTAGGGGTAGGGTAGGAGTAGTGTAGGGGTAGAGTAGGGGTAGGGTAGGGGTAGGTTAGGGTAGGGGTAGGGTAGGGGTAGGGTAGGGGTAGGGTAGTGGTAGGGTAGGTGTAGTGTAGGGATAGGGTAGGGTAGGGGTAGGGTAGGTGTAGGGTATTGGTAGGGTAGGGTAGGGTAGTGTAGGGTTTGGGTAGGGTAGGGGTAGGTTATTGCTAGGGTAGTGTAAGGTTTGGGTAGGGTAGGGGTAGAGTAAGGTATGGGTAGGGTATCGGTAGGATAGGGGTAGTGGTATCGGTTGGGTAGGGGTAGGATACCACGCTAACGAAGTCGTGGCGGGTCAGCTAGTAGTTTATAACTTCACAAACGTGTTTCATTCGACTACATTATCACGTAGGTACTATCATTTGTAATTGTGTCCAAACGCGAGCCTTTCAACAATAAAAAAAGCTTTGGTATGTCCAAAATTGCAACTCAACTTTTACGCTACGATTACGATTTACGCAAGATCCTTACGAAAAAGAACAATAAGTGAAATCGTAACACACGTCACACGCTCCCATATAAACATAAATATTTTTTATTTTATAGTAGGTATCTACAGGTCGTTAGTTTCGTAATATAAAGCACTAATGACCTGCTGTAAGCCGGCGTTGCATGAGAATCTAAGACGCTAAGTTCACATAATTAATTGAATAATGATATTGTTTTCGAACTGCAAAAAATATTTGAGTACTAAGGAAGGAGGAAGTTGTTTTGAGAAATTTGGTAGTAAAATATGCACGGCTAATTGTTTTTGTAGATATACCCTAACATGTTTACTTTGAAATCAGCCAGTGCAAATCTATCTATACTAATATTATAAATATTTGTTAGTTTGTTTAAACGCGCTAATTTTAGAAAGTACTGGGTGAATTCGAATAAAATTTTGTATGGAAGTAGCTTGAAGCTTGAGGACCTTTTTACTTGCCTGCAAATCATCATGAAAGTCCACGGAAGCATATTATAAACAGGTAAAGTTTGTTAGTTTATAGGGACAAATCTCTGGACCTTCTTAGCAGATTTTGAACATTCTTTCACCAATAGAAAGCTACATTATTCCTACAGATAAACAGACATAGGCTAACTTTTTTCCTGAAATAATTCTTCACGCGAGCAAAGCCACGGGCAGAAGCTTTTTTAATAACGTTCGTATGAACTTAGACCTAAGAAGTAAAGCTACAATATAAAACGCTCAAAGAAAATCATACCATTACTTACGAAATGAATAGATAATATAAAATTTCAAGTTATAAGCGTATATAAAAATCATTAATAAGCATGCACATGTATACGTACGCACATGTATGAGTGAGTATCCAAAATAAAAGGAAAAATCGAAAGGGGAAACTCCGATCATTTGACATCTTTAAAATGTTTTCGAACTTGCTCAATTTGTGAACACAATTTATAAACCCAATCGATTTTGAACACAGTTTTAGAATGTACGTATAATGTTACATTCTGGTTTGATCCCTTCTTTAATTCTCTGAACTTAACTTCCAAATGTTTGCGTTGAATTTGCATATGACCTTGCAAATATTTATCTCAACATTGCTTACCATCAGGTGAGAAGGTGGTCAAACGCAAACCTATCAATAATAAAAAAATAAATAAAAAAATCTAAAGACCAAGCTCGTTCGGAAAAGAACAGAACTTTACAACTGGCCTCATCTAGTATACGTTTAAGAAAAAAAAACGTGTGAAAGTGTTATTTATAACATACTAGCAGTTGCTCGCGACTTCGTTCGCGTGGGAAGTTTTTCCCGTGTAAATCCCGATCCCGTAAGAGTTTCGAAAAATTCCGTCTTAGCAAGCATCTACGTACTAAAAGAAACTCCCATGCAAAATTTGAGAGCCTTAATACTTGTAGTTTCTGAGATTTCGTGATTAATCAGTGAGTGATATTTCTCTTTTATATATTACCTACTAGCTTGTGCCAGCGGCTTCGCCCGCGTGGGAAGTTTTTCCCGTGTAAATCCCGATTCCGTGGGAATTTCGCAAAATCCTTTCTTAGCGGATGCCTACGTCATAACATCTACCTGCATGCCAAATTTCAGCCCGATCCGTCCAGTGGTTTGGGCTGTGCGTTGATAGATCACTATGTCAGTCAGTCAGTCACCTTTGAGTTATATATATTTAGATTTCGTTAGAATTGAATATTGTGTGGCTAGCTTTCAGAGTATTTTTCTCGAATACACTTAATGGTCCACACACTTACACACAATCAACTTGCAACGAAGTCGTAAGACGATAGTGCGTGCGCTCATCGTTCACGCAACGTATTGTGACGTAAGGGTAGTTCCCACTTCCGAACATCCACTCTTACGCAGCGAGCGACATCGTAACAAGGGTGCGGAGGTAATCAATGACTTAGTTAAGTAATATGGAGTAAGTGGAACAAAAACAAATGAAGTAGACGCGAAGCTGATGAAACAACTCGCGTTTCTTTTGTTAGGGTTCTATAGCCTAATGGCAAAAACGGAACCCTTATAGTTTCGTCATGTCTGTCTGTCTGTCCGTCCGTCCGTCAATATGTCACAGCCATTTTATTCCGAAACTATTGTGACTACACATGTGAAACTTGGTAGGTAGATGTATTCTATTAACCGCTTTCCGTTTTTTATTAAAAATTTAAAAAATATATAAAATAAAGGGGGGCTCCCCATACATAAACTGAAACAAAAAATATTATTTTTTCATCAAACCAAATAGACAGGTCTTTGAAAATGATATTGATGTTTTTGAAACCACTTTTTCTTCAAGTCAATCGTTTAAAAGATATATCCTTCCAAAATGGTAAAATGTGTGCCCCTCTAACTTCTATAATAATAGAGTGAAAAATCTAGAAAAAACAAGTGCTGTAGATCTTAATAGAAAATTTCAACGAAAATTAGTTTGAATGAGATCGGGTCAGTAGTTTTTCAGATATAGAACATTTCCTAAAACCGCAAATATAACTTTGTATTTCATACAAACACTATGAAAAAACAAAGTTATTTTGCGTAGTTACTCTTCATGAGCGAGTCTGACTCGCACTTGGCCAATTTTTTCCGGTAATTTCGACGATCAATTGGACAAATCAGTCATATCTCATGGACCCCATCTCTCCTTGCCTTTTAAATCTATCTTAATAGTATTAAGTGGAAAAGTTTGTTTGTCTGTTTAAACGCGCTAATCTTTGAAAGTACTGGGTGAAACGCGCTAATCTTTGAAAGTACTGGGTGAAACGCGCTAATCTTTGAAAGTACTGGGTGAAACGCGCTAATCTTTGAAAGTACTGGGTGAAACGCGCTAATCTTTGAAAGTACTGGGTGAAACGCGCTAATCTTCGAAAGTACTGGGTGGATTTGGATGTTTGGTGTGGAATTAGCTTGAAGAAGATTATAGGCAACTTTTTTTACTTTCTACCCGATCGCAAAAGAAGGAGGAATGTTTTTATCGTAATAAACATGCACTCGACAAGCGCTGCTTCACCTTGAAGAAGATCGCCACTATTTAGCCACAAGCTCCTCGTTATGTCATAACACTATCAAATAAAAAAGCATGAAAAAAAATTTTTTGCAAAAAATAGAACCGACTTCCATATCAAAACACTACAAAGGCAAAAATAACTTTAATTTCGGAAGGCGGTGTCAAAAACGAAAATATATACAAAACTAAAGACACCGCCTTCCGAAATTAAAGTTATTTTTGCCTTTGTAGTGTTTTGATATGGAAGTCGGTTCTATTTTTTGCAAAAAAATTTTTTTCATGCTTTTTATTGGGTCGATTTGTAATTTATCTAGTTACAAAAGCCATAATGTCGACAACTTATCACTTTTTACAAAATTTTGCTTTTCCCGATGCATAGCCGTTCATTTTTGAGGAGTTCTCCTGGCAATTGACCATCAGCTCTACATCAACATATGTATTATGACGAGCATAAAGTGTTTAACATCCGTACTCAAGTAATCGAATCGCAATCCACGAAATACTTATTATTGAGGAGTTTCAGTGGCCATCTGTGGTCTTCATCATCAGTTCAACTTCCCCAAATGGTACTTTTCGGAAGCAACTGCTCAAGGTACTACAAGAAATACCCAAAACGCTATAGGTGTGCCTATAATATTTGAAGTGTTCCCTCGATTTCTCCAGGATCCCATCATCAGATCCTGATTTCGTAACAATGGGACCAACTAGAAATTATACCCATTCAAACGCAAAAAGAATTTTTCAAATCGGTTCAGCCGTCTCCGAGTTACGAGGTAACATACATAGACGAATTGTAAACCTCCTTTTTTTGAAGTCGGTTAAAAAAAGATAAAATCAAGTTCCTTCCCGTTTCCGACTGTCAACTGTGTGCAGTTTGACATGACAATACGGTGTTACGTCATAACGGCGGTGCTAGATGGTGTGGAAGTATTTCACAGAGTAGCAATTGTGATTTCTTATGCATTATTATGTAGCTTATCAACCGTGACTAGTTCGGTAAGGTTTGTTTTGTGTGCTGTGACTGCGCAAACGATGCTTGGGCCCGTGGTACGCACGTGGTGGAATAATTTCTTTTTTTATTTTATTTATTATTTATAGGTTTGCCCAGATCCTATTCACTCTTGATTTACTCGACTGTTTTCTTGCTGGGAAACTACTTTTTCTGGTACGGATGATAAAGTTATTCCTGAAAGTTAAGCATACCCATTTGTGCAGTTTAATTAAAACTAGCGGTCGCCCAGTGATCAAAAGTCGACCGTAATTTACATAATACGGCCGAATTTATAAAATAATATTAGCTTTCTGCACTCGTTCTCCATATAAACTTTAACTGTGCTAAATATCCTTAATCTGCACAATTTTCTTAACAAGGGGTACAAAGTTAGGTATAGGTACAGGTATTCGTATTTTACATAGTTCATTTTAAAAGAGAATGAGATTGAGTGATGCTTTTGAGGAAAACTAGTCTGAATAGAAAGAAAAGGAAGAGAAGGAACGGTTTTCTTTATAAAGTATCGTTGTTGCCCAATTTTCGCTATAATTCTCCACCTTTCCCATACTTAAAGTTTCAGCAAAAAAATATATAATAGAGGGTCAAAATATATGAAGACGAGTCATCAAAATGTATTACAGAAGATATACAAAACAGGTTCTCTCTCAAATTCAGCCAACTACATAAGAATTAGACCTGTATTAATCACATAAGCATTATAACATACTAGTTATGTCACCCGGCGCCACACGACCGGTTATTTAAACTTAGCCAGGGACCAGCTACCTGCGCTTGGGCAAAATGTCAGGTGTCGCGAATCTGTAATAGCAGTGTGATTGCAACACGGACAGATTTTCATTTTTGTTATTAGATTCTTTGCTAGTTACTATGTTGTTAGATTCTGTATTTCGTTTTATTTTTTAACCGACTTCAAAAAAAGGAGGTTTACAATTCGTCTTGAACTTTTTTTTTTTTTTTATGTATGTTACCTCATAACTCGGAGACGGCTGGACCGATTTGAAAAATTTTTTTTGCGTTTGAATGGGTATAGTTTCTAGTTGGTCCCATTGTTACGAAATCAGGATCTGATGATGGGATCCTGGATAAATCGAGGGAACTCTTCAAATATTATAGGCACACCTATAGCGTTTTGGGTATTTCTTATAGTACCTTGTACAGTTACTCTTGAAAAGCACCATTTGAGTAAGTGGAACTGATGATGAAGACCCCTGATGGCCACCGAAACTACTCAATAATAAGTATTTCGTTGATTGCGATTAGATTACATGAATATGGATGTTAAGCACTTTATGCTCGTCACAATGCATATGGTGAAGTAGAGCTGATGGTGATGTACCAGGAGAACTCCTCAAAAATTAACGGCTCTGCACCGGGAAAAGCAATATTTTGTTAAAGGTGATAAGTAGTTGACATTTTGGCTTTTGTAACTAGATAAATTACAAACCAACCCACTAAAAAGAGTGAAAAAAAACTTTTTATCAAAAAATAGAACCGACTTCCATATAAAAACACTACAAAGGCAAAAATAACTTTAATTTCGGAAGGCGGTGTCTTTAGTTTTGTATATATTTTCGTTTTTGACACCGCCTTCCGAAATTAAAGTTATTTTTGCCTTTGTAGTGTTTTTATATGGAAGTCGGTTCTATTTTTTGATAAAAAGTTTTATATGGTAATGTAGCAATTGTTATTGTTTTAAGGATATTAGGAATACTGTTTTCTGCTGTCTTTATTATAATAACACAAGGGTGGTGATTTTTAAGTCATTATTTTACTGAAACTTTAATCCTTTTTTTTTCCGGTGGGAAAATCATCGAATGACTTCGAACCCGCTCTGGGTTAAGCGGAAGGGAGTGTCAGACGTCTACTGACTAAACTTCCACCCAGTTCCTTCAGCTGCCCTTAAGTTCCGGGGCCGCGGTACCTCGTTAGAATATTGCCGCAACTCCAGCAGGCAATGGCCTCATGGGGTCCCGTACCGGCCCCGCCGCGCCGACCCGAGCTTGGTCCTTACCGAACGGTGAGCTACCCCTACTCGCCGTCCGCAAGCCCGCGCCTACGGTGGCCGGAGATCGGCTCGCGATCCCCGACGCCCGGGGCGTCCCCCGCGGCGTCTGGAACGTGAGGAAGAGAGTTGCCTCTCCCTCGCGCATTCGGCCTCCTCCTTCGCTAGCATGACTGCTTCGCAGAAGGAGGCTACTGCATTCCACTCCCTCTCACTCCGCAGCAGGGTTGAATCAGGACCGGGTGCGAAAGGTCGCCGCCGCCGAACTTTTAATCTCTAATGTTATATTAATTCGGAAGTAACTCTGTCTGTTTTATACACTTTCACGTCTAAACCAAAATAGAGAAGCGACCTTGTGGAAGGACAAAGGTTGTTTTTTTTCGTTGAATAAACCTTTTCACCTGAGCGAAGCCTGATGCGGAAGCTTGTCTCAGTAATATAGAACGTGACATCATTGCCGCTGAGATGACACCAAGGAGATTTTTCTTCATAAGTATTAAGATTGGCTTCTCAGCTGTTCAAAGCTACTGAACTTTGAACAGCTGAGAAGTAAGTATTGTAGTATTGTAATGGTCAGAGAGAGAAAATAACAAGAAACACACAAGTTGTACGAGCAAAACGGCGTTCTACATAAAATCTCCACCCACACAATCGTAAGCCATAAAATCTTATCCCAAAACTGAGAGGAAATAAATACTTTACGAAGAGCTAATTTTAAACCCAGGTTAGGTCATTAGGACCCGAGGCGACGACCTACCCCAATAACAAAGTATGTAAGCGCCGTGTTCTGAAGAGAGGTACAATAAATACAATAATTACTGGTGGAGTTATCTGAAATGAGTTTTGACGTATATGCTCACGTCACGTCACGTCTGGCCGGTGAGAAAAAAGGAATTTTATTTTCATGTACAACTTTATGAATAGCTATAAGTGTCTTATTCATTGCTTTGATAGCTTATACAAATAATAAGTTTTGGGCAATACTATCATTGGGCGTGCGTACATCTCGCGTCTGTCTAAGTTTAGAGCTGGTGGATTTTTGATTAGTAGAAAATATCTAATGCATTAAGTCCTACTGTGTACCTCTGTGTTGCATGCACTCAAATTACAAAAATTATATTTATTACTTATGTATACAACGTGTAACGGAAACCCCATATCTATCCAAAAGGACTGAAGACATCTGGTATGGAGTCTCTATGCAAAGTTTCAGCTCAAAATAAGTGACTCACAGAATTGACCCCAAATTATTGGTTTCATATGTTTCTTGAATACCAGTAATAACAAACTTGTCACAGCACTATGAGGGTCATCACTTTCCACGTCACTTGCCAATAACACGATAATTCTCTTCGTTCTTCTTAATTTGAAAAATTCGGCCTCTGGTATCAATGTATTGAAATTTCTAATATGCTCCACACATGTAGACATAGAATTAGAAAACCCTTGCTATATCGTTTGTTATCATCCAAAGAATCCGTGCACTCGGTATGTATATCAAGAGCGGATCCAGCTTTGGTGCCAGGGGGGGTCACATAATCGTGGTGGAGTCACAAGAATTTATAATTTGTATTTCCTGACTCCGCTGCTACTTGGCCATCCACTGCCGATATTCGTTTACAACGACAGAAACTGGAGTATTATCTAGTAACAATGTTTAAAAAATTTAATTAGTGGTCCACCTAGGTCCTGGACCCAGCCCAGGGGGGGTCATGACCCCATGACCCCCCCCCCTTGGATCCGCCCTTGATGTATATACCCTTTAAATTACACGTTCTATACGTGAAGCAAAACCCTTTTCCTCTGATTTGAACATTTAGTTAATGTATGTAGAGAAGGACGTTAAATAATTACGGTCGAATTATGACAACTCGGCGACTGCTAGATTTTATTATTATGTGTAGTTTTTCCAACATAGCACGGCAGCTAACTTGAAGTTTGACAATTAAATCTCTATTCAATATGCCACTCCAGTAATGGCAGTACGTCCGGGATTGCGGGGATTTTCTAACGAGATATAGTACAAGAACGTCGGTTTTTAGTCAGTAGAAGTCTGACACTCCCATCCATCTCTACCCAGAGTGGGAGAAGTCATTGGATGATTTACCCACCAGAAAAAAATCGAATGGCAGAACTTTGCTGGGGCTATTTTTTTGTTTTATTTGACATATTTATGGATTTAGGATTAAATAACTACTAAAGTGAGGTACTCCGTGAAGTTTTTGCCATACATATTTAACACGACAAAGAGGCGCAAAAAACTTAAGCATATGATAATGAGGTTGATGACCCGTCCCGCAGGTAGGTAGGATAGCGTCACACTCCAGATGGCCATCTAAGGGCCCGTGTGAGCGATGGATCGCGCAATATGGCGCCTGGCGACCTGAATGCCGTTTCATAATCTTGACACGAACCTCCTACGTGACGAAGTCAGATTAATAAGATACATAGCCAAGGAGGTTGGGCTAAAGTCTGCAGGCTATTTGGCTATAGATTAAATTGAAAAAAATATAATTTGTTTTTCATAGTCTAATAGACCATTGAAAATCAGTTGCGTGCTGTGGTTCTTTTGGTCAAAGACACGATGATGATTTTTCCTGTAAGTAATTCGAGTATCCTGTGATGAATTAAAATATGTACTTATACTAGAATTAAGATATTTATTTAGCCAATAAGTTTTTCGATTACACCAATGCACAACTACCCTCTGATATCAATGAATATTTCTTTTTATATTAATTTTCATCTATAATTATAACATAAGGTTGCACTAATTTTAATTTGTAAACAGAAACAAAAATATAGAATGCTGGCTTATTTTTTTCGGTTTTTAGTGAACCCGAGTGAGTATTATTTTCAGTGAAAGTATAAGTATCTTGTTTACAACTCTGCATAAATATTGGTTGATTCCTCTACAAAAGAGGTTTTTACACCCATCAGTATATTTGACCTACATAAAAACATAACTTTACTTAAACTTAATCGTTCGCTACTGGGTGACTTACCTACCTCCACTCTAACCGATGGAATTGGCTGTAATCCACCATGCAAATCTACACTAAACAAAAATTATTGTATCGCCTCATCTGATGCACCCATTACAAAACTACCACCCACATATTGCTCCAGTGACCTTTGCAAAGTAAACCACCGACGTACAATCCAGAGCTACGGGCAGCAAACGATGAGGTAACACTTCGTGATAGCTTAATGTTCTCTGCCACATGAAGCTTGCAGTTTTAATGATTCTTTAGTTTCTCAAGATGTTATTGTTATGATTTACTTATAAGTAATGGATGGATAAAGTCGTATACGTAAAACTAGACTAGCCATGAGGCTCTTGGTTTCCATTAGTTACGTACGTTAAATGCCTTTGCAAATGTTGAATATGAACTTTCGACTTACGACTTCGGTCTAGTATTCGTGTAGGCACATTCATTTGTACGGTAAAACATCATGAGAAAATGTCCATGGACCGAAAATCCGAACACTTACGATATCCACTACACCGTACTCCTTCTCAGAGAGAGGAGGCATGTGTTCTGTGTATCTTTGAACAGTTTTAGACACCAAAATAAAGCTCAGAATATATTAAAAACTGATTTTATTTTGATGAGGTTACAAGTGTTTACATCGTGTTAAGGTAATATTTCCTGACACGTTATCTCACGTTGTTGGTGAAACAGGAACGCAATACATATTATGGAAAAACCAAAGATAATAACGAAATAACAAACATTCCCATGACCTTTGGCTGTCATCAAAGGCCGATGTCCTGCGGACAGAGCTGGGATGCTAACTATAACAATCAAGACACCAAAAATACAAACTAAAAAAAAAAGTCGATATGAAAAATGTTGCCATTTCTGTGTTTTGACCCAAGACGGACCCCTTACGTGAGTCATAATCTCACTAAAGAGGTGAATTCGAACTTTTTATAAACCCTAAAATGTACAAAAAGAACAAAACATTTTAGGTATCCCTTCCATAAAATACGGTCAAATATACACATCACACTCGTTTTCGTTTTAAAAATACATTCACTTTATTTTTATTTGGTTGGAGCAAAGGTTGAGGCCTACAATATTCATTTTTACTGAAGGACCGAGGTAATGTTTGTTCATGTTAAAGCTTATTTCGTTGTCTCGATTATTTCCAAAATATATATTTTTCTTTCTGATGTATATTTCAATGTACCTTATCTTAGGATGTTCACAGGCTAAAGAATAATAATATAATGGTAAACGAACGTTCCTTTTGTGTCTAACCTGGATGACGTGTATCTTTCTTTTATATAAAGATACTGCTCTTTGACCTCCCGAAAAGTTTAATGAAGAACTTATGACGTATAGGTACATGATATACAATCTTATGAGTTTTCAAATAAATAAGTAGCGTGACAGTATATGGGAACTAAATTCAATATAAAATAGAAATAAAAATCCCCCGAGTAGTTTGACCGGTCTTGTGACTTTGTTCACTCATCTTCATAATGGAGACTCTTAGAATAAAAAATCAGCCACATCAATTATAGTCGCATTAAAGTTGCGTAGACAGTAAACCTCTAAATCATCACCGCAACCGAGCAGCAAAGGCCCGAAACATCGAGGTCAAATAAAGGTCCCATGGAATCGATTACTAAGACGTTTGTAATCTTTAGAAATCTAGAGCCATCCAATATCTTGAGCAAACACAAAAATTACAGGTTGCGACATAGATTTAGTCGATTGCAATTACAATAAAATTGATTATTGTCTGAACAGTAACGAATCATTTACCATCTTTTAATATAACGAGAAGTACGTTCGATTTTTGAACCTTAATGAATTAGAGTTACGACATCTATGTTTTAAATACCGAACTATTCTTAGGCCCTGCGGCAACAAAAAGCGGTATTTTCGCGGTATCTTAATAGATTGTTTTACTCAGCACGTCTGCCCTTTACCCAGTAACACAAATAATGGCGCGTGCGCAAAAACCTTTCATAATCGTGCGGCGCGCTGTCACACGAAAGACGACACTTGACAGGTGGATTTAAGCGCCAAATCAGTGCGTATTCAATATGGCGGTTATGTCAAAATGGGTGTTAGAAACATGGCATTGGACGGGAACGTTAAAACAATGCGTGATTCGAATTGAAATAAACACTAGGTTTATCAAATTATCGTTGGCGTTCCGGTCATAATCTATTAGGATATCTTTTGTTTTTGGTAATTTAATTTTGTCTCTGGTACGCAAGGTTGGAACCATGTCTTTCCGTGTTGTAAGGACACTAACATATTGTACTAACTCAAAGAAAGTTATTCAGTCTACAGACGGAAATAGGAAGTTTATTGTTTGTGTTATCTAATTTCCGGTTACATGGTAGATGGAGGTCAAGTTTAAAGAATTTTGCGACCTCATTACTAACCACAAAATTGATCCTACGAACCTGACAACGTGGTTGGTATTTTTTTTTTTTATAAGACGTGATTTATGATTGCAAATATCTAAACGCAAGTGTGAACAGGCATTTTCTGGGCTCGCTTGATTCATCGTAGACTTCATCTATCGCTTACTAGGCGTGATTGAGGCCAAGAGCGGGCTCATACAAATTAATATATATATATATATATATATATATATATATTTATACACATTAATCTTACATCTCAAATAGTCTATCTCTTTGAATTACTAACACAAGACTCTGTGATACAGATTTTTGGAGGTTTCAAATAAGTTAGCAGATTACCTGATTTATATGGACAAAGGATCCACAAAAGTCCTCGTACTAACAATATAGGCCATAATCATCACGGTTAATTTGTAAGTCACTTCCGTGTCATTATATAATGACGCCAGTTCCATTTGAAATAATTTCTAACAATTAACAATACAAATAAACCAAAAGAATGAGCGGTCTTGAAAACAAGCGATCTGTAAAAATTATGCGTGGCGAATTCTTAGCTTGCCATTGACACGATTATACTTAGCCGTAACTGTTTTTGTATGAAACACTATGGTATATAATTAAATCTAAATTACAGATAAAAGAGCCGTAATGATGTCAATGTTAGGAGCAGAAAAAAATGAAAACTTATGGTCTTGATATGGTGTCATTGATCGCTTTACTACTTTTGTTTTTTTTTTATCAATAGTATTTTGCCCTTATCACTATATTTTTTGTCATCAAACCAAATCTTATTTTTTTTTATTTTTTTTTTATTAACGATTTAAACTTTATGTACAATTGTGTTACATGGACGGACTTAATGCAGCAAGGCATTCTCTACCAGGCAACCTTTGGGTTAAAAAAAACACACTGTGGTAGGTGTACGAGAAAATGGAATGAAATAATATATTTAATACTAATAAATATAATACTAATATATAATAATACTAATAAAATACACATATAAGCTAAAATGACAAACTAATAGATACGGTGCTTTATAATATTCTTTCTGAATAAGAGAGCTCATAATAATTATGACGAAGACCAAACTAAGAATAACAGCCCCTTAAGTAGTGATTTTTAATATTGCGCTTAAAAGAAAATTTTGATTCAGTCTTCTTGATGTCAAGGGGTAGCAAATTCCAGAGTTTAATAGTAGAAATAGCGTGAGAATTAGATAGAAACCCGGTGCGGTGAGAAGGAATGTGAAGAAGTAAATTTTTGTTCTTTATCTATTAGAACAACAGCTT
The DNA here is from genome assembly GCA_943138885.2 of Tholera decimalis. Taxonomy (NCBI): domain Eukaryota; kingdom Metazoa; phylum Arthropoda; class Insecta; order Lepidoptera; family Noctuidae; genus Tholera; species Tholera decimalis. The sequence continues at coordinate 15,818,016 of OW964570.2, forward strand.
ACTAATCGTCGCTTTCTCTCAGCTCTGTCTGGGTCAGATTCCAGTCTAACTAGATCGAGCTGAGTATTTGTGTATTACGTGAAGCGAATGCCTATCGTACCTCCACATCCCAGTAGCTGGGTAACACGTTACCCCCCCTTGCCAAGACTACTGTCAGATTTTCTGGCTTCTGACTATCTGTAACAACTCCCTCCAAACCTTCCCATGGCCCAGCCAACCGAAGTTATATGGGCCAAATCGCGGGGTGCCTGCGGACAAAGCACCCTTGGCAATCTTATTTTGTCCGTCCGCAGACGCTTTGTGATCCCTACAAGTTAGCCGTGTGTCCCCTTGTACTTTCTCCCATCTGGGCAAGTAACATGCGTCAACACAGCCTTCGTCGTCGTCGCCGTCGTCGTCGCCGTCATCGTCGCTAGGCTCCCTCGTCGGCAACGACTGTCAAAGATGTACAAATGTTAGCCAAGACCAACGGTTTATTGCTTTTCGAGGCACAGAATCGCAATTTATTAAGACGCTCACCCATCCACGGACCGGCATCAGCAAGTGTTGCTGAACTTTGAAGATCAACCCGTTATTAACCGACTTCTGAAAAAGGAGGAGGTTCTCAATTCGGATGTTTGTTTGTTTTTTTTTTTATGTTTGTTCGGGCATAACTCCGTCGCTTGCTAACCGATTTGAAAAAATATTTTTTTGTTGGAAAGGGTATACTTCCCAAATGGTCCCATCAAAATTTTATCGAAATCGAACAAGCCGTTTCTGAAAAATCAACAAAAGTCTAAAAAAGATATTTACATTGATGATCTTTTCGTTTACTCTGCATTGTGTTTTTTGTTCGCGCGTTTTTAGTTTTTTGTAGTTGACATTTTGGCTTTTATAACTAGATTAATTACAAATTGACCCACTAAAAAGCGCCAAAATAAAACTTTTTTGCAAAAAAATAAAACCGACTTCCATATCAAAACACTACAAAGCCAAAAATAATTTTAATTTCGGAAGGCGGTGTGAAAAAAAAAGAAAATACAAAACCAATACCACCGACTACCGAAATTAAAATTATTTTTGGCTTTGTAGTGTTTTGATATGGAAGTCGGTTTTATTTTTTTGCAAAAAAGTTTTTTAGCCACCAGTTCCTCAGAACAACAGTCTACTATGCTATTTAAAAGTTCAACCAAACAAATTTATGACATAACCAATAAAAATCATACAATCCAAAATCCAAACCAAGTCAGTGTGATTGAGATCAATCATCACGGCGCATTCGTGATGCGAAGGCGTGCTCAATTCGCATTATATAACTAATCTTCACACGAAACGATAGCATCGGTGTATTACACAACCGTATCGCTTTAATTACATATTGTTCTACTGCGCTTCTTTACTATTAGACGAGCAATGATTGATGGTTATAAAGAAAGAAAGACAAATGATAGATCGATAAAAGAAAAATAAAATATCACTGAGAGTTTGAACGATCAGTTTGTCGAATGATAATAGAGTACAAAGTTGATAAGAATAAAATCTAGTCATGTAAAAAGTTTTTTAGAGCTAATTGGGTTTTGAAAAGACATCGGAAGGCATTGTTCAGCTATCTATTAACTCTAGTCTCCGAAAAACTGATGTCGCTTAGTTAGGGAACCACAGAACAGAAAATCTATTCCGTGTAGGGAACCACTGATATCCTAATTTGCTAAATATTGCTATGTTGCAGACAACAATGTACATGTACTCAATATGTAAATTATAGCAAAATTATAAGCAGCTATACTATACTAAGTACTGTTTCTTCTGTAAAACATGTGTAAAATTATTTTTGTTCCAAATAAATGTTTATATTATGTTAAAAAAAAATTAGGTTGAGATATTACTGTAATAGGTTTTAATAAATTTTATTCTAGTTTTTAAATTCCTATCTGTTGATAAGACAGATAGCAATAGATTATAAACAAATAATATAGCAAAAAGTCGAAGATGCTCAATTTCTTAGGCATTGGTGAGTGGTCACGAAAACTCTAATTTTTTTATCGCCGTTTGGCCATAAAGAATTAAGAATTTTCAACAAATATAGAATAGGCTAGCAAAGATAAAGTCTTCCGCACGTTTCTTGATGTGCGTCCACCATACACGAAATTCGGTAGCGTAGGTACCTGTAGTGTTTTAGCCACAGACCATATAAACACAATTTTTGCTCACACGAGCGTTATCAAAGATAGCTGAGTTGAGCCAAATTATAGAGTTAGATAAACAGGTGGTCCGTCCTGTCCTTATTTTATATGTCAACTAAAGCGTCAATAGGATGTCGGACTTGTGATCGAGAGGTGGTGGGTTTAAACCCCAACCATTACACTATCCCACTTGAGACTTCATTAACAAAACACATTCTTGCCTTACCCGTATAAAACTGCTCAACGAATTTTGATGAAACTTTACTGTAATACAGCTTTCATTTTAAAACACATACCTAGATTATCTATACTAATAATAGGTCTTACCCATCTTATTGGAGATTCTATAACAAGCATTTTAAGGTTTGATTGTCTGTGGATTGGCGCGAAATTCAATATTCAAATAAATTTTATTCGAAAGCCGTGTTAATTGAATTTCGAATTCAGTCATTTGTTTTTAGATTTTTGTTTTTGTTATATTCTGGTAGTTTTTGGCCCCATGGAACTGAAAATTTAATTCGTTTCGAACCCCACCCTTACACTATTGCCGTGAACCCAGACACAAGCATATTTAGCTTAGTTCGAGGGGTTAACAAGATTGCCAGTAATGTGAATTCTACCCACATTGCTAATTTATAATAGCTTCTGCCGGCTTTGTTCGCTGTAAACGTATTTTTTCACCAAAAAAAGTAGTGTGTTACTCCACTTAGACGTGAAAGAAGGACAAAACAAACACACTTATGCATTACTTGTGACTAGATATTATTGAACATAAAAAGTTTAGCAAATAATTAGCCAGGAAGTACTTTACATAATTATTTGCAGTCGATTAAGGAGTATTTACATTATGGCTTGACACGCGTGATTTAATAAAATAAACATTATTATTCTTAGAAGTTTTTCAGGAAAACTATGAATATGATAACAGAATAATGACTAATATGTTCTTCAAGAAGGTTTTATACTAATCGCGATAACTAAGGTAGTAGTTAGCGATTCATACAACAGTTTCTATAATCAAATCTAGTGATGCTATTCGCCGTTAATATTATTGGTGCAAACCGTTAAAAATTATGAAGGTATTTATTTTATTATTTATGTGCACACAGTACAATACATTAAGATAAGCATAATTATAATATCTAATAATCATAATAATATTTTTTTCGGGAGAAAAATCATCAAAGTATGTATGTTTCCTTCGGCTCTGGGTAAAGGAGAAGAGAGTGTCAGACTTCTACTGACTAAAAACGCTACCTGTTCCTTCAGTTACCATTGCGTTCCGGGGCCACGGTATCGCGTTAGTACATTTCCGCAACCCCAGGCTCGTATAACTTTAACTAGCCCAAATATCAATTTCCAGCCAAACCTCATACAAATGTAATTCAACTCACATAATTCGTGGGAGCCTCGTACAATTTCGTAATTCATTCATTACGATTACTTCCTTGAGCTGGAAATCAAAAACCGCGACCCACATGCGGCGGTCAGCTTTCTTAACCACTGACCGTAAATGTAGAAAACACATAGCGATGAGATTATTTAGCTTAGGATTCGTAGTCAGTTATCATTGCTGGCTAGACTAAGCATAACATAAACATAATGAGCTCATCATGTTCTCACTGCTGGAAAAGCTTTTTATTCTTGATTGTGTGTTTTTCTGTAAGCACGACATTGACAGGGACTTTCTGCGAGGAATACGGGTCTATCTAGATGTGGTAGGTCACAAATTTCGCCTTCCTCCGAGTGTATGTGCATGTCATTCAACCGTAATGACGAAGAAATCAATATTCCGCAACCAGTTTCAGAGTCAACAGGAGTAAGCCCTTCAGAGCTTTATTTAATCATTAAAACATAAATCGTACAAGGGCGGACTTAATGCCTTAGGCATTCTCTACAGGTCAACCTTGGGTGGTAATGAGATATATGTAGAACGGGGGTTAATGAAAACAAAAGGAAGAGTGAACAAAATCAAAAGTATAAGAAGGACAGAGTAAGAAAAGACTTGGAGGAAATTGACAGAATTGGAGAAGCGCAGACTTTTAACGTATGAAGAACATAGAAATTGAAATTGAGAAATAAGATTCGTTTACAATAAACTTTTGGCGTCTAATATTATTAAATCTGTCTGCAATAAACTCAGAGTCTTACGATATAGACCCAACTAATCCATTTATCGTGTTTTTATCGCACACAAAAAGGTTTGTTTATGATTTTGTTCTTTTACAAAAAGGAGGTCAAAAGGGTATCGGGCCGACTTGGTTGGAAAAAGGATAAAATCAAAGTGTCCCCACTATCTTTTACATTAAAACGTGAACCGAAAGAATAAATTTACAACTATGAAGGTTAAATTATCTCTGTAGTGTATTTTCACGAGTGACGTAACAACTGAGAGCCGTGTAATTCATCGGTAGATCTCCCGTTTGTCATTTTTTTAAATAAATTTTATGACATTTTTTTTCCAAGAATTAAATAATTTTCACCCTTAATTTCATTCTGTTTTCAAAACGAAACTGTCATAAAATACGTCCATAAGCTAGTCCTCTTGTTAATTCTAAAACAATTAATATTTTTCTATTTAAATTAGTATTTAAATATTTTATTTCAGTGCTATTCACCCTGTGAGGCATGGATACGAAGTAAATGAGCAATTATAACTTTAATAATCACCTAACCATCGTAAAAGCAATCAAGGGCGCTTGGGGCTCGCTATAAAAACTGGAAATCTTGTTTAGTTTACGGCTTAAGAATAGGATGGTAGCAGCCCTAACTTTGGAAAAAAATATTTTTACCATCTGACCGGACGAGAGCTTCTTGTCAAGAAAATTACAGAAAATATTCACTAGTTTTTTATAGAATAGAATCGGGTGTTACTTTTCGAAATTACATGACTTAATATCTTTCGTTTAAATAAAAAAAAAAATGAAAGAAAGCGGTATATCATAATAGGTACTTCACTTGCATTTGGAATGTAAAAAAAATAGGTAAAGCCGTTACGCTCTGTTATGCAAAGATTTCTAGACCAGAATAACAGAACCACCAAAACTCCATTTACTTTTCAAATTCCGAACACTAATTCGGCCAGCACTAAAATTTCAAGTCATTAATCTATGGTTTATTTTAAACTGCATTTAATAGGTACACTGGTGTGTTAATGATTATGAAGGTCGTATTTTTACTTTTGTTTGTCTATGTTTTTAAAGTTATTTAGAGTGATACATGTTGTGTGTAAATATTAAATTAGTACCTTATGTGAGGTCGACAGCGTACTCTAAGGTTATAAGTTTTTGTGGTATTGACGAAATTAGAGGACATCGACATATGGTCTTGATCTTAGTCACTTAACTAAGACATGTTCGTTTGGTCCGAAGTCTAGATTCATTTTCAAGAAGGTTTTGGTCTTGAGGTTCTCAGTTCGGCTTGAACATTTTTTTTAATGTATGTTACCTCATAACTTGAAGATGGCTGGACCGATTTAGAAAATTCTTTTTTTGTTTGAGGGGTTATACTTTCTAGTCGGTCCCATTGGAAAGCTTGTGAAATCGAAGGAACTCTTCAAATATTATAGGCACACTAGGCACACCTATAGCGATTTGGGTATTTTTCATAGTAACTTGTGCAGTTGCTCTCGGAAAGCACCATTTGGTGAAGTGGAACTGATGACCACAGATGGCTACTAAAATAACTCAATAATAAGTATTTCATTGGTTGCGATTCGATTACTTGGATATGGTTGTAAAATACTTTATGCTCGTCACAATGTATATGGTGATGAGGAGGTGATGGTGAAGTACCAGGAGTACTCCTCAAAAATTAACAACTCGGCATAGGGAAAAGAAATATTTTACAAAAGGTGATAAGAAGGTGATATTTAGGCTTTTGTAACTAGGTAAATTACGAACCGACCCACCAAAAAGCGAGAAAAAGACTTTTAAAAAAAAATAAAACGGACTTCCCAAAAAAACACTGCAAAGGTAAAAATAACTTTAATTTCGGAAGGCGGTGTCAAAACCGAAAATATGTACAAAACTAAAGACACCGACTACACCGAACTTTGACATATAAGAAGGGTGACCCCTTCTTATATGTCAAAGTTTATCAGGTTTCCTGTCTAAAGTTGACTGTGAAAAAAATACCCACATATTTAAAGTAAGATAAATAAGTAAAAAAATCTGTTTTTGTATATTTTTACGTAGTATTCTAATACGTATGTATGATTCATATGTCAAAAATATCATCCACTAAGGTAAACATCAAGCAAGAGACAATCAATACCTTTTTTAATTTTATTCATGTCACGATTTCGCACTTATAACAAGTCTCAGAAACTTCAAGGACAGATAATAACATTTAAGGTCTTTGGCCTACCTGGGCAGTGTCACTGGCCATATTCTTAAACCATAGAAAGGTACCACCATACATTCTATATTTAAAAACCAGTCACAGTTCAACTGATTTAATTCGACTTTTTCGCTCATAATATGAACAAACCATGAAATAGTGCTGTAACTATATTAGTTTATAGTCGATTTTTGTTAATATATAAATCGATTAAATTAAAAAGGAATATTTTACTTTTATTATATTTGTTTTAGAAAAATCACAATTATAATACCAAACTAACACATTTAATTCAGAATGAATTGAGTTCCTGCCAACAAAATAGTAAACTAAAAAAGCTATAACTTTATTCAAAACTAAAGCCTAACTACTACTTTTAAAATCCAGTATAAGAAGACCTCTGAAATACTTTAAGATGAATCATTTTTACATTAAATATTGGTAAAGGCGAGCTCAAAGTTTTATTTGTCTGTTTATCTAGTGTTTGTTTGTAAACCACTTCTTTACAGGCAGAGTCAATACTTCATTACTAATGTAAATAGTAACTTCCATAAATAGTTCGGGAATAAAAACTGCATATGAATCATAGCTTACTACAAAAAAAAACTATAGAGTGGTCATTTTAAAATACTAATAATGATAAAACGAGAATCGAAATAAAACAGGCGTGCATCATAGGTAGATTAGGATAATCATTACCAAATTCAATAAACCTTAACATTTTAAATATCGTATGCTCTTTTTTGCCTAAAATATCTACTGTTATAGAATCATCTTCCCTTCTGCCTTTTACTACGGCTTCGGTACACGAAGGGCTTATGATGGAGCACGGATGGGTTTTAGTCAGTAAAAGTATGACACACCCTCCCGCTTCGCTATGAACGGGAGGCAGTTATAGTAATTTCCCATCCTTAAAAAAAATCCTATTCACTTGGGGTCGGCACAACACGTTTTCTTCTCACGTCACAGCATCATTTTGTCCTTTTTCAACTGACGACAAAAAGAGGAGGTTATCAATTCGACGCGTATATATATATATATATTTTTAATGTATGATCATCGAGTACTCGAAGACGGCGAACCGATTTGGAAAATTCTTTTTTTGTTCGAATGGTTATACTTTGAAATTGGTATCATTATCACCAAAGTCAGAATCTGATGATGGGATCCTGGAGAAATCGAGGGAACTCTTCAAATATTATAGGCACACCTATAGCGTTTTGGGTATTTCTTATAGTACCTTGAGCAGTTGCTTCCGAAAAGTACCATTTGGGGAAGTGGAACTGATGATGAAGACCACAGATGGCCACCGAAACTACTCAATAATAAGTATTGAGTGGATTGCGATTCGATTACTTGAATATGGATGTTAAGCACTTTATGCTCGTCATAATGCATATGGTGATGTAGAGCTGATGGTGAAGTACTAGGAGAACTCCTCAACAATTAACGGCCCATGATTCTGCTCCGACGCTCGCCCGCGACAGTCGTGCCGCTCCGCGCTCTCGATCGTTCCGTGCCTGAGTCATCGCTCCGTTCGTCACGCCCGCCGTGACGTCACTCGTAGTCGCCGACTACGACGCCTGGTCCGGATCCGCCTTTTTCGAGGCGGTGAAGGATATCGTGCTTCTCTAACAGAGATTGTCAAAACAATTTGGTTTGGCCCCTTCAGGGTAAAACCACAGTTTCGTGGTCCTTGGTTGGAAACCTCACGGTGTCAACAATACCAAGGGGGTGCTGACCCGACGCACCCGCTGATCCCCTTCAGGGTGAAGCAGTCAATTGGAGTCGAGTGCTAGGTTTTGGCCTTGGGGGATCTCCTAGTCAAACCTAGTTACTGAGTTCTCTTCACAGCATACACACCTAGTGTCGGTTGGGTGTATCTACCCCTTCGCACTAGACCCAATAGGGCCCGGTACGCACATTGAGATTGGCGACCGGATTACAAGCTTAGGGCACACCATTAGGCACACACCTCCCTGCTATCCCCGCAGGGAGCGAACTCACCTCCGGGTCATTCCCGCCCGGAGGGTTAGGCAAATAGGGCCCCTCAGGCCACATCAGACGGCAACACAGCTACCGAGTTTGTCTGGGTTTCTCTTCTCGGTAGCGAAGTGTTAGGAGAAACTCCGGGGCAGGGCTCTTTGGGGACCGTCTGCTCGGGGAGCTCACGTTTGACGTGTCTCCTCGAGGCGCCTATGTTAGGGTTAGGAGATTAGGATGCCCACCTCTGTCGCCTCCAATATGGAGGACAGGATTGAGGATCTCGTGTCCAAAGTAGATTCCCTAACGGTTCGCTTAAATAGAACAACCGATATATTAGGAAAGATCCTATTTGAAAACCCCGCCCTACAAAGGAAATATGAGGAGGAGATTGACTCCTTACCCCCCGCGGTGTTTCCCTCCCCACAGCCAGATTTAGGTCCCACCCCCGCGCCCAACGCAGATAGGTCCCCCTCCCCCCCAGACGTCGAAATGGACTCTGAGGAGGAGGAACAAGAAAAAGAGGGCTCGGAAGGCGAGCGCTCGGAGCGCGCAGAGAGCATACACTCTGAGCGCTCGGAGCGAGCGGAGTCCGAGCACTCCTCCGACCAAACCTCTTCCTCCGACGAGTTTATCCTCGTCGAGGGAAAGAGGAAGAAGAGGTCGCAGGCCTCGTCCTCCACTCAGGCCCCTAAGGCCAAGAAACTCTCCCCTCCCGAGCCAGCACGCTTAGTGCAGAGCCAGCCCTCCTCTTCCTCGGCCACTAGGCCCAGCCCTACCCAAACCCCAGTCGTCAGCGCCTCAGTGCGCAAGACCATCCCTCCCCCACCCATCTTCATCCATGACAAGGGGGCTTGGACAAACGTGTCCAAAGCGTGTGGCGAGCAACGCATCGCCTACACGAATGCCCGCGCCGTTCAGAACGGCATAAAAGTAGGGTTAGCGACAGCTAACGACCACCGCGCGCTTTCGAAGCTACTCAAGGCTCGAAATATCCCCCACCACACTTATACGCTCCATGAGAGCAAGCCCGTTCGGGTGGTCCTCTGCCGGATCCCCAGTGAGATCCCCACCACCGAGATCGTCTGCGACTTAGAGTCACAGAACATCCCGGTGATTGAGGTGCACCGTATGCACGGCAGAGGTGGCAGGGCGTCTAACAACGTCCTCGTCATCTGCCACCCCGTCTCCGAAGGTCCCCACCCCATCTTTGCGCTGAAGACTGTATGCAGTCTTTCAGGAATTCTAATTGAGAAGCCACACAAAAGTGGCACGGTAGGCCAATGCCACCGTTGCCAGTTATACGGCCACGCGCAACGGAATTGCTTCGGCAAACCCCGGTGCGTAAAGTGCCTGGGCGATCACGGCACCGCGGAGTGCAGTCGCCCAAAAGATAGGTCCCAGTGCCCAGACCCGCCCAGCTGCGTGCTGTGCGGGCAATCCGGCCACCCCGCCAACTACCGAGGCTGTCCGAAAGCCCCGAAAACCTCCGCCCCTAAACTGGCAACGCGCGCTAGCGCACGCCAGGGACGAGAGTGTCCTACACTCTCGTCTGAGCTCCCCCAGACCCTCAGTCCCCAGCGTCCAACTCCTTGGACGGCGGCGAATCACGCCCAAAACTTCCCGGCACTAAGGCCGAAAGTCCCTGGGCTGATGGATCAACCCATCATGCCCTCCGCTCCGGTTGTTGTGGCTTCTCAGCCCCCACCTCCTCCCCAGTCACTCCCTCGCTCGGTAGAGCCGGAACTCGATGCGTTCCTCATCCTTGGAAATACCTTCAGTTTCTTCCAGTCCCCCCGCGCCATCCAAATGGCAAAGGAGGTCGTGGCCTGCACTAGCATCAACTCCCTGATTCGGGTATACCATCAGTATCCCGATGTCAAAAGTCATTTTGATAACCTTTTTAAACAGCCATAATGTATAACACGGCTAGTAAGAGATTAAAGCCCCGATCCCTAAAGCTAGGTTACTTCAATGCCAATGGCATCACCAATCAACGGGACGAGATCGCGACTTTCCTTCGCGATCATAGTCTTGACATCCTTCTGGTCCAAGAGACCTTCCTCAAACCCCACCTTAGGGATCCCAAGGTAGCCAACTACCGGCTAGTTAGGAACGATAGGACTAGATGCCACAGAGGTGGCACTCTAATATATTATAGGAACTCCCTGCACTGCATCCCTATGGATCCGCCGCCCCTTGCCCACTTAGAGGTATCCGTTTGCCGGCTAGGCATGACGGGCCATCCCTCTATCACAATAGTATCCGCGTATCTCCCACCGCACAGCGACGTAGATTCAAATTCTTCGATAAACGCCTCACTACGAAGCGACCTTACAGCCCTTCTTGACATGAGTGACTCCGTCCTTATAGCGGGGGATCTCAATGCCAAACATCCCGCATGGTGTAGTCGTATTACCAACCCCCGTGGGAAGGTACTATACGACCTTTGCACACCTCTCCACATAGATATCATAGGTCCTATGCGGCCTACTCACTATCCGTTCGAGCCATCCCACTTGCCCGACGTACTCGACATTGCCCTCCTGAAGAATGTGAACTTACGTTTGCACTCTTTAGAGACGGTAGACGAACTTGACTCTGACCATAGACCGGTGATCTTGGAGTTAACTCCGAGATCGGGTCCCTATGACCCTAACCGCCCCCCTCCCACACAGGTGATCACTGACTGGAGGAAAGTAGGCGAATTGCTGAAATCCAACACGTCTCCTCACCTGGACAAGATCCCCGACCACATCCAGTCCGCCGCCGACACGACGGCTGCGATCGACTCACTCACGGAGCACGTGCAATCTGTCTTGAACGACTGTTCAAAGGAGATTCCGGTGTCAGAGCACTGGCGCCGGAAACTCCCGGACGATGTACGGGCCCTGCTGACTGAGAAGAACGCAGCAGTCCGTGCCTACAGAGCTTTCCCCTGCCAGAATAACAAAACTTTCATGCGGTACTTACAGCGCAAAGTAAGTAACAGCATCAGAGAGTGGCGTGAAGCCGGCTGGGACAAGACCCTGAGCGAACTGGAACCCACCCACCATGCCTTCTGGCAACTTCAGCGGAAAATGCGCGCCACTGAGGTTGCCTCAATGCCTCCCCTTATCCGCCCGGACAAAAGCATTGCCTTCGATGACGAAGACAAAGCCGAATGCCTAGCCGACAGCCTGGAGGCACAGTGCTCTCCCAGCTCCCAACCAGTCGACCCAGCCCACCTTGCCCACGTGGATGCTGAGGTCGAACGTAGATCTGCCCTACCCCCAGTCGAGGACCCTGATGCTCCCCTCCCCCCCGTCACGGAAGACGAGGTGGAGGAGATCATCAAGAAACTCAAACCTAGGAAAGCTCCCGGGACTGACAGACTGACCACTAGGGCACTTAAACTCCTCCCACGTACGATCTTAGTCCTACTGACTGCCATCTTCAATGGCGCCTTGTCCAACAACTTGTTTCCACAAGCTTGGAAAGAGGCTATAGTGATAGGTATCCCAAAACCCAAAAAGCCCAAGAACCTCCCGACTAGCTATAGACCCATTAGTCTGCTCAGCGCCCTCGGCAAGGTCTACGAGCGGATTATTCTTAATCGGCTCAAAGACTTTGTCGAGGCCAAGAGCCTAATCCCTAACGAACAGTTTGGCTTTAGAGCCCATCATTCCAGTGTCCACCAAGCCCACCGCATCGTAGAGCACATTAGCGGCCGTTTTCAACGCGGTCTGGTGACGGGGGCCCTATTCTTTGATATAGCAAAGGCTTTCGACAAAGTCTGGCACAATGGCTTAATTTATAAGCTTTACCAACTAGGTGTGCCGGACCGTCTCGTGCTCATCATTCGAGACTTCCTGTCAAACCGCTCCTTCAGATATCGTATCGAAGGAGCGCTTTCCACTCCCCGCCCTATCAGAGCCGGCGTCCCTCAGGGCGCCGTGCTCTCCCCCCCACTCTTCACGCTATTCACTAGCGATATCCCCAAAAAGCCCCCAGTAGAGTTATCCCTGTTTGCCGACGACACGGCCATCTACTACTCGGGACATAATCCCGTTAGCATCGCTCATACCCTCCAGACCTCAGCCAACGCACTAGGCGATTGGTTTAGGAAATGGAGGATTGAGGTAAATCCCGACAAAAGTCAAGCAGTCCTGTTTCGCAGGGCTCGCCAGCATAAAAAGTTCACCCCCCCACGCCCGATCACTATGTTCGGCAAGCCAATCCCTTGGGAGAAGCGAGCCAAATACTTAGGTGTGATCCTCGACCAGTTCCTGAATTTCAGTGAGCACATAAAGTCGGTTCGCTCGCGAGCCGCTTTCGCTCTCGGTAGGCTCCACGCCCTGCTGAATAAACACAGCAAGCTCTCCCTTAAATGTAAAATCCGAATATACACGACATGCATACGTCCTATCATGACGTATGCCTGTCCGGTGTTTGCCCATGCCAGTCCCAATCAGATCCATAGGATGCAAGTCATTCAGAACCGTTTTCTCCGAAAGGCCACGGGCGCGCCCTGGTTCTGTAGGAACGAGGATCTCCACGTAGACCTCAAACTCCCGACCATAAAGCAAGTGTTGAAACGCATGTCAGTGCGTTACTTCACCTCTGCTGAGACCCACACTAACCCCCTGATCGTATCGGCCGCCCGATACAGACCCTCCAAGATTTCTCGGGTTCGTCGCCCGCGTAACATCCTAGACGAGCCTGATGACCCCACCACCATCCGACAAGAGAGCAGTAGGGAAACCAGCACTCTTAGAAGACACAGATACAGAACGCGTTCCTTATTCCGGCCTCGCCGACGAGGCCCATCGCGACGTCCGCGTACTTGTAATGAAAATCCTCCCCGACCTTTGCCAAACGAGCCAGCCCGCGATGCTGAGCCAGCAGCAATAAATACTCCCGTAAATAATATGACCCAGCCTGTCCCTTTGCTGCCCTCCCAAAATGACCCCGCTATGCCGAGGCCCGTACTCCACAGGGAGTGCCCTTAGCGTGCGGTCATTAGTTTTTAAGTATATTTTAGTTTGTAAGCCCTGGCTGGGGGCCTTTAATTTATTAGAGGTCACCACAGGAAAGTCCGGTTAAGTAGACTCACAGCCTTAGTGTGCTGATCTACAAGTGGCCCTACCTAAAAAAAAAAAAAAAAAAAAAAAAAAAAAAAAAAAATTAACGGCCCAGCATTGGCAAAAGCAATGTTTGTAATAGTTTATAAGTAGTTGACATTTAGGCTCTTGTAACTAGGTAAATTAAAAATCATCCAACTAAAAAGAGTGAAATAAAAACTTTTTACCAAAAAATTAAACTCCCAAAAAACACTGCAAAGTCAAAAATAACTTTAATTTTGGAAGTCGGTGCCAAAAACGAAAAATTTTTTTTTGGTAAAAAGTTTTTTCTGTCACATCATTCCTCCCATTACCAATCTATTTTTTTTGCCTTCCTCTATCTACATCTTCCATAGAATACCATAATTTTATTTATTTAACTCTAATTCTGCTCGTATACACATCTGTTAATATACGTTAACACTATTTAAGTTACACATCTTACAACACATGTTTTCCCGAGACATAATTGAAGAAAATCTTTCATTCGTGAGTAGTGGTATTTTCTCTCAAATCAAGTGGATAAACGTGAACATCCTGTATAACTCCCCGGACGACTTTCGACGTGGGCATTAAATACAGGACGTCCAATGACGAGACGATAATTGTGATAGAAACGTGTTAGAACACCGTCGTACGAACGGTGTTCAACGAGCCTTTTTGCGCCAGAAATGTGCGTGGCACGGCATTGTTCGAAAGAGTTATCGCGGCCTCGGAACACGAAAGGCATATGAAAGAACACTGATAGGTTTTAGTCAGTAAAAAAAATCAGTTGTCTGTAAAGTCGGTTTATTGATGATAGTTGAACGTGACAACGTCATAAGAAAATACTGATGGAATGGTTGCATTTTTCAAAAGAAAATTTTAATTTTACATCACTATTACTGCACTTCATGACAATGGAAGAATCCCTATACAGTGACGTCATCTCTTAACGTTTTATGATAGCCTAGTACTTGACTCGTTGAGTCATACATAAATGTCAACTTGTGGATCCAATTTGATTTGCTTTGGAACGCCTCAGAGCGATGGAACGCCTCAGAGCGATGGAACGCCTCAGAGCGAGGTAACGCCGCATGAGTCATGTATTTTCGTGTGTGCAGCCAGCTTCATCGAACTATAAGACGTTGTCACGTCAAAATCTGACACACCCTCACGCTTCGCCCAGATTGGAACACAGTTATTGGATGTTTACCCCTCTTTTAAAAAAGGTATGCATTGCGAGGATGTGTAGCGACGCTGTGTAAGCGACTTACTTCAAAGCTCTCATCATCATCTACTATGTCTCTTTTCCTGACTATGTTAAGGTTCCAGTATCACCAGATACAGTACTCACCAGAGTACTAGTGCTTAACATGGAGTGACTGCCTATTTGATAAGACTAGTGTCAGATTTCCTGTAACGACTGCCAAAGATGTAAAAATGGCAGCAGGGACTTGGACTTGGACCAGGGCTTGACGTGCTTTCATGGAGAAATTTCAATATGTTAAGATGATTACTCAGACGTCAGCATCAACCCATGTGGCTGTTACTATTTAGCCATAAGTTTTATACACACTGCAAAGCTATGCGGAGAGTTTATGCGTGACAAAGATTGCATAGTGAAATTATTTAAGACTAGCTTTTGCCCGCGACTTCGTTCGCGTGGGAGGGTTTGCCCGCGTAAATTCCCGATCCCGAGGGAATTCCGGGATAAAAAGTAGCCCATGTGTTATTCCAGGATGTCTACTATCTACTTACCATATTTCATTGAGATCCGTTCAGTAGTTTTTGCGTGAAAGAGTAACAAACATCCATCCATCCTCACAAACTTTCACATTTATAATATTAGTGAGATGTGTAGGCATGTCATTGGGCACACTTTCCTCGCATGCATCCCTTGGTCACATCTCTAGTTATTTTTTCTACCGGCGCTGCGCTTAACGAGGATAGTACAATAAAGTGATCTCACTTGTGAACGCTTTCCTCGCTCACCGCCATCTCAGGTAGAAAAGCACCCTAAAACGGATGTTGCAATGTCTCTATTAACATTTCCCTTCGATAGTTTGCGTTGAGTCATTAACGTTGTACAATATGTACAAGCAACATACATAAGGTTTCAACTAGATACCAATGCTGCCATTGCTTACACCTGCAAGGAATATACGGTTATACGCATGACGAAGATTAAAATAGAATAAAAAATAGATCCATCTTCTTTTCATCATTAGCTTAGCCTTTACTCAACTGTTTTGGGTCCAGTCTAACTGGATATGACTGACTGCCAATCTGACCTCCACAACCCAGTAACTGAGTAGCACGGTTCGCCATGGCAACACATTTTTTTTTCCGGGGTTCCCACCCAGAAAAAAAAATTACGAGACTTCTACTGACTAAAAACCCACCCTGTTCCTTCAACTGCCCTTAAGTTCCGAGGCTACGGTATCTTGTTAGTACATTTCTACAACCCCGGCAGGCAATAGCCTTATGAGGCCTCGTCGTTGGTGATGACAGCTCTTTGAGGCGCGCGTGGAACACGACGCGCCGCCGATCCGGGCCTGGTCCTTACCGGACGGTGAGCGACCCCTGCTCGCCGTCCGTAAGCCCGCGCCTACGGTGGCCGGAGATCGACCCGCGATCTCCGACGCCCAGAGCGTCTTCCGCAGCGACTGGAGCGTGAGGAAGAGTTGCCTCTCCCTCGCGCGTTCGGCCTCCTCTTTCGCAAGCATGACTGCTTCGCAGAAGGAGGCGACTGCATCCCATTCCTTCTCGCTCCGCACCATGGTCTGAAACAAGGCCGGGCGCGAAAGGTCACCACTGTCGATCGCCTCCACAACACACGGCGGTGCTCCGTCGAAGTAGGGCACACTTCCACTGTATTATCCACCGTGTCCTCCGGATGGTCCTCACAATGAGGACACCCGGGCGTATCCTCCCGCTGTATCCGAAATAGGTACCTCCCGATACAGCCATGTCCAGTCACTACCTGCATTAGGTGGCAGACAAGGACGCCATGGCGTCTCTCCAGCCACTCCTCAAAGAGAGACTTATCGCCGCGATTGCGGCGTGCCCAGACATGGCAGACTGATTTCAGATATGCTGGCTTCTAACTACCCGTACGACTGTCGAAGATACAAAGAATAGCCGGGACCAATGACCGGAGGTATCTCAATATGTTTAAATGGTCACCCCCCATCCATGAACCGTCCTCGGTAGCGATGCTTAACCTAAGATTGACCCATGCGGCAATTATTATTTAGCCACGAGCTCCTCTTAATCCATCTTTTCTTTTTCATCATGTTCTAAAGAGAAAAAAATACATGTAAAAGGGCAAAAAGATGCTGATGTTCAATCGTCGTAATTGAAAATTTTCTTTTGTAAATAAATGATTGATGACCATAAGTATATATGTAAATGGTAGGTAATGGTTGTCGTTTGCCATTCAGTTGTAATTATATCTACAAGCCGCCAGGTGCAAAATTAACATCCTATTGTATATTAGATTATAAAATCATAGAAAAAACTTTACCCAAAAGGATAAAAAAACATCAAACTATGGATTAATCGTCATCAATAAATCATTACTTTAATAAGAATAGTGAGTTATCCCTCGTATCTTATCTTTATAAAATATTAAAAACACTATTATTCATCGGATATTTGGATTTATTTTGAAAACAAAATATTTGTGACCCCAAAGACATTGTACAATGACAGCAAAAGTTATTCAACTAACAACTGTCCAACAAGTTTACTTACATATCACTTATACCTTATCCATGATTTCATACATACTTATATTTTAAACTAGCTGACCCGCCGAACTTCGTACCGCCATATTTTTTTTTTTATCCATATTTACTCACCTTTTATACATTCTCTGTATTAGAGGGAACACAATACAAAAAGAATCGAGTTCTAGCGAGACTAACGAACAGCAATTGATTTTTATATAGGTATTAAGATATGAACTAACCATGTCAGCCTGTCTGTTTGCTAATTCTATACATCTTAACGGAAGTCAGGTAGAGCAATTCCTGAATTAGGAGAAATGACTTACTGTACTGGGAGTAAGTTTCTTTGGAATAATTTCCAACATTAACACGGGCAAAACCGCAGGCAGAAGTAAGTTTAAAATATTCTCACATTAAAATAAATAATAATAGTAAAATATGACTAAAAGCATTCGGAAGTAAGTATCAACCGGTTGACCATCGCAAGTTACAGGCACGAGAATCGATTCACGTTATCGATACAATTGATTTCCGATTACCGATTCAATCGAATAATGTTGACATGGTGATTAAAATAGTTGATTAATTATTATTGATATGTCGTTTTGTTTGTATGAATGTGACATGATAGACCTTCACTGGTCTTCCTTGTACGGTAGCAAGAGGCGGGTCGTTTTTACTTGTTAATTATACGATAATGCTTAGTTGATAATGCCTATAACTTCAGAGACAACGTTCAAAACTTTATCTCAGACACGGTTCTCATAATATTTGACCAGTACAGATTGTACGGTCTTCAAAAGAGACTTTGACCTCTGAGTTTGTTATAGTGTTTCTTCTCAGGGTTATCAAGAAACACCGGCCTAATCTAGTCTAAAAAGGAGGGGTAAAATATTATTTAATAACCAATTATATATCATTAAACGATTCTTTTGTTTTATGTCGCCTGGGGCAATCGGATCAAAATCGGCTTTTCAAGTTCTCATGTAGATTCTCAAATGTTAAATTGCTTTAGGGAATTCCGGGTTAATGAACAGGTCTATAGGTCCTCAAATATTTGGCCAACATTCGTGTTTTAGAACGACTTAAAGGCGTTTACCTACCAGAGACTCATTGGGAGCCTTGGGACCTTTGTCTACCAGGAGCACTAATAGTTGGTATAAAAATGTTTCTACAGAAAACACAGAAATTATTTTCTACACCATGTTGTGTGTAAAACAACCGTTTATGGGCAGTGTGCAATACAATATCATAACATTAATAAGCAGAGACCTTAATTACCACAAACACGTTATACACATGACATTACCCAGTAATTCGACCAATTTCAAAGCGGAAATTGGCAACCAATGACCAACAACCAACATCACGCAACACCAATACACCAACATTGGTTACGAAAACATTTTTTAACCTTAAAACCTTCGGGTTTGATCTTGGACTGGATTAGAAACATTTTGTCATTGTAGTTCTCGTGTCACGTGGAAGTTAAGTAATTTTTGGCTGGTATACATAATTCATTGCAAAAAAAGGCTACGCACCTTATTCTAAAAGCCTTAAAGGTGTTTTTGCTTTAACATTCTCAATGGGCTTGAGTTTAAGTGTCTCGCTTAATTGCCAAAGCATGTGTGTGCATTTTTATTTTGTATACCATTACGTAAGTGTTCGCTCTTCTGTTTTAGTATTTGATAGCTTTGTCCGAGGCTGTACGGACGATGGGAGAGATAGGTGTGAAGTTCCGGGTTGGTTGGTTTTTATCTTTGAAAGTAATTCTTAGATCTTTTGAGGTTGGATGAAAACGAAGGCTTATTAATTTTAGGTATGGTATGTCTTTGAATCTGTGATCGGCCATTCTTGGGGTCTTCTTTAAGTAAGTTTTTTTTTAAAATGGGAATCCGCGCTTTTATTAAATATGTTTTCTTTTTATTTATTATATACTTTATTGTACACCTTACAATATATTTATGGATACCTACAAATAATAAATCTAGTGTACAATGGGCGGGCGATCTTATCGTAGGGCAATCTCTTACAGACAACCTTTGTACGGACAAAATTTAAAGGAAACACATTTAGGGCTGTCAGTGTACTACAACATCATAAATAATATTAGTTTTTATTGATATCTATTATATATTAAGTTAAATGGTCCCTTTCGGACATGATGGAGCTTCTTAGTATGTAGCTGAAGATCTACTCGAGTCAATCCTTAAATATGTTTTAAATTAAAAAAAAGGTTTTATTTTTTGCTTTAGGCAATATTTTACCATAGAGACACAAACAGTATGTAGGTAAACTCTTTTCACAAACGACCTTTTCGCTTGGCTGGCTGAAAGAGGCGGTTCTTTGTAGTGACTAGCAGACCAAGAAATTGTGTTACTAGTTCAAGGAGTGATCATGGATTTTGACAGACAGAGTTCAGTATAGCATAGCATTTTCAGCCATGCTAACACTATTGGGTAGAGAAGCTCTATGAGATCGACTGGGCTATAAGTTTAGTCGCATCGCAATGTCAACTTTAAGGCCAACTCCTTAAAGTTGACATTGCGATGCGTGCGCACATTGTGGTGCGCATACCGACATGCTTTCTGCCTCAGGCAATAAAAGAGAGCTTTTGGCCACAGGATGTGGTATTCCGCCGTTTTCGCGGACAAGTGGCACCGGAAAGCACAAAGACCTAATTGCAATTTAGTGATACTAACATAGTTCATACTTTTATTTACTAACACAATCGTTATTATATTATGTATACTTTAGGTTAAGGTATTTATCTATGGGGCTTTGTAACCTGCGAATAAATTATTTATTATTATTATGCGGGTTAGTAAATAGTCTTCGAATTTTTGTTCTAAGACTAGATGGTCTATGTTTACCTACTGGACAGAATTCTGCAATCGTTTTATGAGGACATGAAAGGAGGTTTTATTCATAATCAAATATATCGACAAGCAGGTCGATGGCCTCAAAACTCTCTGCTACTATAACGCAATATACCTATCTAAAGAGTTTTTGAATGAAAGCGTAAATAACTTCAAAATATAATGATATTAATCAAAGTCCTTTTCATGTCAATAAACCATATTCACCTCATATCATATACATCTATTATTTTTTTGTTCATCAAGCGTCCATCTTTATGATGCTGTTGACGTTTGAGTGTCATGGCGGCGTCCGCTATATTTACGAAATAAAAAGTGCGAATATACCTACTTACTGTTTTATAACCTGTAAGAACCCTACTCGAACTGTCACGCATATTATTAACATACGTCTGTGTGTCGATCTGCCTGTAAAGTTTTCAGGACTAAACCGCTGATCGGTTTTTGATAAAATATAGCATACAGATAGGTCATGATTAATGATATTACATACTTTCATTGCGGTAAAAAGTTTTCTTGTGATGATAAAACACCCACTGTGATTTAATATAAATATCGGGTATTATGTATATCAGTCTGTTTGAGAGTTCTTACTGCTAAACTGCTGTGCTGATTCAGATAAGATTGAACACAAAGGCGGTTCTATTCATCAAATCTTTTCATGTAGACTTGGCAAGTTTCTAGGATAGCTAAATCAAGATATTCAACTTTTTAAACGGAACTGACATCCAATAAGGTTTATATTAGAATGATAGTATATCGCTAATGCCCTTTAGTTACTCCAGTGTTTCTCTGTCATTCGGTCAATCGATTGTCACACCTATCGACCTTCAAACTGACCGTTAATATCTCCATTGTTTGGCAACCAGCTACTACTTGGATAGTTTTTTTTTTTTGGTATGTTTTGTTAGCATTATAGTGTAAAATTCGATGATTTATATTGCGGCGGTGACACGTGTAGGTGTTGACCTTTGAGCAGTAGGTTAAGACAGTATTCCTATTACTTTACTGTTATTTAAAACATAATACTCTTTTTGTTAAGATTTTGATTAATAGACTGCTGCTGGTACAGTACCAGGGTTACCAAATTTTGAGTTTCCTCTTGCTGCCCCACTCCCCCCACTTATTATGACGTGCTAATGGCATAAGTCAGCGAATTCGCCGTGAATGAGACAGAACTATCTAGCATGGATAGCACTATCTCTTTTTCACTATGGATTCATGATAGCATTGTCACTTCATAGTAGTGTTAAGCCAGTAACATATCTGTGAGATTTTGTAAACTTTGAACATCGCAAAACTTATAAGTACCTACTTAAATAAATAACGGCTGACCAATATAGATACTTATTATTAACTTAAATTGTTTTGTGGCAACTTCGTTCCCTTAGTTAAAAATGTAACGTATGTCTGGCTCGATTCTCCCAAAAACAAAACCACTTAAATCGGATCAGCGACGGTGACAGGCTTTCGCATTTATAATATAGTATTTCGCAAAGCAATTAAATTAAAAATACCAAAATATTATTGGCTCCTGTAATACAGTAAATACTAGCGCAAGAGCCAGGGAATTCTTGAATGTATTACAAAACTTTAAATAAATGATTATGCCTAGTTGGCGAATAGGCGAGAAGAGAGACATACACATCAATAGGTACATTTCTATACCCAAACAAAGAACTTGGTAATCATATATAACTTAGAACAGACCTCGTATCATTGGTAGCGATTTATTACAGCAGTAAAACCTTATCCTCATATAACTTACCCGACTACATTGTATTCGTAAACTGATGTGTGGCCTTACCTGAAATGACAAAATATCACATTAATATAAACAGGCTGGTATATGACCTAGACCTATGAGGAGCTAGACATTATAAGTTGACACGAAGGTTCCTATCAATCATCTTTAGCTCCAAAAGCAGGAAAATACTAATGTCTTTAATAGCTTACTGATTGAAACTCTTGGGTCCCTTGTGCTTAAAACCTTTTCAAAGGAAGGCTGGTTGACACTTTACGTGACGCAAGTGCTGGCTATTTCTTTGGCCAAAGGCTACGGATTGCCATACAACGTGGCAATGCCGCCAGTCTCTTGGGTACGTTACCAGTCTAAATATTAAGGATGCATTTTTATGCTTTATTTTAGTTTGTAGTTTAGTTTAAACAGTATTTAAAATAGCAGTTTACCGACTACAATGTTTGTTCGAAAAATGCACGACTGAATAAGTAGGACTCAAAATGTATAACACAACTAAATTATTATCTTCTCTTATATTATATATACAAATCAATTGCTGTTCATTAGTCTCGCCGAAATCGATCCAGCCGTTCTTGAGTTAAAACGCGAGAACGGTTGTCCAGCCGTTCTCGAATTTTTTTTTATTTCATTCATTATTTTTGTATTATGTTCCTTCTCATACAGGAAAAGGTTTTAAAGGTGAGAAAATATGGAAATTTAAAAAAAGTATGGCGGCACGAAGTTCGCCGCGTCAGCTAGTGTTACATAATTATCAACAAACTAGCAAAGGCTCATCAAATTTGATCTGGACAATGCCCTAATTTTTTCAATGGTAAAATTATTATACAAAGTACGTATCTACATTCTATGCATATTAACAATATCGAAATAAAATCAT
This sequence comes from Tholera decimalis, assembly GCA_943138885.2. Classification (NCBI taxonomy): domain Eukaryota; kingdom Metazoa; phylum Arthropoda; class Insecta; order Lepidoptera; family Noctuidae; genus Tholera; species Tholera decimalis. The sequence goes on from OW964570.2 coordinate 15,840,835, forward strand.
ACAGTACAATAAAAAGGGGTCATTAACCTCTCAAACTAATTCAGTTCTTTTGCCCATGTGCAGACTTCGCCAATAATCGACAATGTTCGTGTTTACCGCCATTTTGTTTCATAGTTGTCAATATTGCGCGGCTTACGCAGCATTGCTAAAAGTAGTGCAATGTCGGGTAAAGCTGAGTACTAAATGTTGATGGAGTTGCAAGTGCTTAGCCACGCGTAGCGTGCCTGGCGCACAATAGAGCAATAGGGAGCCATTCTTCTTTGTATTTAGAAAGACAACATTAAGAAAGTTATGGAGGAATTAAAACCGTTGAGGACGGTATAATTCAATCATAAATACATATCTATATTAATATTATAAAGCGGAAAAGTTTGTTAGTTTGTTTGTTTGTTTGTTTGCTTGAACGCGCTAATCTTCGAAAGTACTGGGTGGATTTGGATGAAATTTGGTATGGAAGTAGCTTGAAGCTTGAGGAAGGTTATAGGCTACTTTTTACCCGACTGCAAAAAAGGAAAGTTATGTTTTTACCGTGATAGAATCCACGGGAGCGAAGCCCCGCGAGAGTACTAGTAGAAATATATATATACTAGTACTCTCGCGGGGCTTCGCTCCCGTGGATTCTATCACGGTAAAAACATAACTCTCCTTTTTTGCAGTCGGGTAAAAAGTAGCCTATAACCTTCCTCAAGCTTCAAGCTTCTTCCATTCCAAATTTCATCCAAATCCACCCAGTACTTTCGAAGATTAGCGCGTTCAAGCAAACAAACAAACAAACAAACAAACAAACAAACAAACAAACTAACAAACTTTTCCGCTTTATAATATTAGTATAGATATACAGAAAATATACAACCTGCAATTTGCTTGACTGAGTACCTACCTATTTTCCAACAAGTGCGCCAAAAAAAATTAAATGTAATTTTTACGATGAAAGCCATATTTATATAATGCGGGTGTGCATTAACCAACTTCAAACCACTCTGACCCTACCTAAACAATAGCGCATATAACAGCCTAATGGTTTATCTGGTCTAGAAAGGCGCAGACCTCGAACCATGACCTGGTGGGCCCTAGATCCATTTCCTCGTTTCGGTCCACCTGGTACGGCCTTGCCATTAGGCAGGCTAACGAAGAGAGATTAGGATTGATGATGATAAATGATATGTGTTTAATTGCTTCTATGAATATTTTAATAATAATACGTATATATTCTTTGAAGCAGTAAGAAAAGAGTCCAAAGAGAGTATTTGATTCTGCGAATAGTTATATTCATAAGGTAAAGTTTTTTTTTCACCCGTATTATGGGGAAATATTATGTTTTAAGGATATATTTTATTCCTTTTTTGGTCATTGGAGGCTCCTACTGAAACAACGTGATTGTTTATTCTTCTTGCAAGTCAAAATAGAGAAACAGATCGATGTATTTTTTGGTGTGGACTAAGGGGACTGTAGAACGATAGAGGCTACTTTTTCCGATGATGTTTCTTTCATGCGAGCTAAGCTGCGAACGGAAGTTAGTCTATTATAATATAAGACGGTTTTAAAAAAAAAAAAAAATTTAGAGAAAACGGCCTTGCATAGCTGTTTCCAGTCGACTAGCCTGTTTTTTTTGTCATGTGAGAAAATCATCGAATTACTTCTCCTGCTCTGGGTTAAGTGGAAGGGTGTGGCAGACTTTTACTGACTAAAACCCACCCTGTTCCTTCAGCTGCCCTTAAGTTCCAGGGCTACGGTATCTCGTTAAAACATTCCCAACCCCAGTTGTCGACTAGCCGTAGATTATTGCTGATTACAACAGTCCAGCTATTTGTTGCACAGAACTGTCAACTCGTTATCGTAGTTAGATATTGTCTGATAAGATACTGTTAATGAAAGGCCCACGCTTTGTAAACTATTAGACGAGGAAGTGAATTTGTTGGCGGAAGGGACAGGAAATAGTATGCATTTGATATTTCGTACAGGTTTGAGGTTAGATGGGATTCCTTGCCAAAGTCTGTATTTTCTGATAGCTATTATTACCATACTGTACTATACCATACATAGCATATCCACTCTTGACTGAAAGACCTCCATATTTAAGTAAAGGGAGAAATTGTTATACTCTTATGAGCGTGCTTCATCTTCCACCACCTCATCGCTTACCATCAGGTGAGATGGTTATCAAACTCGCGCTTATTGTCAAAAGAAAACATTTTTTTGACAATAAGCGGTTTTTCTATAACTTCTACTTAGAAATACATGCTTTACGTGCGATCAAAACAGTCACCGTTCAGCATAATGCTAGGATTTATAACGCTGATTTTCAGACTTTGTCCCATCACTAGCTACAACAACCAGTTTTGTGCTGACTGATATTACGACTGATATTTGACTGATATTATGACTATTTTGCGCCGGTTTTACGGATTTATGAGGATGTATGTTTGTAAGCAACAAGTCCAAATAAATTTTATTCTTGTCTTTTTTGTTCATGGCCAAAATTAACATTATTACTGTCGCAAAGTTGTTGTAAAAATTGTATTCCAGTCTTTTACAGGCTTTTTAGTTTTTTTTTCTGGGGGCAATTATAAAATGACTCCTTTCGCTCTTGGTGGAGTGGAACGGACTGTCAGACTTCTACTAACTAAAAACCCACCCTATTCCGTCAATTGCACTTGCATTACGGGTCCGCCGGTATATGTATCTGACTCCTTCCTTATATTCCCTATTCTTCTCTCTTTCCTACTAAATCCTGTTCAAATAATTCCGAGACGATTACGTCACTCGACGAATCTCTGACAATGCACTAAATATGTGAAAATCAATTCAACGAAAGGCATTCCTGTAATCTAACTACTCGGCGTTGGACGTTGCATATCAAAGGTAAGGCTAGGTACACATTCCTATGCGTCGCCATTTGTACAAAACCTCATTATGGAGAACGTGTCAGACATTTAAATAACTAGATACATGTAGAATTGTAGATACTACGCATTTTATGCCAAAACTATGCGAGGAATTACAGTCGGTAGAGTTATAATAAACTCAAATTTTTCGTCTATGGTTGAATTCCTAGTACAAACAGAAACAAGGTAGAATAAGGAATACATAGCGTTTAAAAAAGGGTCAAAGTTGTCAAAAAACTATCGTTGCGTAGAATAATTTTTTTGATCAGCAGGAAAAATAGCAGAAAAGTTTAAAAAAAATATGAAACGAATCCAATATCCAACAAGTAGTTGATATTCTTAGTAATTTGCTCAATTCACCTATTTACGTAGGTATAACATGTCATCATGTCACTGCTCTAACCAGAACTGTAAGTTTGACAGTAATAAACGTCAAAACGAAGCGTCAGCCATGTTTGCTCAAACTTATGAATACGCAGAAACACGAAAGTTTATCATTGCTGATACACATGCTATGGACATTTTGGGAGTATTACTTTTGAATTAACATTTAAAAAAATAATAATTTGAATTTTAAAGATGCTTAAAGCAAGTACGTTTGGGAAATGTTAATTTTACATTCAAATCAAATCATGTTTCATATTCTGACTTGTACATGTACATTGCAATTAATATTACTTAAAAATTATTGACATATGCTCATATGATAATAATTGCTTTCATCTATACTATTTTTAACTGATTATTATTCAAAATTGAGTAAGCTCTGCTATCGTCAATAGCATAGTTGCAGTAAGTACGCTTTTGGCGGTTTCGAGAAAAACGCGGTATAAATTTTGGTGACGTACGCGACGTACGTCACGTACGTTGGGTGAGATACGTGCTGAGGTCCTCTTTCATTTAAGGTATCAATCATCATGATCTGATTAAAAACAAAGGATTTATCGAAAATTTTCTCGAAACCGCCAAGAGCGTACTTACTGCAACTATGCTATTGATGACAGTGTGGTTACCAGTAATTGAGTGTGCACTGAGCATCACTTTTAATGAATATTATAAGTGGTAATTATTTAAATATGTTATTTTTTGTGTATTTTAGCACGTTGGGTTACCAACGCGTTATTAACTAAACAAATAGGTACATCTCTCAAGAATCAGATTGATAATATTGCCATTCAAATAAAAATATCATACGATAATTTTACAGCCAAACAATAAATCTTTTTTACACTCCCGGAAAAAGGTAAACACTAATGGTGAGTTTACACACAACGGACCATAAAATTTTAACTTAGTATACCTAAGTAACTCGAAATAATATAATTTTGGATATACTTGAATGTGATTGTCCTTTTCTAGAAACTGTGCAAGGAAGAAAGGAAGTCTAAAAAAAACCCAATCAGGGCTTGCAGAAATATTCTAATGAGATACCGCAGTCTACTGTACCTGTTACGAGACACTGCAGAAGCAAGGGCAACTGAAGAAACAAAAAGAAAATATCAGGAGGAAACCTAAGACATGTTGTATCTACCAATCCGCACATATTTTTTTTTGCATTGGCAACGTGATAGGCATTTTTTTTATAATTTATTCTTGACCAATTACGAAAAAATAAATGAAATTGGTGCTTATAAGTAAATCCGCATTTTTTTTAAATGCGTAGCGACTGGCAGACATCTTGCTATAGTAAAGAAGCACAATTCAGAGGAGAATAAAAAATTACTTATTCATACAAGTAATAACTTAATTTTTTTTTTTCAAAAAGATTACTTGCAAAGTGGGTAAAATTCACATTACTAGCAATCCTGTTTCTTGTGCACATACATATTTGACCAAGTTGCCATAAATAAACATTGATTTAATTTTAATTAAATGTTTTAAAGACATTTTACGACCTTGCAGTTACTTATGACAAAGTATGTGCATTTAATTGTGCCTAAATACCTATGTAACCTGTAAAATTCGGCATCTCACCCGAATGTATATAAACCGCCCTTACCCAACTTGTTTTCACAGATTTGGGGTAAACAAATCAGTTCTCCGAAACAATTTTATTGGTCCATTATTATTTTATATACCACAGAGAGTAACGGATATTCTGCGGTCAATATATCGTCATTACCATTAAATATTTGAACATTTATATAAATTTGTAGTTCAAAGGATTTTGCGAACTTATAAATTAAGTTTGAACAGATTCTCGGAAAACTAAAGTGCGAAACGGGTTTCACAGATAGACTGTTAAAGGTAATATTAATTAGTCTAGTTTGAATAACACCTGTGTTTGTGGGAAATAGACTCATTTCTTAATGGTGAAGCTGTTCCTTGTTGTCGGGTCAGTAACACCGTAACAAGTTATAGTTAATGCAGCTTCAATGACAGCCATCGGTCAATGCCAAGCCTTTCCGAACTGGAGATCGGCCTCTGGTCTAACGAGATGTGGACTGCATTCCAATATTATAAACAATATTTGATTACGTATGTATATTATCGTAATGATTGTTAGATGATAGATAGATAGACAGAATATTCTTTATACACCAATAATTTAAACACGCCTGATTCACAATATTGCTTATGGTTACACAGGCGGTCTAATCGCTGATAGCGATGTCTTTCAGACAAATTAATAGCAATTCTTCAAGAAAAATGCAGTATGAGTACCAATACTGATTTCGTGGGAGACTCCGTGACACGATGCCGCCACTTTGCGTATAGCAATAATAGTAGTAGTTTTATAATATGTAATTATAAAAATATATATTAGTAGGCATATTTACCTATGAGCCTTAAAATTAAGTCATACTTCTTGTTATATTTCCTCACAACTATTACTTTGACTTATACACGAAACTCATGCGCTGATTGATTCGCATCTTCAACACCTAAAGTGTCGTTACCTCTTTAAAGCCAATTTACGACTTAAATCGAAAAACAATATTATTTTAGGATTTCGACACTTCATTTTTTTCTGTTTTCATATTCTTTTAGAGTGTTTTTCCTTCCTCCTCTTGGTTATATCGATCTTGTCTCGCCATCTATTTTTTTTTATTAATATACGCAATCATATCTAATTCGATACATAAAATTTGTAAAATTTTGAGCTAATTAACGATGGGAAAATTCCCATCCCGCGTTTCATCATCAGATCTACTTAAATTAAATGATTGATTGATTTTATCTCAGGCATTTCCTTACACTTACTTTTGAGTTTTATTATCGTACTAATTCAGAGGCCATCCATAAATTATGTCATAAGAATTTCATGCTGTTTGCCCAATATGTGACGCTTTTCATCACCCTTACTCCTCATTAACGTATGTCGTAAATTTGTAATGCCCTTGAGTATTTCTATACTTAGTATTTTATTATTCATCCTCTTTGCTAATTGATTAAGCAATAGCTTAGACATCGGTCCTAATAAGGCTAAAATGACTCACTTCCCTCCACTTCAGCTTGTAAAATAAAACAATTATACACTTCTCATCAGAAAAATCGAAACACTTCCGTTTTTATAGTTTCTGTCCTAATTTAAAACAAAAGTACTACAAAACTATCACAATTATACCAGACTCTGTTATTACTTATCAATACAAACTAAATTATGGGGAATTTGTAATTCCCCATAATCCTACATTGACAAATTGTAACCATCCCACCCATACGCACAAAACGTTTTGGGAATACCTTCATTGTGCGTACGGCTAAGGAATGGAATTCCCTGCCGGAGTCTGTGTTTCCCGACAGCTACAACCTAGGAGTCTTTAAGTCCAGAGTGAATAGGTTACTTTTAGGTAAGCGTGCTCCATCTTCGATCACATCATCACTTACCATCAGGTGAGATAGTGGTCAAACGCGAACCTATTTTCAATAAAAAAATAAAAAACTAACGGTTAAAGATCTCATAGACAAGAAAGTTTGCATAATAACTGTAAGGTTTGCATAAGTTAAATATAGTCACCAAAAGTCATCGGTCAATATCCTATATAAGCATTACAGACCCAATTGCATTACATTAAAATTATAAGTACCAAAACAAATAGTATTTCTGTGATTAATGTCTTTTTAAACCACAATAACGGTGTCCAATGTTTATCCTCTCAGACACAAGGTAAAGGGGTCAATATACTGGATAAAACTCTATGATATATTGTTGTGGTAAGTCTAAGATCTATGGTGCAAAATTAAAAAACACGAATGCGTCATTATAGTCAGGCGTAAACATGCGACTTTAATCTATTTCACAGATTATTTATTAGTTTGTATCTCTGAGCATTTATTTTAAAAGTAAGCTTCTAGAATGAGACTTTGGTTTAGGATTAAATGGCGTCTGCACGTTTTCAGTACTACTAGTCTTTTTAGGGTTCCGTAGCCGAATGGCAAAAAACGGAACCCTTATAGTTTCGACATGTCTGTCCGTCTGTCTGTCTGTCCGTCCGTCCGTATGTCACAGCCATTTTATTCCGAAACTATAAGGACTATACATGTAAAACTTGGTAGATAGATGTATTCTGTAAACCGCTTTCCGATTTTAAGAGAAAATTAAAAAAAAACATTTAAAATACATGGAACTGAAACTGAAAATATTTTTTTTCATGAAACCGATACGTGTGTGGTATCTGTAGACAGGTCTTTAAAAATGACATTAAGGTTTCTAAAATGACTTTTTCATAAAGTTAATCGTTTAAAAGATATACGCTTCCAAAGTGGTAAAATGTGTGTCCCACCCCCTCTAACTTCTATAATAATGAAGTGAAAAATCTAAAAAAACCATATATTGTAGATCTTAATATAAACTTTCAACCAAAATTAGTTCGAACGAGATCGAGTCGGCAGTTTTTGAGATACAGTATATTTTCTAAAACCGCAAATATAACTTTGTAATTCATACAAATACTATGAAAAACAAAGTTATTTGGGGTAGTTGTAAAAATTGTAAACAAGCTAGTTTTAAGAAATTTTAAAGGTTGTTTTTTTTTTCAATTAAATGTATTTAGTATATTATATTTATTAAAGTTACCACGGAACCCTTCATGGGCGAGTCCGACTCGCACTTGGCCAATTGTTTTTATACTGGTGAGCCCGCTCTTGACTTCGATCATACGTGATGGTTAGCGATAGTTTTCTAGAATATAACGAGCCCCGAAGATGCCTGTTCACTCTTATTTTAAAGGCTGACGGGTCATATATGGTAGGGAATTATTTAAAATCTGCTTATATTGAGAGCAGTGGTGGCTCAGTGGTTACTTGCACGACTTATGATTTGCCTTAGCTTCGAACCCAGGCAGCCACACTACCTGTGTAATTTTAACATCTTGAGGAAACTGGCATATCATAGAACCTGAAAATCCAAAGACATGCGACATCTCAACCCGCACTGAGCTCGCATGGTTGATTACGGTCCAAGCCTCGCCTCTATAAGAGGAATTTCATAGAGGGGAGGCATGTATCCTGGCAATATAATATTACAATTCTAAAATAGTTGACTGTTTTGTTTTAGAAATAAAATAACTATACAACGTGTAATTTAAAGGGTATATACATACCAAGTGCACGGCTTCTTTGGATGATAACAAACGATGTGGCAAGGGTTTTGTAACCCTATGTCTACATGTGTGGAGCTTATTAGAAATTTCAATACATTGATACCAGAGACCGAATTTTTCAAATTAAGAAGAACGAAGAGAATTATCATTTTATTGGCAAGTGACGTGGAAAGTGATGAGCCTCATAGTGCTGTGACACGTTTGTTATTACTGGTATTCAAGAAACATAATATGAAACCAATAATTTTGGGGTCAATTCTGTGAGTCACTTATTTTGAGCTGAAAATTTGCATAGAGACTGCATACCAGATGTTGTCTTCAGTCCTTTTGGATAGATATGGGGTTTCCGTTACACGTTGTTTATAGTAAGTAAGATCGCATTATGTTTTATAATATTATAACTTTTTAATCTAATCGTAAACAAAGCAAAACCGTGGTTGACACCCGATCAATTATCTTTTAATGATGATTTAATGATAGATTATAGATAACGGCATTTTTTCTGAAATATGAATCTCATAAAAATATATGACAATTCATTATCGAGTTCATATGCCAACGCACTCGTGTTAACGGTCACTGAACATAATCCAAAGATGATTTGTGACTAGAATGAACCGCCCACTGAATTTTATATCTGTAGAAAAACCATAGAATATACTGATCGTTGCAGAAGTATCTTAAGAGAGATAGATCGCCTGTCGCATGTTGTAGCGAATCTTTTCCTTGCATTAGTAGTATGGAAGAGGGATACATGTACATAAAGAGCCAACAAGAGCATAATTTATTCTTACATGAAATTACTAAATATGAACTAAAGAGTGATAAAATATTCAGGTTGTAACAAGAAAGATCTTAGTTTCTTAGTTTCTCGAGTCTAGTCCCATATTCCTTGCACCTTCTCCGCACTCAACGTTCTCTTGGATGCCAAACCCGATTATGACGTGTTCGCGAATGAATGAAGATCTTGTTTATTTGACTAGACTACTGTGAAATGAGAGTATGACTGCCGTCTCTTATTATTTAACATTCAACATGTCTTCAAATTTTGAAGTAAATAAATCATTACAAATAAACCATTAGACAACTAGAGGAAAAGCATAAGCTTGTCGATGGGAGAATAATTATGATGATGAGGAAAAATTGAGAATTTTAATTTCAATCTTACAACTTCCTGCTATTAAAATTGATAAATATATATACAGTGTAGCTAAAGTACAACATCCCCTTAACCATTAATATGCTCTCCGGTTCTAACTAACGACTCGCTGATATTGACCCCACTTTTACCACTGCCATAAATTAACTTATGCAAATGAATAAGGAAATCTCTTTTTATAATATGAAATCCCAAGTCCTGACGTATGAGATCCACATTAATTTGTTCTTAATTATAAGAACCAAACAACAGATATTAATATTGTTGAAGATTTATTTGAAGGCATATGAATATTATTTTCAATATACGCAGCAACAGATGCTGGACAAATTATTGTGTTGGCAGATTCAATATTTGAATTTTGATTTGATTTGTGGGGGGGCCGCTCCCACAAATCAATCAATTCAAGACAGAGAAAAAAGTTTTCGACTAGGTGGTTATAAAACTATGGACATTATAATACGTATAACAAGACATAATATAAAAAGACTAACGGCAAAACTATAGTTGACAATAAAGTTACCTATGACCACGCCATAACGAAAGAACTAGCAGAATGAGATTGATTCAGAATAAATGTATTCAATATTTAAAAAAAATGTTTATTTTCCTCCACAAATTTTAACAATATGTTACTATTAGTTCCTAAACACTAATTTTCTAATTACTATTTACAGTATTCAAGGGTGGACTAGGGTCTAAACTAGGGAAATCATCAGGACTCCAGGTCACTCACCTACGGATCAGTTTTTCAGAATTAGTATAAACAGAGTTTTGTTACAAAGAAGTAAACTTAATCCCAAAAGTTCCTTGTTCTGAAAAACATATGAAATTATGATGATTTTGTTAATTTTCAGAGCAATGACACCACTTTCGATCTAACTTTGACCAGCTCTTGATAGATCTAGAAAAATCTCCTTCAATCAAATGTTCGAAGATTCATAATCATGAGATCAAAGGCTATCAATAGATGGAAAGGTTTTACGGGCTCCTAAACTGATCTATATGAAGTCTCTTTTTTAATTAATTTACACACCCACTCAGGTCACTGAACGATCTCTGGTTCATATTAAATTGAAATATACCATTCATAAGAAAAACTGCTCGCGTTGCTTCTAATTTAGAATTAAATCAGTTAAGAGTTATAATCTCATCTGATTCATTCATATCTAATTCGTATCTACTCCTATAATAGTAAGAGTCTTATTGATAATTTATTATTCAAGTACATTTGTTATTATTTTTTGTTTTTACGCATCGGTGTTCAGCATAGTAACTTCGGTTCCCATAGCAACGTATGTAAATAGGGCATCATTAATGAAATCTGAGTCATTCTCTAGACCAGAATAAATAATAATATGGGTTTTTTCTATGACTTGTAAAATCCTAACAGAGCAGACTGAATGGCAATATTAATTACCAAATGCTACTTTGTTTCTCATTAGCATTATTACATCAATTTCGTAGCCTATCATCATACTCGTCTGTGAGTATTATGACACTTTGAATATTTAACTAGTCCCATAAAACTTGAAGTTGGAGAGGATATTTATAAAATAAGTAATTATACTTAATTGCACTTTTCTAGAAGAGGATATTATTCATGAAAAAAAAAATCGTGAAAGATATTAGTAAGTTTGCTAAAATTTTGTAATAATATCTTTTACGAATACATGGGCTGTTGCTTTAAAATTTGAGCCACAATTTTCAGTTTATGTACAGTGCTTAAATCTCATATTATTCCTCTCCTGCTGCAGGGCAAAGGCAAAGGCTTTCTCCTTCCTCTTATTCATATCCAAAGCTGATCGTAATCAATCTCATATGATACACTTTAATATCACAGGTATGAATGGATATTGAATAACACCCGTGTTGAAGCAATAACTTATTGCAAGCCTTAATAAGCCTCATGAGAATGGCTACGCACGAACAAAAGTCAAGGAAAGTATTGTCCTTCAACTTTACGATCATGCCCTATGGTTCGTGTGTGGTAAGACCTGATCGATGAACCCTTATTGCCCATAAACAAGGTTCAATTTTCACTGGCATAATTGTAACAGCTCCTGCAATATTTTCTGCGGGCATTGGGCTGTCAATATTTAAATGAATTACGGCACTGGATTTATAAGTTATTGAGGAGTAACCACAGCAATGATGTATGAAAGTCTTTTTGAACTTACAAATTCAATTTTGAACCGTGTTCAAAAAGTGTTCATTTCAATTTAGAAAAAAATATTTTTAGTTATATCTTTGATTATGTGCGTGTGGAAAAGGCCAATGTTTGCTGTATATATGTACGAATTGTACGAACTATTCTACGAAATGTCTAAGCCTCATATGTAATAAATGCTTACAAAACTTACTCTCATTAGATAGTCAATGAGCCACTCTAAACCGAATTCCTTTCAACTCCTCTACCAGATATGTCACAAAATCTACACGAGAATCTCACTGCACCCATTAAGTTCACACATATGGCCTTTTGCAACCCATAAGGCCACGATGAACGATGAGTATGTTACGTAAACGGCACAAAAACTTGCACAGAACTGGGTCACAATACGACACCTTGATTGATTTAAAACCCACAATGTAGCGATTTTTTCAAATTAATCGAAATTACTTGCCAATTATTATCAATGGAAAATGTCAAGATGAACGTGTGGTTTCGAAAAAGAAGTATGCCTTGGTGAGGGTATTGTCTCTGATGAGTAAGCGGAGAGGTCTTGTGCAAGGAGGTTAAAGTTTCACAGGTTGGTTTTTTGTAACTGACAACATTCTCTTCATACTCTTGGTTACTGTAGAATGTATAAAACAATGATAAAAATCGTCAAAAATGATTTTCTCTTATTCATTAACAAAACAAAAACTGGTATCCAACTTAACCTTGTTAATTTCGCATGCAAACCAGCGGACCGACAAAATTCGATTTCCCAATTTTAATTGTTAGACTTCAATAACTATTTACCGTATCAAAATGTCATTCCAATAAAGTACAGGCAATTTGGTAATAACAGCGAAAAATTACTGAGCAAAGTCAACAAAATTAATATCTACCAACTTCCGATCAATGCAACTCCGCCATCACTAATAACAGGAATCGAGCTAGACCAATTAGCTAACGGAAAGCACTAATCGATTCGGTCATAATATCGCATAGATTTTATCGATTGTTGAGATATTTTAAGGGAACAGGGAAATTACATGAGAAATCTGCGCAGTTGCTGTAGTTTGGTAACTATTACATGATAAATGTTTGACATTTACTACATGGCTTGTTTTATAAACAAACCATGACCTAGAATAGTCCCTAGTGACATTATTTAAAGAAACTCAACTTATTTCTGTTATTATTGTAGGTTAGGGGTAAGCTACGACCTATCGGTAAGTCAGTCAAATACAAGCTATGAGTAAGCAAAGACGTATTTCTATGAACCTCCACACCCGTGTCCCGCGCCTTTAACTAAATGTCTTGTTCGTTTGTCACTACACAGCCCTTTTCTAAAAAAAAAAAATGCAAACGAGTGAATCAGGAGGTAAGATTGGGGCAGGAAAACTGCTCTTGCAATTTTCATGAAAAGAAAAATATTCAAAAACGGAATGCTCTTACGTGTTCTCTTGAATGTATTGACACATGAGCACTATAATGTAGAGGCACATTGTAAGCTTATTTTTATATAATTAAACAAACAATCGCACATTGTATATTACATCTAGACACACTTAATGCTATTAATAAATGGACAATCTAATAAGTTTCCACACATTTATAGCTTAAATTAAATACAGTTTTCGTAAAATTAAGTGAAATCCAAAATCTTACATTTAGGAATAGATAGGCATACAGAATTGGAATGCTCATCAATATGTATTGTTAATCTCATCTCCTTCGACCAATTTTCACTGATCTAGAGCCAACAAAGAGGTGCACTGTCAAATCCTACACGGAATAGGTTTTCTATTCATCTCACGTTAGATGCACGGCCAATAAATTTATACTAATGTCAGTGAAATAAATGGCATCCAATTGCTATTCCATTCAGATGTACATCTAATTTAAGCTCATCTTGTTTAACCAATACTGATCTGTTTATTGTTCGTCTTTATACTTAATTGTGAGAATGGACTACATTTACATATTTTACGTTTTGGTTTGTTCCCGTTTTAGTCTTCCGTATCATGGACCGTGCAAAATACCTTTAGAGCAAAAAATTATACAGCGGGATCACTTGTACTACGTTTTTCCTACACAAAATCAAAAGGCATGGGCAATTACGGTGTGTGATATTCAATTGGAGACTAGAAACTCTGCATGTCAATTAGCAAAATGCATGACGTCATATATCTTCAATAGAGTTAGTTCTATAAACATTTTTTCTGTTCGAGGTGAAAACCTGAATGGACTCCGCCTTAGAGTGAGGGAAAGGGTTTGTGCCGGAGGCTGCAGAAGCACTTAAGTATACTCCAAAGTGACACCTGAGTAGAGCTGGCCTGCCCCGTCTGGTCAAACGTGGAACAATACGCGCCGCCACCTCGGTCTACGGTCTCTGGACCCATTTAGTGGGATCGCCAGAGGAAATCACCTCTAGATATACCTCAGTTTTAAACCAGCATGAGCAGTCTCCATTTATCAATACTCATTCCTCAAATCTGCTGACTCAACCACATTAAAAGGCGTGAACACACAATTAACAATAAGTATGCCGCAAGCTTGTCACATTACTAGCAACCGGTTGCTTATGAAATTGATCGCAGGCGTGGCCACGAGAGCAACTCTGTGCCTACCGATGTGACGCTTGATATTGTGTCTTATGATGACTGTTATGTGTTTACGACTTGGTAAGGTTTTGTGCAAATTATCTTGGCAGTGAAGTAATATGATATAATTTGTAGGCGTGTTAGTGTTTGTGCAAATCGCGTTATTTGCTAAAGACATGTATGAGAGGTGTTTCGACTTGCTAACCGTTTTTCATTGCTTGGTTTGCTGCCAGGCTGCCTTTAAACCTCTAAGAGATATTCGTTTTTAAAACTAATTCATCATCCACTTAGCCTTTTCTCAACTATGCAGGGATCGGCTTCAGTCTAAACAAATACAGCTGAGTAACAGTGTTACTCAGCTGCGACTGGCTATCTGACCTCCACAACCGAGTAGCCGGGAACACGATACTCCTTGACTGGTGTCAGGTTTTCTGGTTTTGACTACCTGTAATGACTGTCAAAGATTATACATAATAGACGGGACTAACGGCTCAATGTGCATTCCGAGGCACGGATATCTCGATAAGCTATGAGGGTCACTCATCCACGGACCTACATCGACAAGCTTTACTCAACGTTAAAGATCATTCCATATACTGTTATTAGTTAGCCACGAGCTTCCCCTATACCCTAAAACTAATTACAGGTCAAAAAACTGCAACCATTGATGTAAAAGAAACGCCAAACCTGATAGAAGACTTATTATTATCATAAAATCACTAAAGCACCACAGGGGATTATTGAAGATGAATGAAACGTTCGTCTAGACGGCTCGCATTCTTACATACAAATTAAAAATCTAATACATAATACGTTGCAACGATAGGTAATAATTTAATCGAGTTATTTACGAACACCAGAATATTAAAACTCATTGTATGAAAAAGCTTTGGAGAGATCATGTCAATTCGTTTTGAAAATGGATTACGGTCTCAAATAGCGATGCTAGCGAGTCGAACAAGTACGTATTTGTATATTGAAAATATATTTATTACACAGTCACAAAATATGCTGTTCAATAAATCCTAACAAGGTGTATGACCGATGTTGATTCGTCCAACTATGCGAAAACGACAATAATGGCGTGTGTTGAGGTTTTTCAATAACTCTAATGTACGTCAGAATCAGTAATCTGAGTTTAACGACTCATTGATGCCCCTCTCAAAAGTCAAAAGGCCAACAGAAAGTATCGTCGTATTGAAATGAACTCATCTATTACCACGTCTTCGCGGTTTGTGACCATTCAAACTAAACGATTCTCATTTATTCTGTAATAAAATATTGAAGATTTGCATACATTTTGATGTTGCCTTGAAAACAGCGACCTCTCAGTTCGAAGTTTTGCAAAACATCTCGCAAAGTAACGTTTAATACCGCAGATAGAGTGAAAGTAATGCGGTAACTGCATGAATTATGTATGTACGTGCTAGCTACTGGAATGCCGTATAACTTCCGAAAAAAAACCGTATTACGCGAACAACTGCACGGCAAGCGATAAGTCACGTGTTTGAACAAACATGGCTGCCGTACTTTGACAGCTGTCAAATTTTCCAGTAAGTTTTTGTTATTTTTTTTTATTATTGATAATAGTTTCGCGTTTAACCACCATTTCATTTGATGGTAAGTGATGATGTGGTCGAAGATGGAGCACGCTTACCTAAAAATAACCTATTCACTCTTGACTTAAAGACTCCTAGGTTATAGCTATCGGGAAACATACTCAGGCAGAGAATTCCACTCCTTAGCCGTACGCATAATGAAAGTATTCCCAAAACGTTTAGTGCGTATGGGTGAGATTTCCTGGTGGTTCCATGTAATGATGGCGCATCGCCGTTTGTCTTGTAGTCCAATGATGGAACGGACTTGGCGGAATTAGATTGTGTAATTCCATCGAACACTCTCCGAAATGTAACCGATACAAAACCGATATACTTGCAACTCGTCGTCGATGTTCAAGGCTCTGGAGCTTTAACTCGACCAGTGCATCGTTGCCAATGAGTCTCTTGGCCCGTTTCTCAATGGACTCAAGTGCATCCAGTTGGTATTTGGCAGATCCATCCCAAAGATGAGAGCAGTACTCCATACACGACCGAATCTGAGCTTGATACAGATTAAGCAGCTGTTCCGGTGTGAAGTACCGTCTCATCTTTGCCAAAATTCCCAACTTTTTTGATGCTAATTGAGCCTTAGCCTCGATAAACGGACCAAAATTGAGAGTGGAAGTTAGTGTTACCCCAAGAAGCTCAATATGATCGGTTATCGGCACGGTTACACCACCGAAAGTAAGAGCCGGTTTGAATTGGCTCCTTTTTTCGGAGAAGAGACACGCCTGGGTCTTAGTTGCATTAAACTTGACCAAGTTGGCATCACCCCATTCGGAGACAGCCTTCAAGGACAAGTTCAAGCACCCAACCATATCCTCACGGAGAGACTTTGGGAATAAAGACGACGAGCATTGTATTATAGTCAAAATTTTGCTCAGCACGTGGTAGACATTGCAGAGAGCCAATCAGCGTTTTATGACATACATAATAAAAAAAAATATGGGGAACAGGTGTCCACTAAAATTATCGTATACTTATAGATTGGAACTATAAAATAAGATGTTTAATTAACACGTCCCGCTCTGCAACTTGCGAGTAATCAAAGAAAATCTCGATATTAATTATATTTTTTAGGATACAAATATAAAACCTGCTCAGAAATTATTATAATGTGAATTCGTATTTGACTTTGAGACTTGTTTCGGGCTCATCAGGCAACTAATAATTTTACATGATATTTGCATTTATAATGAGGTACACAGAGAAAGAATTCCAGTTTTTACTAAAATTTCGTACAAAATAAACTGTAGATCACACTTAAGTACTCCGAATGTCAAGCGGTGATTTCGTTAAGATTTTATGACTTTTCATAACATTTTTATTCGTAATTTATTATCTAATTTCTGATAAACCGGAGATTATGGCAATTTATTTTATTCATTTCATCATACATCTATTCATGCTCAATGAATCGTAAAAGGTTCTTACGAGCAGGATTACGTAGTCAAATAGTAAGTAGGTGAACTGATGTTCATATTGTAATATAAAAAGATATTTTTTATTTCGTAAATTGACCTTTAAGTGACATAAATTGTGCGATGAAGTTCATTTGTGAATAAATAAAAGTGTATTAGTCTTCTTTAGTACTGAACTTTTGTTAAACAAGTCTTGATGACAATTTATGTTTTACAATCAATAATTCAATTACATTTATTTTGACAGCTGTCAAAAGCACTTTCACACTCACCCCAACGAGCACATTAGTGGAAATAGCAGCCTATTTTGTTACTTTGGGCTGCAAAATAGCGCTTTAAGGGTTCAAAAAGCAGTTCAGAGTTGCATATCTGCATCCGTAAACGTCTATAGTTAGAAAAGTTACTTAAGGTGCTATAAGCTGAATCAAATACTACCCTAGCCTTCACAGTGGTCCACCGTAGAACTCATTAACACTTACACCTTTATATGAGAGTTACGAAGGTCATTCTGCCACTCACAGCTGCATAGTAGTTTCCATTGTAACTTGTATAGGTTATAGTTATAGTAACCACTATTATACTACTATAAGTTTCATTATAGAAATAATAGAAACTCTTATGCATACTATAGTTACAAAAAACTCATCAGTGTAACTAAGGCCTTTAGTAGCAATAGTCATTCCTTGCAGGCTCAATCCATTCGCCATTTTACAGCCGTTTTTGTAACTATTATAAAACATTTAATAAAATGGATGCTAAACGAATAAGTACGTAACTAGATCTTATTTATTTATTTATTTATTATATATATTGTACACCTTACAATACACTTAAGGATACAAATAATTAATCTTATAACCTCAAAAACAGGAAAATAGGAGCTTTTTGCGGCTGTGAGTTGCACTAGGGGAACAAAAATCACTGGAAGCGTTAGAAGGGTGATAATTAGCGCTATGATTCTCAAAAGGGAGTTATTAGAGCTCAAACTGCAGGTTATGACTACAGTACAATGACGCCATGATTTTTTAAGAAAACTTATAATTCACTTGCAAAATTGAGTTGATATACATTGTTTTTTCAGTTAAATGTGCATTAAATGTACCGGTAAACAATCGGCCACTTGCAAATAGTAAGTTATCGACACGTAAAAATACGGAAATAAAATTTATTCTGTATAACAAATAAAAAATATCACATATCTTTTGTTAATTTTTTAAATATCATAAAAGCGCGTTAAAATTACTCGAAAATTATCTTATATATCTACAGTAAACTGGACAGCGTTTTAAGTATCTTTATATATCTTGCTAATACAGAATACAAACATTTACTTCTTTTTGTTTTATTTTCATGATGGCGACGAAAACACTTTACCAAAATATTACAAACAATGTCAACTGAAGATATACAATAAAGAACTATAATCAATTCATTCGTTCAAAGTAGTTCAAAATCATTCAAAAGTAGCGCTACGAGAGCTTTAGTATAGCGTTAATAAATCGTTATAGCTATTAAGGAACCTTTATGCAACCGTTGTGCAGGTTAAATGGAACTTTAGGTTGCATAAAATGGCGCCCAAATAGCGCTAAAGCGGCTGCTTTAAGTCTGCAGTAGACGCTCTAGCGCTTACGTCTATTACCATAAGTAATAATCGGATACGCTCCAAAGCTCTAATGCAGCCCATTTGTGCTAGTTGGGACGTATTCGATCAAACTTGTCAAACATCATCCACGACTATGAATCTATCATACTTTTCTAAATGTTTACTTCTTGTAAATATTGCCCAATATTCTATTAATAAGTTATATAATATACTCCTAGTTATTGACTTACCTTAGTACTAAGCGTGTGTGTGAAGAAGAAGGAGCTCAGTAGAACGAATGTAGACAGCCAATGGGCCGACACAAATGGCGTCGACTCCATAGTGAATCTGTAAAAAAAGGATACATATTTAGTTGTTTGAATTAATCAATTTATAGGAAACAGACAACGACATATCGGTTAACGAAAGATTGTCAACAAGAATTGAAAACAAATGTGCAGCGGTAAACATACAAAATTCAGTTCTTTAAATTGTAAATAACTATTTTTAATAAGGAATATTTACATTCAATGCCAATATTGAGCGTAAAAGGAACAATTTTGAAACCATTTCGAATACTTAACATTTAAGAAAGATAATTATGCGCTGCATCTAATGAGAAGGTCATCCATACTTATCTAAATATTGATCAAAATCTTTTGATTGACCTTGTAATGCAAATTCTCTGAACAAAATAATAATCTTAAGTAAATACCAAAATATTACATAATGACCAAACACTTCGACAATAAATAAGGATTATAGTGTTGCCATACCAATAATTTTCCTTGCCTCTTTTCCCTATAAATATTCTTGGTACCAGCTTTGATCACAAGATAAGTCCTTTATCCTGTAATCGCAAATTCTGTCGCATATTACATTTGGTGTAAGAAATTGTGCACTTATTACGTAAAGTGTTATCTTGTTTCGCGTACAAGATACTTATTGTTGGTATGTGCCGAGATTTTTGAAGATTCTTATCAGTACAATTTTATTATTGTATGAGACGGCGACGTCAGCCTGTCTGGCTGTGCTGTTACATTGGGAAGTAAATAAAGTAACTGTAAAATATAGCAGACATTTTTTTTGGAATTAGTACAGGGAGGTTTTTACTCAGGAGTGGGACAGAGTAGATTAATATAAAAATATATTTTATGAGTAAATTTTTTGAAAACTACTTTCTGCACTTATTTTTAGATCACATTGCAGTAAGAAGTATTCCAAATCTTTTGACATTCTGAAATCTTATTCAATTTAATGATATTTTCTTCTCTAAAAATGCTCATTCCCATAAGTCCCTTGCGTGACTAATGAAGTCATAAACTCTTCATTTAAAACTCGCGCCATAATTTTCTTTTTTTTTTTTGGTACTAAAGAGAATTTATACCAACATAATTCAGGAGGATTTATGTAAATGTGTCTTTACCATCCAGCCAGTAAGTACTAAAGTCGCGCAGATTAACTCATCAAGTCTCAAGAGGATCGGAACTGAGCGGCGATTGTGCGCAGAGATTGAAGTGACCTCAGTATCATCTGATAGCTTTCAAAGCGTTGCCACTATTATCCTGTGCTTGAGATTTTATTAAGATTGTAGAAGATTATTTAATTTAGTGTTATTAGACGAAGTTGATTCTACCAAAGTAGGGGTGATTACTTTTGTGCTACTTTCGAAGAAGTATCTTTTGACTCAAATACGTATGTATACTGAAGCCTAACTTCAAAGCGTATTGTAAAGAAAAATAAGTATTCTCTGTGTTATACAAATGGTTGAATTGAGCACGTCTTCCTTTTTGGAGTCGGCTATCAAGACGTAAATGTTTATTCGTCATCATTGATATACTAAAAACCCAAGATGCACACTCAACGTCTCAAAACCGTCCGCATAAAATGAGTGCTTAATTCTAAATTATGCGCTCATTTCAAATAGTATCGCGTCACTCGCGTCTAGGTACACACGTCAAAAATGCCAAAATTTTCTTTGTAAAAACAACCTTAAACAATTGTCATAAGATAGAATTTGCAAAAACATATTTTGGACTTATAGCATATCTTAGGTGGTGAGTGTTTGGCGACAGTTTCGAGCGTCACTTTTCTTCGAGACTGTGCATCTTGGGTTTTTAGTATATCAATGTTCGTCATAGATATTCCATACATACTCACAAGTCTTTGAATTGTATGAACATGAATCAAAAAAGTAAAGCACTATTTTGAAGATGAGTTTAGGAAGAAAGACCAAGTGAATGTTCACTTACTGTAGAAAAATTAACATTTCTTTAACTTTCTTCATAATGCCTCTATATATACATAATATGTGCCATTTTATAATCCAATACTTATTTCTAAAAGCTGGTACAGATAAAATATTGTAGGCAACATGGATATAGCTCCTTAAACTGCTGATGTTGGTGATTAAACTAAATCGTATAGACACGTATAGGCTATGGCCCATAAACGACCCATTTAATTAACATAATGATAAGTAAAACATTAATTAATCCGTTGTTAATTAATGTTTTCCCCATAAGAATCATTATGATGATGGCACTATTGATCGCCATTACGTGGAATATTTGTCAAGGAGAACGAGTTAATTTTTTTCTTTATTATTTCTAGAGAAAAACAAAATAAATCTTCATAATATCATTTTTACCCGACTGCAAAGGAAGGGTAACGTTTTTACTTTCATCTTTACTAAGTAACCTATAGCTTTTACTTCATAAACTGTTGGAAACCTTAGAAATATATAAAACAATATTTTCCACCGCTAAAACAATTAAATAAAAAGTAAAAAGACCAAAAACATAAAAACCATAGATTAAAAATTTTCTTTTTGCCGCCACCAGAGCGGACCATAAACAAACAAAAAGTCTCTGAGGTCGACGTTCGCACGCAGAAGGACAATGTCTTTTCTGAGAAACGGACGCCGCCGCAAAATATTAATAAAGCTCCGTTTGCGGCCGGGACACGTTTCCGCATTGGTTTGCGAACCGGACTGGTCCCGGACAGGTGAAAATAAAGCAATGGTTACTGTAGTCCGTATGGATAATTAAATTTTGTTTAGTCTCGAAAAGATTTGCGAAATAACAAATGGCGTGTGTTTGAAAATTACAATAACGAAGTAAAGGTTTTCCAATGTTTAGTGAAATTTGTCTTAAATAGATTTAAAACAGAGTGGCGGTCAGAGGACTTTTGTGGCCGACAGAGACCTACAGCACGTGCAGAATATCTGGAGATCGATAGACGTAGATAGGGAAGAAGCTAACGTAGAAGAAGCCACTTAAAGGGTTCCTTTCTCTGGGACTAATTCTGTGGAGACCGACCCAAAAAGCCGAAGTGAGATGACTTATGCTAGCAACACTTGGCTGATTCGAGGGGGAATTTGGTATACATACGTAGAAGAGGCCTTTGTCCAGTAGTAGGGTATCCTCGACTGGGAAAATTATAATAATATGTGAATTCATGAAAATGAATGGATTTACACCTTTCTCATAAATCATTCTATCCAATTGTGGAAAAAATTAAAAACCAGTAGTTTATTTGGAACAGACAGACAAACAGGCGCTGCGGAAGAATTTGTTTAAAAATATGTAACGTTATCCTTTCGCGACTGTTCTCCCGTGGAGTTGTTTATCGGTTCTTCTCCTTAGGAAACAACCGATTTCCAACTAGGTACGCTTCAACTAGGTACTCTAGGTAATCAACTAGGTAAGTGTCTAAGCCTATGTAATTGAGTTTGAGTTTCAATAGAAATAGTTGTAGGTAGTTATTGCTTAAGGTTATCCTAAAGCGGGATTGTTAAAAATAACACGACATTTAGCAGACAGCATGGTATCCGCAGTATGATGTCATCCAAAAGCCGAATGCTCTCGATTTAATCACCTCATAAGAACTGCCTCCTTAAACCCCGTTAATTAGTGTTCAAAACTGATAATAAAGTTTAAAGCACTTTTAATGAGCTGCAAGCATTAGCACTTCATCTAATTACGTTGTGTTCTGCTCATTTTACTTAAGTCACAATCGAAATTATATATATATGAAAGGGTTTCCTTATTTAAGGAACATTCGAAATTATATATGAAAGGGTTTCCTTGCTTCTTCCTTAATGGACCTATGTCTGCGTTATAACAGAGAGGAGGCTTCAGAAGTAACGGAAGAGCCGTTGATTTTCAAGCGTTTATTCACAAGCCAAAGATTTCAGATGTACTGTTATAAATAGCACAGGATAATAGCGAAGAACGGCGGGTATTGAAAGGAAGCTAGTAGAAGTATACAGAAAAGCCTGGGGGTCTTTAAGTCAAGAGTGAATAGGTTTTTTCTAGGTAAGCATGATCCATCTTCGACCACATCATCACTTTCCATCAGGTGAGATGGTGGTCAAACGCGAACCAATTACGAATTAAAAAATAAATATTTTGGACTCTTTAGAATTTTCACAGAATGTGTTGAAAACGTGTGCTTGGCATGGCTTTATCCTAACTTTTGTTTACTATTTACTTACTATCGAAAAGCCTACAGATTTGCTCGAACTTGTGTTATAAAACAGTACTATTTTGAAGTGATCGCTAGTTGCGTTCAGCAGCTTTTATTTAAGTATACTTAGCGTACGCCCAATAGGTAGAATTTTGCTAAACAGAATATAAGTAATTTTAATTTTATTAATATAACGTTTGCATATTAACCATTAAAATAGGAATATAGATTATTAGATTACAACGACTTGTTATTTAATTATTAAGAGAATCAGCTTAGTAACAAACATCAAACAGAATACTGAACGAGGCATATATATTTTACATGACGTAACTTTAAATTATAAAAACTAAAAAAAAAAACAATTTAGGCTCGTCTCAAACCATCGCAGATGACAACATATAAGAAATATGACCATTAATTTTAAAATGATTTACGTCATCAAAATGGCCTTTTATCACATTCATTCACCTTTATACATTTCACAAGACTCGCTTTACCGAATACAAAAACTTAAATACTTTAATGTGACATACGCATGTCGTAAATTAATTTATAATGGCGTCTTTTATAAAAAAAAAACAGAGATCTAAATGGGTGCCAGGTGTTGCGTTTTTTTTTTTACTTTTACCAAGATTAAGCAACTCTGCCTATTTCCGTTAATTGTAATTATAATAATCAAAATGGCTGTAACTGCCACAATTGTCTACTAGATAGATCCCTGCTGATCTCTACTTAATGTTATAAATTCGAAAGTTACTCTGTCTGTCTGTCACTCTTTCACGTCTAACCCAATTAACCGGTTTTTATGAAATTAGGTACGGTGATAAATTAAACCATGGAGGACATAATATTATCTAGTATCTTCATTGTCAAAACCGATATCCCAAATAAGACTAAGAAAGATGTCCTCCCTATGTATTTCGCAAGTCCCTACAACGCGGTGACCCGTCTATGATTCAAAAAGTTTGTAATAAAAAATTAAAAATGGCCGCCTCAATGGAATAAATCAGGTGAAGACCGTTCGCCTAATAACGTGCGTGTTTAGGACTGAAAAATATTTCCATGGTCGTAAATTGTTGCATTGTGTTCTCGTAATAATATTAATTTGCTGTACGAGTACGCTTTGGTTTATTTTTAGATTTGTTTATTATTCGGTACAACGGTGTTTCGTGTGTTGGACAGAATAATAGTTTTTTTTTGGACGACAAAACAAATTTTTATTCAAGTACCTATTTGTTGTAGAGATTCACAACTCTTTGGAATTTATTAATTCGCAGATTTTATTCTAAACAAATGATAAAATCAAGATAAAATTGTTTACCTGTAAGTTGTAAGAGGTCTTCCAAAGATCATATCCTTCTTTATAAAATTTGGAGAAAGCTTAACAACTCCAAAAAATTCATAACTGGCCTGTGGAATTACAGGACGTTAAGTAATTGGCTGCTCTGCTGCGTGTCGGGGGTTCGATTCTCGCACCAGAACAAATGTTTGTATGACCTACACCAAAGTTTTTTTTTTAGAAAATTCCTAACTACTTTTCGTCAGTTTATGTCTGCCGAAAGTTTCCGCAATGGTTGTTTTCAAAAAGCCTGGAACAGACTTGAAAACTAATTGACAAATGATTCATGATCATAATTATGTAGGTGGGTAACACGTTATCTCTTGGCTTAGGCATTGACAAAAGAATGAGATAAAGAAAAATGAATAATGAATGGAACGCTGTCGCTCATAGACAATCTGACATGCCATAGAAAAGACAGCCTCACCCAACTTACATTATATATTTCAACACATGCAGCACAGTAATCAATTTAAATTTATACACCAAGAAATTACTTCACATCCAAACCCACCAACACAAAGCACTTACATTTTATCGTAAAATAGTAACATTTTAACACAAGTGTGTATTAGTATAAAGGGTCAGTACACACTGAGACATGAGACGATGCAAAAGTACTTAGTACACTTTCATACAGTATAGATTTCTTTTTTTGGTAATAAGGTACACATTTCCGAACTCAAATAAATTCTAATTTAAGAATCACTGCTGTTAAAAAGGATTTTTTTTATTGATATTTTATCACCATCTCACCTGAAGGTAAATGATCTATACGGTTTTTGGCTTGCGTTTGACCAACATCTCACGTGATGGTAAGCGATAACCTTACCTATCATGTGGTCGAAGATGAAGTACGCTTACCTAGAACTAACCTGTTCACTCTTAAGTACCCCCAGGTTATATCTATCAGGAAACACAGAATTCCGCTGGGAAGGTGAACAGGTATGATTTATAGAGGAAAATTTAAAGGCGTAAATTTACAGTCATCAAAACGTACTAAATCGCATGGTAAGTGTGCTCTAACGAAGAGAAGACCTTTATCCTAGAAATACACAATGATTAATGTGATAGGCTATCACTGAAATGTAGTGAAATGGTAATTACTTATAAAGATACGTAAGTGAATAAAGCCCTATATTATATCAAAGTGCGTTCAGCGTTTTGAAACCCCTCATCTCAATGTGAGCCGACCCTTAAGTGCAAAGTAACCATAGAGTTTTATCGCGACGCTACATTGTCTATGTCTTGCGAAACTTAAATGTTTACGGGTACCCACTACTAACAGAAGATTGTCCTGTGTTTGAAATAGTAAATCGCAGTTTTATGCAACTGCTACAAAGGTAAGTGAGTTCTGTCTGGTAAAGGTTCTTTTAAAACTATTGCCGTATATTCGTGGATATGAACGTGGGTAGTATTCATATTACTAGCATTGTTAACCCCTCTAACTAAGCTATATAAGCTTATGTCTGGAGTGGAGGCTATAGTCGCTTCACGAAAAGCTGCGAAAATGTTCTAACGAGGTACCTAACTGAAAAGAACAGGCTGGGTTTATAGTCAGTAGAAGTTTGATACTGCCTTTCGACATAGAGCAGGAGGATTTGATGTTTTGCACCCCGATAAAAAGTAGGTATGTATTTTTTTCCTGGGTGTGAAAATCATCAAATGACTCCTCCCGCTGTGGTGGAGCGGAAGGGAGTGTCAGACTTCTGCTCGTTCTGTTGCCCGTGCATTCCGGGGCCGCGGTGTCTTGTTAGAACATTCCTGCAACCCCGTAAGGGTTGGCCCTATCGGGCCCCGTCAATGCTGCTGACTGCTCTTTGAGGCGCGAGCAGAACACGACGCGCCGCCGACTCGAGTCTGGTCGTTGCCGGATGGTGAGCTACCCCTGCTCGCCGTCCGCGTCTACAGTGACCGGAGATCAGCTCCTGATTCCCGACGCGCGGGGCGTCCCCGCGGCGGTTGGGGCGTGAGAAAGATAACTGTCTCCCCCTCACGCGTTCAGCCTCCTCCTTCGCTAGCATGACTGCTTCGCAGAAGGAGGCGACTGCATATCATGCCCTCTCGCTCCGCACTATGGTCTGAACCAGGGCCGGGCGCAAGAGGTCGCCGCCGCCGATCGCCTCTACGAGGACACGGCGGTGCTCCGCCCAAGCAGAGCACATCTCGACCGCGTGCTCCGCCGTGTCCTCCGGGTAGTCCTCACAATGACAACACCCGGGCGTGTTCTTCCGCTTTATCCAAAACAGGTACCTCCCGAAACAACCATGTCCGGACAGTACTTGCGTCAGGCGGAAGGTGAGGAGAGAGGACGCCGCCGTGGCGTCTCTAAAGCCACTCCTCAAAGAGGGGACTTATCGCCGTGATTGCGACGTGCCCAGCCCTTGGTTGCTATAGTCACTCTTTTCGTGCCATCGTGAGTTCGTGCCGGAGCTCTGTCCGCTGGGCTGTGCTGCAATTTGTCGCGGGAGCGGAGTTTCACCCCGAAGTTGGTATGTACTGCCAAGTCAAAATTACGATGTCCTACTCTATGGTCCACTCTAACTCTGCACCTACCTTTGATTCACTGTTTTAGGCGTAAAATGAATATGCGTAACAAACAGCCAGGGTTACCTTCGCTTTTATAGTTATAATCAAACGCAAACCTTTTTAAAAAAAATCACCAGCTGTACTTACAGCATATTTTCCTACCGTGCAGTAAATAGAAATATGTAATAAGAAATATCGATACCAATAAATAACTAACATTATTTCGATTCTCCACAACTTCAAGGCAGTTCAGTTAATTAATTAAAACTAAACAAACATAAAATAATTATGTAATTATCAGAGAGACCATTTCCTCAATTCTTATAGTAGCGATTGCGTTAAAAACGCAACTGGTTATTTTTGGATAGTGATAACGAAATATTGGATATTGTGTCTTTAATCTAAGATTATTCACAATTTGCATAGAATCGAATATTTAGTAATAAAAAATTTAAATGTTAATCATAGCTAATAACAGTGCTAAGTATGCATATTTAAATATAATAAAACAAATTTAAAAAAAGGCAATAAATCAAATAGATTAACTCGATGACATGTTGATAATAGGCGAATATAAATGTGACGGCTAGTTAACATCCTGCTCGATTCATAAGTCTGAAGCAGCCAGGAAATATAAGTGCAAAATACTATCGTAAAATTTAAGAAATACTTAAGCTCCGACAGACGGGAACGGCGCGACATTGCGACAAGTCGTTCACAAATACAGTAGTTTTTGTTGAACTACTCATGAGTTGTTTCTAATATCTAAGTTTCTTCAGCATGGGTCCAGCTGTTTTGGAGATCAGCCGGAACAAACAAAAATGAAGAATTGGATTTTAGTACTAATTTTCATAAGCATTTGGTAAAACGAAGTTTTTCTTATTAAAAACTGACATTTCAATATTATTTTTAAGTACGTAATGGGAATTAAGCAATACTTTTCAACATCTTCGAGAAGCCCGTCTTTAATACTATTTAGGTACAGTCGCCAGCACGTCAAGCTATGAAAATCTGTCAAATTTACCCAATTGAGTTTGAACCTTATCATGTTGCAATAAAGTTGTAAATCTATTAAATTATTTTGACAGATTGGAGTAGGTTGATGGGCCGGCCACCGTACATCTGTAATGCGGAGTGCTATTGAGTTTTTCTGTGAAAAATTTCTCAGTAGTAGCCCGAAGTTTGGAAGTTTTTTTTTGGTGATGTGATGACCCCCGTGCCTAAGAAAGCACAAGCCGTTGGTCCTGCACCTGATATCTCTCCGGTAAAGGAACAGATAGTGCACTTGTACCTGTGTACATACTTGTGGACTCTGTGGATATCTCCTGCGCAGGTGGCTAATCAATTATACAAAACCGATTCCTCCGTAGAGTCACGGGAGCCCCCTTTTATGTTCGAAATGAGCTTCTTCACGTAGACCTCAAGATGCCCACCATCCAGCAGTTCATGAAACGTGTCTCCAAGCGTTTCTTTGATACCGCAATCTAACATAGGAATCCTCTTATCGTATCGGCCGCCCAATACGAACCCTCGCGTATCTCTAAGATTCGCCGAACAAGGCATACCCTAGTCACTCCCGATGACGCAATCACCCTGCTCCAAGAGAGCCGTAAGGAAACCAGCACAGTTTACAAAAACAAAAATCGACCGTCTTTCCGTCCTCGCCGCCGAGGCCCGCCGCGACGTCCCCGTAATAGTCCGCCCCGACCCTTGCCAGAGCCAGCCCGCGACGCTGAGCCAGTAGCTTTAAATTCCCTTATTAATAATAATAATGATATGATCCAGCCTGTCCCTAGCTGCCCTCCCCCTGCGACGCTCTAAGCCGAGGTCCGTACCCCACAGGGGGTGCCCTTAGCGTGTAGTCGCCTAGTTTGTAAGTTTTTAATAAGCCCTGGCTGGAGGCTTTAATTAATTTATTAATTAAGGCAACCACAGGCAAGCCCGGTTAAGCAGCCGACAACCTCAGAGGTTGACCTGCGAGATGCCACTCACAAAAAAAAAAAACAATTATGATATTGACTGCCGTGGCGGAAATCGGTTAGGAGGACTAAATAATAATGAAGAGTGTCATTGTTAATTGAGAATTAAATCTCAGTTGCCTGTAAAGCATGGCATTTTTGTATTCTAAGTCTAGGAAGCGGAATTCAAAATTAATTACTATAGAATTAATATTGTTATTCAATTCTTTGGTTTTAAAATTATAGAAATCGAACATTGTCGGAATAAATCGACAAAATTTATACATAATTATGTATGTATTTTTACGTGTATATAATTATGTATAATTAACATGGTTGCTCCTACATAATTTTGTATATTTTGGTCGTATGTACCAGAAATAGGCAGCATATATATTTGAATACTTTTTATTGATAAAATAGTTCTGTAGGTTTACCACATATTTGTAGGTTTGTGTTTATATTAATTTTAAAAAAGGTGGTTAGTACCTGTTACACACCTGCATGTCGTAGGTCGCGGGTTCAAATCCAGACAGTTACATTACTTTGTGTTAATGTCATTACCACAAAATGGTGAAAGGAAATATTGTTAGGAAACCGGCATTTCCAAGGAGTGAAAAAACCGAAGACATGCGACAACCAACCGCACTGGACCCGCGTGGGGAATAACGGCACATCCCCTTTAATAGGTCTTTAAAAGGTCCTTACTTTGGTATTGTTCGTCAAATTGTTGAGCTCCTTAAGTTCTAAGTTGAGCTACACGATAACTGACTAATGCTTGCACTTTCTGGACAGGTCCGCTCAAATTTGCGTGGTTATTTCCTCAAAAGAATACCACAGACATGAACCTACATGCTTCTCATATACAAATACAAATTGTCTGGACTTTAAAAGAGACTTTGACCTCTGAGTTTGTTTTGGTGTTTCTTCTTAGAGTAGTCAGTTAGGAAATACCTCATCTAGCTAAACTAAACTTAACACGCAAAAAACATGACATGTAAAAGTGTTATTTATAACCAATTTAAAAAAATATATTTCATTTCATTTCATTTCATAGAGAGGAAGCCTATGTCGCAGCGCAGCAGTGAGAACGGTATAGGCTAATTATGTATTTTTTATGTGTAGTTAGTTTTATTTATTTAACTCAATATCAAGGACACTACTCAGCGATGTACTCTTGTCATGTCCATCGTGAACGGCCACCTTTACCTTGCAGGATCTTAACGAGGCTAATACAAGAGCTGTTCAGGTAGCTGCATACTGGTCCAAAGAAGTTTGAACATCGACTCGAAAAGAAGAAGAAGAAGGATGAAATAGTAAGATCCGATATTGAACATTACCTATTTTATTTACTTTTGGTAAGCTAAACAAAGTACAACGTATTCAGAACTATCATCACGCTGTTTGTTTATAAAATACTCAAATATTCTACTATACAAGCGCTCAACGATTGATTAGCTTTCGATATGTCTCGCTCCATTTAACTAAAACTGCGACCATAAAATTTTCCAAATCGTCATAAAATTAGAGACCTACAAAAAAAGAAATCGCGTTATAATATTACAAAATATCATTGCTAAGAGCGTGTGAGCCGTTGTTACGACATTACACACAAAATGTCCAATTTTACGAAACATACAATTTGGTTGGGAGACGAGACGATTGTGACGACTTATACCATTGAAACAACGAGATAATTTTACGTTAGCTTTGTAAATAATCTATACTGATACTATAAAGCGGAAAAGTTTGTTTGTTTGAACGCGCTAATCTTCGAAATTACTGGGTGGAATTGGATAAAATTTGGTATGGAAGTAGCTTGAAGCTTGAGAAAGGTTATAGGCTACTTTTTACCCGACTGAGAAAGAAGGAGGTTATGTTTTAACGTGATAAAACCACGGGGGCGAAGCCCGGCACGACTGCAAGTTACTTAGATAAGTCCAGGTCCCAAATTTGACATTATTATGAAAAACAAAACGTTTTCTTTAGTATTGAGTCTCACGATTGACTACGCTTTCAGGGACCCATAACTTTTTCATATTTTTTTCGGTTTTTCAATAGGTATGAGTGAGTACAAAATGATAAGTCTATATCCGGACTTTTAATTCGATGGAGTAAGCTTACATTAGCTAGTGTCACTTACTACAATAATTATACCCTATTTAACCTAATAGTGATGGATTCAATCAATCGAATAATAAATAAGCGATTTTAAATCGTGAGAAATATAAATAAAATTTATCCTATTATCTTTTATTTTTAAGTAGTAACTAGATTTTACTATAAATAAATATATTTTTATTAAAAATATTCATATCCAACCAGACATGATAAAAGCCACTCTTTTGGAAGAAATTGCGCGAGATTACTATTAAAAAGACTGCCTCCGCACCACTGCGACTTAAACCTCGTTGGAATGAGTATAAGTACAGGGGCCTATTGAAAAAAATAAAAAAATAAAATTATCATGATCTTAATTTTTTTAAGTGAAAACTTCTTTAGCGGCGTTGTGCACTTTTTTGTATTGGTTAAAAAATGTTAAACTCGCGTCAGGACACGTGACCTGATCGAAAATTCGTAAGACGGACGGAGAGTAGACAGAGGAAGTATCCCCCTCTCTTTCTACGGCGCGGCGAAAATGTATGCCTGCGCCTGCTGTTTCGAGAGATAAACTTTTTAATGTAATATAAATTGTACATCATGTTTGTGTACGATAGCGCACTAAATAAATATTGTATTCTACCACATAAATGATAGTACTTTTATACTGATAATTAAAACAAGTCGTGCAAAATTATTCCCTAACCATTCCAAAATATCAAAAATGCACAACGTTAATATTCAAGTTTTCACTTCTGCCGGCACTCCCGGAGTGCAACCCGTCGTTTTTTTTAATTTTAATTTTTCACGCCCCTTTATAATGACAGTTTAATTTTTATCATTATCACACAATATTATTAAAAAAAATGTTTACATCGTTATTCGATTTTATTCCTGAATAGATTAATTTAGTTACATCACAATTTCGTAGTCATCATTATCTGACAACTCAGAAACTGTCAGTCTACTGCATCGAATTAAAATTGCGGGTTTGACTAGTACCGTGGAATATAAGATCGTTGAAAAACTAACGAAAAAATTTTCAGGAATTTGTGCAACTTATCATAACTTACATTACATCATCATTTTTTTCTTTAAAATATTGCAATAAAAATAACTACAAATAATTAATAAAGCATGTATGGAATTATGAATTGTGTGAATGTATTAAAGAATGTTTTACACAAGAGGAAATATTTTAATTGCAGTAATTAAGCATAGTCACCATTGCTGAGAAAGGTATTTTCTTGTAGGCTAGTTTTTTTATGTGTTACACTTAGTAGGCAGCAAGATTTACCAAAAATATTAGTGAATAATAAGTGAGCATAACTTTTATTTAACTAAAAATAATTTAATATCTACTCTAAACAAAGAAATTCAAAAATAAACTTGATTTTTTCTTGTATTTTAGTCGGATTCAAGGAAGTAGTGACTTTTTTCCGCAAAAAGGAATCATATGCAACCGGTTCCATCTTTCCGTGGTGTAACCAAGCCGAACGTGGCTGCCAACAATCCTAGCAAAGGTGAGGCAGTCGGTTCATTGTTGACATACGATTAATATTTATTATATATATATACAAAGATATATAAAAAACTAGCCGATCGGAAAACGTTGTTTTACCATATAATCTATATCTAGAGAAAAAAATACCGTACGACCTATTCTCATAAAATATACACAAAACAATCATAGAAATCGATCAAGCCGTTTCGGAAGAGTTCGATAACAGATACTGTGTCAAGAGATTTTTATCTATAAGAGGATATACTTTCATACTCAGACAATTAACGATAGCGTAAATACAAGATAGGATATTATATCAAACTATGATAAATACTAAAAACGGATTAATATTTTTTTAATTTCAGTGGACCAATACATAATCAACCCTTACTGACCGACATTAAGCTGCTTTTTAAATAGTCCACGCATGACACCTTCATTGAGTTAGCACATAATGAGCAGTCAACAAATATGTGAGAATACAATATTTTGTAACACTAGTGTTAAATGTGAATGTGAGCGCAGATCAGACCGTCTATACATTTCTATACGATTTTTGGCTTGCGTATGACCAACATCTTACGTGATGGTAAGCTCATCGCTTACCATCACGTGAGATGTGGTCGAAGATGAAGCACGTTCACCTAGAAGTAACGTATTCACTCTTGACTTAAAGACTCCCAGGTTATAGCTATCAGGAAACACAGACTACGGTAGGGAATTCTAATCCTTAGCTGTATGCATAATGAAAGTATTCCCAAAACGTTTTCTAACAATGCGGCCAAGAAAATTATATTTTCCTATTTCTGGTCTCACTTGAATTAATTTATTTAATGGAAATAATTTAAAAAAATAGACCAGTCTTTTGTTAATTCCTAAAGGTTTTTTTATTTACTAGCATTGTGGGTAGAATTCACATTGTTAATTTTTTTTAATTCCCGTCTTTCCCAATGGAGACCTTTTTGGCGGGAAGCAGTTAGTTTTTTATTGTTAATAACTCAAGTATGTATACCCTCCATCTTCAGATATTACTTAAACAAATTACGTACCTGTTTATTATTTATGAGCAGTTCACTTAAATAAGTTATTATTTTCAACCGACGACTAAAAGAGGAGGTTATCAATTCGACGCGTATATTTTTTTTTTTTTTTAGAGGAGGTTATCAATTCGACGCGTATATTTTTTATTTTTTTATTTAGGATCATCGAGTACTTGAAGACGGCTGAGCCGATTTGGAAAATTCTTTTTTTGTTCGAATGGGTATACTTCGAAATTGGTACTATTATCACCAAAGTCAGGATCTGATGATGGGATCTTGGAGAAATCGAGGGAACACTTCAAATATTATAGGCACACCTATGGCATTTTGGGTATTTCTTATAGTAACTTGTGTAGTTGCTCTCAAAAAGTACCATTTGGGGAAGTGGAACTGATGATGAAGACCACAGATGGCCGCCGAAACTACTCAATAATAAGTATTGAGTGGATTGCGATTTGATTATTTGAATATGGATGTTAAGCACTTTATGCTCGTCACAATGCATATGGTGATGTAGAGCTGATGGTGAAGTACCAGGAGAACTCCTCAACAATTAACGGCCCAGCATTGGGAAAAGCAACATTTTGTAAAAGGTTATAAGTAGTTGACATTTAGGCTCTTGTAACTAGGTAAATTAAAAATCATCCAAATAAAAAGAGTGAAATAAAAACTTTTTACCAAAAAATTAAACCGACTCCCAAAAAACACTGCAAAGTGAAAAATAACTTTAATTTCGGAAGTCGGTGCCAAAAACGAAAAAACAAAACTAAAGACACCGACTACCGAAATTAAAGTTAATTTTCACTTTGCAGTGTTTTTTGGGAGTCGGTTTAATTTTTTGGTAAAAAGTTTTTTAAGAGAAAGGAAAGTGAGTAAGCCTATTGTGTTTGAATGAATTTTACATCATTCTAATGACAGATGTCGCTGTTTGAATACGGTGAAAAGTATGAAAATTAATAATTATTATAAAAAGTATTTATTATATACTAGCTTGTGCCAGCGGCTTCGCCCGCGTGGTAAGTTTTTCCCGTGTAAATCCTGATCCCGTGGGAATTCCGCAAAATCCTTTCTTAGCGGATGCCTACGTCATAACATCTACCTGCATGCCAAATTTCAGCCCGATCCGTCCAGTGGTTTGGGCTGTGCGTTGATAGATCACTATGTCAGTCAGTCAGTCAGTCAGTCAGTCACCTTTGAGTTATATATATTTAGATGTACTTGTTAGTGGAGGTGTTTTACCAGCAGTTTTTTTTATTTAACAAAAACTGATGGGTGGTCTGTGAATATTATGATTTAATAATTTACCCATCTTCATTTTAAATTATATGTTTGGTACTCAAGAGGTTTCGTGAAACAAATTTTCGATGAATCACAAATTGATCGCAATACTGCGACAATTTTCTGTCCACAAACTGAATCTCTCCTAAGCAAGCACCGAACCAATACCGCTTCAAAAAAAAAACAACAAAAAAAACACCTTTTAAACATCCCAAAAAGCCGTCATCTAATTAAGAATAAAACACCACACAAAATAACCATCGTCAGTACATTTCATGTTTCTCGCGTCGAAACATTTTCTGCTAATTGGGCCCCAAGATAAAATCCTTTGGCGGCAAAATGGAAGACAGCAAACATTAAGTTTGTACTTTCCTTTGACGATTATTTATTCGAGATTTAAAAAAATACAGTACATTGAACTTTCAAGGAAGTAAAGTCCCTACATCCAGAGGAATGAAATTTATTGCGATAAAAAAAACGATGGCATTGTTTAAAGGCAATTAGTGAGTGATATACTTTATCATTTTGGCGTGTGATCAAACGGTATTGAAACGATATTGATACGTTTTTGTTGAAGGGGGTTTTTTGTAGTGATCGTTTGGCGAGACTAAGGCTGAGATTCAGAGACGAGTCTAAGCTTGAACTTACACTTCCATCTGTCAAAATCAACGACTTACCCTTAAATTTGTATTCAGAGACGTTCGGAACACGTCTTAAACTTAGCGTGAACTAAGATAAGCCAAGTAGTCAATATCGACTACTTAAGACGGAACTAGCGCCACCAAGTGGGCTAAGGTGTAACTAATTTCGACAATGAAAAATTTGACATTTATTCGAGCGCGTGGTATTTTTTTCTCTTTTAGATTGTAAAGTTACGTATTAGCATCATAAAATGCTTTTATAACTGACATTTATAACATTTTGCTTTTAAAAATGGCCATAGAGAAGAGAGTATAAGCTTAGCTAAGACCTTGCTAAGACCGACGTAAGTTTGACAGGGACTGTGTCTCTGAATACGAATTTCTAAGATGCGCTTAGCCACGACTTGGCTTAGAGCGGTCTTCGCCCGTCTTATGTTCTTGTCTCTGAATCTCAGCCTAAGATGCGCTTAGCCACGACTTGGCTTAGAGCGGTCTTCGCCCGTCTTATGTTCTTGTCTCTGAATCTCAGCCTAAGATGCGCTTAGCCACGACTTGGCTTAGAGCGGTCTTCGCCCGTCTTATGTTCTTGTCTCTGAATCTCAGCCTAAGCGCCTCGTGAGGTCAGACTGATCGTCTAAGGTCCCCCTCAGCTTGGATTCTCAGTTATGTGATAATCACATTCTAAATTACCTACGAAACGTGTGAATTTTCTGATGATACATTAGAACCCTAAATATAGACATAAATACTATAATTTCAAATGAATTACGACTCAGCAACACCAATTGCTTTGCAGTAGTTGAAAATTAATCACTGTGTTTAGTATCCAATTAAATAAGATATTGTAAATACATCCATATACTCGTACTGCATGATGTTGAGTAAAACACCGTAACAAATTGAGAGGTAAATCTCAAAGTTCAATACAAACCGGACGGTTTAATTCATATGAGAACTATGTAGGTTAATGTTTTAGAGCTTTAAGTAGACCTATCAAGACAGTGCAAGTATTTGTCAGTTAGTTGTTTAACTTAGAACTTTTATGAGCTCAACAGTGTGTGTGTTTATTGTCGTGTCGGATTGCTGTCCCATTGGACAATGAGAGTAAAGGAATAGAGTGTGCACCTGCGCCTGCGCACATACTTGTGCACTATAATATCTCCTGCGCGGATGGCTCTCAATTAAGAAATTGACCGCCTTGGCCGAAATCGGTTAGAAAGACTAAGTATTATTATTATGTACAGATAATAAATTTATCTAAATTAATATTACTATATGTACTATATAATATTATAAAGAGGAAATATTTGTGTTTTTGTATGTTTGTAACGTTTTCACACAAAAACAACTGGAACGATTTCAAAAATTCTTTCATCATTAGAAAGCTGCATGGTCACTGAGTGACATAGGCTATATTACATTTTTAAAAAGTAGGGTTTGTTAATAAAAATGCAATAATGTAACCCAAGGTGTGAAAAAATTAGTCATCGCTGCGGAAACTATTGATGATAGAACAAAAAAATATTCTACAGTAATATAAACGCATCGATATCTACAAAAAATTCCGGGATACCATATGTCCAACTACTGTAGTAATGCCACTATAACTACGTTTTTACATTTTAAAAGTTGAAAAAAGTGCCGACAATAATCAAACCATATTATTCATACCTCTGTATTAATCCTTATCCCATTAAATATCGTTTATTAAAGACCGTTTCAATACCTGTAAAATACTTATTAAATTATTAAAATCGGACATTCCATTCAAAGGATATAACGAATTTAAAAATGTAAATCTAAAGAAAATAATGCAATCCTTCCTACTTCCTACTAATCCTATCCTACTTCCTACTAATATTATAAATGCGAAAGTTTATGAGGATGGATGGATGTTTGTTACTCTTTCACGCAAAAACTACTGAACGGATCTGAATGAAATTTGGTGAGTGGATAGTTGACTGCCTGGAATAACACACAGGTTACTTTTTATCCCGGAATTCCCACGGGATCGGGATATACGCGGGAAAAACCTCCCACGCGAACGAAGTCGCGGGCAAAAGCTAGTCCTACTAATATTATAAATGTGAAAGTTTGTGAGGATGGATGGATGTTTGTTACTCTTTCACGCAAAAACTACTGAACGGATCTGAATGAAATTTGGTAAGTATATAGTTGGTAGCCTTGAATAACACATAGGCTACTTTATATCCCGAAATTCCCACGGGATCGGAATTTTACGCGGGAAAACCCTCCCACGCGAACGAAGTCGCGGGCAAAAGCTAGTTTTATATAAAATGCTTCCGTTACTGACTGACCGACAGACAACGCACAGCCGAAACTACTGGGCACAAGAAGCTGAAATTTGGCATGTACATATGTTCCTTGGAGTGTGTAGGGGAGCACTAAGAAAGGATTTTTGGAATTTCCTACGGGATCGGAATTTACACGGGAAAAACCTCCTACGAGAACGAAGTCGCGGGCAACAGCTAGTCATTTATAACAAGAACCTGTATGATTTTTATATAAACCTATATTGGTGTCTCATTCATTAGTGAAATGAAAACGTAAAACATTTTATTTATATTTTTAATAGGCCGAAAATAATTGTGAAAATTGATAATTATCAAAGTAATATCACTTACAGAACTATTTCGCACACATATTACTTAATTGACGAAAATATCTGATTTCAATAATCTTTACAGTGTTTTAATTACTGTTAACGAGTGTACTTATTTTTTTTAATTGGTTTTAGGCTCGCGTTTGACGACCATCTTACCTGATGGTAAGCGATGATGAAGCACGCTTATCTAAAAGTAACCTACTCACTCTTGACTTGAAGACCCCCAGGTTATAGCTATAAGGAAACAGAGACTACGGCAGGGAATTTCAATCCTTAGCTGTATGCACAATGAAAGTATTCCCAAAACGTTTTCTAACAATGCGGCCAAGAAAATTAGGTATATTTTCCTATTTCTGGTTTCTCATCTGCTTTTATTGTTGGTAACCTAGGCTCGTGGCTATTTTTTTCTGCCGGGGTTGCGGGAATGTTCTAACGAGATACCGCGACCCCAGAACCCAAGGGCAACTGAAGGGGCAGGGTGGGTTTTTATTCAGTAGAAGTCTGACACAGGGAGTGTCATACTTCTTCCGTTCCACCCGTAGCGGGAGATGTCAGTTCATGATTTTCCCACCCAGAAAAAAAAACGCTCGTGGCAATTTTAAGGTGTAAATCATATTTACAATTAGTATGATCACGAGTCGCTAGATTCATTAAGTTTTCTGCAACAAAGTTACTCTATACAAGACCCAACCTCTGCCCTTGATCAACAACACAGAAAGACTTTTATTACTGATTGGCGTCCAACTTGATTAAGCTGGTAAATAATAAATAACTAACATTATTGCATTATGACATGGGTAATTCGTAATAGACTCTGTCTGTTGCGATTACACTTGCATAGTTTGAAACCGGTCCATTAGTATGGTAGGTACTTGAAGAAAGCAGTCGCGTGTAGCGAATGTGGTTTATGTCCAAGGCATAACTTGAAAAGGATGAAAGAATTGAAGGAGTTTAATATATACGTAGGAAAAAAAATACATAAGCATAGACAAATGCTTCGAGATGTCAAATTATGACAACAGTTTTGAAATTAGAATAAAAAATTCTGCTCATTAATTCAATATACGGTTGCTTTTTTGCACATACAAATTACTTATGTATTTAGGAC
The DNA here is from genome assembly GCA_943138885.2 of Tholera decimalis. Taxonomy (NCBI): domain Eukaryota; kingdom Metazoa; phylum Arthropoda; class Insecta; order Lepidoptera; family Noctuidae; genus Tholera; species Tholera decimalis. Next base: position 15,880,380 of record OW964570.2, read on the forward strand.
TTGCTTTTTCGCTTATGCTTGGCGGGGTTGCGGGCATGTTCTAATGAGTTAACTCGACCCCTGTCGTAAGGGCAACAGAAGGAACAGGATGGGTTTATGGTCTGTAAAAGTGGGACACTCTTCCGCTCCTTGCAGAGCTGAAGAAGTCATTTGATGATTCAACCTCATATTAAAGAAGGCACTAAAAGGTAAAGCCGAGAATCACTTTCACACAGATTCGAATCGGACTAAATAGACAACAAAAGTGGATGAAAGTGAACTTCTTACAAAATGGGTATTAAGGATTCATCACACGGCCGTGTTTTCACATGTCCCGAGCATCGAATATTATAAATTCTGTTGCCTTACTCGCCTTGTGAGGGGAATCTAAAAATTTTCTGGCACTTTCTTTATTTTATTCGTCTATGAAAGTTTGTTTATTTGTAAACGCGTAAAGAACACGTTTAATTGCCCAGAGACAATAGCTAAGAGAGCGGAATTGAACAGGTTTTTTGTTCTTATTTATTTATTATTTATTATATACTTTATTGCACACCTTACAATACACTTAAGGATACAAATAATTAATTTGTGTTAATCAGGTTGTCAAAAAAGAAGAAATACTTTCTTAACAAACTTCAAGGAATTTTGGAAAATCTCTGACTCACTACCAAGACGGAGTAACATCTAACCGGGCATGTACCATAAAATTCATTATTATAAAAAATAAATATTAACATATTCACAAGATAACGTTACTCCTTCAACAAAATCATCACCATTCAAGATAACAGTTTAAAAACGCGGCAACACTTATTAATATCACACAGCATTACATTTTGTGTACCAATCATAAATTCCTACCATCATATTGCTACAAAGTATCAAATTTAAATTAAGCTGTACGAGCGTATGCCTTTGCCTCTTTGCCGCTAAAAAAAAAGAAAATCAAAATGGCGCGGTTTAAAGTAAATATGGCGAAAGCGTTTAATGAATTTCGTGTCACCTCCATTATTGCATAACGGGATGAACAGTTTTCTGTTAAGCAAACTCATTGGGGATTTTATCAAAGGGTCAAGAAACCTATACTGAGCAACTGAACAGTGGGGGGCACAAGAGTGTTGATTCGATTCGGTTTTTTCTCAGTAAAAAATGCGCGGGCTAACGGCCAGGGTCACGGTAGCTATGGCTTTCGATATAATAACATCTGGGAGCCTCGGTTTAGAATCGATGATCAGTATTAATCGAGATGAATTCATAAACCGAGGTGCGTGATTCACTTGTAAAAAATAAAATGTTACAATTTTTGTTTGGAGAAGGCGGCAGCCGTATTTTATGTCGAATGATAAACTAATTAATTATTGTAAAACGGTACTGACAGGCCTAATAAAATTTCGTTGCTACACAGGATTTAGTACAGCAAGTTTATACATGATAATAAAATGTTCGATAAAAAGTACATTATCATGTTTTAATCAAAAGGCATGTAATAATAGTAACTAGACGTCTATTATGTATGTATGTGGAAGCAATAAAGTAACAATACATATAATGGAAAAACCAAACCAATTCCTTGCATTAAGCAAGTGAAAGTCAACGTTCACGCTTAAAAAGTTACTAAAATTAGTTGAATTTAAGGTCACATTGACCTTCAGTTTACTGATTTTGCCTTTTGTCTATCGTCACCATAACTTAAGACTAACGAAATATTTATTTAAAGTTCTTTTAACTCATAGACAACTATTTGACATTTTCAAACGTGTTCCTCGAAATGACATAATTTTACAGGAAGTAACGAAATTAAGCACAAACAAACCGGCCATTGTCGGGCTTTTAGACAAAAATAATAATAAACATGTTTATTTCCTTAAATATGGCAAAAAATCCGCTACAAGAAATTATCATTAAGTAGCTTTACTATCGAAAAGTACGTAAAACAACCTTGAATTCTCGTATCAGCTGTTAAAATTGTCGTGTAGTTGTGAATGCTATGTTGTGTATATTATAGACGAATGATGCGGAATCGAGTCGATGAGCCGTGAACAGATCGAACGAAATGGGGTTCAGAGTGAATGAAATAAAGCGTGAATGAAAATGAAAGGAAAACCGTTGCCATATTGTCCGTTTCGCACGTCTTAGGCGTTATTTAGGGAAACGATTACCTTATTTGGATGTCCAAGGATTTGTAAATTGTCATCGTACGTCTTTTGAAGAAAAGGATTACGAAAATCATTAATTAAATTTTAATAAATTTTTCTTTAGTTTGCAGGTAGGGAATTTGTAAGTAAGCAAACAATTACCTCTACCTTTAGATATCCTTAAATTGACACCGCTACAAACTGTCCATATCTACGCAGTAAAATAATTAATTTTAATATCAATTTGCAATGTTTAAGCTTTATCGATATAAATGTGACATTTTTAATGACAATCGTTGATACATTTTAAAGTCTGATCGACAAAATTTGATTTTGTCATTCAGGATACTTGGATTAGGTTCCTTTATAAAGATTATGTATCTTTATCAACAATAATATGTTGAACGTAAAATTAATAACATTTGTAGAAATCTGACAATATATAGTTACAAAATTGCCAATAATTTCTTAAATAACAACAAAAAAACATTTTTTGGCCCAACTTGTGTATCTGTTTACGTATCACATTTACAATAAAAAGGAGCCTTTAATTCGCAAATTGAATGACGCCTTATCTGTGACATTTAATCTACAATATTAATAACGTATTATTTTTTAACTTGAGGACCATTTGACGTAACGCAAGAGGACGCCATTTTGGCATTAAATTTAGCTGCGCATTTTAGTTCCTGTTACTCTTTGTTATAGGTATTATGTTTGAAACATGCAGCTTACGAAAACAACTGAAAAATATTATTTAAATTGATAATAAGCTGGCGTTTGACCACTGATGATAAGCGATAATGTGGTCGAAAATAAAGCACGCTTTCCAAGAAGTAAGCTATTTACTTTTGACTTAAAGAACCCCAGGTTGTAGTTATCAGGAAATACAATAAAATATTGTCTCAATTAAAATAATCCTTGCGCGCCATTTGTGGTTTAGTATGCAGCACTTATATAAATAATTTAGTTCACAAACGAATAATGGCATGATTGTATTAGACTAAAAACTTGAATCGTTTTTCAACATGAGCATGAGCAAATAATTCCTTATCTAAGTTTTCCGTAAGCACTCACTGACATTGAGCACACCTTATAGATTTAACGCTAATTTGACGGAATAAGATCAACTTTTAATGAGAATAGGGCCAAGATCTGATCAAGAATGACCTTTCAAGACATCAAATGAGTCTAATCTGAAGCCATCATGGAAATTATGACTTACTTACATAAAATGAAGTAAATTATAGGCCCCCCACACATAAAGATATAATAAGAACGCAAGAAATTCTAATTATTTTACATTGAAAGGATAAAACGCATCCTACAGATTAAATTTAAGTAATTAAGAAAGCAGAATTTGCATGCAGGGAATGATAAAATTCCCACCGCTTTAATAAACTTGTAAGGTACTAAGGAACGACCTACAGCGAAGTGGACTCTTGAATTTAAGATGCGAATCGGATTGTATTCTTTTTTCAAATACCAAAAAAAGGGTCGCAAATTGTCCAAATAAATGTAATTTTATTAGTATCATTGGGTGTAGACACTCTTCATTATGGAAGAGCAGGTGAAAAAAAAGTCAACTATGAACCAAAATAATTGATGTTTATCTCTGGCAAGAGTCGTATTAGGGTTGGTCTCAGATTGACCACACACTGAGGTCTTAAAAATCAATGAGGTGACAAGATCTGAATTTAAAAAATGTAGTGAATGGATGAAGAAATTTTAGTTTAGCCTCCAATATAGGACCGTGCAGGAAACTTATGTCCCAAGCTGTAGGTAAATATGTTTCTGAGTGAGCCATTAATAATTTGGTGAAAAGTTCAAAACTAGCTATTATCAAATTCATTCAGGAAACCAGATATATGTAATACATTTTGAAAAGCGTATAACTTTTTTTAAGATAACTAGTAATGTGAGTAGAATTCACATTACCAGCTATCTTGTTAACCCCTCCAATTAAGCAATGAATATGAATATGAGATAATTTATTCAGAGTATTTGTTGGTATTTATGTTTATTACGGTATAAGCCTATTGGCTTGCTTTACAGCAATTTTGATTAAACCAAGATGCCTTTGGGTGGATATTAGCTTTCATACGAGTCAACTCGCTGCAAAAAGTTATAGGAATCTAACTTTTTGCAGTGAGTTGACTCGTAGTAAACCATCTAGTCCAATGCTAATTGCAACTACCCTTTTACCACCAACAAAAACTTATCGATCTAATAGCGGGCCATCCACTAACGTTCATTCCTTCTGACTTGTCCCGTTGTGCAAACTGTACAGAAAAGCGACGGGATAAAATAAAACCGTTGAAGCCACTAATTAAACCACAATCCTACGTTATTTCCCTTGACTTTATCACAACACGCCAGTCCGACAGGAAAAACAATCCTTCAATGACCATACACACGTTTAGGTACATTCCTGTCAATTTGCATCTTGTCAGTCATACCGAGGGATTGCGTGTCTGTGGATGGTTATAATCCTATCATTTTATGAAAATTGTTGTCATTTAAAAGGAATGCTCGTCATTTTGAATTATCTTTATGGATTATTTTCATTTTGCAACAACAAGTGTATTTTGTTTGTTTTTACACCGCCTTCCGAAATTAAAGTTATTTTTGGCTTTGTAGTGTTTTGATATGGAAGTCGGTTTGATTTTTTGCAAAAAAAAATTTCACGCCTTTTAGTGGATCGGTTTGTAATTTATCTAGTTACAAAAGCCAAAATGTCTACTAATTATCACCTTTTACAAAATATTGCTTTTCCCGATGCAGAGCCGTTAATTTTTGAGGAGTTCTCCTGGTACTTCACCATTAGCTCTACATCACCATATGCATTGTGACTAGCATAAAGTGCTTAACATCCATATTCAAGTAATCGAATCGCAATCCACGAAATACTTATTATTGAGTAGTTTCGGTGGCCAGCTGCTGTGGTCTTCATCATCAGTTCCACTTCCCCAAATGGTGCTTTTCGAGAGTAACTGTACAAGGTTCTATAAGAAATACCCAAAACGCTATAGGTGTGCCTATAATATTTGTAGAGTTCTCTCGATTACTCCAGGATCCCATCATCAGATCCTGATTTCATAACAATGGGACCAACTAGAAAGTACCTATACCCTTTCAAACGAAAAAGAATTTTCCAAATCGGTCCAGCCGTCTTCGAGTTGTGAGGTAACATACATTAAAAAAAAGCTCAAGATGAACTGAGAACCTCCTCCTTTTTTGAAGTCGGTTAAAAAGGAGAAATGTAGTGATATTAGACTTTTAAAAGATCTGGCATGTGATGAACCTTCTATTTCTTGGGAATCCATTTTATCATTTCGGGACGAAGACGAACACAAAATGATAACGAACGGGCGCTCAATCACGCCGGACAAATAAACAGGCACTAACTTGGTCTCAGCGCGTCGCGTCCTTCGCGACGGGAGTGAAGGTGGGGTTTTAATACCGTCATTCTTTCTTGCTCTTACAAATCCACTGGCGTTCATTCCGTAAGGATTATAGATTTCGGCAGGAATGAACGTTAGTGGATGGCCCGCTATTAAGTCATGCAGATCACAGCACAAACAACTTCCTTATTACCTAAGTTCGTTCATACACACACGCACACGCACAAACACACACGCTGCAATACCAATAGTTTTTTTCAATTGAAAACAATAATTTATCATTTGTGATTATTGAATTCACACGTTGTATGCATAAATATTTTAGTGATATTTTCGTTCAATAATATTTACTTAGTTTTAATACTGATTAGCAGATTCTAAATTTAAATTCTTTAAATAACATTTGAATAAAGAAACTGCTAAAAAGTTTTTATGAATAACGTTACATAATTATAGTTAGTATGGTAGATTTCCTGTATCACCAAAAGTTACTAAATGATCTTGGATTTCAGAATGCCATATGGTAAGTACGCATAAGGCAAGATATTTTTTGTATACCGAATCCGATATATTCTTTTAAGATACTTTAAATGAAATCATTTTATATAACCGTAAAACAGACATTTAGATTAGAGGAGGCCATTAAATGAATCTAACTTTGGGATATCTTAATAAAGTGCCAATAAAAATGTACTCTTATTAGTGCATTTTGAAAAGCAATAAAGTTTAGGTATTTTTGTGTTAAAATAACTTGCTGGCCATGCCTACAAATCTACAGGTACCAATGTTGTAAAGCGGAACAGTTTGTTTCTTTAAACATGCTAATGTTCGAAAGTGCTGGGTGGATTAGGATGAAATTTGTTGTGGAATTAGCTTGAAGCTGGAGGAATGCTATATACTGTTTACCCAATTGCAAAAGAAGGAATGTACAGACGCTATACGGAAGGAATGTACAAGCTCTACATTAAGCTACAACAATCTGTCAAATTTCTTTAATAGATTTTGAACTTTATTATTAAAGTAATTAGGTTCAAGGTTGATTGGGAAAATTTGACAGTTTCTGGTAGCTTCATGTGCTGGCGTCTGTACATAACATTAGGTTCTTCTTCCCTGGTAATGTCCATGGGAGCGAAGTAACGCGCGACTACTAGTATATTTGTAAGAATAAAATAATTAAAATAGTTTTGACTAAAATAGTTTTGGTATTTTACTTAGCTTTTTTCTTCTAAAAAGTTCCTTCGGACGGGAGTGGGAAACTTACCTGTAAAAAGAAGAAGAATACTTAGTTGAACATTCTTAATTATACTCTGAAAAGTAAATATAGAGGACACGTTTAACAATATTACATCTAGATATATGATATGTAAACTTACAACGTGTTTTGTGTGCCAAAACGCTACAAAAAATTGCCTAAGAAATCTTAAAACAATTGTAAAACATTTTTTTCTAGCTAAGCACTTTGCATCACTTCATTAAGAATATTTTAATGCAATTCATCGCGGAAGTCACACTGAACCACGAAGAACCGCAACATTTAATTAAAACTTGTTATTTTAATTTCGCCACTATTTAATAAACTGAATCTAAGAAACTAGAATATTAATGCAATTATTTAAACTTAACACTCGATATTTAATATCGTTAAGTGGTTTAAGAGGTCAATGCCCTCTAACCAGAGATTAAAAATCAACTTATTACGTTATTGCCTGAACACGGAAATTTTCTGTGCCCTACTAATTTCTAGGTACTACAAATATAGTGGTAAAATTAACGCCGTAGGCATAATAGTAAATTGCAATATTTATTATGTTTTTTTTATTTTTATGATTGGACTATCACGCATTTAAAAAAAAAAAACAAAAAGAAAATGTACAGCCTATGAAGTCTGCATGAAATTTTCAGAAATAACAATTATTTATTTGTTTTCTTGATTTTCTTAAAAACGTGAATCTAAAATGCAAACTCAACATTGAACACACGAGTAAATAAACAAAGAAGAACTAACAATATTACAAAGCTTCTAAGAAAAACTTAGGTGCTCTTTAATACCTATCATAACATTGTGATTACCTGCGTCAATCAAGTCTAAACTATTATACTTCTAACAAAAACATACAACATATTCACTAGTGCCTAAATGCGTCAATCAAAGCAAAACTAATATTTTCATTTGACAGAACAACAAATAAGGATTTATTTACCAAACGTTTCAAGTCAAACATGGGTAAATTTTCTCAGTAAAGTTTAAATTTAGTACTTATGTAAAAGAAGCTATTCTGGCAATTCGTATGCCCAAAAGAGTAAGTTCTGTTTCTAAAGAAAAAGAGGTCAAACAAAAAAAAATGTTTACGAAGTGCAAAAATTTAGGAGGAAAACTTTTGTGGTGTTTTATTTTTGTCACGGACTTCTAAATATTAAGGGTTTAGATGTTTCTTTTGTCTTTAATTCGTCAGATAATGGTTTTCACTGCTTTACGCACGTAATTTAATATTAAATATTATCAACGTAGATTTCAATTTGAGTGGTTTTTGAGAAACCTGTCATCCAAACTTTTTTCATTTTCTTTTCCCTTGCCAGCCTTTCTTTAAGAGGATAAATAGAGTTTCATCTGCGTTTCAAGTTTCTAGAATCTATTATGAGAAGAAGACAGAAGTTCTACGACCTGTTTTTTTTTTTGTTCCGTGATTGCGACATATACCTAAGATTTAAGCTGCGATTAACGATTTCAAACGCGATTTAATTGTTGAATTCAATGCAACCTCATTCAATCTAGACTCCTCAAAATCTTAAAAAACGCATATAAATTAACTCGTAGGTTTAATACCAAACACAATGGAACAGTTGTGTAAGTGCGTAAATAATTACCATAAACGCAAAGCTGATGTTGTATGGAGAGGTAAAATAATGACCACCCTCCGTCATTGGACACGGTTTGAAACACAATGCCTCGGACAAAAACTTGCTGTCAAACTAACCATAAGGTTAATTACAATTTTATTTGTTGCTAGTTAGTAAGATGACTGATAAACTTAGCAGGCTGTAGTTTTTTTACGGGGTGAGGTAAAGGCTCTTGTCATAGTAAATGGTCAGACGTTACATTGGATATACCATTGTTCATGTACTCTAGACCTGTATAAAGTATTCTTGACAGGGTTTCATGCAAACTTTCAAGATAATATTCTGGGAAAAGAAATGAAGTGAAGACTTTAGATATACTTGGCACGCTTACGTTTTATGTTTTGTTCAAAAAAGGATTCCAACACTCTCAAATATGAAAAACTAGCTTCTACCCGCGACTTCGTACGCGTGGGAAGGTTTTCCCGCGCAAATCCCGATCCCGTGAGAATTTCGGGATAAAAAGTAGCCGATGTGTTATTCCAGAATGTCAACTACCTACTTACCAAATTTCATTCAGATCCGTTCAGTAGTTTTTGCGTGAAAGAGTAACAAACATCCATCCATCCTCACAAACTTTCGCATTTATAATATTAAGTAAGATAAGATTAGTAAGAAGTAAGATAAGATATTAGTAAGATAAGTCTAATACCGTGAGCAGAAAAACCTTTACAAACCGTATAACCATGTAGAGTTCAATTGAGTTGACGGTGGAATAATATTTGGCTAATAAATTGTCAACGTTGTTGACAATTTATTAGCCAAACCTCTTGTAAAACCTCTTTCCACCACAAATATTCCCAATATCAGTACTTACGTGTAACAGCGGTCACAAACATTCGGTCATGGCCACAAAACGCACACATATGTTAATACAGCGAATTAAAAACAAAAGAAACATCCATTTCCCTGCTAAACAGAAGTCCGTGGCAAAATTTATTAGGGTTAGCAACGTTTAGAAAGCGCGCATAAACTAATTATAATGCAATTTCGCTTCACATTACACCGGTGCTTAGGCAATGGCAGCCATTTTGACAAGATTTCGAATGTAACGCGCCGACTTGTTAAGTGGGCTAATTGTCAAACTGATTGCTATTGATATTTTGTTATTTTTCAGTAATTACTTAAAGCGTTCTGCATGTTTAGGAAGATTAAATGGCCTAACTGCGTCTGAATGAATTAAGCAGGCTTTTGGATAGACATAGCTGTAATAGCGTCCAATCTTTTCGTAGGGTGTTAGCCACACTAATAAAATACCAAACTAAAGTCTATCACCACCACTCCCTTGATCGGAAGATAAAATGTGAAGCAAGTTATCTTCCGATATTTTTGGCTTAAGTCTTCTTACTGGACAACCCCAACAGTGGAAAGGCTTTTAAAAATGGTTGATGATCTCTGAACCCAAGTAAAATAGCAGGACAACCCACTCTATCTGAAAGAAAGGAAATCTTTCTCTCAGTACTGGGATCATTATAAACTTATAATGCGATACATTTTTAAGGTAATTTTGATTCGGTTTGTTAAATCACGTTTAATGTTGTAATTAACCTTTGATTACGCAAAAGGCAATCTACTTTTACCCGAAATATTTGCATGATTCGTATCGAACATTGAACAGACATAATAAAGGCGATCAAGTACGAACCGATTCAAGTTTCCGGGATATTGTGCCGACAAACATCGAATTTATTTTATGTTTTCCGTTAACATATTGTGTTGGTACGTGAGTGAGGTGCAAGTGTATTGAGGACATATTAAGTACTAGCTTTTGCCCGCGACTTCGTCCGCGTGGAATAGTTATTTTGGGCTAACGTTAAATTTAACCCCGATTTTGAAGCATTCTTCATTGGCGCTCCGCTCCTATTGGCCTTAGCGTAATGATACAATATAGCTGTGCCCGCGACTCCGTCAGCGTAAGTTAATGTATTGGTAATATTGTTTAGATCACGTTCACATGGGGCTTAAGTACCTAGAGAACGCTTCGACCGCGAGACGCGTCGAGCGCGGCGACCGATTCTCAAAAATAATCCTTATAGCATGATTCAGTATTCACGCGCGATGGCTTATTATTATAAGCGTATTTCATGTATAACTTTGGTGTTTCTATACCGATTTATATGATTCTTTTTACGGTTTCGTAGCCGAATGGCAAAAAACGGAATCTTTATAGTTTCGACATGTCTGTCCGTCTGTCTGTCTGTCTGTCTGTCCGTCCGTCCGTCTGTCACAGCAATTTTATTCCGAAACTATTAGGACTATACATGTGAAACTTGATAGGTAGATGTATTCTGTGAACCGCTTTCCAATTTTGAGAAAAAAATTAAAAAATATTTAAAATAAAGGGGGGCTCCCCATACATGGAACTAAACCTGAAAATATTTTTTTTCATGAAATCGATGCATGTGTGGTATCTATAGACAGTTCTTTAAAAACGACATCGGGGTTTCTAAAACCACTTTTCCATAAAGTCAATCGTTTAAATGATATAAGCTTCCAAAGTGGTAAAATGTGTGTGTGGCGGACACAACCTCTAACTTCTATAATAATGGAGTGAAAAATCTAAAAAAAATATATGTCTGTAGATCTTAATATAAACTTTCAACCAAAATTAGTTTGAACGAAATCAGTTCAGCAGTTTTTGAGATACAGCATATTTTCTAAAACCGCAAATATAACTTTGTAATTCATACAAACACTATGAAAAACAAATTTATTCGGCGCAGTTGTAAAAAATGTAAAAAAGCCAGTTTTAAGAAATTTGTAAGGTTTTTTTTTTCAAAACAAATTTATTTGGCGCAGTTGTAAAAAATGTAAATAAGCTAGTTTTAAGAAATTTGTAAGGTTTTTTTTCGTCAAATAAATTTGCTTATTATAATTATTATAGTTACTACAGAACCCTTCATGGGCGAGTCTGACTCGCACTTGGCCAATTTTTTTATGGAATAGTTAATAATGTTAACTTTTTCAATTAGGGGTGACTGAGAGTGTTATAAACGTAAGAGTAGACAAATATTATAATCAGAAAGCTTCGAACTGCTAAGCTATCGGGAGTTACACGTGTTATTGTGAGTCAACCATAAAAGTTAGACATATGCTGTCGTGGGATATTTTTTATATAATTTTAAGGAGAACATTTCCGTCATGAAATGATTTGTGTAGCTTTAACCATTAAGGTTGCACACGCGACGGAAGCTTAAAAAATGGAGTAACTTCTCCCGTTTTCCCAACATTTCCCTTCACTGCTCTGCTCCTATTGATTGTAGCGTGATGAAAAGTATACTATAACCCGCTCAGGAGTATGAAAAATAATTGTACCAAGTTTCGTTAAAATCCGTCGAGTAGGTTTTGTTTCTATAACGGTTATACAGACAGACAGACAGACAGACAGACAGACAGACAAAAATTTAACTGATTGCATTTTTGGCATGAGTATCGATCCTTAATCACCCCCTGATAGTTATTTTGGAAATATATTTCATGTACAGAATTGACCTCTCTACAGATTTATTATAAGTATAGATTTATATGGATGAAAATATGTTATGCATACTTTGAAGTACCAATTTAATCTCGTGAGGAATTCTGTTTCATAGTATTCGATATTGAAGGCGTACGACCTCAAGAATACTTAAGAGAAAATAATAAGAAGGTAATAAACAAATGAGAATATAAGTACTCAAACCAAAAGTAAACTGCACATTTCCTTCGCCCTCAAACGAAATCAAAATTTGGAACGTCAATTGCTTTTACAATCAATTAAATAATACACCTTTTTAAATCCATATGTCCTTGTAAAGCTCAAATAAATTACCGGCCATTCAGCTTTACGAACGCTCGTTAAAACGTAAAAGACCATTCACAAATTTCCTCTGGACACGAGACGTATGATTAGGTGGCAACCTTCGTAGTGCTATCGGTGGATGGGTGGTGGTAGGAGGTAGGCTGACAGTGTGTCGTTTCTTACCCAACAGACGTAATTATAGGACAAACAATGGTTTTGAAACCGTGCGGTACAGCGGCGGTCGCACGATCTTGAGATCTGACGAGGGCGGTAAAATGGTGCTTCAAACTTTTGATGAATAACAAATATATAATAGTAAAAAAAATAAGTACCACCATAAATTTACTGTACTGTCATGTGTTTGTGGATTTTTGTCATTTGAAAATGATAAAATTAATAATATTTATAACTTTGAACTGTAATTAACTTACAATTAAAATGAAATAAAAAAAAATAAAATTATTAATACAATTTTTACTAGAGTACTCGATTTCGGCTAAAAAATATATATTCATTAAAAAAACGGCGTCATATTTTATTTTGCCTACAAGCGATTAGTTAATAATAGAGATGTAGAATAAAAAGTAAAAATAAATCTAGTTACGTAGATACCCGTTAAAAATTATTGACACTTCCATCTCAATTAAAAACTTCGTACACTCACAAATAAGGCCTAATAAATCAATAATATGGACATTAATAACTTCATGCAACACACACACCACTTACAAAACTAACAGTCAAGCTCTATAAACCAGGTGTAGAAACAATTTGTTTAAAAATAAGTTGCCACTACAAATGAAGACTGTGCTACAATAACTGCATGATTGAGTGATACTGAAATAATTTATAAAGCAACTATAAATAAAGGCTTGTTATTTGTAATTCATGAATACTAATAATAGTTTGAATAAGTATATTTGATGTCAATGTCTAATAATTTAATTCTATGGACTTCAATGTCTGCAAATAAATGATTATTATTATATTAACTTTTATTATACCAAGTGTCAAGTTATAACTTTTTTATTCCAACATAGTAAATACGTGATAGGAAATGAAGCTCGGCTGAGTTTTAGAATATTCAGCCTTCGGAATGTTATTTTTCCACACTGCCCACAGTCGCCGAATTAACTACGATTTAAAGCAATATGTATGTATATTGTATTATATGTAAGTATGCTACGTTTTTAAATAAATTGAAAAAAAATGAACACAATTTCTGTGTGCGGGCAATCGAACTCAACATCATGACTCACCATACAAGCTATTTATAATTTCCCCAATAATTTGATCCGATTCTATTATAAAATAATAATCTTAAGTCAAACAGTTTGTATGTGATACTTCAATTTTTATTAATATTTGTCCTAAGTTTATTACGATGCTTACAATGTAGTATACAAATGAACTATCTCATAAATTCGGTATAAAAAAATATTAGAACAATAAAAAATTAGTAATCCTTAAGCATCATTTTAGCTACCCAGATGTAATGAAACATTGGTTTAAAGGTTGTGACAACGAGCCGTGAAAAGCTGTAGCCGCCTGCACATTTTAGCGGCGCAAATTAGATTTCGCTTTTCGTAATTGATTTTTTGGTCTTCATGCTTTTTTTGGAAGATTTTAGTCGGTCATGGCTTAAGATAAATGCTTATAAAAAGATTTGTTTATTGGTTATTCTGCACCCAAAATTAAGTATGGTGGATGTTCTTTACAATATCTCCGGAGTTATGACGCAACGCTTGAATTTATAATTACAAAAGTTCTGAGGAAATACTGCTTGAATAAACGACTGTAAGATACTTTGCTTTGAGATGTCACCGGTATATCCCTTTGATTTTGGCACTAGTTTGGTTACAACATGTTTTGTGTTACATCCCTTCTGCATGTGCATATATTTGGGTTCTGTATACTGGATGCAAGATTGATCAACTAGTTCATGGCGGAATAAACATTAGATATTTTTCTGAAGTATTGTCTGTACTGTGCGGATGGAGAACCGGTGCAGTGAAGAAACAAGGTAGGCTTAAGTTTTTAAAAAACGCTCAGAAATAATTTACTTTACCCGTAGGCTAAGTGCTGGACAAACACATGCCATATCCCTCCATTCAGATCATAGATGATACATATATTTACTGAGAATTCAGATATTTATCGACTTTCAGTCACCTTTTCCGCAATCAAAAATAACTCGAAAGCTGTATTTTTTTCAACTGACATTGTTATTGACAGCGTTTGTCACACATGGTCACACGTAAGATACAAAACTTTTTATGACGACTTTTTTAAACAATAGATACTAATTGTAGAGCAATTTTAACTCTGAGAGAGCAATATTAGGCCTTGGCCTCATCACACTATTTACATACTACATACATACATACATATTAAATAAAATCTTTCTTTATTTGAGACAAGAAGATCCACAAAAAAAATACTAACAATTCTAAATATAAATGTTAGTAACAGATGTAACTTAGATATTAAGCACAAACCCTTCCTTCTTTCAAAAACATGGTAAAAGATCTCTATCTCTCTCTATAATTTGTTACTATTTTTTACCCTTCTCAGCTTTTCTTTTTTCATGTATATACAAGTATATATATGTGTATTGTGTATGTCTGTTGTGTACTTATGTATTGTATAAAAGTGAATTTATTTTCTCCTGCTGTGTCAAATCCATCCAAAGTTTCTCTGTAAAAGATCGCTTTTAGCGATAAGTCCGCCCATTGTAACACCCTGTAGTTTTTAAGTCCTCATTTAATTCTGTTATGGTGTACAATAAAGAGTATATACATCTAAGTTAGTAATTATATTCTATTACAGGAAAGACTTACAATTATAGAAGTTAGTAGTACTTATATTGTATGACTGACAGGGTGCTCTCTATGAGATGTTTGACTATAGGGCTTTCATCATGCCTGTCAGCTATAACTCTCAGAAGGCTGTTCCGACTTTCCCTCAATCTGGCCAGAAGAGTAAAGACAAGTAAAGTTTCACACTATTAAAGTCTTTGCATTAATCACACACACACTATTGACAATGGCAACATATAAAACACGAAAAAACATAAAAGGCTTCATGTCTACCCGTTTGGAGTGAACATAACATAATCTCCCGATCGTCTTAAAGTTGCCAATTTCCAGCGAGATGAACCAAGTACACAAACGACCCATTCGTTCCACCTTCCTTTTGTGCTGCCGGGGTTGCGGTAATGTTCTAACGAGATACCACGGCCCCGGAACGCAAGGGCAGCTGAGGAACAGGGTGGGTTTTTAGTCAGTAGAAGTCTGACACCCCACCCCGTCCCCCGGCCCTTCCACTCTACCGTGAGCGGGAGAAGTTATTCGATTATTTTCCCACCCGGAAAAAAAGGCATTATAACTCAACAGGGCATCCAATATACAAATGTAATATCTTTACGTTGTGTTATGAAAAAATATGTTTCCAAAAATATACCGTATTTCTGTTCGTATTAACAGAAAGTAGAAGAAGAGTAGGCCAGTTTATAACAGTACAATCAAAATTAAATGCTAACTTTATGGGTTTCAAATGACCCGGCTTGGCAGACATGGACCAGTCTGGGTCGTAACCCGGCTGTTAGCGCATCTTTCGTTTAATTTTATTGTACGGCCTCGCACCACCGTTAGCGACACTAAACGAATGCTCTCTGTTTATTGTACGTAACTGTGGCTTCATATTATTGTAAGGCTTATGGCTGATATAAAGAGAATTTGAAGAGAATTTAAGAGCTCTCTCAGCCACCGCCGGTAGAGTGGCTGGGAAAACGGCCTTTATCGGCCCCAGGGCGAAGGACTTCTGAAAATTCACCTCCAGAAAGATTTATGTGTGACACATTCTGACAAATGCCAAATTCAGCGTTTGTGTACACTCAGAGTATTATTGTTAGACTCTCAAAACTCAAGCATTATATTTAGCCTTATGATTACTTTCAACCAATCAAATGGCTTTAAATGAGTTTTTTTTTTAAATATTGGGTACTTTTTCTTGTTTAGGGATCTGTTTTGTAGGCTTAGACTACGCATGATACATTTTATGTAATACTAGTACTCACGCGGGGCTTTGGTCCCGTGGATTCTATCACGGTATAAACATAACTCTCCTTTTTTGCAGTCGCGTAAAAAGTAGCCTATAACGTTCCTCAAGCTTTAAGCTACTTCCATACCAAATTGCATCCAAATCCACCCAGTACTTTCGAAGATTAGCGCGTTCAAGCAAACAAACAAACAAACTTTTCCGCTTTATAATATTACTAGTACTCACGCGGGGCTTCGCTCCCGTGGATTCTATCACGGTAAAAACATAACTCTCCTTTTTTGCAGTCGGGTAAAAAGTAGCCTAAAACCTTCCTCAAGCTTCAAGCTACTTCCATACCAAATTTCATCCAAATCCACCCAGTACTTTCGAAGATTAGCGCGTTCAAGCAAACAAACAAACAAACAAACAAACTAACAAACTTTTCCGCTTTATAATATTAGTATAGATTATAGTATAATAGTATAGATAATACACAAATATATGTATAAACTAGCTTGTGCCAGCGGCTTGACCCACGTGAGAAGTTTTTCCATGTAAATTCCGATCCCGTGGGAATTTCGCAAAATCCTTTCTTAGCGGATGCCTACGTCATAACATCTACCTGCATGCCAAATTTCAGCCCTATCCGTCCAGTGGTTTGGGCTGTGCGTTGATAGATCACTATGTCAGTCAGTCACCTTTGAGTTATAAGTATATATTTAGATAGAATACATTCTAAAGAGTCTCTTAGCATGGTAGCGGGGGTTGTAGGAATGAACGAGATATCGCGGTCCCTGAACCACGAGTAACTGAAGGATCAGGGTTGTACTGAGTAGGAGTCTGATACTCCCTTCCGCTCCACTTAGAGCGGGATTAGCCATTTGATAATTTTCCCCCGAAAAATAAGAGTGTATTTACAAAAATACGTTTGTTTGACAAATGGTAGACTTCGGTATAGTTAAGCGTACTCCATCTTCGACCACATCATTACTTACCATCAGGTGAGATGGTGGTCAAACGCGAACTTATCGTTAATAAAAAAATGATATGATTCTACCTTTTTTAAAACCAATGAAACAGGAAGATATCTCAAACTTAGCCCTAAAATAAGAACGTAGTCACAATATAAACGTTGTTCATTTCAAGCAAGCCTGTCACACTTTGTCGCGGAGGCGCCGTCAAGAGCTAATTGTGCAATACTTGTTAGCGTATCGATACAATGATCGCATGCGCACCAGGCATAACAGATCCGATCTCGCAGTGCACTCATATTTGTGTAAAAAGTAACAAAGTTCAAATTTACATAATATCACGTCACCGCGTTACAGTGTGTTGTATGTAAAAATTTTACGAATTGACCCACTACTCCATATTTAGTAACGAAAAACTTGAATGTATTGGATAATTCTACCTCTTATGGCACAAGGTATCTTAGTATAGGAGGCAGGATCGTAATATATATATATACTAGCTTCTGCCCGCGACTTCGTTCGCGTGGGAGGTTTTTCCCGCGTAATTCCCGATCCCGTGGGAATTCCGAGATAAAAACTATCCTATGTCCTTCCCAGGGTCCTAAACTATTCCCATGCCAAATTTCATCTAAATCGATTAAGCGGCTTAGGCGTGAAAATGTAACATACAGACAGAGTTACTTTCGCATTTATAATATTAGTATGGATGTATGCCTGACACAAAACCTTGAAAACGTCAATAGCCTACTGACTAGGGTGTCGGACTAGTGATCGAGAGTTCACGGGTTAGAACCCCACCCAATACAATAGTGAAATGGGTAGGGTTCGTAGCCGTAACCTGTATGCTTATGTTTGCAGTAGGTTCATGGTAATAGTGCCGTGAACCCACTCCAGACACAAGCATATTTAGCTTAGTTGGAGGGGTTAACAACTTTGCTAGTAATGTGAACTATATTTAAAGAAAAAGTTGACTGTTTTGTAGATGTGTTACCTCAAATCACGTGCTACCGTGGACAGTGAGGCTTTGGGGAGATCTCTTTATAGTCTTCTCAGGGATGTGCCGTAACAGGCATAGTACAGTAGGGCTCCGGAGTGGTCTTTTAGAGGTATCGGAGGCCTCAATCTATGTTTGAGATTTAAGAAGGGTAAGAATCCTATAATCCCTGGACTTCCGTGGTTGGTCTCCTGAAAACACGCCTTTTGATGGTTTCCACCGATAAAAAAAAAATAAAAAAGGTTGTTGCCGTGTAATGCATGGAACTATTATCTGCATAGACTAAAGTTTAACTGCTAGACAGTGAAGAGTAACTCTCCCAGAGTTACTCTTTACTGTCTAGCAGTTCAACATTAGACTCTTTTTACAGCGGACAGGGGTCGTTGTTTGATAGTTAGATCGTCTTAATAGAGTTGTTCTTCTACAATGAATTCCATCAAAAAAATGAATCTTTTACACTGCAATGACCTTACATACCACTGTAAAAACTAAATATTTTGTCTATCCTCGTACATACACGAAAAATTCTTCAGATAGTCCGACCCTGATGGTTGTCAATGTTACACGTAACTTACGTGTAATTTATATAAACAATAGGGACATTAGTGTCACATAATTTTATAAATTCGCATTAAGACAACCTTGCATAGTTCGCGGAGTAGTTATATGTATACTCGTTAATACACGTACCTACTTCAGTGACGTGATACTAATCAAAGAGAATTTAAGCAACGGCAGCTGCCACGAAAATTAGGGACTAAAAAATACCGCGTGAATCAAAGTCTTTAGAGATAATAAGTTATTAAAAGTCTAAAAAAACCCGACTGCTCAACTGAAATGCAAGACACAAGCACGTTTTTACTTTAAAAAGGTCACTTTTTCAGCAGGCGGGACTCAAATGAACTTAATATACTTTTTTTTTTAATGGGATGGGCCCCGCCTGCTTTATTTATTAGTATTACGGTAATGACAATCATGTTATACCTTTTTGAAATCCTTGTATTGATTGTATAGTAGTTTTTTTTTTCCCACTAAGTACAATGGCGTCGCACAGCCGCCATGTTTGATTTTTTTAACGTCACTTATCTAAAAATATTTATTATTTATTTATTATATAGTTTATTGTACACCTCACAATATAAAATACTTGGGCTGCTCGATCTGTAACGACGGCTGTAAATCCGTCCAGAGTCCGGTTCTAGAGACATGAGATACTTAATAAAGAATATTAAGTACATACATGCATACACACCTACATACCTAGAAGATACGCGCGAAAAACATAACCCTTCCTTGGCAGTCGGGTAAAAAATTAATTTTAATAATAATCTTTTATTTCCACACAACGAAATGCAAATAATGATAATATGATTACCATGAATACTTACAATTCTTATAATAATAACAAACAAACGTAACAAAATAAACAAAAAAAAACTTTTCGGAACATAGTCTTAATATTAAACCGATTATTAAAATATACAAAGTGAAATAAATAAATAAAAATAAAAAATAAAATAAAAATGTTTACTTGACACAGAGTAAAGACATACACAATTTGGCACATAGTCTTTGAAACGGCGATATTTATATTTCTTAAAGTGCACCCTAAAGTTTAATCGTGTTTGTTGTTTTTAAGTCTGGATCAGAAGTAATTTTAAATTATTGATACTATGATACACTAATATTCTTTTAATATTCATATTATATAGAAATAGCTTGTGCCAGCGGCTTCGCCCGCGTGGGAAGTTTTTCCCGTGTATATCCCGATCCCGTAGGAATTTCGCAAAATCCTTTCTTAGCGGATGCCTACGTCATAACATCTACCTGCATGCCAAATTTCAGCCCGATCCGTCCAGTGGTTTGGGCTGTGCGTTGATAGATCACTATGTCAGTCAGTCAGTCAGTCACCTTTGATTTATATATATTTAGACTAGTAAAGGAACGGTTTTCTAGGTATAACACTTTTTTCAAAAAGATAGCATGCAATATCGTTAGCGTGCTCAATTATATACTTAATATCAATGCTCTATACGTATTCCTATGAACGAATAAAAGAATTGAAACCAAACTGGAACAGTACTTACTTTAAAACTATAATGAATAATCAGTTCTTGTACTAATATAAATTTTTCATTTTAAGGCAAAGATTTAGGTTCGTTCAGCTACCTAATAAAATTAATCTTTAAGATTACCCAAGCCAGGTCTTAAGAAATTAATAATTAATCTCACTTCTTTAAGCCCATTACTTAATCACTGGCAAAGTGTTTGAGACCCATTCTAGACTATTTAAAACCAAGCTTAATTAACACGCCTCGAATTATCCGCAGATGAAGCCATCAACACTTAATTGTTGCGTCTATGAGAACCTCGAAATAGCAGCATTAAGACCAAAGTAGAAATTATATGAGCTCCTGTATTACCTAACTATGAGGTATCACAAAGAGCCGTTAAATCATTTTGCATTAAAAAATACAGTTCCGTAATTTTGGTGTGTGGGTGTGTAATAACTTATTATGATGGGATTTTAAGAAAGGGGGCGGATTTACAACAGCAGATTTTGTTAAGTAACATGATAGATCATTTTAGATGCTTACGGAATTATGTAAAGAGCGAGCTAGCTTGCATGCATGCTGGTCGTGCTATACGACAATATTAACTTATAGTTAGTCAGTATGTATTAGTTAGATCTCCGATCACATCATCGCTTACCATAAGGTGAGATGGTAGTGAAACACGAGACTATCAACAACAAAGATATAAAAAAACTTACACGAAACTAAAACACAAACTTATTTATCCCGGAATTCACACGGAATCGGGATTTTTCCGGAATTGAAGTAATATTGAAACCGACGTGAACTAAGTAGCAGTCAGCACCAATGACGGGGTTGTAGGAATGTTCTAATAAAATACGATGGCCCCGGAACACAAGGGAAACTGAAACCTGAAAGAATAGTAGGTATTTAGTCAGTAGGAGATGGACATTCCCTTCCTTGCACCTAGCGGGAAGAGTTATTTGATTTTTCTGTCCCTACATCGACCTTTTTAGATCGACCTCCCTTCCCTCCCAACGCAAGCAAGCAAGCAATTCGTACAATAACCTCTTGAACATTACAATAAAATACATAATTGTTTAGCTCAATGTTACTTCATTGTGCGTTTGGAAAGTGGCTGACGTCTCGTGTCGGAACGATACATTGTGTCGCCTTTGCACATACGATTTGGTCACATCCTATTTGACACCTCAAAATTGGTGCCATTTTATTGAATATTACTCAATTCTTCTAAAGGTTTGAAATGAAATGAAATATTTATTTTGTAAATTGGTTATAAATAATACTTTTACACGTATTTTTTTGTGTTTTAATTTAAGGTAAATGAGGTCGGAAGATTTTGAAGATTTAACCAGACTTAATAACATAATCTTAAGTGTTAGGGATAAAAGCGCCTTGCCGGGGTTGCGGAAACTGTTCAACGAGATACCGTGTCCCTCGAAACGCAAGTAACTGAAGGAACAGAGTGGGTATTTAGTCAGTAGAACTTAAAATCAAAATATTTTATTTCACATAGTCATACATGGACACGAGACCTACACTTCCCTCCGCTCTAACCAGAACGGAAGGAGTCATTTAATGATTTAACCCCAGAAAAAAGGAGTCCATTATTATTATAATAAACCCGAAACACAAGAACAGAACACGTTATTCTCCAGTACAAAGCAGACCACACTTATCCCAGCATTAGAATCAGTAATGTAAGTTAAAGAGCTTGAGCCATGCGTGGGCTATATGCATTATGAACTGGCTTTGTATGCGTGTATGAATGAGACTGCATTTAATACAATATACCCACCTATTCTGCCTACCCTCAAATAGGCGAATATTAATAAAATAGTTTGAAGAAATGAATTTATATTTCATCTTCCAATATATGGCGATTTATAGAAATTTTTAAATAAAGAATTATGCTAATTAGTGTTCAAAAGCATTTAGTTTTAAACATTTCCTCACACGAGATATTTCTCCTGTGCCTTTTTACAAGCACCCTGAACCGAAATCACTATTTGTAGGCAATAGGCATTTGTTCCGGTGTGGGGGTCGAATTTGCGACACGTAGCTTTTCAGACAATCGCTGAACCATTGCGCCTCTAGTCAAAAGTGTAGTCAATCAAATAAAAATATATTAATAGGACAGCACTTGACTAGAAATCTATTAATCGACAACAAAACGGTTAGTACAAACATATTTTTGAAGATATAAACATAATGGTTGGTTGAGATGACTTAAGGCAATTTCGATGCCTTAAGTCAGCTCGCGAGGATTTGATATTCTTACATTCTTCTTTACTCTGGTAGTCAGACTCGCCAGACAAAGTCAGTTTCTACTAGTTTTGTATTTAGGTATCAATTATATGAACAGGACATACTACAGGAACATGAAATCAAGCAAGGTCGGAGTATAGTTGCGCCCACGCAGACTTCGTATACAAAAGCTTCGTAATTGTGACCTCTCAGTTAATGTGACATTCTTTTTTTCTAGATCAGAGTTTAGATAAGATACAAGATCATCTCGTGCATGAGATCTAACTGGGTCGGGAATTATATATCTATATAGGTAGTTCATTTTATGACTCGGTAGTTTAGTCAGGCTTACGAGACATTGTAAAATTAATGGGAATAATTGACAAACGCGCTTTTTAGTTGTTGTAAATAGTTGAATATTCATCTTAATTTATGTTCAATTTACATTTTCAAAGAAATTTTGAAACGGCTGGAAGACACGTTCCGTGACCCAAGGGCTTGCCATTACTTTGGCGAAAGGCTTTGCCATAAGACGTGGCCATGCAGCCAGTCTCGTAGGTACATTACCAGTCGACAGTCTTTTATCCTCTATTTTTGTTTGTTGTTTATTTTAGTTTTTAATACCAAATAAACGTAATGTGGTAACATTATGGTCGCTGCATTAGTAATTAAAATGTTAAGGCCATAGTTTAGTGACCTACTAAAAATATTGTAAACACAATACTATCATTTTCGCGGCAAGAGGAAGCTAACTCCAAAACTCGTAACAACAGAATAAAACTAAGTACATACACAAGACAAGTACATTATAATAACCATTCAATTACATACGTCCGTCACCTACTTGCTCACTAGTATTGGGACATTAGGAAGTCACCAGCGCCACAGATAAAACATTACTTTCGTACCAACGCAAAGGAAATAGTGTTGTGACACCGCCATTTTGTTGCAACTGTCAGATGATATCTGTCAACATTCTGTGATTTTTGTTGCATATTTTTTGTGGTTTAGCGGTGGTTGTTTGTATGTTGCAACTAAGAGCGGATGTCCCGCAATTTGAACAATTAAATAAAAAAAAAAAACTTTTTATTAATTTTAGGATTAGGTATTAATTTGTGCATATCATAACTATTATTCTTTAAGTTTTTATTTCGTTCCGGATGACCTCACCCTTGAACTCGAACTCGCTTGATGGCAAGCGATAGATGAGGTCTACGTTGGATCGAGTGAGGCCAGAAGATGCCTGTTCACTCTTGCTTTAAAGGCTGACGGGTCATATGTGGCAGGGAACACAGAAGCCGGCAGAGAGTTCCACAGCTTGGCTGTGCGCACTAAATGTCGAGGAGAAGCACTTGGTACGACAAGACGGTATATCAACCAAGTGTGGATGGTACCCAGCAGTGCGTCTGGTAGACCGGTAGTAAAAAGCAGGACTGTCACTATTAGGTACCCATTTATTCTATTGATATTGAATTTACAGCCGGTATTTAAGCCGCTACTGTAATAAAGCAGGCTGACTCATTGATCCTGTATGAAATTAAATTGTCTATACGTGACAAACACCGAACTTATAGCTTGTGTAGCATTACGTAGTATTGTATACTGTTTTATTTGCATCTTCTGTTCTCTTTGCTTACCTTCTCTGGCCAATATTTTGTTTACGTTAAATCAGTCGATCATCATATTTTAGATTGAACATCTTTATGACGTAGAAATAAGGATAGTTTCCGTAAAAAAGACGTTATTAATTATTGATTTATTGTACACCCTTTTTTATTCAGAATGGGCTCGCGTTTGACCACCATCTTACCTGATGGTAAGCAATGATGTGGTCGATATTACCTTACAATATAAAATATTTTTTAAGTAAATTTAGGTAATGTTTAAGATATCTGAAGGATAATTTATGATTCTATGTCAAAGTCCGGTTAAGGGATAGCCCACTAATACATATTATGTATTAAAATTAAATTAAATAAAAAAAAATTGAATCCGTTTGATATATTATATCAAAGGGATTCAAAATGACGGCCGTCACGCTGACAGCTGTCAGATGCACTCTTAAAAATGTCGTGTTTATAAGGCTACACTATTTTAATATTCATCTTTATTCTACGGACACATAAACCCATAAAGCTTACACAGCGTGTTCCGGAAAATTAATAGGAAATCTTCTTGCTTATGATATCTTCCGGATTTGGATAGGAAAATGTATGTAAAACATAGGAAATTATAAAAGCTTAAGAGAGTTTCGTAACAGTAATTAAATTTTGGTTTGGCAGGCGTGTCTGTGTAGTGACTGATGATGTATGGCATATTGCAAACCATAATTTAGAATGGCTTAGGTGCTTATTATTTTGAAGCTCAAATCAATGTGCTCCAAGGTAAATGAGTAAAAAGTTTTGTTTTCTTCTCTTGATTGATGAAACAAAAAAACATTCTAACTACGCAGGTTATTCCGCTAGACATCATTAAGTCATGTGCAACGGTCTATTTTGACAGCTGTCAAATGCTTCCGTCTCTTTTTAATTTTCTCGTTAATACAAAGAGAGCAATATCTTTTATTCCCGTATCGAAAACGTTGTAAGTTTCTTAGTATGAAGAACCTAGTTAAGTTATTATTTTGTTCTCATGTCTGCAGCTCGAACGATACATTCCTATGTACACCTACCGTGATCATGGATATATAGTTATTTCAGATAGTACACACGCAAGCAACTATTGTTCTCCATTTTGTAACAATGTGCCTCGTAGTAACTCTATTGTATGACTTTATTTACTAATAAATATCTATTTCTAAATTGGTTATCAAAAATCCATTTTGTTTCGATTATCTTAAGGTTTAATTTCGGTTGTTTCAGTTTATGTTTCATATTTTAGTTGCAATGTCTGTGAACGTTATTCTTTTATGAAGGAAATGCCATCGGGTTTGTGTATGGTTATAAAGACGTTGAATGAATTATATTGGTTTTGTTCATAATGCAAAGTCACTGCTTGTAATATGTAAATAAATGTTGTACATTAATCAGGACATCTTTTTATAAAACTATTAGTCTACAGCTAAGGAGTGGAATTTCCTGCCAGAGCCTGTAACAGCTATAACCTGGGGGTCTTTAAGTCAACAACTTTAAGGAAAGCGTGCTTCATCTTCGACCATATCATAGCTTACCATCTGGTGATGAACAACATGAACAATAAAAAAAACATACAACTCCTGCATGGTTCACTAACATACTGTCACCCTCACCGTATATGGTATTTAAAGTATAGCGCATTTGAAACCAGCGCTTTAAATGCAGCAGGTTTAAAACACCTTTACCCTTTTTTGCGGTGGAAAAATCATCAAATGATTCCCCCTGCTCTGGTAGGAGTGAAAAGGTCAGACTTCCACTGACTAAAAACCCACCCTGTTCGTTCAAACTGCGTTATGGCGCCGCGGTATCTCGTTAGAATGTTCCCGCAATCCAGACCGAAAAATCATTGCCATTTTTTTCGGTGGGAAAATCATGTAATGACTCCTCCGCTCTGGGTGGAGCGGAAGGGAGTGTCAGACTACTATTGGCTAAAAACTCACCCTGTTTCTTCAAAACTATCCTTACGGTCTGGAGCATCTCGTTAGAACATTCCCGCCACCCGTCGAATAAAGGAAATATTTTTCATAAATTACATCATGCAAACGTAAAACACGTACCATACATAAACAATTAAAGACAAGATAACCTGTGCTAAATACATAACATATTTAAATCTAGGTAACATAAATAAAACACATGTTTTTATGACAACAACAGGTTGTAAACATTTACAGTACAAAGCACAAGGTTTAAATTCTTAAAATCATTTAAAAATACCAAGTGGGTACAATTAGCTAAGCTTGTAATTACTGTGTTATCTACTCCAGATAAATATTCATATTTATATGCCATTTATTTATTTTTATGTGGTAGGTTCAAGAATGCTGATGTACCTTGACCTAATCAGCAAATATTGATAATAGGCTCGCGTTTGACCACTCTCAAATGATGGTAAGTGATGATGTGGTCGGAGATGGATTACACTTACCTAGAAGTTACCTATTCATTCTTGACTTAAAGACCCCAGGTTATAGCAATCAGGAAACACAGACTCCGGCAGTGAATTCCACTCTTTAGCCGTATACGCACAATGAAAGTATTATGAAAGGACTTATTAACCAAATCGTTTTGTGCGTATTGGTGGAAAGTCCACCATAATTTTTCGGTATTAAACCAGCCGATTTCCTTTTTCCTCTCTGAAATACCGCATTTATAACACACAGATAATATTCTTTATTCACCGTCTCATCTTCTAACAAGAATTCCGAGTGCAGAATATCGCGGTAATCGAAAAAATCTGTTAACCTTTACTTTTATTAGATTTATTTGAGATTCTTTCTGTTTTTGCTCTATACGAAAATAAACATTATGACAATTAAATGTTTTGGTTTATTCAACATTATGAAAACTCAACATTTTGGTCATTGAACTTTCTGAGCCGAGTTCGATATACATATGTATGTATGTCCTCATAAATTAAAACTAAGTATACAAGTAGAATGTTGGTAAACCTCAATTATTGAAAGATAGCTGCACAACAGTTTTATACTCTGCGCAGCTATCATCATTTCTTGTTGTTTCTAAACAAGTTTAAAATTGTTTTTGTTCCAAATTATTGTTTATGTTTCATATTTTGGGAACTTAAAAGAACCTTTAAACGTCAATCAAGTAACATAACATAATCTTTCAATATCTGTTCGACATGCCACTCATAAATCAAGTAAAACCATCGTTCATAGATCAAGCCCACGATTATTAAGAAAGATAACAGTGATTGTGTATGCATGTGCCCCGCCCACTCCTTTCCACAAGGCTGCCAGAAAGACGTGCAGAGGCTGTACTTATCAGTAGTATATAGTTCAAGGGTACATAGATTATATCAATCGACCTATCCTTACCTATAATTTTGATGGATGTCCTCCAACCTTCCTTTTTAGGGTTTCGTTCCCAAAGGGTAACAACGGGACCCTATTACTAATGCTACGCTGTCTGTCTGTCTGTCACCAGCTGTATCTTATGAACCGTGATAGCTAGACAGTTGAAATTTTCCGCTATAACAACAAATACTAAACAAAACAGAATAAAATTCATATTTAAGGGCCCGTTAATTATATTTACATATTATATTAAATAATTCATACAACAAACGTGATTTTTTGCCGTTTTTTATAGATAATAATACGGAACCCTTCGTGGGCGAGTCCGACTGGCACTTGGCTGGTTTTTTTTTATTTGGTGGAAAAATCATCAAATGAATTCTCCCGCTCTGGGTAGGGTGGAAAGGACAGACTACTGACCTAAAATCCACCCTGTTCCTTCAGTTACCCACCCGGGGCTGCGGTAACTTATAAGCACATTCCCGCAACTAATTTAAACCTACGGACGGAACTTTACTTGGCTTACCGATCGTTTTCTTACGAATAACCTGAGATTCTCGTCTTTGCGGTCACTTACCTGTAAAAAGAAAAATAACAACATAAGTGGTGTTTTTTATATAAAAGAAAGATAGAAATAGTTTTATGTATTGAACAGTAATATAGTAATGATATAATGGCCTCTGTTTATCTTCCGGCAGACTTTCCCGATAGGAGATTAACGTAATTATGGCTTAGTATTGTTTTTGTTTAGATGTAATATGTTTATTATTGCATAGAAAATTTTGTTATTAATGTTTTATTTTTTAATTTCGGGGAGTGTGCGATGGAATTGCACAGTCTTATTCCGCCAAGCCCGTTCCATCATCGGACTACAAGATAAACGGCGATGCGCCATCGTTACATGGTGGACATCCCACACATACGCACGAAACGTTTTGGGAATACTTTCATTGTGCGTACGGCTAAGGATTGGAATTCCCTGCCGGAGTTTGTGTTTCCTGATATTTAGAACCTGGGATTCTTTAAGTCAAGAGTGAATAGGTTACTTCTAGGCAAGCGTGCTTCATCTTCGACCACATCATCGCTTAAGATCAGGTGAGATTATGGTCATACGCAAGCCTATCAACTATAAAAAAGGCTTAGCGGAAGAATGCTTAGCTAATAACATAAACAACCCATAAAATAACAATAAACCACTGAAACGGAAAGAAAGTAAAAATGTTAAAGATAAAATACAACATAATACTATAATAAAATAAGATCATAGTACTGTATTATTAGTAGACGCGATTAGCCTGCACTCCTGCAGTCAATGATCGAAAGTGAACGTACAAGCACACATGTGCGCGCTGCTTGTGTACCGACTGGTGCTTTGTGTATGGGTGGGTGTCTCGACACGTGCTGTGTCGATGTGTGTTGCGCTTGCGCTGCAAGGAAGTAGCGTTTCGCAGACACCAAGACGATGGAAGTGATCTTGTCACGTAGTAATTTCTCCCATGAATTTTATGGAACTTTTTAAAGGAAATATAGCTATTATACTTAATTCGAAACTTCTTAATAAAAGAGTATTCAATTCTTTAGATAATTAATTTGAAAGACTAATGAGGTTTTAGTACCTAAGCCTAGATTGCAGTGATAGTACAGCAGACGCTACCACTCTCAAAACGGTGAAAAAACTTGCGATTAAAAACATGCGACTCCCACTAACCGGCACGTGGCCACGTGGTGTAAGGCGCATTCCCTCTTACAAGTATGGAGAGGAGACCTATGTCTCAGTAGTGTGAACGTTATAGGCGTTTACCTTATTATCGATAAAAGTGTGACTAACATATTTATTTAATTCATGCATACATAAGATAAAATCATGTAAAAAGATAAAATATTACTATCGCTTCCAGTGCATTCGATATCAAACGTATAGCGAAGTAGCTGATAGATCACGACCGACAACTGTTACGGTGAAAATCTTGACACGAAACGAATTATATTATCGTTTTAATGTCGAATTTATATCGATTACGTCCGCAGAAAATTGTCAAGGAAACCGCAATGTTGTACCGGTAAATGGGAAAAGATTGCAGAATCACCCAGCGAATGTTAATAATTTTATATTTTTAATGTAATATTTTAATACATTAGTCAAGATTGCAGTATACATTGAGTAGTCGCAATGAAACCGCTTTCAAAACAGCAAAGGAAAACATCGTGAGGACACCGACATGTTTTAGGCCCAAAAAACCCGACTACTGCCTCACTGATGACAGATTACGGCCTCACTCTACTTTTGAACAAATAATGCACATCCGTAGCCTTACTCAATATTATAAATGCTAAAGTTTTTCTGTCTGTCTGCTTATTACGCTTTCACAGATAAACCATCTGATCCAATTTTGCTATAATTTCGTATGGGAAGTTGGGGAAAATATACGCTACTTTTGATTTCAAAATCAAGCTTGAGGAGGCTGAAATCTATATATATAAAAGCAAAATACCACTTACTGATTAATCACGGAATCTCAGAAACTACAAGTAGTAGAGCTCTCAAAATTTGCATGGGGGTTCCTTTTAGTACGTAGATGCTCGCTAAGACGGGATTTTGCGAAATTTCAACGGGATCGGGATTTACATGGGAAAAAACTTCCCACACGAACAAAGTCGCGAGCAACTGCTAGTAAAGGATAAAGTTTTCACCTAAAAAGGTAAATCAACGCGTTAAAATTCGTGGGCAACAGTTGTATGTATTATCATATTTTATTGTTTTGTTAATACGCGCTAATCTTCGTAAGATTTGGGTTAAATTTGGTATGAAAGTAATTGAAGCTTGAGAAAGTTTAAAGGCTACTTTTTACCCGACTGTAAAATAGGAGGTTTATGTTTTTATTGTGTTAAAGTCCACGGGAGCGAAGTCACGCGCGACTACTAGTCACAAATAAAACCCAGTTATTTAAATAAAATCTCATCTCACTCACTTAGGACCTTGAAGTCAGTCGAGCTCACTGAATAAATTTATTTAAATTTCTAGCTACGATTAAAATCTATGCTTATAAAGCGATTCAACACCGTCAAGCATATTTGATTGGGAAATTTTGAATTTACTCGAGGGTTAATAGAATAAGAGACGTGAAATTGGTTCCAATGAAGATTGAAATCAATACATATAAAAGTGCAATAGAACTACCTTTATTAAATATTAAATTAGCATACACAAGATATACAACGTGTAACGGAAACCCCATATCTATCCAAAAGGGCTGAAGACAACATCTGGTATGGAGTCTCTATGCACAGTTTCAGCTAAAAATAAGTGACTCAAAGAATTGATACCAAATTATCGGTTTCATATGTTTCTTGAATACCAATCATAACAAACGTGTCACAGCACTACAAGGGTCAATAACTTTCACGTCACTTGCCAATTACATAATTCTGTTCGTTCTTCTTAATTTGAAAATTCTGCCTCTGGTATCAATGTATTGAAATTTCTAATAAGTTCCAGACGTGTTGACATATGATTACAAAACCCTTGCACAAATTACACGTTGTATAATCTTAAAAATATCGAAATAGATAAAAAGAAAAAGTGACATTTCACTTTTTATAAAAATCTCTAGAATTGTGCTCTCTGTTCTTTTTTTTTTTGTGGGGGGGGGACATCAAATGACTCGTTAGAACAATCTGGCAACCTCGGCAAGCTCTCTGTCTCCCTAATATCTTGTTCGAAGAAGTCCTTGAATAACTTTTCAAACTTAGCTATCCTGCCTACGTGTATAAGGTTCATCTACTCCATGAGTTCGTATGAAACACCGTAAAGAGGCACGTAAGATGAATCTTTCTTAGTAAGCTGTCAACATCTCGGGCAAAGACCTGAGGAATCAAGATCAGCTGCTTGCTTTAGTTCTTATCATTATAGCAATAAAAGCAGCCAAGTATTTTTCGTGTTTATTTTAAATGGCGGCTTAGTAGATAAATATTTCTTTCGTTTATATTATCGTACAGGCCGGTGACCTAAGCTGGCATTAGATCGTGATTTTCCTGCCTTTATCGTAGTTACTGGTCTACGCGACACATTTTCTTCTTCTATTCCCCTGTCAGACGTCACCGTATCATTAACTCCTTTTTCTATGATATTCACGCAATCCATCCATGTTTTCTTTGGCCTCTCCATCCCTCAATATTCAAAACCATCACACTTTTAGTTACATACGCCACTTTAAAACTTTCTGTCGTATATTTATTTCTTACTCGATCCATTCGTGTCACTCCACACATCCAACTCAACATTCATTAGAGTGGCACTAGATATAACAATTTATTTCATATTCCTCTCATAAAGAAAAAAACCTGTTCTAACAGTGAAAAGGTTATATACGTTCATCCTTATCTGCATTTCACGATTTCTTTCAGACAACTCAACCCAACGAACTTCTACATATTACCAACAAAGTTTTGATGTATACCATCCAGCAGTTTCAATTTATGCTGAAAACGAGCGGTTTGTACTAGTTAGATAAGAAAGATCAGTATTCAATTACAAACTCAAATGACAAATAGTAGCCTATTCAATTATTGTAACTCATAATGACTTAGTATCGTGTAATGATGAAATCAAATAATTCTTATTAATTTTATACAAGTTAACAATACAATTATTATTTACGACCCACTCACTCGATTATAACAGTTGACCTATCCAACATCAGGCAACCTACCGAAAACAAACTATGTCAGTACTACCAACTGAACGGTCAAATCCCAAGCTCTGTTGTAACACAGCCGCGGGCACATTCGTTCATTTGCAGTTGACCTTTTGAACTGGCTAGTCACCTGCTGCGTTTGTGTGGTCACCTTGTTGATGGTATTAGGTGAACACATTAGTGGCTTATCGTCTTGACGGAACAGTGCCTTTGTCTTTAACTGTAGGCGTTCTCACGTTCTCACTATTATTATATATTTACTCGCGCGGGGCTTCGGTCCCGTGTACTTTACACAATAAAAAAACCCTTCCGTCTTTTGCATCGGGTACAGTTTATAATCTTCCTCAAGCTTCAAGCTACTTTTACACCAAATTTCATCCAAATCCAAATCCCAGAACTTTCGAATATGGGGGCTTTTAAACAAACAAATATACTTTCCACTTTATAATATTAGTATAGATTAATTGAGATTTCATTCAGGGGTGAACTTAATCCCTAGTAATTTTGTCAATCGAGGGTGTTGCTGACTATTGACAAGATAGACAAAATTGTCTATCTATCTATCAGCCGACCCCACCTATATACAGTACGGAAAAAGCTAGGCAGATGATGATCTGAACAACATTGATAGTCACCCAAAATCATTAATAAATCTCTCGCTTTAAGTACCAGGATCTCAGCCTCACAAACTTTCTATGTCAATTCATCAACCCTATTCCCAGTAAACCCGACAAAGTATCGAACAATGTGGCGTTAATATGCAAAAAGATACAAGATATACTACGACAGTCTAGGAAATGCAGCGCACACGCGACGTAAGCTTGTGTGCGCATGAGTTGTGTCAGCGTCAACTGTGTGTGAAGTTTTAGAATTGCAGTAAGTTTGTGTGTGTGAGAAACAGCTGATCGTCGAGTTTTATTTATGTCGTAGAGAAAGATGGAAGTATTAAAGTGTTTGTTTATGAATCTTTTACAGGTTCTAATGTTTAATTTTCTGTTACTAGATTTTTCAACCGACGAAAAAAACGGAGGAGATTATCAAGTCGACGCGTATTTTTTTTTAATGTATGATCACCGATTACTCGAAGACGGCTGAACCGATTTGCAAAATTCTTTTTTTGTTTGAAAGGGTATACTTCGAAATTGGTCCCATTGTTACCAAGTCAGGATCTGATGATGGGATCCTGGAGAAATCGAGGGAACTCTTCAAATATTTTAGGCACACCTATAGTGATTTGAGTATTTTTTATAGTAACTTGTGTAGTTGCATTCGAAAAGCACCATTTGTGAAGTGGACCTGATAGTGAAGACCACAGATAGCCACTGGAACTACTCAATACATAAGTAGGAATAATTAGTATTTCATGTGTTCCGCTTCGATTACTTGAATGTGGTTACACAATATGCTCGTCACAATGCATATGGTGAAGTGAAGCTGATGGTGAAGTACCAGGAGAACTCCTCAACAATTAACGGCCCAACATTGGGAAAAGCAATATTTTGTAAATGATTATAAGTAGTTGACATTTAGGCTTTTGTAACTAGGTACATTAAAAATTGACCAACTAAAAAGAGTGAAATAAAAACTTTTTACCAAAAAATTAAACCGACTCCCAAAAAACACTGCAAAGTGAAAAATAACTTTAATTTCGGAAGTCGGTGCCAAAAACGAAAATACAAAACTAAAGACACCGACTACCGAAATTAAAGTTATTTTTCACTTTGCAGTGTTTTTTGGGAGTCGGTTTAATTTTTTGGTAAAAAGTTTTTATTTTTTAAGGAGTAGCTCGAGGCTAAATAATGGCCTCATCCGTCAATCTTTAAGGTGAAGCAATGTTTGCCAACGTCAGTCCATGGATCGGTGACCATATTGACATATCAAGATTCGTCCATGCCTCGGAAAGTACGATGAGCCGTTATAAATGATAAATGATCTTTATTTTGCAAATTGGTTATTAAATAACACTTTTACACGTCATTTTTTTCCGTAAATATTAACTAGATGAGGCCGGTGTTTCCTAACTGACTACCCTGAGAAGAAACACCGAAACAAACTCAGGGGTCCGTCTCTTTTAAAGTCCATACAATGTACACTGATTTAATTATATGGGAACCTTGTAGGTTTCAGTCTGAGGCGGTCTTTTGAAGAAAGATGCTCACAGATTTGAGTGGGCCTGTCCATACAGTGCAAGCATTTGTCAAATGACGTATAGCTCAACTTAGAACAAGGAGCTTAACGATTTGACGAACAATACCAAGGTAAGGACCTTTGGGTAGGCCGCAAAAAGCACTCAAACTGCCAGACAATTTATTATGTTTAACTCGTATAAAAAAAAAATAAAAAAAAACCTACATAGTGCACATATTCACAATCGTTTATGAGGATTATGTAGATTAGTCTGAAATGGCCTTTTGAGGAAAGACCAAACAGATTTGAGTAGACCCGTCCCGTCAGTGCAAGCCTTTGTCAGTTAGTCTGTTTTTCCCGACGAGTTGGTTCCGACTGTCAATTTTTCATCTTTGACAGCCGTTACGTGTAGTCAAAAGTCAGAAAATCTGACACGAGGCTTGCTGAGTATCGTGTTACCCGGCTTTGGATTGTGGGGGTCAGATAGGTCGCTTCATGTAGAACACTAGCACTCAGCTTCTTCCATTTAGAATGGAAACTGGCCCCAAAATACGAGTAAGTTGGAAAAAGGCTAAGGAAATGATGATGAGCATGAATTATACTTTTATCTTTGTGACGTCATCTTTACTTATTGTGTATTTTTTTCAATGTCATATTTATTTGTATGGTATTGTGTTTTGACTGATGCCTACAAATCCACGCGCAAGCATATATTCTGCAAACAGCAATTTTATTTGTGTGTTATCTTTTGAAACGTGGGCCTACAATACCTACGTGCATCTCATTGTTTCCATTAATTGATACATATAAATAAAATTTAAATGTCTGGTAGTGATTTCAATATAACCGTCCTACCTCAAATGCTTATAATAATTATTTACATGATACCAAAACATTTATTTTCTGCCTGTCTATATTTCTTTCCGCCTGACTTTCTGTTTGTCCGGGCTAATTTCTGGGACGGCAGAATTTATTTTAATGAGACTTGCACTGGAAGATAGAGGGCAAACTTATAATCGTCTATAAAGGACAACATAATTCCGGAATTTCCACGGCCGGCCTCGGGATTTAGGCGGGAATAACTTACAAGACAAACGAATTCACGGGCACAGTTTCGTAATGTTAATCATCACTACGATTCACTACATTAAATTGAACTGATAAAAACCTCTTACAATCAATTCAATAAACGTAACCTTACCTGACTTTTAACCTTGTATGTATAAAGATAGTAATAAAATAATATACTTGATTTAATTTAAATATCATAACATACCAGACACCAGACCAGAGATATTTTATACAGCTACATAACGATTCCAGAAAGTTGGCAACATTGCAAACTTGAACAACGGTATCCACATATTTGGCATATTGACATAAAATCTAAGCTTTTCTAGCCTACACGGTATTTAGCATAGAATCAAATATTTATATTTTCTATGTAAACAAAAGATATCGGACTGAGTTTGTTCAAAGTAAGGAAAATTCATTTTCTCGATTCAACGGCGCTTCGTGTTACACGCGCGCCTCAAAGGGCAGTCAGTTGCTATGACGGGTGCTCTATGGAGCCAATGCCTACCGGGTTGCGGGAATGTCCTAACGAGATACTACGTTCCCGGAACAACAGAAGAGGAAGGAACGGGGCGGGCTTTTAGTCAGAAGTAGAAACTCTCTTCCACTCCACCCAGTGCGGAATATCTGAACTGAATATTTGGGCGCAACAACCAATTGTTGTAGATATTATTTAAATTCTAGATCGTATTTAATCCGGGCTTGCGGAAATGTTCTGACGAAATACCGCGGGCCTAGAACGCAACGGCAGCTGAAGGAACTGGGTGGGTTTTTAGTCAATAGAAGTCTGATACTCCCTTTCGCACCAACTAGAGCGGGAGAAGTCATTCGATGATTTTACCACCCGAAAAATACACCTATTTAATACTGTTTGAAACTCGAAATACAATGAGGATATGTCGAGGCGACGAAATCCGGCTCATACTTTATGACAAAACAACTCGAGTTAATTGGAATGAGATCTTAACAATGAATAACCTTGGTTTTTAAGATTAGATTTCAAAAAAGTTGTAAGTAATATCAAACAGTTAAACCTTGTCTAAATCAAACCATTGTGGTGATATTAAACTTGTCATATGGACTGAAACAGGTTATCTAATCTTGATCTAGATCCTTTTGGTTAGATGAATCAAATTACATACTAAGGATTACCAATACCATTGATTTATTTATACACACACTAGCTTTTGCCCGCGATTTCGTTCACGTGGGAAGTTGTTCCCGCGTAAATCCCGATCCATTAGGAATTCCGGGATAGCCTTTGTGTTATTCCAGGATATCAACTATCTACTTACCAAATTTCATTGAGATCCGTTCAGTAGTTTTTGCGTGAAAGAGCAACAAATATACATACATCCTCGGAAACAAGGATTGGTGAAATTTCAACACTCGCAAACTTTAAGTTTCCCTGCCCATCCCAATATGTATTTCAAGTCAATCCTTGAAGTCAATCGTTTGAAAGAGACACTTCCAAAATGCTAAAATGTACCCCCTAACTAACCCCCCCCCCCTAACTTTTAAAATAGTACAGAGAAAATTCAGAAAAAAATATATGTTGTAGATCTCGAAAATTCAGCACATTTGCTAAAACCACAAATATAACATGTAATGTCATTCATACAAACACTATGAAAAACAAAGTAACTTTGTTTTGCATAGTTACATCTTAGTTTTGTTATAGCTACTACAGAACCCTTCGTGGGCGAGTCCACCTCGCACTATGCCAATTTTTTTCAGACATCAGCACTACAATACCTACTGGGATTTCATAATAATATAGCATTGACAGTACAAATTGAAAAGCTAGTGACATAAGAATCAATTGTTAGCATCGTTGACTTATTTTACCGAACACCCGCTCACTTGTAGATGTGTTACATAAGTTAGAGTATCGGGTGCCGGATGGAAGCGAATTTATGTCTGTTTGTTTGTTTGTGTCACTGATGTTGCAATTATTTGTTTTTGTTGACGGAAATAGGTATTTGGTGGCGAGGTGACACGTTTATGCTTTCACCAGATCATTGCGCTGGCTTTGCAGCTTAAAGATTATCTGGCTTTCAATTCAGTTCATTAAGATCTGGTACTCAATATACAGGGTTATTGGAAATATGTCCCGATCCTGTTAAGGGCGTGTAGATGAGGTCATTAACTAACAAATAAAATGTCCCGCCGTCAAAATACATAGATTAATGATTTTTAGGAGAAAAAAAAAATTTCATAAGACGTTGCAAAAATCATAAAAATAAAATAAGTGTTGGATCTCTTTTTTCAAAAGTACGGAGTTTTTTAATTGTTTTATGTTTTTTTTATTATGCGCAACTTAATTTTTTAGCTATTTAATAAATAAGAATGCTAAAACGTGTTTTCGTTTTTTTTTATAAATTTTTAAAAGAGATAAATTCCTATTTTATTTTAATATTTAAAAACAAAATTTTTCTTTATAATGGTATACTTTAGGCCTAGAAACTTAGGGTTGATTTGTTAGTTAATGACCTCATCTACACGCCCTTAACAGGATTGGGACATATTTCCAATAACCCTGTATATGCAAGTCTATAGACTACTAGATGTTATATGGACTAACTAAAGTTTGTAGTTATGTAGGAAATCTTCGAAACTACTCATCTGGTTTTAAACATTCTTTCACCAGTAGAATGCTACGTTATCACTGAGTGTCACGCAAGAGAAACCACGGACAGAAGCTGGTGATATATATTTTTATACGTGCGTTTGTTTCACAGTTGACAATTTTATTTTTAATTACAAAAATTCCTTCAACAATCAAAATAAGAACACTTAAAACATTATAAAACCTTTTTCGTTATTTAAAGTCATCGTAACAGCATCTTAGTGACAGACTTCTTCTTTCATAATCTTACCACCTATCATCCGAGATCTAACTTTCAATTTATTGAAAGTCTTTTCTCCTTGATCATGACTCCACGGCCGCAGCTGTTCGTCGCTACGACCACGTTGCGACACAGTGAGAGGTCATAATATATCAGGCCGATTGTTAGTCGCTTTGACTTGAATTCACTGCATCGTTGGTCGAGTGGTCACAAGCGCGACTGTTGAGCACGAGGTTTCGGGTTCGATTCCCGGGGCGGGCAAAAAATACTTTTGTTTTTCTTTTTTTTTTTTAGAGTTGGTAGGCTTGCGTTTGACCACAATCTCACCCGATCTTAAGCGATGATGTGGTCGAAGATGAAGCACGCTTGCCTAGAAGTAACCTATTCACTCTTGACTTAAAGACTCCCAGGTTATAACTATCAGGAAATACAGACTCCGGCAGGGAATTCCACTCCTTAGCCGTACGCACAATGAAAGTATTCCCAAAACGTTTCGTGGGTATGGGTGGGATGTCCACCATGTCATTTTCAACCGATGACAAAAAGAGGTTATCAATTCGACGCGCTTTTTTTTTTTTTTTTTATGTAAGATCATCGAGTACTCGAAGACGGCTGAACCGATTTGGAAAATTCTTTTTTTGTTCGAATGGGTATACTTCGAAATTGGTACCACTATCAACAAAGTCAGGATCTGATGATGGGATCCTGGAGAAATCGAGGGAACTCTTCAAATATTATAGGCACACCTATGGCGTTTTGGGTATTTCTTATAGTAACTTGTGCAGTTGCTCTCAAAAAGTACCATTTGGGGAAGTGGAACTGATGATGAAGACCACAGATGGCCGCCGAAACTACTCAATAATAAGTATTAAGTGGATTGCGATTCGATTACTTGAATATGGATGTTAAGCACTTTATGCTCGTCACAATGCATATGGTGATGTAGAGCTGATGGTGAAGTACCATGAGAACTCCTCAACAATTAACGGCCCAGCATTGGGAAAAGCAATATTTTGTAAAAGGTTATAAGTAGTTGACATTTAGGCTCTTGTAACTAGGTAAATTAAAAATCATCCAACTAAAAAGAGTGAAAAAAAAACTTTTTAACAAAAAATTAAACCGACTCCCAAAAAACACTGCAAAGTGAAAAATAACTTTAATTTCGGAAGTCGGTGCCAAAAACGAAAAAACAAAACTAAAGACACCGACTACCGAAATTAAAGTTATTTTTCACTTTGCAGTGTTTTTTGGGAGTCGGCGGTGTAATACCCCCGTGCCTCGGAAAGCACTTTAAACTTTTGGTCCCGGCTGTCATTTGGATATATTTGACTGTCGTTACGGGTAGTCAGAAGACAATAAATCTGACACAGCCAGCCATGGTGTTGTCAACTCGGAACAGCCGTTCACGCTCCCGTTCTCACTCGCAGCAGTTCGAGGCAGCGCTCTCTATTGAACTACAAAAAGTTCCCCAATTGTTTCAAACTGGTGACCCCGGGCAAGAACATCAGCGCAGCCTTCGTGCAGAGCTAGTCCAGCGTGACGTCATCATCACGTCGGGGTCACCAGTTTGGGGAAATGCGGAACAGGGTGTTAAGTCCCGCATTCCCATTGAAAAGGGAGGATCCTCCGACCAGACAGGTGTTTTCTCTGGTGGGTAACTGCCCAATATTTGTGATCGGGTGATTTATATGTAGGCTAGTTGAGCGGTAAACTTTGCTTGCGCGATACAGGATTTCTATCGTTTAGTTTGTATGTTGCGAGATAGATGTCGCTACAGTGTATCGTGTTACCCAACTACTGGGTTGTGGAGGTCAGATAGGCAGTCAAACACTAATATTCAGTTGCATCGAGTTACTGACCCCAACATAGTTGCGAAAAGGCTAAGCAGATAATGGTTGTTGATCGCTTTCAATCAATACCTTTGTGCCGGTCTCTGCGGTTAGTTCTCGAATTGTGACGTGTGGCATGACAAGATACAATTGATTCAGTTCAACAAAAGGTGGTGTATGTTAAGGACGCATGTTCAAAATTGATAGGTATCAAATCGCATCACTACATAGACAAGGCTCAAACACACACAAACGTACGAATAGCTCCGCGAATTATGGGTACGTAAAGTCATTTTGATACTTTAGATTATTTAATTTTTTTTTAATGGCTTCATGGTTGCTTTTATTTTGTGTGCTGTTTGATGTCATGAAATTATTGGAGTGACTTGTAGGTACACTTCGATGACTGGTACTGGATCTCTTTGACAACAAGATGTAAATGTGCAGTTTTTTTTTATTATGGTTTCGTAGCCGATTGGCAAAAAACAGAACCCTTATAGTTTCGTCATGTCTGTCTATCTGCCCGTCCGTCCGTAAGTCACAGCCATTTTATTCCGAAACTGTTATGACTACCTACATGTGAAACTTGGTAGGTAGATGTATTCTGTTCCGCCGAGTTGAACCGCTTTCCGATTGATAGACAAAAATATATAAATTTAAGGGGGGCTTCTCATACATGGAACTGAACCTAAAAATATTTTTAAGCTATTGCATAGCTTTTATCGCGGGCTTTGAGCGCGGCGACTGAATCAAGAAATTCCGTAACGAAAATAAAACCTAATACGGTCGAATATGGTCAGTTATTTCAATTCGGGTTACTAACGTTCTATTAGCGTGTTTAGTAAAGAATCGGATTGGTAACCGTCAGTATTTTGGATCAAACCCAGGGTCTCATCATATCTTTTTATGATTTCTTTTTTATTGAAAGTACTTTTATATTATACTTACTAGCTTCTGCCCGCGACTTCGTTTGCGTGGAAGGGGGTTCCCGCGTAAATCCCGAACCCGTAGGAATTTCGGGATAAAAACTATCCTACGTCCTTCCCAGAGTCCTAAACTATTCCCACGCCAAATTTCATCTAAATCGGTTCAGCGGTTTAGGCGTGAAAAGGTAACACACAGACAGACAGAGTTACTTTCACATCTATACTAATATTATAAAGCGGAAAAGTTTGTTTGTTTGTTTGTTTGTTTGCTTGAACGCGCTAATCTTCGAAAGTACTGGGTGGATTTGGATGAAATTTGGTATGGAAGTAGCTTGAAGCTTGAGGAAGGTTATAGGCTACTTTTTACCCGACTGCAAAAAAAGAGAGTTATGTTTTTACCGTGATAGAATCCACGGGAGCAAAGCCCCGCGTGAGTACTAGTTTATAATATTAAGTATGGATTTAGATATTTTGTAAAAATTTTGTTGAATAAAATAAGAAACATTTACATTTTTTTTATAGGAGAAAGAAAGTCTAAAATGTCAACGCCGCGAGAAAAAACTTAAAACTAAAAATGTGGTATAATTGACCCGGTAACTTGAATTAATATCAAACAAAAAAAAATTCTGCATAAATAAAAAAATATATAAATAATTATAATTGCATAAGTTGATAAAAAATGCTATGCAATAGCTTTACCGCGGCAGTCCCCGAGTGCCACACGGTTTTTTTTTTTCATCAAACCTTTTCGTGTGCCGTATCTATAGACAGGTCTTTAAAAATTATATCAGTTCCTAAAACTACTTCTTCTTAAAGTCAATCGTTTAAAAGATATACGCTTCCAAAGTGGTAAAATGTGTCCCCTCTCTAACTTTTATAATAGAATAAAAAAAATATGCTGTAGATTTTAATGAAAACTTTCATTAAAATGGTTTGAATGACATCGGGTCAGTAGTTTTTGAGATTTAGCACATTTTCTAAAACCGCAAATATAACTTTGTATTTCATACAAACACTATGAAAAACAAAGTTATTTGGCGTAGTTACTACGGAACCCTTCATGGACGAGTCTGACTCGCATTTGTCTAATTTTTACGAATGAGCCCACTCTTGACCTCGATCTCGCCTGATGGTAACCGATAGATGAGGTCTACAATGGAACGAGCGAGCTCAGAAGATACCTATTTACTTTTGCTTTAAAGACTCAAAGATGGCAGGGAAAACAGAAGCCGGCAGAGAATTCCACAGCTTGGCTGTGCGCACAATAAATGTGGAGGAGAAGCGCTTGACAAGACGGTATATCAACCAAGTTCGAGCTTGTATTGTTGGATACGATGAGATATTATAATTATACGAACTCAGTGGAGTGGCCTGCAGGAATACAGCAACCGCTCTTGAAGATCCTAGACGATAAGAATAGCTTATCAAGTTTGGGTCCATTCTGTTTGGTAGGTGTGTAATTTCGTGGTTTTCGGGGTCGCTAATAAAGTATGGGGTTCAAAATCAAAGATTTCGCCAATTAAACTGTTCACCGTGTGTTTCATTTCCTTGGTATGATAGCATTAGCGATCTTGACAAAAGCTGGGTGGAACAATATTTTAATATTAAAAATCAATTTCTTATGTTTAATATATTCTTGGAATATATGAGGAATGAGCTCGTAACTCCATATTTCTTACCCGTCTTGGGATCAATCAATTCTGGAAGAAGACAATTTTTGTAAAATCGAATTAAGTGGGTTTCCATTTTTTCCTTTCAGAATTAAAAGTCCTTTTCAATGATTTCAAACATTAATTTACCAGTCTTGCCTAGTAATACGCAACTGCCCTTGAATTTGATAATACCATTTATGTTTTTTTAATAAAAATACCCAAATTGCTACAGGTGTGCCTATATAATATTTGAAGAGTTCCCGCGATTTCTCCAGGATTCCATCGTCAGATCCTGACTTCATGACAATGGAACGAACTAGAAAGTATACCTTTTCAAATAAAAAAAGAATTTTCCAAATAGGTCCAGTAGTCTTCGAGTAATCGGAGAACATACATAAAAAAAAACAG
Organism: Tholera decimalis; assembly: GCA_943138885.2. NCBI lineage: Eukaryota > Metazoa > Arthropoda > Insecta > Lepidoptera > Noctuidae > Tholera > Tholera decimalis. Next base: position 15,923,397 of record OW964570.2, read on the forward strand.
ATTCCGAATAAGTGAGGACCTCCTCCATTTTTTGAAGTTGATTAAAAAGTGTTTCTGTCACAAACCAAACAGTAATACAATAAAATATATTGAAACATTAGTGGTTTCCAAATTGCTGCCACAAAAAGTACTACAAATCTGTTGGTCAGATCTTTCCGGACGCTCTTCGTGTGTACTGCGAGTATCGCGACTGCCTCCATAAATCCTGTGTAAAGAGGACCAGATCGTTTTGATGGTCACAATAAAATGACACATTTACAACTAGCTTTTGCCCGCGACTTCGACCGCGTGTATCTCGGAAAATATCCCATCAGTATATTTATGTGGAGAACATAGCGCCGTCCGATGTAACTGTACAAACTCAAATTACTACTATATATCATTGCCGTGTATTTGGTGAAAACCGTATCAAAATCTTATGTGCTTTTTATCGCGTTTAAACAGACAGACAGACGCGAGGTGGCGGGAGGTCTCTGTTTAGATAAAATTTATTATGGTAGTTACGATCTAATAACAAATATTTTTTGACCACATGTCCAAATACCGTCCCGTTATCCTACACCGGTTCCCGCTCGTGCACCTCCGCTGACCTTGATCACCGACTGGAGGAAAGTAAGTGAAAAACAGTAATGAGGTAAATGCAATTAAAGAAATTGGTCAGTTGCATTTTTGCGACACTTGCACTAAATATCTCATGGTGGCAGTTCTAATTTTGTGAAAAGTTTTAGTGATGGATTTTACTTCCGAAGGTATGTACTATATTATTTTCTTATTAGAATATTTTAATGTGTCATAAAATAGACTATCTGTGAATTCACAAAAAAGGCATGTTTTTCTTTGTTTTCGAACTTATCAGGCTTTTGGGGTATTAATGACAGCTGCAGAGGTTACTGCACGGTCAACTGGACATAAAAACGTTGCCAGAGTCATAAAGGACATTCGCGAGAATCCAGCTTCTGCAAGTACATGCATTAGCCTTCAACAACCAAGTGCTGTGCAAGTGATAGACTGCTAAGTAATGACGAGGCATTAGCGTATTATATTGATTCAAAATCAACAACTCACTCATATAAACAGACTAGAAAGTGGATTATGAAAGTCGGGCATCACGTGTTTCCATCATATGATTGCATTGTTAAATCAAAAAAAGCATATTATCCTTCCGAGGAGCACATTGTTTTGACACAATCTCGAGCAGAAATTGAGCTACAAGCTATTTTGAATAAAACAGCAGAACGTTTAGTAGAAGCTCAGAGAGAAGTTGTCACAAGTGTGCTCCCCAATCTAATACCCAATTCATCGTTTATCACACAACATCTCTTATAAGTAAATGGGGATGTGACGGAAGTTCCGGTCATAGTGCTTACAAACAAAGATTTGAAAACAGCGAAGGCACTGATGAGTTCCTTTTTGTTTATTCGTTGGTTCCTCTAAGGTTAATCGACGAGAGTAACAACATTATCTGGCAAAATCCTCATCCATTATCGACGATGTTTTGTCGTCCAATTAAATTCATTTTTGCCAAAGAAACAACGGAATTGACAAAAATCGAAACAAATAAGGTTTTGGGATAAATAAACGACTACTTGGAGGCTACATCTTATGATCTTGGTGGTTCTGAAATTTCTGTTAAGCACAAGCTTCTGCTGACTATGACTGATGGAAAAGTGTGCAATGCTTTGACAGAGACACATTCATCGCAGAAATGCTATATTTGTGGGGCCACTCCCAGAATGATGAATCAAGATAATTTTGGCCTGGGTTTGTCAACATTACATGCTTGGATTCGTTCGTTTGAGTGCTTTTTACACATTAGTTATAAGTTAGATATTAAGAAATGGCAAGCTAGGTCTTCAGAGGAAAAAGCAAGTGTAAAACAACGATCAGATGAAATCAAACAACGATTCAAGCATGAAACGGGATTAATTGTGGACAAGCCAAAGCCAGGATTTAGTTCCACAAATGATAGAAACAAAGCTCGACGTTTTTTCGGGAACCCCGAACTGAGTGCTCAGATCACAGGATTGGATGTTATAATCATCAAACACTTTGATGTATTGTTGAGGACATTGTCTTCTGGCTTCGAGATAAATCTTTTTGAATTCAAAAAGCCGAAGAAGAAACAGCAAGTGCTTCCCCTTGCTTCTCAATGGCGTCGCTCATATATTAATGGCATACGCTAGAAGATCCCCAGTTGACCGGTTTTTTGCGAAAACCGTATTGTCGGTCACTGAGGATATCGTTGGCTTCTAGGTATGCCAGGAGCTTACTATTAAGTACACGCTCCATACTCTTACAGAGTATGGACGTGACTGAAATAGGCCTGTAGTTGACCGGGTCAGCACGACTGCCCTTTTTGGGTACAGGCTGAACGTTAGCCAGCTTCCATGCTTTCAGCACCTTTCCAGTCATCTAGCGAAAGGCGAAACAGGCGTGTCAAGATTGGAGACAATTCAGGCGCACAAGTTCTATGAACAATTGCTGGTATCCCGTCGGGGCCACTAGCTTTGTTCACGTCAAGATTACGCAGCACTCTACGGACGTCCTTCTGATGGATGCGAATGTCCAACATACACGTCTCGCACCAAAATCAGGAGGGTGAGCGCCACTACTATCCAGACGTGAAAACTCCGCAAAGAGGGCGGCAAACAAGTTTGCTGGTTTGAGCAGTGGTTACCACCACTGCTCAAACCTGACGGGTCTACACTACCGTGAGGGACGACAGAAGTTGAATTCGACCGACTTTGCCAGGGACCAAAACGCTTTGCTGCCAGCAGGATATGAAGCGAGTTTGTTCCCGATTCGGCTAACGTGGTCAAACCGAACCCTCCGCAAAACCTTCTTGCTGGACTTGGCAGCCCTGTTGAAGGCTCTCTTCTTCTGATCCACGTCATTTGCTTTGCAGTTTCGAGCATCGACCCATGCTAAGTATGCCCCGTGTTTAAGCGCTTCAGCGCGATCACATTCGGCGCCAAATCAAGGTCGAGCTTTGCCGGACCAATGTGGAGTACTACATACCGTTCTCTGACCTAACAATTTAGGTCAGAGAACGGTATGTAGTACTCCATCCCCTGTCGCAAAACATCTACCACGGCGTTTGCGCACGACGATGAATCATTTGAAGAAAAGCAAGTAGGCTGCCAAGGATAACATGCAAAGAAAGATCGCATGCCATCCCAATCCGCTGACTTATATCGCCAAACCCGCCGAATGACTTTAAGGCTAAGATCGGGCGGAGAGGAGACGGGTACAGACTTCACCAGACAGTGGTCGGAACTACCTAACGGTGAAGATATCGTTACCGAGTAGCGGTCTGGATCTGTAGTCAGTAGAAGGTCCAAGCAATTGGCTTTGTGTGACTCCACATCCGGCACCCTCGTTGCTCCCTGGACCAGTTGAGTGAGATTTAATGCAAGTGCAAGATTGTGCGTCTCTCGCCCAGCATGGTCCATGCACTGGTATGGGAAGAGCCACTCCTGGTGATGGGCATTAAAGTCCTCCAGTAACACGAACTGAGCTGCTGGGCCGCATCTGCCGCCTCACTGATGTATTGTGTGAGCCTGGTTCTCTCATGATCTCCGCTGTGCGAGCGGTAGACACAAGCATAGATAATTTTGTCTATGTCCGTGTGTTGTGCTTCAAGGTAAACCCTGGGTATGAAAGATACGACACGTCTGATGGACATCTGATCTGCGTCTCCGAAAGAAACAGCAGAGCAGGTTTCAGTCTCGAGGTGGTGGTAGACTGCGACGAGATTTGAGTGCAGACCTCGGATATTACTGAGGTGCACTTTGAGAAAGAGGGAGTGCAGCCGCTGTTTAACTTTTTATTCCATTTCATGATTTAGAGAGTGAAGAGGAGAGAAGAAGGAAGTGAAGTGAGGCTTCACGCTGTTAACCTCCATACCCACACTAGACGGATGGTATTGATTGGGGAACTAGTCTGGAGACTGCGGGGACGCCCAAGCCCCCCCGGGAATGACCATCGGGCCCTCTCATCTGGTCGCCCACCAGCACGATGGTGCATTCCGGGATGTTTCGACAGTTGGTGGGGCAGCCTGTCATGTGTGACTGGCACACTACTTGGGCCCCCAACTACCTGCGGTCGGCCAGCGGCGCACCTTGCCTCGGATCCGCTCCTCTCCGCGACTAGTCTCCCGATACGTCCGCACTAGTGCGAGCCAGATTGGTCTTTCAGCAGTGAAGCAACTACTTCGACCCAACTCCTTGATAGGCTACACAGGGCATCGAACCGGATAGTGTTGGTACCTTACGGTAGTTGAGATCTCAGAACAATGTAACAGACTCTCCGTTACATTGTTCTGAGATCTCAACTACCATTTAATAAATAGCAATAGGATAATCGCTAATTGCAAGACTCTTGCGAGACTCTCGTTTGGGCAACACTAGTACCGGAACACAGCTAGGCCGTTTGGCGGTACGTCTTTGCCCTGTGGGTGGTCACAAGCCTGCAGTTTTAACCTGCCACCTGTTTGATGTCACCTGATTAGCACCACCCGAGGGCCACATGTAGGGATTTGCAAACGGGTATCCTCTTACGGACACGGGTGACTCAGCCCCCAAAGCTGTCTGTCTGTCTGTCTGTCTGTCCGTCCGTATGTCACAGCTATTTTATTCCGAAACTATTAGGACTATACATGTGAAACTTGATAGGTAGATGTATTCTGTGAATCGCTTTCTGATTTGAAGAAAAAACTTAAAAAATATTTAAAATAAAGGGGGGCTCCCCACACATAGAACTAAAACTGAAAATATTTTTTTTTTTCATGAAACCTATGCGTATGTGGTATCTATAGACAGGTATTTAAAAATGACATTAAAGTTTCTAAAAGGACGTTTTCATAAAGTAAATTGTTTAAAAGATGAACGCTTCCAAAGTGGTAAAATGTGTGTGTGTGTCCCCTCTAACTTCTATAATAATGGAGTGAAAAATCTAAAAAAATACATATATCTGTAAATCTTAGTATAAACTTTCAACCAAAATTAGTTTGAACGAGATCGGGTCAGCAATTTGTGAGATACAGCATATTTTCTAAAACCGCAAATATAACTTTGTAATTCATACAAACACTATGAAAAACAAAGTTATTTGGCGTAATTGCAAAAAATGTAAATAAGCTAGTTTTAAGAAATTTGTAAGTATTTTTTTGTCAAATAAATATACATATTACTTATATTATATCATTATAGTTACTTACTACTATATATATATATATAGTAGTTTATTATATAAATATATAATAAAAAATATCATGAAAAAAATCATTTTAACTAAAAATAAGACAGATTTCCAAAAATACAAGTTGGAAGTATTTTTTTTGTTTTTAGTGTTTATCAAATATAACTTTGTATTTCATACAAACACTATGAAAAACAAAGTTATTTGGCGTAGTTGCAAAAAATGTAAATAAGCTAGTTTTAAGAAATTTGTAAGTATTTTTTTGTCAAATAAATATACATTTTACTTATATTATATCATTATAGTTACTTACTACTATATATATATATAGTAGTTTATTATATAAATATATAATAAAAAATATCATGAAAAAAATCATTTTAACTAAAAATAAGACAGATTTCCAAAAATACAAGTTGGAAGTATTTTTTTTTGTTTTTAGTGTTTTGGTTTGTCGACTAGTGCTTTACCTAGTTACAAAAGCCTAAATGTAAACTACTTATCACCATTTACAAAATATTGCTTTTCCTGCAGAGCCGTTCATTTTTGAGGAGTTCTTCAGGTACTTCACCATCAGCTCAACTTCACCATATACATTTTAACAAGTATAAAGTGATTAACAACCATATTCTAGTAATCGAATCGCAACCCATGAAATACTTATAATTGAGTAGTTCCGGTAGCCGTCTGTGGTCTTCATCATCAGTTCCACTTCACCGAATGGTATTTTCCGAGAGCAACTACACAAGTTACTTTAAAAAATAATAATATTTGAAGAGTTCCCTCGATTTCGACAGGATTCCATCATCAGATCCTGACTTGATGACGATGGGACCACCTGGAAATATACCTACCAGGTGCCTTTCAAATAATAAAAATAATTTTTCAAATCGGTCTAGTTACGAGTAATCGGGGAAAATACATTTAAAAAAACCGAGTCGTTTGCACCCATTAAAAAAATCGGTATCATCTTGGGTTTAGACATTTGTTCAAAAAAGATAACAATTATTCCCAAACAATAGATAAAAAACTTACTTTCTCAAGTTGCTCATATAAAATGCGTAAAGTATCGAAATAAGTATTGTGTAGTATTATGAATTATTTTGTGTTCGTACAGCGATCTATTTTTAGACAAATTTCTGTTGACAAGCGACATAGCGTCCACTCACGAAGGCGGCTGACCGCGTATTAAAATTTCTTTACACTTTTCTGTCCAATAAATCTAAACAGTGACCAACGAAAATAACCCTTAATGCGACTAGTTAAGATTCATGCGCTGTAGCAAAATATGTGAAAAATTTAAAAGGGATTTTATTTTTTTGTGAAGCTATTTGTTACATTTTCGTTATTATTAATGGGCTCATTTTGAGGTAATTATATCTGCTAGCCTGTGGTATTTTTTAAGAATCAAAATATGTAAATGTTTAGCAGAAAAAGAATCCTAAACTTAACCCTTTTTCCTCAACTTTGTATGCAGAGGTTTTGAAAAATCGTGTTTACAATACTAAAAACCATATTTTTTGTATTTTAAACACGGCTGCTTTGGAGATAAAGAAGTAATCTATCTATTGCAACTGTTAGTTTTGTTTGAATTTCTTTATATTAGTCGGAAAAGGCACCCAAAAACAGCTTATTTACGTCAGATTCGAACTTACGTCCTTAAGCTTAGATGACCAACGGATTTCTCCTAACAGGCTTTGGCATACCGCAGTCGAGGTACATACAACGTGACGGCGTTCGCAGCCGAAACAACAGGGGGATAACGGGAATGTTAGATCTATGTTCTGTAGAGCAGATCTCGTAGTAATCGAATTGAACAAGTTTTAAATTTTAGGTCTAACTATAGTCACAATATCTATAGATTGTTATATTATTGTAATATGATTAGTTGTTTGTTTGTCGTAGAAAGTACCGGGTGGATTTGGATGAAATTTAGTATGGAAGGAGATTGAAGCTTGAAGAAGGTTACAGGCTACTTTTCGCCGTAAATTCCACGTGAGTGAAGCCACGTTGTAAGTTATACAGTATGGATACGACATATGAGCAATAAATGAAAACACTGGCAATAATCATTGTACTGAACATCTTTTTGTATGGGACCAAAAAAAAACAACTGTTCAGTACATTTGGTCGACTTATGCACACACAAATGTATAGGGCAGTCTCGGTTTTTTTAGCGATTTTTGTGTTGGCCTCATATAAAAAGTTGTTCATTATGATGAGTATTGCCAGTGTTTTCGTATACATACTGTATGTAAAGATGTAATATTTGTGACTTTGTAGGAAGTACTCTATGGATCTGCTAAACCGATTTTGAAAATTCTTCCACCAATAGAAAGCTACATTATTCCTGCGAACCACAGGTACTAACGTAAAAGCACCTATTACCGCCAGTTTAAGCCAAGTTCACATTTATGTGCAAAAAATAAGCACATGCTTAATAACTGGTGTCATTTTTTATTTTTATTCAAGTACTGAAACTAACGATCTTGTCAGTCAGATATAGAAACAATTCGAAAAAATTAAATAAATATTTAAAAAAAATATAAATTGATGAAAAGGGCTATGTTCCTATTACCGACTCAAACCATGGGTGTGTTCCTATTACCGTTTTTGTGGCACCTATTACCGACCGCTAAATGAACAGAACAAATTCAGTCAAATAAAAATGCTCGTGTGGGTTTAATTCTTTAGAATACAGAATGTTATAATTATAACCAGCCTTTAATCAGTCTTAAGAGATATGCTTCATAATATGAATTACATATTGAAATATAACAGTGAATCCAGTCTATTAAATGGCGTTCTTCGTGCTTGGTGAAGACAGGTTGAACCCCACAATTTTCATTAGAGTACTTGTGATTTCTCTTGTCACGAAGAGTTGTTCTAGGAATCCCAAATCTCTTTGAGGTTTCATAGATACTTGCTCCATTATCGATAGCCATCAATGCAGAGTTAAGTTGATTAGCTGTATATTACATACGTTATAATCGTTCCATGTTTCTGAATTAAAATTTACCTAGTCGAATATACTAAACTACTAAACCTTTACTTAGCAGTGGGTTAAGAATTATAGAAAGTGGAAGTCAATAGGTGATTTTTAATAATAGTTTTTAATGAAAAATGAATTACAGTTTTATATTTTTTCTAAATATTTTAAATTGTTATTAATGTTAATTACATTATATTTACCTACTAGGCAAAAAAAATAAAAATAATTACTAACACACTATCCATAAAAACTAAAAAAAACATACAGACGAATTGAGAACCTCATTCTTTTTGAAGTCGGTTAAAAAGTACAGGTACATCGGTAATAGGTTCTATTGAAGAAATTCTGTATAACCTATTACCGACCCAATGAAATGAATATGTATTGAGTAAATGTATTGTTTTTTAAAATATTTGTATGATTATACAGGTGCCAGTAGCTATGCTAATTTTATTTTAATGGTATTTTAACTATAAAAATACAATATTAGAGAATTGTACATCCTACATTCATCAAAACATTTACATAAGAATAAAGTTGATTTTCACAGTATCGATACTCTTATTATGTATGGCGCTAATTGGTCAAATACAACTTGACACACTAACTAATCAAATTAGTATAGCCGACTACTTATTAATTGATGCATTATAACATAAATAGCAGAAATTAAAATATTCGTCAAAAACCTAACAACGACCTAGGTCGGTAATAGGAATAAAATTGAGATTATTGTTCCTATCACCGCCACATTTTAATATTGAATTTGAAGCAAAATAAAGCTGTATCTCATTAAAATTAGTTATTATTTGTGTTTATGAAAGTATTAAGAAGGTATCAAAATAATTAAAAGGTTCATTAGATTGCTTTACAATTATATATTATGCTAAAAAGAAATAGGTGTACTTACGTAATCGGGAGCGGGACACTACTAAATATGCGCTATATCCGGAGTCCGACGACAAACTGTGCAATTATTCTTTAAATCGTTGGTTTACGCGCACAAGCAAGTGATGAATATTTGCATTACAAATACATCTATATTTTCTCTAAAGCAACGACTTGTCTAACTTTAATGCAACTCTTTAAAATGATAGTTTTATGAAACGGACGGTAATGGGAGCCGATTTTGAGGGGTCGTTTTTAGGCGCCTTTACGTTACGTACATTTTTGCTGAAAAAAATGTCGCGAGCAGAAACTATAGTAGACTTTATAGTGTGTAGCAGTGATCACATGCTAACATAGAATCTGTCGGACTTGTGATTTAGAGGCCGCGGGTTCTAACCCCATTTATTTCTATTGCCGCGACTCCACACCAGACACAAGCATATTTAGCTTAGTTGGAGGGGTTAACAAGTAATACTAGTAACGTGAATTCTACCCACTTTTGATGATTTTCCCCCCAAAAAAGGCTTTCATACCGCGAAATATTAAAAGACACAGCTTTTATATTATTTTTGGCCACTTATTCAGGAAGTAAAACTGCTAGAATAAAAACGAAAAAAGACTTAAGTTCCGCAACAATACAAATAACGTGGATACTTTTACCAATTAATTCCAAATTGATTAAACGTTTAAGTGGCAGAGATATACCCACAACAAGCCACAACTATCCTATTGTATCACTGAAAAACGCTTATTACCAACCAGTTAACGATTATGTAAACTAAATAGTGATGCACCTAGAGGTAGGGAAAAAGCGGTAACGTTACACGTAACAGGTAAAATAGCGGGTGAAATGTAACGCATTATTGAGTAACGGTTACGGAGGACAGTGATTCGATCGTCACGGTTTGTTCTTGTTGCGTCATACATAATTAGATTACGAGGTGATATAGGTATGCAGTTACCTACTCTAATTTTGATGTATGGTGGATTATCCAGCACAGATCATGTTAGATTGACCACAGCGGTGCGCGCTTATTGAGATTTCATATACGGCTGTCACATTACTGGCTGGAAACGTACCAGCGCTAACCAACAATTTTAAATTGGAACAGAGAAACACAGATAAATTGTGCCTATTGGTTTTTTATCTGTTTAGCCAATAGACTTATAATCCGTTTTTATACAACTGTTCATTTTACAATGGCAACATTTAAATTGCCTATTTTCTGATTGGATACGCACATAACGCCATTTAATGCACTTAATATAAAAAAATGGCATTGAGTTAAGAAAAAAGGCTAATTTTATGCTAAAATCGTTTTTAAAAAAGCTGAAATGCATTACGAAAACGAAACTTTCAAATACGTTCGATATTCTAGAGGACATTTTATATAAATGCAATTGATTATTTAATTTGAATAATCGGTCTTACTTCCTGCATAAGTGGACAAAAAATAATCTAAAAACTGTCCGTACGTGTCTTTTAATACTTCACGGTACGGAAACCTTTTTTTGGGGAAAATCATCAAAACTGTCCTTCTGCTCTAAGAAGGCGTGTCAGTCTTCCACTGACTAAAAACTCACCCTGTTCCTTTAGTTTGCCCTTGCGTGACATCAACATTTCCGCATTCCCAGACAATAGGTATAGAAGCCTTCAAGTAAGAAAGTGGGTGATAAGTTATTGTGATATGTTTACCGCCATCTATAAACATGTGCTATGTCAAAAGTCCAAAAATAATATAGGTATTACTTACAAAAAAATCATAATAACCTTTAATTCTAAATTAAAATACTGTAGTATTTTTTCTATTAAACTGTGAACTACGACCTATTGCTTCGGGCACCATCAACTTATACATACCTAGTAGTGTTGTCATAGCAAGCTTGACTCGGACGAAACAAACCAGTGGCCTGACATTTCCTACGGGTTACTTGAGGTTAAGGTTTGTAAATATTATAATCAAAGCTTAAATCATTATAAACTATAGATATTATCACGGAATAGATGAATAAGGTATTATCGTATACCTACAAGTCTCACGATTAAAGTTGTAAGTCGTTTAAAAATAGTGGAGAACGGAAAACCCTAATGCTTATATTGAAAAATTGTATAAGTATACAAAGTCTGGTCAACCGATTTAGATTTACTATACCATACCTACTAACTCGAGGAGAACAAAAAAGACCTTTTCATTAATTTACCTATGCAATTAATTCAAATAGTTTTAATTACTGTACAAAAATACGTATCCCTTACACCACTAATTAATTAGAATTTAAGTTCACGGTCAATAGTCTTACTTATTTTCAGCTGCTTTGCGCAATTTTCCTTTCTTTTTTTAAATCATTTTATAAAATGCGCACTATAAAGGAAGACATTCAATTTTACCATATACTGAAAAGTATTCCGATTCAGATTACATCAAAGTTATCCATCAATGAACGTGCAGTGTGAGTGGTGTGAACAACGACAGCAAAGAAAAATAACAAACCACGTAAGTTTAAAATTCGAACGTGTCAACTTATCGGAACCGTCACCAAGAAAACAAAAGACAGTGACAAGACAGTGTGAATCCGAACGTTTGCAATACAATGCTGGTTACGCAATCTCGCTGTTTACTACAAACTGGTTATAACTTGCATTGGAATTGCAACATATCGTTGTGCACATCTGCGATGCCCACGCTGTCCGCTCAACCGTACAGTTGCACAAGAAGTATGCTTAAAAAGTGTATACCTAATAATATGACTTGGTTGTAAATTAATTCATGTCGCTATTGTTTAATCTATTTTTTTCAATCAATTTGTTTCATAAGTTTCATAACTGCTATTTTCAAGTTTGGACAATTGGCTAGCGAAATTGAGATTTCTTTTGTAGTTTAGTTTTAGAAGGTCTAAAGAGGTCGCATAATCTATAAATAAATTATGAGTGTTTGAATTTTGTGATGACCAAGTAACCTACATCTAAAATGGACAACAAACAATAAGGTCCACCAATAAGTTAGTTAGTTTATATCGATGGTAAATTGCAAAATGGAGTCTCATTTAGCAATTTATCATCAATTATTGATCTCCTTCTTGGCATGAAGAAGGAGATCAATAATTTTACATCCTACCACGCCAAAAGTTTTATTAGCAAAAAATCATCTATTCCAATAAGAAATAATGTAGCTTTCTATTGGTGAAAGAATTTGCAAAATCGGTTCATTAGATCCGATTTTTACTTCCAAACATACAAAGCTCTTTCTAAAAGCAAAGACTAGCATAGACCACGTCAATAAAGAAAAAAAACTTCCAAATAAAATTTATGAAAATACCTATTCTACCGCAAATGACCTTAAGTTCGTCGGGGCTTTGTACTCTTAAGTGACTTATTCATATAAGAAGACAGGCGTAAGTTACTGTATTCATGTTATGAGTACGCTTACAAAGAGTATGGTAAGTCTCGACCACAGATAACATCGCTCAAACTTGCTTGGAGCAATTCTTTCACTTTAGTATTTATATATTCCGGTTCGTTCAGGGTCTGTTTGGTCATAAAATGTAGTCGTAGGGACAGATTTAAAAATTTTATGATAAAACTGGCTATCGTTTATATATTTTAATATTACTAGTCCGTACTGTCCCTCTGCTAGGCAGACTAGTCTTGATTTTGTTTCTCTTCTTTCCAATTCTTAAGGAAGCCATCCAGGTCTTCCCGCCATCACTTTCGCGGTCAGCCACGGCCCCGTATTGCTCTCTTTCAGGGCTTCAAACCTGTTTCTTCTGGGTTCTCAGATTGTCTGGCATGCAGCATATACGTCGTACCCATTCCTATTTATTTGCATCTTTAATTTTATATTTATTATTATTACTCTATTTGCGCTGTAGCATGGTGCCGGTGACAGTTTCAGTAACATTTCGTTTCTCTCTTGAAAGTTGCCGCGATTTCCAAATTATGACTTAGTATTTCAGCTGTACCACATTCGTAATATAATAAAACATTAATAACTGAAGTAAATGAATTAAACCCAACCAGAAAGTTCTAGTCTACAAAAAAATCAAATTGAATGAAAAATTAAGCAAAGTGTTATGCGTATAACGTAACGCCATAGACGTATTTAGTGATGGGATGTAGGTACTGCTACGATGGATAGTCGATATTTTTTATAATAAAAAACGTATATTGTGCGTAGGTCAATTTTTATTGTTAAAAGGTCTATAATTATACAACATAACATTTACAGGGTAAGGTTGCTTAAAAGGTTGCTAAGAAAAAATACATTTTATTCGTCTAAACTCATATCAGAGTCAGGAACAACTGAAAAAAAAACATAAACCCGATTTTGATTATTTTATATAAGTACAAAGATAATTATGTACCCATAAAACATTTATATTGACAAGATTATACACGTAGTTACACTGCACCACTGAATAACACACTAATTTTCATAACAATATTAAAGAGAACTAGATTTTTGCTGCGAGTATCGTTAGCGATAAAAATGAATTGTATAACGTTACATCCCTAGAGGTCATGTGGTACTGACAGATGTCAACGTCATACGGGCAACTGTTACCCGCACCATGCTACAGCGCATAGAGAATAGTCCAGCATTGTGGAATTTTTTTTAGTATGGGAAGTCAACCCATGACTGCTTTCCGATCTGGGCGAAGCGGGAGGGTGTATCAGATTTTTACTGACCAAAACCCATTCGTGTTCCATCACATGCCCTTCGTGTTCCGAGGCCGCGGTAACTCTTTCGAACAATTCCGCAACCCCGGCAGACAACGGCCCCCTTGTGGGCCCCAACCATTTTACTGACACTCTTTGAGGCGCGCGTGGAACACTACGCGCCGTCTACACGGGCCTGGTTTCAGTCGGTCGGTGAGCTACCCATAGCTCGTAGTCCGCCGGCCCGCGCCTAAGGTGGCTACGAGTCACCCTGCGACTCCCGACGCCCGGAGCGTCTCCTGCAGCGACTGGGGCGCAAGGGCTGTGAGGGCCTTGGGACTTGCCTCTCCCTCGCGCGTCCCGTCGCCGGCATTGTGGCAATGAAATATCAAAACGTAAGCTTACAATATGTTTAAGAATTAAATGAATCAAATACATGATTTATTTACTTCAATAACCTGTCGTAAATTTAGAAAAAAAAAAACGAATGTTACCTTTAGCTTCTTTGTTAAAACAAATAAAAACATTCCAAGTTTTAACGTAAAAAAATGGCATTGTAGTTACATTTGTCCAATTAACATTTAAAATACATATTATGCAAAGGTCAAGCGATCGGAAGTAGGGCCAGTTTGCCAGTTACGTCAATGACTGGCCAACTTTCGTCTTTTTACGTTACGTTAGACTTATCAAGATACGAGTACATTGCTAGTAAAAATCGTGAGCGAATTACATCGTGGTACAAATATTTTTGATAGTTTAGATAGAATTTTGCTAATATTTTTTGTCAATTGCCCAATCTATATCATCGGTTGAGTTCTTCATTGAACTAATTAACTCTATGCATTTTTCTCCAGAAAAATATGACAATGAGGAAAACTATTGCCAGTACAAAAAAAGTTTGGTTTCGTTTACAGTCAAAGAGAATATAGTCTTTACTTTTCAGTTAGGAAGAACATTAAAATAGTTATCTATGTCAGCCAAACTTGAAACAGATCTGAATCAATTTAGGTTACAAATGAAAGGCAAAGTAATTACTAATGAATTCTATTTCGTCTTTTCAGAGATAGCTTAATAGATTTTATGCAAACCAAAGTACATTATGCAATAATATTCGTGCACTAACCTACTTCTCAGTCACGAGAACAAACAGACTGACAAAATTAAACTTAATGTTTCCGGAAGCTACACGGAATGCCCAGTATAAATTGAAAATTAGGTTGTTATACAACAGTTTTTGCAAAATTAACATAAAATTGTCGTGACCTTTGGTATATGTTATTATTGTATGAGCTCTGTACGTAATCTTGTAATCACTTGAAGTGTATTTATTTATTTATTGATTATATTCAGAATGAGAATAAAATAAAATATCTACTCATCATGGTCGCTTACCGAGTCGCAAAAGTTCCGCCTTGGAGTGTGCCAAGAGCAATGGAACGTATCATTGTGGGTGTTAGAAGATCAGGTGTAATCGACGTATGTAAAAAGGCTGCTAAGCTCAAATGGGATCCTATACAGACAATCACAGAGACAGAATTACTATTGGCGTATCTAGAGATATTTCCCAGGGGGGGCCTGGCCCCCAGTAGTAGAAGCGATGATCGCTTATCAAAGTTGCGTCAACTCTTAACGTACGAAATTTAACATGTATCGCATAACGGAACCTTGCATGAGTGAGTCCGACTCGCACTTGGCCAGATTTTTAAATTTTTCAGCCCTAATATTGTTTGTTAGTAAAAATTCTCGGGTGGGCACTAGACCATTCTGGGGTGGGCACGGCCCACCCGGCTCCCCCCCTTCCTACGCCTATGAGAATTACTTTCGCATTTATAATATTAGATATTTATGAAACTTATATGGAGGACCAACGGTTATAATAAAACAGGATACTGATGTGAAGTGAGGACTTTTAATTGAATTACTAGTCTACTAATTCAATTAAAAGTCCTCACTTTTAGAGACAGAAAAAACTTAGAGCGATCACATACTTTTTTCTAACTTTTTAGATTTGTCATTATACTTAACAAACTCATTTTCATCACTTCCCATTTAAACGTATTTCTACATTATTAATTACTCGTGCCCCACCGAGTTTTCCTCAAACATTTCAACAATAGATACAAATCGATTATTTATTACAAAGTGATTAATGAAATGTCTCATATAATCGCGTCATTACAAAGTAATTGAGCAACATCTGCCTGTCATCAACGATTAATACAATGAAAATATTGTATTAAATGAAGAACTATCCGTTTAATTGATTCGATTCGATATTGTTGATTAAATTGAGATCAGTTTCTTTCGATATTGTCGATTTCGAATTCGAAATTGTCACTAGAAACCTCAAGTGAGATTTGATTTAGATTAATAATATTTTTAACCGACTTGAAAAAAAGGAGGTTTACAATTCGTCTTGAACTTTTTTTTTTATGTATGTTACCTCATAACTCGGAGACGGCTGGACCGATTTGGAAATTTCTTTTTGCGTTTGAAAGGGTATACTTTCTAGTTGGTCCCATTGTTACGAAATCAGGATCTGATGATGGAATCCTGGAGAAATCGAGGGAACTCTTCAAATATTATAGGCATACCTATAGCGTTTTGGGTATTTCTTATAGTACCTTGAGCAGTTGCTTTTGAAAAGTACCATTTGGGGAAGTTGAACTGATGATGAAGACCACAGATGGCCACTGAAACTACTCAATAATAAGTATTTCGTGGATTGCGATTCGATTACTTGAGTACGGATGTTAAACACTTTAGGCTCGTCGGAATACATACGAGTATGGTGATGTAGAGCTGATGGTCAAGTCCCAGGAGAACTCCTCAAAAATTAACGGCTAAGCATCGGGAAAAGCAATATTTTGTAAAAGGTGATAAGTTGTTGACGTTATGGCTTTTGTAACTAGATAAATTACAAACCGACCCACTAAAAAGCGTGAAAAATTTTTTTTTACAAAAATTAGAACCGACTTCCATACCAAAACACTACAAAGGCAAAAATAACTTTAATTTCGGAAGGCGGTGTGAAAAAAAAACAAAATCCAATACCAATAACACCGACTACCGAAATTAAAGTTATTTTTGCCTTTGTAGTGTTTTGGTATGGAAGTCGGTTCTATTTTTTGTAAAAAAAAATTTTTTTATAAATACACGACTAAAACAATAACACAAAACTAGTTTTATAAAAAATGTGTTCGTGCAATTAAAGGTAATCCATAAAAACCTGTATCAGCCATATTACATTACTTTAATTAATTTATGGAGCTATAGCAATATTTTCTTTGTTGCGCCTATTTACATATACGAGATAAAATCATTAATACTGTTGAATAAAAACATATTGAACTTATGTCAGCTATATTGTTCTCTATCACACGGGTACAAATGATAAAAATGTTATTTTTAACCGACTTCAAAAAAATGGAGGAGGTTCTCAATTCGTCTTGAACTTTTTTTTTATGTATGTTACCTCGTTACTCGGAGATGGCTGGACCGATTTGGAAAATTCTTTTTTTTGTTTGAAAGGGTATACTTTCTAGTTGGTCCCTTTGTCGTCACGTTTGGATCTGATGATGGGATCATGGAGAAATCGAGGGAACTCTTCAAATATTATAGGCACACCTAGAGGTTGTTGTTGTTGCGTTTTAGGTATTTCTTATAGTACCTTGTGCAGTTGCTCTTGAAAAGTACTATTTGAGGAAGTGGAACTGATGATGAAGACCCCAGATGGCCACCGAAACTACTCAATAATAAGTAGTCCGTGGATTGCGATTAGATTACTTAAATATAGATGTTAAGCACTTTATGCTCGTCACAATGCATATGGCAAAGTAGAGCTGATGGTGATCTACCAGCAGAACTCCTCAAAAATTAACGGCTCTGGACCAGGAAAAGCAATATTTTGTAAAAGGTGATAAGTAGTTGACATTTTGGCTTTTGTAACTAGATAAATTACAAACCTGGGTCGGTTTGTAATTTATCTAGTTCTCTCAGTCTCTAAAAAGCGTAAAAAAAATTTTTTTGCAAAAAATAGAACCGACTTCCATATAAAAACACTACAAAGGCAAAAATAACTTTAATTTCGGAAGGCGGTGTCAAAAAATACAAGAAAATAAAAAACAAATGACACCGACTACCGAAATTAAAGTTATTTTTGCCTTTGTAGTGTTTTTATATGGAAGTCGGTTCTATTTTTTGCAAAAATTTTTTTACTGTAACTGCTTTTGTTTAAACGTTTTAATACAATGTAGAAATTTCTATAATGTCCGTCTCAGTCTGTCAAAAACCCCTCCAATTTCGCTTTATATTGACAACATTTTGACATTGATCGTTGCTGGAATGTCATTGCGACTTAAATTTGGAATAAACATGCGTACCTAGCTCTGACTTTTTTTATTTCATATTGTTTCATCAGCTAAAGCTATTGCAAAGGGCCGGAAAGGGCCAAGGAACCAATTTGACTCTGAAGTCAAATTTTAGTAACTGCCACAAAAAAAGGAAGTTTTCCCGATAAATTCGTTTGAATTGTTACATTTAAATTTTTCGATGCATTATGGTTCTCTTGTACTTACGGTCTATAATATTTATAGATAAGTTAAGGAATGTTTTATACGCATACTCCAAATTGATATTGACATTCTGAATAATTCTGAAGAATTGTTATGTATATTGCATTAAACCGTCATATGAAGCCAATGTTCTAAGCTGACGTAAATCATGTAATATTACGACAAACTTTATCTAATTGATTTGTAAAAAACTGTTGAATGCTATGAAAAATCATACCTCAGTATACGACGTCAAACGCTTTGTTAATAAGTAAATATAAAGTCATGTAAACGTTGTACGTTGCATAGGTATTATTATGTACTATAGGCGCGAAAATAAATTCTATGGACACGAAACGTCAGTTTCATTTTAAAATGAATACCCTTTTTGACAGATCTTCCGTTTTTTTAATCGAATTACAAATGAGGTTGAGATTACTGTCTTAAACTACCTAATTACACAAAACTTTTCCACCAACTGAAAAAATATATATGCTCCTAGATTTGAAAGTCCTCAAAGACACAAAAGATTACCCATCTCAGATAGATGCTGGGTGGGTATATTTATTTATTTAAAGTCAGGTCAGCCAACAAAAACAAAAATCACAGCTTAATTAAAACAAAGGCGGTGCAGTTAAAAACCGTACAATAATATATATATATATTAGAGTCCGACCGAAACTGGTTTTCCGGCCGAAACCGAAACCGAAACCGAACTTTCGGCCGCGGCTTCAGTTTCGGCCGAAACCGAAACCGAAACCGAAACTCACGTGGTCAAGTATAAAATTCCTTAAAATACTGAAATTTGGTGCATTTTACCCATTATTCTGCATTAATTAGAACATGAAATTGAAACACAGTATATTAATTTTGTTGTAATCATTTATTTACTTAATACAATATAAAAAATATTAATAATATTTTTATTATTTTTTTCAAATTAAGTTCTCATAGCAAAATGTTTATCAGTTATCAATAATCAAATCACTAATTGTTACTGTTTCATTTAATACTAAGTATTGGTATTTTGAAATTTTATTACAATCTTATAATCTCTTTTTTACATGTGACTTGATTTGTTAATAACAGCAAAACAAAGTTACTGACTCAATATTTGACTATATAAATCATTCAAGCACAGAAACGAAACAAAAACTTACATGTAAACAGTTCCATCAAAACATAACCTCTAAAGTATGTTTGCGTCGGGCGCACTGACTAAGTTGTGTTGCTAGAGAGCTATCCGAACGGTGCACGACAATTCCCGAACAGGGCCGCCAGCGTCCGCCAAAGCGTTGCCGCGAGAAACAAAGTTAGGCGAGCGTGCACGACAACTTCCGAAATCAGTTTCGGTTTCGGCAAAAGTTTCGGCCAATTTTGGCCGAAACCGAAACTACCGCCGAAACTTGATTTTTGGCCGAAACTTGGCCGAAACCGAAACCGAAACCGAACTTTCGGTCGGACACTAATATATATATATTGTATATGAATACACAATAATACCACAACAAGGAAGTGAACAGACTGATTCATGGCTACATTAACGAAATAGCCGTTTTTTCACACAGCGACAACGTATAGTCGACGACGTAACAAGTTATGAAATTCTATTATAAGGTGACCTAACATTGTATTGTCTACCCGTACTACGAGAGATCAGCTTATACTGAATACGTATAATATTTTGTATCGTGTCGTGTGCGACCAATTCGATACGAACGCGTTAAAAACCATTGCAAATGACCATAAGAAGTAGGTTTTATTATTTATTTATATTTTTAAAGTTATGATAAATATTACGAGTAGATTCTGAAATTGAATATTTTAATCTAAGTGTTCTTTTTTTGCTATTTTTGATGAAACTGTTTTATTTGTAAACCATAAATACTAACGTGGCTATAAAATTCGACATCATAAGCTTAAAATCAGGATTTACTAAAATCTAAAAAACAAAAATGTTTGAGATTTTTCTTTGAACATCGAGCAATGTATTAAAAACATGTCCAGTAAATTAATTAATTCACACTCAACAACAAAACATATAATAAACAATTATAACATCAATGAGTAAAACTTCGAAATTGACAATAAAGTGCGTCCCGTTACAGGTCACAACAGTACATTGTACTATCTAAATACGAGATATATGATCATAAATATATAGAGGCACAGATTATGCATAGTAGGCTGAAGTGCGAAAACCAGCACATCTCTATTTGAGGGCACCGTTAAGTACAGGCAAACAAACACTAAGAGAGTAAAGAAATTTGTTATATTTACTTATGTTAATTTTACGTAATAATGGACAGTTATGTGAGTCTCATCAGCTTAATATCATTTCTTTAACAGCTGGAATACATCGCATCAGGAAAGATGGTGAGTTTCCTTGGATGGCTTCTTAAAGAATTGGCGTGAAGAAATAAATTGAAAGTAAAGAAATAGAATATGTATTTCTTTTCATTAGCATTACGTGTAACATTAAAGCGAGCCTTTTAAGCAAGTAATTGCTTGTGGTAAGTGACACTGCTCTACCATAAGTCACCAAGAAGAAAAGACTAAATGTCTTTTCTTCTTGGTGAAAAAAAAAAAAAGAAAAAGTGGTAAAAACAATACAAGAAAAGCAAAATACGTTTTCAACTGCATTTAAATAAATTTAATTAAAGAATGCAACCCAAAATCGATAGGTCAAACTCAAATTGGCTAAGAATGATCACTTATTTCTTCTTTCTTTCTAATATTATTGAAAAGAAAGTTTTGAATGTTAGTTTGTAATGGATAAACTCAAAAACTACTGCACCGATTTCAAAAAATCTTTCACTCGTATAACGCTACATTTTGAACAAGTAACATAGACTAATTAAATTTGCTGAAAAACCTTTTCACGCGTGCAAAGCCGCGGGCACAGCAAGCAAATTTTAAACCAGCTATGTGGGTAGAATTCACATCAATCTTGTTAACCCCTCCAACTAAGCTAAATATGGTTGTTACTGGAGTGGGTTCACGGTAATGAGTGGGGTTCAAACTCGCGACCGCGATCACAAGGCCGATACCTTAGCCATTAGGCATTTGTGGTTTTAAACATTAAAACCACTGAGAAAATCTACTTTTGCTATACCATGAATTACTGGCGGAAGACTTAAACCAAATAATCAAATGCTGATAGCTATCCTTTTGTTGAATAACTAATCCTCTTCAACCCTTCTTATGACAAACTCAGAAATACTAGTCTGGTCAAACCGACAACATGTTAACATTGTTCAAAGAGGAATATTTAAATATAGATAAATATTGTCATCTACTTCTCCAGGAGACAAGTGAGGAATTATTCCGAACTCTTGACTACTAAAGAATTACAGGTTAGAAACTCTTATAGGTAAATCTGCGGTAGGTTCCTAACGACAAATAGGAAAGCACTATTTTTTTTTTCTTTAAATTGCTCTCGAAATTAATATCTGCGAAACCCAATTAATCTATTGCATCCTCCATTCCGGAAAACCATGTCTGGGTCAAATTCCGCAATCCCAAGACTAAAAGGACTTCTCTAAATAACTCTGGTGATCGGATTGATATTTGTTGCACTTCACTTCAGCAGTTCAAGCGTCAAGTCCACTTAACAACCAAATAACTATGTAATACACTCCCACCACAATTGTTGCTCGTTTTTGTTTCTTTATATAATTACACAGGAACACAATCTTATTTGTATCCAAAGCACTTTTACACTTGTTATTAATTTAAAACATTTCTATTGTACACTAGTCCTAAACTACTGCTGCATGTATTTATAACTGTGAATTAGAGTAACAAATTGTAGGTAAGCCAAATAAATAATTAAATAAATTGAAAATGTACAGAGATAGATTAGACTTTCGAGAAGCATATAAGCACTTTTATGTGATGAACAAAAATATTAATAGGTACACTTATAAATACTTTTTTTATGTACCGTGCCTTTTGAAATAAATGTTTGAAAAAATATTTTCGAACACTTGAACACCTTTACTAGTTTTGAATTGACACGCGCGTACGCTTCAATATATTGACCGTTAGAGGACTTATTTAGAAATAAACCTCTTGACATGGATTTTACATATTAGTGTACTTAAGTGCAACGGTTTGTCTATGATGATCATTAGTTTGTTTTTCATTTTAAGACTTATTGTTGAATAACAGCAATATGCATAGTAAATGACCGCCAATATTTGTTCGGAGTAGCGATTCTCTATGGTGACTCATCGCTTGAACCGCTATTTTTTGTATGGATCGCGTTTAAGCATAATTTCAGATGTAAAGCGATGATGTAGCCAAATATGAAGTATGCTTACCTAGAAGTAACCTGTTCACTCTTAACTTAAAGACCCCCAGGTTATAGATATCAGGAAAGAGACTCCGGCAGGGAATTCCACACTTCTGTAGGCACAATGAAAGTATTCCTATAACGTCAAATATAAGATCAAAAATACCCTTTTCAAGTTATCAGCAAGCAGATTGTGAACCTTATTCGTTCTTCTTGTGACCAAAGGGCTTTTTTGACAAAAAATCAGCATTACCATTAAGCTTGCATCCCTTTCACAAAAAAACCTCATTCGCTAACATAGGCCACATTGCCGAGCTGCCAGTATTTTTAACAACTTCTGCAATATGTATTTTACATATCTCTTGCTCTGTAAGTACACCCTTACACCCCTGAATGCCGGGGTGTATGACTATCATTACAGCATAGGTTTTGGAATTTGAAAAAAGAACTGTCATACTCATACTGCACGAAGAATATTTTTAAAAAGTTAATTTTTTTTTTCTCGGTATCGATTAATTACTCGAATCGGAATCTAGACAATTTATTTTATAAAGATTTTATTTTAAATATGGAACTATTTGTTTCCACATCGTATGTTAGATGGAATCGATTTAAAAATCAAACTGGCCAGCAAGATTTGACGCGCTTGCGTGCGTGAAAAAAAAAGGCAGTCTATTAGTAGGCGCGAAAGCATCGCGAAAATAATTAATTTTCTTGTTTGAGTTCTTTTTCAAAAGTTTTAAACATGTCTAGTGACGAAGACATAGATCTAACGCCCGATTTTATTAAAGAAAGGGCAAAAACAGTTGTCGAAAATATATTACCGCCGAACTCGAAAGAAAGATATGTAAAGGCATACGACGAATTTATGAAATGGCGGTCAGAAAAAAAAGTGAAATCTCTTTCTGAAAGTGTTTTTATATCATATTTTGATGAATTATCTAAGAGGCTACAACCTTCCAGTTTATGGTGCTTTTATTCCATGCTAAAATCTACAATGATGACAAAACATGACGTGAATTTGAAAGATTTTTCTAAACTTACTGCTTTCTTGAAAAGGCAGTCTGACGGCTTTAAAAGCAAGAAATCGAAGGTATTTACTGCAGAAGAAGTACAGAAATTCTTAAATGAAGCTCCGGATGAAATTTATTTAGCAATAAAGGTACCTACGTATTTACTTGCCCTTTTTAATAAGTTACCAAAATATTTCACAGAAATACTATGCGAATTTGGTGCCTTTAATACAACTTATGTCTTTTTTACAGGTTGTTCTAATTTTTGGGATATCGGGAGCCTGCAGAACCGTGGAATTGACAAACTTGACAATAGAAAATGTAGAAAAACATAACAAATTACTACTCATAAAACTGCCTAACACGAAAACTAAAATTGACCGGTCATTTGTTGTGCATGAAGAATTTGCAAATTATGTTGAAAAATATCAAGCTCTTCGGCCTGAAAACGTGGATACAAATCGTTTTTTTCTTAATTACAGTAAAGGAAAATGCCACAGACAAGTAATAGGAAAAAACAAATTTACAGGCATGCCAAAGCAAATAGCCACATATTTAAAACTGAGTAACGTAGAGTTATACACCGGGCATTGCTTTCGCAGAACATCAGCGACTCTATTGGCTGATTCGGGAGCCAACCTCACTCTGTTAAAAAGGCACGGCGGCTGGAAGTCCAGCAAAGTGGCCGAAGGTTATATCGAAGATTCGATGGCAAACAAAAGCAAAATTACTTCTAAAATAACAGAAAATATAAACTTAAAATCACCACGTCAAAGCACATCATCTGAGCCATTTTTTAATGAAGAAAATAGTACCAGTCAACTGCCGCCATTTACGATGCAAGAACCTCAAGTCACTCAAACTCAAGTCTTATCATCACAAACTCATATTCAAACTATAAATATACCTAAAAAGAACGTGACCATATCTCTTACAAATTGTAATAATTTTACTATTAATTTTAATTAAATACACATTTTTTTCTTCTTAATAAATGTTCATTGAAACCTGCTGTCTTGTTGTTTACTTACCTCACAATCGATATGTAAAGCAGAGTATTTATCTCGGGCGTAAGCATCAATTGCATACTCGGGTTAATTAGCGCCTTCGCTTCGCTCAGGCGCCAAAAACCTCGTATGCAATTGATGTCATACAGCCCTTGGTTAATAATCTACTATTAAGATGATTCTAGAATGATGGTTCACTTTAAAAAACTTACATAAAACAGTATGTGTTGTAATGCAATTTGAACTTATCTATGAAGGAAATAAAATACAAAGTTCTTAAATTATAAAATTATTTCGAGTTCTGTTTTTAAATGTTTGCTTATTAACCCCTCAGATACATTACGTCACCGGCGGCATATTATGAAAAATATAAATCAAAATATCTTTATTTTTCATCATATTTAAAAAACAGTTATTTTACATACATGCGTGATAATATGCACTTCTTAACCGCTCTACTTACACTCTTTTATCACTTCTATTGTTATCCTTTCCCCGTTATAGTCCGTGAGCTTACATTAGGGACTCACGACACGTTTACAGACATAAATACATATGTACCTACATGTAAATACATATGTATGTCGCTGACGAGTGAACTCAGGTCGATGACCTAAGTACAGTTATCTTACGTTGTAATGTCCTTACGGGATGGTACATGACATTTTATTTACATTTCGATTACATTTGTATAGTGTCAACGTTGTTGAAATAAAAACTTAATAAGCTTTATTATTTGTCAAAAAATATTCAAACATTAACTCATACTTATGTTTTTATTATAAATTCTAAACGATAACTTAAGTAGTAGATACTTACTTGACTTTTACAGCCGATACCTATTAAAAGATAACATCTTTTTCTCAACTTCAGTTCTATTTGTCAATATCATTTAGGTAACCATTAGCAAAGATCAGATTAGAACAGGCAATATTCAAAAATAGAACTGACACAACAAGCCAGAAAATTACCTCTATCATCAAACAGGAAACCTTTCCAGCCAGCACTAAGTACCAAATAAACATTTCCGTAATTTGTATAATCTAGATCTTCTTCAGAACTGATTTTGTAAGCTAATGTGAACGCTCATACCACAAATCATTGCAAAGACGAAATTACGTAAAAGTTGCTAAAAAATGATCAACAAACTCCCACAGTTACCGTAACACGTCCATAGAGTAAATACATACATAGAGAGGTCAATTCTTCCGTGTCAAGGGGTCGAGTAGTCGGCGAAAGCATTACAACACCGATTATAGCTTTTGAGAAGCGTGCATTGCTTAATACACACTTAAAGGTTAGTTGTTATGTAAACTCTGTAAGTGCATAGTTCTGTGGTGTGTCTATGAGGTAATATTGTAGTGCATCCGACGATTTATACTGTCACTACTTCGTTCGATCTTTATTAGCTTAAAGATTAGAGATGTGCTTGCAGATATTAACAACGGGCTATTTAGTAATAATGGATCTGTCAGATTAAATTATGCAAATGATAAGTTGAACAATTAATCTGTTAGTATTTAAACTCTAAATATTTGGCAGGTAACCTACGTTCAAACTCGTTCTTGTCTGGGACAGCGTGCTGCGAGCGATCGCTGTGGTCGAACATTATAGGGCACAACAGGGGCATGAGATGGTTAAAGACTTGCATAAAACCCTGTATTACTTAAACCTTATTTTTAGCTTCCTACTGAAAAAATAAAAAAAATTGTAACATATAACTTAAGCCGACTTACACTATTGTGCTGTGTCGTGTCGTAGCACCCTATAACGCAGCTGATTGGTTACAAAAGTCGTTGTGACGCCTTGTGCTTGAAAATGATTGGTTTAAGTATCCCGCGTCATATAACACGACACAATTCAACCCAGTGATGTGAACATAGCTTTAGCCTAACTTTTTAATTGAACCTTTAGTGTAAGGCTTGGAACATACCTACAATTCAAATTTCCCAAGTTCTAACCATAGAGCACACCAGCAAAGACTGCTGTT
The DNA here is from genome assembly GCA_943138885.2 of Tholera decimalis. NCBI lineage: Eukaryota > Metazoa > Arthropoda > Insecta > Lepidoptera > Noctuidae > Tholera > Tholera decimalis. The sequence continues at coordinate 15,949,993 of OW964570.2, forward strand.
AGCGTAATCGAAGATTTATTAGCATAATAAATATGTACATTCCAACATTTTACCTACTAAACACATTTAATGTATATTTAACTTACGTAACACTGGAACGATTCTATGATTACTTTCACTTTCAAATAGACTTATAATTAGATCATTTAGGAAGTAAAATAGCGTTACAGAATTAAATTTATATTATAAAATTTGTTGTGCCCCGACTTTGTCTGCATGTCCATTCATCACAAGAAACTACAAACTCTAAAATACTACGACACGGGACAGGCGAATTTCAGTTGTTTCGTAGTTATGCACCAATAAACAAACAGACAGCTAGATAGAATATAATTCCAAAAAATCCTATTTTGTAATCCTAATCTCCTATTTTACTTCTGTTCTTTTAATATATAGTATTTGTTATATGTATGTGTAGAGATAGCAGGTATATCTAGACATTTCATATAGACATAGGAACGAAGTTCGAATTACTGAATAAGCGAATGTGTGCTAATAACGCTGCAGCGTTTCTTGTTAGTATCACACAGTGCGACACAACAACGATATAACAACTCTTTGGATACATTTTAATAATCCCTGCTTCGATGGAACAACCTCTATGAACAATTTTTGTCGGATTGTGGCCTTAAAACCTATATTCCTCGTATTGTGTTTCATTATCCATAGTCATTTACATTAGAAAAAATGTAGATTAAGAAAAAAAAAAAAGCAATTCGGACCTGCGTCTCCTACTGAAAAATATACATACCAGTCCACTAAACCATTCAATTTATTAGGTAATTTGTTACTGTAAAAAATGCGTACTCACAGAAAACATGCGGGCGTTTATAACCGTAACATTATGTCAATCATTTGCAAAGTGTCAGGTGAAAACTGTTGAACCAAATCATTACTATCGAGGTATTGCTATCGTAGTATTTTTCATTCAATCTATTAATTTCATCATAGTTACAGCCTACAATACAATTTCCGGCCACCGTAGACGCGGGTCTGCGGACGGCGAGTAGGAGTAGCTCACCGTCCGGTAAGGACCAGGCCAGGGTTGACGGCGCGTCGTGTTCCGCGCGCGTGCCTCAAAGAGCAATCAACAGCATTAACGGGGCCTGACAGGACCATTGCCTACCGAGGTTGCTAAAATGTACTAACGATATCCCTCAGCCCTAGGATTCAAGGGCTACTGAAGAAACAGAGTAGGTTTTTATCCGTAAACGTCTGAGCGGAAGGTGTCATTTGATGATTTCCCCCGAAAATAAAGCCTGCAATATAATAACTTATTTATTATGGTTAGGATCGCGATTTGGTTAGCGGTGACATGGTCAAAGATGGAGCATATTTGCCTAGAAATAACTACTGAAGCAAAATCTATAGATGCATTGGCCGCACTCTGATAGTGCTTGCACTGTTTTAGAGCTGTGATGTTAATACGTCGCTGAAAATTACTTAATCTTGATCTTGAAAACTATAGTTTAGAACAGGCTTAGTTCCTTGAAAACAATTAGAAAATCGTTTTTCTTTTTCAAAATACGACGAGATATTTTTAACACATAAAATCAGAAACGCGTCTTTCTATTTTCATCAGACAAAAAATGACGACACAATTCAGAAGACAAACAAACGAACTAACATTTAAAAACAATGCAGCACCGCTAACAAATCATAATAAAGTATATTTTCACAAGAATAACGTACCAAGCGCTCCTCAGGATTGGTCAACCATATTGCAGCCGACGTTCACTTTGCTTCCAAATGCTACGTTTTGCAACGTAAAAAAAAGACTCAAACTTCAGTAATACAGACTAATTTGACTGACATTTGTGAATAAACCCACTTAAACGCGAGAACATAGAAGGCTATTATTATAAGATTTTATTACACAGACAGACAATCATTAACTGACTTCGAAGATTACTTATTTCACATCTTTTATTAAGTTTATTAACAAACGTCCTTTTAAATCTAAACTTGTTTGTTTGATTACTCGATTGCAAAAGTTTCAGATCAATCAAATTTAATAGAAAAAAAATCTTCCACTGTTTAATATAAAATTGTGCAATATCTTGATTTTTTAAGTGTCTGATACAATTAAAGTAGAACTAACAAGAGTACCTATACCTGGCAGAGATCTATTTGAATATAATTGAGCACTCGGTTGGCGCAGTGATTTAGCGATTGGCTGCTACGTTGCGTGTGGCGGGTTCAATTCCCACACTGAATGAATGACAATATTTGTATGGCCTACTAGTTCTCTTTGTTAAAATGCACTCACGATACAAGAGAATTTCCTAGTGTGGAGCAACGTTCCCAAAATGTCAAACATATCGTCATTTGTTTCAGTTGAGGAACAATACCAAATCAACACTATTGAAGACATATTGATGTCCATTCTTCAGGCTCTAGACGAAATGCCAATCTATCGAAGTAACTATCGATATGGAAAATTTTTGCGATAAATAATGTGTCATTTTGACATAATCTGTCAATCCCATGCATTTTTGACATTTGACAATCGGTGCAACCTGGCGCAACCGCTTATAAATTGTCACTTGTCTAGCGGGGACATGATCTTTTCTAAATGCGTATTTTATCTTATACTACCCTTTGTCATGTGGCACTGGACTTTTCCAGAATCCAGAAACCTTCTCACGTCTCCTCAGAACACCTTGCCAAATTTTCATCATAATCTAGCTTAAGAAGCATACAGCAGAAACAAAAATACATTCATTTTATCCGTAGCTTGGTACAAAGCCCTAAATTCGCTGTGAAAAAGAAATCTAAATAAAAAGAAATCATTTGTTTGCCAAAGCAATGCTCGGAATAAAATAGAGTCTTAAAGTTAAAATAAATTGCTACCGTTAACTATTATTCGATTTAATTTCATGTCATTACGCGGACAGTGTAAAGTACTTAGGCGTACATATAGATGACAGATTAAGATGGGACAAGCAACTTAACATGTTATCAAACAAAATTATGCGTCTTATCTCTATTTTTAGAACGCTTAGGGAATCGGCTGACGGTGATACACTCAAGATGGTTTATCTTGCACTATGTCAATCGATAATCGGGTATTGTGTTACAGTTTGGGGTGGTGCAACCAAAACTAACCTTATACAGGTGGAGAGAGCTCAGAGGGCTGTACTCAAAGTGATGATGAAAAAGCCCTACAGATATCCTACGGTGCAGCTTTACTCGGACTGTAGGGTCTTGACGGTTCGTCAGTTGTTTATACTTCGCTCAGTCCTCAGATCTCATTTGAGCATACCACCGTCGAATCCCAAAAAGCGGACAAACATCCCTTTAGGTGTCCCACACAAAACTACCTTTGCTAAGCACCAACATTATGTAATAAGTAGGTACATTTACAAAAAAATACACAAACAGCTAAACATACTTGACCTAAACACTCACAATGTTAAAACTAAAACTACGGAATGGCTATTGAACCAAAACTACGACAGCACAGAAGCATTACTAACATACATAGTATAATATTAACTAAATATATATATATATATGCCATATACAAGTACACATACATGCCCACACATAAAGACATTCAAACATCCACAAACAAACGCACGCACACACACACACATATACACACATATAGGAAAACACTAACAAACCACTCTATCAAAAACAACAGGCACATCTCGCTACACTAATGATCAATTATCAACTATTAGATGTTCACGCGTTTCGCATATGCACTCAATATGTACATAAATTCATATAAATGCCGAACACTGCCTCTTAAGAGACAGGTATAAGCCTAGTTTAAGAGACAGGGTTCAAAATAGTGTAATGACCAAATATGTACCAACTTCATGACTGATTTTAAGAAATGCACTGTACTAACTTACCTATGGAGATAAATAAACTTTTTATTATTATATTATTATTATTATTATTATTATTACATTTTCTTGTAGCTGTTTGAACTTCCACATTATTAGAGATTGTTACAGTCTTTCGTAAAGAAAATTAAATTCAAGGTTCAAAGATCAAACAAATAATAAATAATTTGCTCGATTTCTCTTTACTTGTTTCTGATTACTGATCTTTCGAGTCTTAGCAATAAAAACGGTATCTTATAGATCTTTTTGATTTCTTCCTAATTCATAATTGTCATAATGAACATTTGGTATATGAAATTACGTATAGGTACATAGGTAGCCTATTATTTTTATTTTATGATCTACGCTTTCTCAAGCTAATATCAAAATGTAGCGAATATCATTTGAAAACCTAAAATTTATACTTCCGCATGTCTAAAGTTTTACCCAGAATCAATATTCAGCGTATCTCAAATCATAATTCAGTGTGTCCTAAGATCTATGATCAACATTTCGTAATAAGATCATTCAGAGGGTCCCAGACAGTAAATTCAGCGTATCCCAGACAGAAAATTCAGCTTGTCCCAGACGGAAAATTCAGCTTGTCCCAGATAGAAAATTCAGCTTGTCCCAGACGGAAAATTCAGCTTGTCCCAGACGGAAAATTCAGCGTGTCCCAAACAGAAAATTTAGCATGTCCCAGAATACATGTTCAATGTTTACGATTTATTTATTCTTCTCAACAAATTTACATTTGTGTCGAACAGTGGTTACAAATGTTACAATATAAAAAATTTAGTGAGAGTAGAGACATAAACAGTAACATCTAGAAATTGAACGCGTCAGACATTCCTACGTAACTAATTTTTCACGTGTAATAAAAATGATCTAGTTCCAAGCTAGTCGATAGTGCTGTAACATATCGTCACGCATGTGTTACTCGAATGATTGGGCCTCTTTGTGGAAAGCCGATGACAGTAATATTTGCGTTGCCCACTGTCACTATGGTGTTTGCCTTATTAGTCGAGGTATCTATTAGCCATACATTGTTGATGTAAATATGCTCCTACGATCTCTCATATATTTGTGTTTACAGGTGATCTTAGAACATTCCTGCGATCTCAACAATTCCTCGTACCCTTCCGGAATGGGTCATATTTTTACCATGACATGATAAACACCAAATTGGAGCTAATATGAGGTAATGGATCCAACCTAGTTTACGTCTTTTAACCTCACAGCAACAATGTTGTCTTATAAAACTCAGATTGTTTACAAAAGTCTCATCAGATGGCTGACCTCGCTGCCGATCCGCCTCTACTTATAAAGAAATGATAGCATGGATAATGTCCCCTAATTTCCTTCAGGGTTGGCAGTTTCTCAAGCCAGCCGCGTTGGCCAACCCGCGGCGCAGGCGCAGTTGCGGAATACAACGCTCTGGTGAGCAGGCTCGCTCTATACTTTTTTATGCAAGATTAGGGTTGACCTACATACCTCGTTTTACTTTTTTAGCTGCAAGAATATATTTAATAATAGTCTTTAATCAAGATTCTTTGTTTGTGTCTTCCTTGAAAGAAGAATTAAATGGCTCTTGTGTATGCCTTTTATTAGAAGCTGTTCGGCTGAAACAAGATCTTCGATGGTCGTTACCGTTGTTAGAAACTAATTAGATTTGACACGAGTCTTGGAAAGATGTACCGCGCTACCCAGTTAAGTGGTTCCATTTAAAATACTGGTATAAAGTTGGATGCAGTTAGTCTGGAAACAGACACCAATGTAATTGGGAAATTCCTAGTAAGATTGATTAATTTTTACTATATGAAACAGAGTTTTATATAAACTGAGAATTTAGGGGAGACCTTTGTTCATAACAGAAGAAGCTTGTATAAGACCAAATACCTTGAATTTCAGCCAATTGTCCGATCCAGCCTGTCCCTAGCTGCCTTCCCCCAGCGACACCCTAAGCCGAGGTCCGTACCCTACAGGGGTGCTTAATTTGTAAGATAAATAAAAAATAATCACAGACTAGTGGCTTTAATTATTATTATTAAAGATCCACCTCATAGTTTGACCTGCGAAAGTTACACACAAAAAAGAAGAAATTTCAGATGCAGTTAAATATAAGACAGAATTATAAAACTCATTTGAAAGCTATGTACGTACTTAGCAAATACATCCGTTATTTAAAATACACCTTATTGTTCTTATCTTAAGATTAACAGAACTTAAGATAAATTAATGTTGACGGATGCTCAAGTATGCAAGGACGAAGGAAAAAGGAGACTCTGTTGTTTCTTCAAATATACCTATATATCTACTTATGTGCCCAGTCGTTCTATATACTGGAGTTCAATATTTGTATACCGCTGTGTGGGCGAGATGGCAATATGTTTGCGTCTCTTTTTATTTACAAAGAGATTTTCTAAGACTGTCTATCTGCCTGAACTGTCTGAATATAGTACTGCCATGGGACCCCGGTCACAACACACTCTTACGGACTTTTCGACTTTACTCATTTAGTAAAAAGTTTTAATATCGGTTGACCTGGGAAGCTTCGACGATTTTCATCTGTCAATGTGATAGATCCTATAACGTTCCAATTGCTTGGACACAGACCACTCCTCTCTATCAAAAAGAATGAACCGAAATCCGATTAAATTCCCTTCTGCTTCATCTAAAGCGGGACAAGTCTATTGGCACAACCTTACAAAATACGTTAGAGCGCCCTTTATTTTATACTAGCACTTAGGCCGCGATTATTACACTCACATATAATGCACGTTAATACCAATGAAAAAATTTAGTTTTTAGAGATTATCCCATACATACAAACTTACAAAGACAGTAGCTTTATAGTATTAGTATAGATAATAAGTATTTATTTGTTATCCTAACGGCAGAAGAGTATTTAGAATACACACTTAAATATTTATGTAACGACTAAAATCTGTATCGTCTGTGAAATGCGTGAAGTTGTGTAGTTATATCTCATTAAAAGTCAACGTGCTATATCTCAAAAACTAATATAGGTTATGATAAACGCGTGCCCGATAATATGTTTAAATACGAACAATTTATATCTTGTATCGCTCTTAGCGATAGCCTCTGATCTCTAATTGAAGCGATTTACTGTGTTTTATCTTGAATTTGTATTTATGAACGTGCTTAGCGTAGCAACGATTAACTTTGTGGAATTACTAAGTAGGTGTAGAGAGACGGAAGAAATAAATGATGTCACTTAGATGGCTGAAACAGCAATTTACCGGTACAGGGGTTTTTCTGGGATTCTATTTTGTTTTGCTTTTATTTAGTGTACGTTGCACAGCTATGCATACATATATATTTGTAGTACCTACAAGTCTATGTTAATTATCAGTTGAGATGGTGGTCAAACGCGAGCCTATTAATAATAAATAATACATTTTGATACAAGTGAAGAAAGTTTGTTATTGCGGCCGAGGCGGAGTTACACCCGAGCCGCAAGGCGAGGGGGTTATGGAGCCGAGTACTGCAGTAACAAATGTCCACGTGTATCAAACGACGTTTTTCAATACACTCTCGAAGAAATAAAATAATAGAACGAAATTAATAAGATTTAATTTAATTTAATTTACTTTTTCGCCGCGCTTTACCTTCGCGGGTTAAAGAAGAAGCAAAGGTATGAAGCCGCAAAACAGCCTGATATTAAAATAAAATATTTTTTATTTTATTTAGAACACAAATAAATGTTAATTTGTTGATAAAAGCAAAATAATTTTACAAATAATAATGTTTATTTCTGATATTATGTTCATAAGCACAATTTTAATTTTCATTAAATATAACGCCTTAAAAACATGCGCCTCTTAGCTGTGAAAAAAAAAAAACAATCACCGCCGAATATAGGGAATTGAATAGGTAGTTGTTTAATGGCAAAATCTGGAATGGTAAATAAACCCTCGTGCGTGAAAAATGAAAAAAATCCACCAGTGTGAAATACATTGCATGTTGAACCTAATCGTAGTGCGATAAGAGCCAGTTTTCGAGGAAGTGTATTGAAAAAATATTTGACGTATTATTTTATAACCAACATTATTTTGAAGGAGTCGGTGTCATTTGTTTTGTGTTTTCTTTTTTTTTGACACCGCCTTCCGAAATTAAAGTTATTTTTGGCTTTGTAGTGTTTTGATATGGACGTCGGTTCTATTTTTTGCTAAAAAGTATTTTTTCACGCTTTTTAGTGGGTCGGTTTGTAATTTATCTAGTTATCAAAGCCAAAATGTCAACTACTTATCACCTTTTACAAAATATTGCTTTTCCCGGTGCAGAGCCGTTAGTTTTTGAGGAGTTCTCCTGGTACATCACCATCAATTCTACTTCACCACATGCATTGTGACGAGCATAAAGTGCTTAACATCCATATTCAAGTAATCGAATCGCAATCCATGAAATACTTATTATTGAGTAGTTTCGGTGGCCATCTGGGGTCTTCATCATCAGTTCTACTTCCTCAAATGGTGCTTATCAAGAGCAACTGCAAAAGTTCCTATAAGAAATACCCAAAACGCTATAGCTGTGCCTATAATATTTGAAGAGTTCCCTCGATTTCTCCATGACTCCATCATCAGATCCAAACGTGACGACAATGGGACCAACTAGAAAGTATACCCATTCAAACAAAAAAGAATTTTTCAAATCGGTCCAGCCATCTCCGAGTTATGAGGTAACAAATATAAAAAAAAAAAAAAAGTTAAAGACGAATTGTAAACCTCCTTTTTTTGAAGTCGGTTAAAAATAATAAGTTTTGTTTTATGTATTTAGTTAGGTTCATTACATGCAAGTAGATAGTGATTTTTTAAGTTCCTGATGTACAATGACCAGCACACCAACCTACACCAATCTGTCGAGGATGGAGCAATTAGTTTAGCCAGAAGTGACTATTTATTATTTCGTTTGATGGAAAGCAAGATTTCAAATAATAAAGTCACTTACGTAAGTAGTAAGGAATTCAAAATATAAAATTTTAATTAGAATATTTACAATATATAGTGTCAACTGGTCGAATGAGGCTTCTTCCAGCTCCTGTCTAGTGAATATGGAATATTGTTCCAGATTCACTTACTGATACAATCCCAAACCAGCCATTACGGTATTTTATCATTAAATTATTCTGTGACAATGTTATGTCTGTGTTTCCCGATAGCTATAACCTAGGAGTCTTTAAGTCAAGAGTGAATAGGTTACTTTTAGGTAAGCGTGCTCCATCTTCGACCACATCATCACTTACCATCAGGTGAGATGGTGGTCAAACGCGAACCTATTTTAAATATATAATAACTAATAAAAAAATTATTATTTTTTTGTTAATCTATTGAATTTTTTAATAATCTAACATAACATAAAAATTAATCCGGAATATCCTGGCTTCCACACTGATTGATTTTAATGTGCCGTGCTTCACTGAGGCTATTGATGCCTGGAATCTCGCTTGCCCGAATTCTGACCAACCTGATATACCATCTTCCTAGAGGCGGTGGGACGAGCCGCTCTGCAGAGTAGTTCTGAATAATTTACTAACCACGTCTGCTACTTCTGCTGAGTGTGCACGTCTGCTGGCTGTGGGAAAGTGGGAGTCAGGTCTTTGGTTACACACTCTACCGTCCTCAAATCTAGGCACTTTATTCGACGACACCACTTTTCGCCTCGCTGCTTCACTACCTCTAGGAGCTCCTTGTTATACCCCTCATCGCTGTAATTGTGGGCAAGTGGTCAACAGCCTCGAGCACCATGGCTTCTCTTGCAACCGTAGTGCGGGTCGTTTTACACGACATGCCAATTTAAGCGACATTATCCAACGAGCCCTTGTTACCGTCGGCGTTCCAGCCGTATTGGAATCCAATGGCATGGCGCGTGACGATGGCAAAAGACCGGACGGCATCTCATTGTTTCCTTGGAAGATGGGTAGGCCTTTAGGGTGGGATGCAACTTGTGTCGATACTCTCGCACCATCCCATCTTCCCAGTTCATCATGTTGTGCTGGTCCTCCCGCTGCGGCTGCGAAAAACCTCAAGCGGCGTAAATATAGTCATCTCGGTGATAACTATATTTTCGAGCCTTTTGAGGTCGAAACTCTCGGACCATGGGGCTCGTGTGCTCACAGTCTTTTTAAAGACATATCGAAAAGGCTCGTTGACGCTTCCCGTGACCCAAGTGTACTTTATTCAAGTTTGTATTTTAAGTATTTTAGTACTTACATAATTATTAATAATGTATATTAAAATTACGTAATAAATAAAAACATTTTATTAATCTTTTGATTACATTTGATTAATTTTAAATCTATAGACATCTTTAATTATTATTGTAAATTGAATTAATTTTGTGATCTACTGTGCCCTACAGGGTCCATAATTGTATCCCAGCTTTAAGTAATTACTGTAACATCTAAAACGACATTATGGTACGCAAATAAATATATGCATGTTAATTATAAGTTCTTGTAAGGTTTCCATTCCTAAGGAACTTAATTTCTAAGTTACTAAGATCCATACAAAAAATAAAATATGGTTTCCACTATGCATTCTAGTGTAATTACGTAACCAGCCCTAAATATTGACAACGATAACATGCAACGATTACATATCATTTCGTGCAAACCTGCAGTATCTCAACATTTTTAGTACAAATCGCATCGATAACTCGTTTGCACGATGTTTTGCACAAGTTGGATCACGCGCAAGCCTTTGGCAGTTTCGTTTGAATGCTTTCGGATTTCCTTATTTGGACTTCTGTTATGTTTACACTGTCAGCACCAAGAATGCAATGCAATCAAGAACCTTTTAATATAACAACATTGACCATTATCTGCCGCACTCAGGTAATGTTCAAATAAATGGTGGTTTTAGTATAAAAACAATGGCAAAATTACATTTACATGTATATTCTGAAAATTTCCACTATCCCGTTGATAGGAACTGGGAAAATGGATACCTTTTTCTTCTTTTTAGTAAATCTCTTCCAAGTTCTTCTCGTTAGCATACCTACTATTCCTTTGTTGGGCACTTGTAGTACCCCACTGCTTTTCTTGACTAGTTTTCGAGAATCTTTCTTCGTGGTTGACGTAAAGCAGCAGAGCCGCAATGTTTATTTAATAATTTCATCTTCCGCTTTTATTGTGAACACAAACATATTTTGCACTATCAAATTGTTTTATTGGATAACTTTCTTACGTATGTATATTACGCATTATATGCGTTCCAAGTTTAGAGAATAATAATCAGCTTACATTCAAGAACAGTTTTTTAGGAGTCGACGTTACCGATAGAAAAACAGGCTTTAAAACAAATTTATGAATACAAGGTGTAACAGATTAAGCGCAATACCTCAGACACCCCAATTACAATATTAAATTATAAGTCTAAAACAACATCCGTAACTAAATAAATTGAAACCAAACCTAGACATTTTTTATAAAATAGTTACCCTTACTAAACGCAAAACGTATGTGCGTCATACAATATCCTTGCGCAGACGCATACACTCATGCAATATTAGAAGCCGATACGCACACGAGCGCATTTCCTTCAATTAAGGATTGTATTAATTTGTCATGATACTGTGTTTCCATTTTAAGTTAAATGAAAGATTTTTCCGTCAAAATTTAACAGCTATTTTTTATGACGGAAATCGATTCAGAAGCCAATTCTGAACCAACTACTTTCAGGAATTGCGTTTATTTTGTTACACGTTGTATACAAATAAGTTTTATTGTGATTTTCTGCCTCTACCACATCGTTTATTCGGACATTTTGAGCGAAAACCAACCCGTCCAAGTCCAAGTGGGTTCATGGCAATTGTGTAATGGGTGGAGTTCGAACCCACGGCCATTCGAGCACAAGTCCGATACCTTGGCCGTTAGGCTATTTACGTTTCAACGTGAAAACTTGAAAGTCTATTTTATTTATGAGTAGGCTATTTTTTAACTAAAATAAAAAGATTATCAATATTAATAATGATATAAGTTTTTAAGCTAACATGGTCACTAACAGTATCATTAGAACTTAAAACGGGAAAGTTCACGTGTCGATACGGTGAGTTTTGTGTGTCGGGAACAGAATCGAGTGTTTAGTGATACATGTGACATTGGTAGGGGTGTCGCTAACAGAAAACGAACGAGAAAGATGGTAAACCGATTTGTCTGCTCATAAACTTCCACCCGCAATTACTTCAGTTCATCCGTGATCATGGCGCTTGCAACAGTGCCGAAATATCGGAAACTCAAAACCAAAAATACACATGTAAATATCCCGTTTTAAGTTCTAATAATACTATTAATAATAATGGTTAAAAAGTAAAACATTTAACATGATAATCAAAACATAACTTACGAGCATAATCAGCCTATATTCGCACTGTAAGGATCTACCACGCAGGTCCAGTGCGGGTTGATAATGATAATCAAATATACAAATGTAATTGTTTATTTATTTACTATAGTATACAATACCGACATACTTGTCGGCGCTGTTGTCGTTAACATACCCCAACCAATAGTTTGTGCTACAAGTAATTATAGTGCCGGTTCTACATGCCCCGGTTTCACGGTTTCCCTGTGCCAATTTTCAATGAAAAGAAATTGCCAAGTGGAAAAAACAAATACTATTGAATAGCAAAAACGTAAAGTACCTACAATAACAGTTCACGAGAGAGCTAGATTAATAGCGCTAGACCATATGAGAGACCTAATGATTTCCCACTTCCTTGGTACTTTATTTTTTCTTTTCAATCGCCACGTCTTCCGTTAGTACTGTGATTCGCATTAGGAACTCTTTGGAAACTAAAGAGAAAACGACAAACTTAGACTATTACGTAAATATAGAAAGAAGTTTTGGCATTCTGCCTAGAGAAAGAACGGTTTAAATTCTTTAAATTTCGAATTCGATGATGCAGAAAGTTTTATACTTATTATCAATCTTACATAGTAATAAATTCACCAATATCTGTATTAAATAATCTATGCTACTAGCAAATTCTTGCATAAATAAATGTAGACCAGTCTTAATCAAAATGTCAAGTGGCCTAACTGTCTAAAGTGACAGAGTTGTCACCTTTTGAAACTGGTGCTGTCTAAGATACAGTTTAATAAAATTATAGAACTATTTTTACATTAAGTTCATATCATGAAGCGGGATTAAGAACAATACATTCGAGAACAATCAATAGAACGATATTTTTCAATGATCTGTCGTTGCCTGGATATTTGCTTGACAACTTGTGTTAATTAAGGAGAAGATATGTCTCTAAATAGTGTCGATTCCAAACAGGTTTTACTATTTGTTTATGGTGTTTTTTATATATTTCACCTATATGAGTGGGGAATTATCGGGTCCCTAAATCTGCAAGTGTGAGAGCACGCAGACATAAATTCAGCATTATGATAATAATCAAACAAATAAACATCGTCTTAATGTTTCCAGCAAGTCATAATAATTACAACTAATTAATTCGCTATACCTGTTTTTAAACATTATCGCGATTTTTAGCGCCATTATCTTTTAAATGGATATCAGGTATTTTCTAAGTTCACAGCGTTCACGAATTTTACCTCGTGACCCGAACATTAAGTTAAGTTCAGATTGTCGCCAAGACGCGCGATTTACAATAAATATTTGCATAGAAGCGATTTAAAATTAGATTGGCCTTGAATGCCGTCTTAGTAACTGCACACTGATGTGTCAGCACACTTTCTACAGATCTTGCTTTACTCTATTCAGCTATAGTTAGGAAACACTTAAAAAACTATAAAGTTTCTCAAAATCACTTTAATTTTGCGAAAAACTTTAGTCTTTTTTTAATCTGGTAATTCTTTCGGCAATCACGTCAAAACGTTCGTCTGAAGTTAGTCTAAAATTATGATAATATTAATTAAAAACAAACGAGTTTTGAATACTAAGCACTATGAATAATTCATTATTTATAGATAATATATACATATATACATTTTATTGATAATAGGCTCGCGTTTGACCACCATCTCACCTGATGGTAAGTGATGATGTGGTCGAAGATGGAGCATGCGTACCTAGAAGTATAAATATTATCAAAAATTAATTGAATCTATCAAAGCAGACCTAAATATTTTTGCGAATTTATTGTTCGCGTTATTGTCTGTAATAATTGTTATTTCTGAGCCTTTTTGTCTCTGATCTTGTTTGTTCTAAAAATATGCAAATGTAATGGTTTTACAATGATTATCGAGTTTTGATTAAATTTAAATAAAAAAATAAGTGCATATTAAATAAGTAACGTTACATTATAAATAAAATATATCTCTTTACCTATGTAACCTGTACCTGGGTATTTAAATTAGAAAGGTACCGTAGTATGTTTTCTAGTAAAAAGTTCTAAGCTACTTAGTGTATACTTAGTCTTAAGGTTGAATGGCATATGATACCATTAAAGTTTTTCGCCGAAAGGATGTTTATTTATAGATGTTTTGTGGAAATTACTTGTCTATAAATTGACCAATCATTGACCGTTGGGTTGAGATGTTAAGGCCAGAGCAGCCTGATAACTTAGTGGTCAAAATAGAGCCTACATACATTTTAGCATAATATATTATGTATTTACGATATAATAAATAAACTGTTTATACGTATTTCTAAATTACCATCTTATTTTTTTAGTTTATAATTTTAGATCAAAGACTACCTAATTCATTTATTTTTGGCAATAATTTATGTTTGTATTTTAATTTTTATTAACATATTATTGTAGGTATGTTTTATAATTTATATATTTTAGCACTGGATTGCTTTTGCTTTACTTTTGTGTACTGGTAAGTTTTAAGAAACCCATGTATTTGGCAAACTTGTAGGTACAACTTGGAGAAATAAACTTAAATTTAAAAGCCATTCCAAAATTTTTATTATATAGTGTCTATGCTGAACGAGGTACATAGGGTTGACATAGGCTCAGCGGATGTGTACGAAGGAACACGGGGTAGTTTTAGTCAGTATGAGTCTGACAGACCCCTTCGCCCGCCCCAGGGCGGAGGACATCCACGAGGATTTAAACCTCAACAAAAAAAAGGCTCAGCTGATGACAGAGAATATCTATAAACAATATAGAGGTACACAGACCTCTATATTGTCTATAGATATTCACTACTGATTCAAAGTTTCAAATAAATCTAAATATTTATTTTCATGTTTAGTTTCTTTTTCCTAACGCTAAAGTTTTTTTTGTTAAGTTTAAGTTAGGTCTATTGGCGTAGGAAATAACGTATATTGCCCTATTAATGATGATGTAACGCGAATTGTCCAAACAACCGAATCCGCTTGACACCACTGGTCCTTAAATATTTATTCAAGACAGACGGAGTCAACACTATGGAGCCAAACGACGCCGGTATGAGGACTAGTTCATAATAAATTATTTTTTACAAGTAAATGTTAAATTTGTAAATGGATATTTGTTTTTTATGAAGAACCTTAAATATACGAATTATATTAATAATAATATTTGGTCAATTTACGTTGATCAGAAGATAAAAAAATACAGACGTATTTGATATTCTAAATGACACAAACAAAAGTATAAGTACCTGTGTTTTCTTAGTTAGTTTATGCTCTTTGGAACTCACGGTCATTTAACTCATCAAAGCTTAATTCTAGTGCGTATTTTCCAAGTTTCTAACACTACAATCGACATAACAACATTCAAATCTCAAATTGCTCTCAACGTGAGAACAGCTTCGTCATTGCTTTATGTCGAATTAGTGTCAAAATATTGGATTATTTGCTAAAGAAAATAATAGTTTTAGTCCGCAATAAAAATGAATTTGAACTTCAGTAGCTATTTTACGAAGTGAATTAGGAAAGCCATAGTCCAAACGTCAGATAATTGACATGGCATTGACACCGACTGCGTTTCATGTTACCAAAGGAATAAGCTATAGCCAATCGTATGATATTATTTTTAGACATCGACCCTTAATTATGGCAATACAACATTTATAACCGATAAAAAAATGGAGGAGGTTATCAAGTCGACGCGTATATTTTTTTTATGTATGATCACTGATTACTCGAAGACGGCTGCACCGATTTGGAAAATTCTTATTTTATTTGAAAGGGTATACTTTAAAGTTGGTCCCATTGTCACCAAGTCAGGATCTGATGATGGGATCCTGGAGAAATCAAGGGAACTCTTCAAATATTATAGTGATTTGAGTATTTTTTATAGTAACTTGTGTAGTTGCATTCGAAAAGCACCATTTGTGAAGTGGACCTGATGATAAAGACCACAGATGGCCACTGGAACTACTCAATATATAACGTAATAAAATAAACAATATATAAGTAGGAATAATAAGTATTTCACGGGTTTCGATTCGATTACTTGAATATGGTTATTAATCACAATATGCTCGTCACAATGCATATGGTGAAGTGAAGCTGATGGTGAAGTAGGTACCAGGAGAACTCCTCAACAATTAACGGCCCAGCATTGGGAAACGCAATATTTTGTAAAAGATTATTATAGGTAATTGACATTTAGGCTTTTGTAACTAGGTAAATTATAAATCGACCAACTAAAAAGAGTGAAATAAAAACTACGAAAAGTTGAACCGACTTATTTTTTTTTTTTATATTTGAGACATTATTTTATTTTGGTAAATAAATTGTTTCGTTAACTATTCCTATAATATGTAACTACTAACACTATGGACCTGTCTATCTGCAATCAAATTTAATTATGATTAAACCATGTTTGGCCTTAATAAACTAACCCTTAGAAAAACTTGTTAAAAGACAAGAGCATCATGTAAACCTGGATATTTTCTACCTAACAATACAAAACAAAAATAATAGGCAACCGCAAATATATTCGCAACTCCTCACATGTTGAAAGCACCTTTATAGTTCAAAGGTTGCCATACAGGTTTAACAAGTGACCGGATTATAGAATCAATAAAATATTTAAAATTACATTAGAAACGACAGATCTTTTTTCGATAAAAGGTATTATATTATTTTGTTTTTAACCGAAACGCCAAGTTGCGACCAATATATTTTTCTCTAAATTATAGCTACCATTGAAAACTAGATGGCCGTTTAAGAATCGAACACATCTATACTTATGTAAAATATTGATTTTGTAATATTGACGTGTTAAAAGGAAAACGTACTATTAAATTATACTTAAGTATTTAGTGACATGAATGGAAGACAATTCTAATACTTCTGCATCAGTATTATCGACTCAGCACGCATAAGAGACACGACCTTCAGCAATGAAGAATACAACGAAGAAGAAGTATCTAGAATCATTTTACCATTGATTATCATCAGCATCATGATCATTTCATTAATTTAATCCGTTTAGGGCTGACAGAACGTATCTTCTTCTTTTTCCTCTTTATTTATCGCCATGTCACAAGCCCTCTTTGTAACCATTTCAACCATTAACAAAAATCTAATCCAACTTTTAAATAAAGAGTTTTCATCATTCACTTGCCACAAACAGAAATGAGTTATACTTTTTCGGAGCAGATACTTTATTAAAATTTTGTGTAGCGAATTTGAATTTCAATTCTGTTAATCACTATTTTAACACATCATTTGTTAGATTTTTAATGAATAATTTTATCTTTTATTTTATTGCTGATAGGCTCGCATTTGATCACCATCTTACCTCATGGTAAGCGTTGATGTGGTGTGTAAGCTTATAAAAGATTAAATAGCTTGTTTCACCACCAATGGTCAAGGTTCCATATTTCGCTAATAATCTCTTAGAAATTGGGTACTATTTTCGAATGTATTCGACGAGATGGTTAAACAGACACTTTTTGGGCATAATTCAGACCTTGATTGTTTTTAACTTCGAGTGCTTTTCAGGTGTCTCCAATAATCTACAAGATGAACAAAAAATTACAGTCTAACATAATTTAATCCGAATACGAATATCAAGTTATTTTTTGCGAATGAATGCGTAAGTTGAAATGTTGAACACTTAACAACGGAGGTAGTACTGATTGCGTTTTTATTTACAAACACTGTTTAATCAAGTAATTGCTTAACTATCTTGTTGGGTAAGCGACTACCAACTTTGTAGTATGTACATATGTTGCTATATAATCGTTTTACGTTCGAGCGAGTATTAAGTGTGCAACAATAGTAGGACCCAAGGGTGTCGGGTTTCATGTCTTTTGTTCATAAATTAAATATATTAATGCCTGTAACACCTGACTTTATAATCAGTTAAATATGTATATTCGTAATTCGGGCTCAACAACACTTAGAAAAACGTTTTCGCATTTTAACGACTTCTTGGTGTCTATGTTTTTTTATACGTTTAGATAAATCTTTACGCAACGATGACGTTTCTATGACCTTCCCAAACATATGCGAAACTTATTAATAAAGTTATACATTCAAAAAAACCGGATCGATATCGAACAGTCATGTCGTACAAACTCATAAGTGGTCGGTCGTATGTTGCAGTTATTGACGTATATTCTAACAAGGCGTCCATTAGCGCCCCGGGCGGATATTTCAACAAAAATCCTTTCGTAACTTTCAGTAACAGTTCCGAGTTACATAATATCTTTTACTCACCGTGTAAGGGTTAACGTAGAAAGGGAGGGCCGGGGGCACTGACGTAGAGAAAATCACAGTTGAAGCACTTGTCAGCCATGCACATAATCCTTCATTGGGTGAATGGACACAGGGTCTTTTTTAAAGGTTCAAACGCACTCGCGACACAATTTTTCCGTGTATGGGGGAAAACTAATGCCGCGCGGCGCGTACGGCGCTTGCGACGGCGAGCGGGTGACTGGCGAGCGCGCGCGCCTCCCCACGTAATAAAACCTTCGCTTTTTAAGAGTGGGGCTCGAGCCGCGGCGGCTTTTTGAAAACGCAACCTGAACGTTACCTGCTGGAGCAGGTCCCGTTTCCCGTTAGGCCGGAGTTTTCATCCGCTGTATTGGAACTTGGCTCTTCGCACTGTTAGACATCTATTTTTAGAATCGGTTTTTCATCTGTCTTGTGAGTTTTTAGATCCGTTGATGTTTTGTTTTCTTCGGTTTCGGTAATTTATTCGTTACTGAAGGTCGTAACTTCGATGAAAGGCATTTACACCTTTGATAATTTGCCTCAATTTAACGCGTCCTTCAGCTTTTCTTAGGGCAGTTGTTACAGAGAGACCTTACTGGTATCTGCGGTCACCTAGTGACGATAGGAGTTAGGTGATCGGCTGCGGTTTCCTTCTAGCTTTCCTACTACAATCAACTTGTCTAGATTATCAGGTTGACTATATGAATTGTGATCAAAATAACCCAGAATTCGTTTGGTTTATGTCAAATGGTAAAAAAAACCCGAAAATGTGCTTTGAAAAATGTCGTTATGATAAATAATAATTACATGGTGTTAACCATGTAATTTTTGGACCAACAAATGTTTAATTTATTCCTACATCACATTCCTTGTATCTTGTTATTCAGTTCAGGAGATACAGAATTTAAATAAAAAGAATGTTTAGTTAATAAGTAATCTATAATAATATTATAAAGTGGAAACGTTTGTTTGTTTAAACACAGTAATCTTTTAAGTAGCTTGAGGCTTGAGGAAGGCTACACGCTACTTTTTAGCCGACTGTAAAAGAAGGAGGATTATGTTTAAAGTAAAAACTAAGCAGAAGAGAGACAGTTGAATAAAATAATTTCGAGACAGACATTGTCGTTTGTAAAATAGATAACCGGCCTGAGCCGAATAAAATTAACTTCAGCTTAATCTGCTTGTAAATACTGCAATAGGCACGGCGAAGATAGAGAGGCCTGGAGAAGTTTAATCCAAAACTCCATTAAAAACTTTTTTGCAAAAAATAAAACCGACTTCCATATCAAAACATTACAAAGACAAAAATAATTTTAATTTCGGTAGTCGGTGTTATTGGTTTTGTATTTTCTTTTTTTCACACCGCCTTCCGAAATTAAAATTATTTTTGTCTTTGTAGTGTTTTGATATGGAAGTCGGTTTTATTTTTTACAAAAAAGTTTTTATTTTCGCGTTTTTTAGTGGGTCAGTCAATTTTCCAAATCGGTTCGTAAATGACGGAGTTATGCGCGAACAAAAAATGCAATACAGAGTAAACGAAAAGATCATCAACGTAAATATTTTTTTTAGACTATTGTTGATTTTTCAGAAACGGCTTGTCTGATTTCGATAAAATTTTCATGGGACCATTTGGGAAGTACCAATACCCTTTTCAACAAAAAAAGAATTTTTCAATTCGGTTGGCAAGCGACGGAGCTATGCCCGAACAAACATAAAAAGAAAAAATAAACAAACATCCGAATTGAGAACCTCCTCCTTTTTTAGAAGTCGGTTAAAAATATTTAAGACGGATTTTGAACCTTCAGCAATAAATAATACTACCTAAGAAGAATCGATACATCTGTTTTATACATTCTATATGTCGTTACATTTTTTTTTATTATTAAAAATAGGTTCGCGTTTGACGACCATCTCACCTGATGGTAAGTGATGATGTGGTCGAAGATGGAGCACGCTTACCTAAAAGTAACCTATTCACTCTTGACTTAAAGACTAAATAAAAATTGGCCAAGTGCGAGTCAGACTCGCCCATGAAGGGTTCCGTAGTAACTATAATAATATAATATAATATGTATATTTATTTGACAAAAAAAACTTAAAAATTTCTTAAAACTAGCTTGTTTACATTTTTTATAACTACGCCAAATAACTTTGTTTTTCAGAGTGTTTGTAAGAATCACAAAGTTATATTTGCGGTTTTATAAAATATGCTGTATCTCAAAATATGCTGTATCTCTAAAACTGCTGACCCGATCTCGTTTGAACCAATTTTGGTTGAAAGTTTACATTAAGATCTACAGACATATATATATTTTTTAGACATTTTACTCCATTACATTACATTACATTTTACATATTATAGAAGTTAGAGGGGGAGGGACACACATTTTACCACTTTGGAAGCGTATATCTTTTAAACGATTAACTTTATGAAAAAGTTGTCATAGAAACCTCAATTTCATTTTTAAAGACCTGTCTATAGATACCACACACGCATAGGTTTCATGAAAAATAAAACGACGGGTTGCACTCCGGGAGTGCCGGCAGAAGTGAAAACTTGAATATTAACGTTGTGCATTTTTGATATTTTGGAATGGTTAGGGAATAATTTTGCACGAATTGCTTTAATTATCAGTATAAAAGTACTATCATTTATGTGGTAGAATACAATATTTATTTATTGCGCTATCGTACACAAACATGACAATTTATATTACATTAAAAAGCTTGCGCAGGCATACATTTTCGCCGCGCCGTAGAAAGAGAGGGGGATACTTCCTCTCCTACGCCGCGCCGGCTGTCTACTCTCCGTCCGTCTTACGAATTTTCGATCAGGTCACGTGTCCTGACGCGAGTTTAACATTTTTTACCCATTACAAAAAAAGTGCACAACGCCGCTAAAGAACTTTTCACTTCAAAAATATTTTCCGTTTTAGTTTCATGCATTCCAGTTCCTTTATCTATCTATATATATAAAAATGAATTGCTGTTCGTTAGTCTCGCTAAAACTCGAGAACGGCTGAACGGATTTATCTTATCTTGGTTTTGAAATGTTCGTGGAGGTCTAGGGAAGGTTTAAAAGTTGAGAAAAATTAAAAAAAAAACCGGGAAAACCCTTAAAACAGCCCTTTTCTATTTCCTATACAAACGTTTACGTTTTCTAAATAAAATGGAGAGTAGGGTAGGGGTATGGTTGGTGTAGGGTAGGGGTAGGGTTGGTATAGGGTAGGGGTAGGAGTAGTGTAGGGGTAGGGTATTGGTAGGGTAGAGTAGTGGTAGTGTAGGGTTTGGGTAGGGTAGGGGTAGAGTAAGGTATGGGTAGGGTATCGGTAGGATAGGGGTAGTGGTATCGGTTGGGTAGGGGTAGGATACCACGCGAACGAAGTCGTGGCGGGTCAGCTAGTTTTAAATATTTTTGATTTTTTTCTTAAAATCGGAACGCGGTTCACAGAATACATCTACCTACCAAGTTTCACATGTATAGTCCTAATATTTTCGGAATGAAATGGCTGTGACATACCTACTGGCGGACAGACAGACAGACATGACGAAACTATAAGGGTTCCGTTTTTTGCCATTCGGCTGCGGAACCCTAAAGAGGTTTGTCTGTGATTTCGTCAAGTGCTTATATACTTTTATATACAATATTAAATAACAAAATAGCTTTTTAACATTTTTGTCTTTCGCTTTGTCCGGGCTGAAACTGAACTGAACTTATTTTAATAGATATTTCAATGTGAGTTAGAAAAGGTTACATGGCAACATATGGACTTCTTTTTATCCCGGAATTCCCACGGGATCTAGATTTAATCCGCGTAGGTAATATTAACACCCATCCGGTTGAAGTTTAGTGTGTAATATAATAGAAAAATATTTTCTTCTAAACATAATTTTTGTACTGCTCTTTAACATGACTTTCCCACTATTATTTTTCTTTATTTTTAATACTAATACTTTTTTTATAGAGCATAAAACACGTGAGCGGTCAAGCGTAAGTCCTTGTTTTGTATATTAATTAACCTAATTAATATTTAATAGCTCTGAATATTATCTTTAAATTAGTGCAACGAAAGCGATGATAGAGAAAACTTGTTATAGCATAGAATATAAACAATACACTACCAGAAACCACTCACAGCATATTTAGCTTAGTTGGAGGGGTTTACAAGATTGCTAGTCATGTGAATTTTACCCACAGTGCTAGTTCTCTCATATAAAAAAAACCTAATAAGAAAAGAAGGGAAAGATAAGGCAATTTTTTTTCAGCTGTTTATAAAGCTAATCCGGGATAACGAATCCCATTAGAAGCAGATGCTATTGAAGTTTACAGACTAGTAAAAATATTTATCACTAGCTTTTGCCCGCGACTTCGTTCGCGTGGGAGTTTTTTCCCGCGCAAATCCCGATCCCGAGGGAATTTCGGAATAAAAACTATTCTGTGTCCTTCCGGGTCCTAAACAATTTTGCATGCCAAATTTCATCTAAATTGGTTCGGCGGCTTAGGCGTGAAAAGGTAACAGACAGACAGACAGAGTTACTTTCGCATTTATATTTTAGTATGGATTAGCTTAGTTAGGAAGAGCTCGTGGCTAAATAATAATTCATTTAACAGCCACACGGGTTGGTATTCAAGGTCAAACTACGTTTACCAAGGACCGTCAGTGGACCATCTATACATATCGAGATCCGTCCGTGCCTTGGAAAGCACTTTAACCTCTAGAGCCCCACTGGCACAAAAACGTGCCAGTAAACCAGTATTAGTTGAGCCCCGCTGGCAACTAACTTGTGTGCCAGCGGGGCTCAACTAATAGTTGACGTTAATAATGGCCGTCCTTGAGAGGTTAAGCCGTGGGTCTCGACTGTCATATCTGACAGTCGTTACGGGTAGTCAGAAGCCAGAAAATCTGACACCAGTCTTGCTAAGGTAGGGAAAGGGTATCGTATTACCCAGCTACTCAGGCAGGCAGTCAGGCAGTCAGTCACTCCATGGAAATACTACTCCTTAGCGATACCTGGTTAGACTGAAAGCTATTTGAGAAAAGGTTACGTATAGATGATGATGATGATTACTAATGTTTATCATTAATGTATGTAGGTACTATCGGCTAAAGATACGCATGCTCACTTAAGAAAATATTTCTGGGGAAGCGCAGCTAGTAACAAACCACATCCCTTCCTGGTTTCGTCCAATTAGAGATAATATACATTTTGTGAGTACAGGGAGTGTAACATTATATTAATACTTACTATTACGAACACTACTAAAATATGCTTTGTGCATCCTATTGGTCAAAATACATGCTAATGCATGGCGATCGAGTTGTGAGCCGTGCTATGCGATTATAGCCATAAAGGTGAGCATGCGGAAGATTGGTCGATAGTACCTACTTTGCAATTTGAGAAGAAGTCTACTGTACAAATTACTCCCATAAAAAACAATATAGTCAAAAATACAAGTCTCGCAAGTCAGTTCTTCTACCGTAAAAAGTTGTGAGATCCATGTAATAATACCAAGTCGGTTATTAATTTATTCAGTCCCTACTTAAGGGACCTTCTGTCTTAAGTTGTTACGTAATTATCTAACCTAACGACATCTTATAGTGACCATATCAATATTAAAAATCTTTAGCGTTTTAAGTGAATAGATTGACTCGGCCATCGCATGAAAACACAATATATCTCACAAGTCATACATATATAAATTAAATTGTTTATTGCGATTGCCAAGTCAATCTATTTATTTAAAACGTTAAATATATAATCTCATTGCTTTTTGTAGAAAGTCTTACTTTTTTCCTTTCCGGTACCTTCTACTTCTTGTATACCAACAACGAATTTTCTTAAAGCCCTCTCTCTGTCTTATGAGCTTTTCTTATTTTTGTAGGTAGCCTTCCTTTTTTTTTATTTTCCAGTACTACTTCTTGAACTTCAGCTAAAGTTTTTTTCAAAGCCCACTCCCTGTTTCTATGGGTTTTTTTCGGAGGCTTTGATACGCACATATGAATACGCACGTACGTCTTTTGCATTAGTTAGTAATAATTAATGCCGCACTCGTCAAACGTCTCGGTTAAAGTTAATCCATAAGTAAGTAATTATGCAATTTCGGGTTACTCCCCAATACTCTTAATATTTCTTGCTTTTTTATTCCGTTGACCATTTAACAAATTACCTTTGAACATAATTATTATATCTAGGTACCTATCTACACTGGAAGACACGGTGGAGCATATGGTCGAGGTGTGCCCTGCATGGGTGGAGCACCGTCGTAACCTCGTAGAGGCGATCAGCGGCGGAGACTTCTCGCGCCCAGCTCTGGTTTAGACCATAGTGCGAAGCTAGAGGGAATGGGATGCAGTCACCTCCTGCTGCGAAGCAGTCATGCTAGCCTCTCCCTCGAGCCCCAGCCGCCGCGGGAGACGCCCCGGGCGTCGTGCATCGCGAGTCGATTTCGGGCCACCGTAGGCGCTGGCCTGCGGATGGCGAGTAGGGGTCGCTCACCGTCCGGTAAGGATCAGGCCCGGGTCGGCGGTGCGTCGTGTTCCATGCGTGCCTCAAAAAGCTGTCAATACCAGTGACGGGGCCTCATAGGGCCATTGCCTGTCGGGGTTTGCGGGAAAGTTCCATCGAGATACCGTAGCCCCGGAACTTTAGGGCTTCCGAAGGAACAGGGTGGGTTTTTATTCAGTAGAATTCTGACACACCCGAGCGGAAGAAGTAATTCGATGATATTTTTCACCAAGAAAAAAAAGTACCCATCTACATCCATTATTTCATTATATTATACAGGTACACTGATTAATTAACTGCAAATGTAACTTTGTAATCCTATATATTTATATGGGATTACAAAGTTATATATGCAGTTGATGTATCTAGAAAACTGGACTGAAATTGAAAAATATAGTTTTTCCTTGATTCATATACTAAACACTAATTGTATTCTAAATTTGAAGCTTCTATGTCTGCTAGAAGTGCCATAGACTTTTGATGATCGGTCAGTCAGTGAGTGACATAAAAACTTTTTACAAAAAAAATTAAACTGACTCCCAAAAAACACTGCAAAGTGAAAAATAACTTTAATTTCGGTAGTCGGTGTCTTTAGTTTTGTTTTTTCGTTTTTGGCACTTCCGAAATTAAAGTTATTTTTCACTTTGCAGTGTTTTTTGGGAGTCGGTTTAATTTTTTGGTAAAAAGTTTTTATTTCACTCTTTTTAGTTGGATGATTTTTAATTTACCTAGTTACAAGAGCCTAAATGTCAACTACTTATAACCTTTTACAAATTATTGCTTTTCCCAATGCTGGGCCGTTAATTGTTGAGGAGTTCTCCTGGTTCTTCACCATCAGCTCTACATCACCATATGCATTGTGACGAGCATAAAGTGCTTAACATCCATATTCAGGTAATCACAATCCACTCAATACTTATTATTGAGTAGTTTCGGCGGCCATCTGTGGTCTTCATCATCAGTTCCACTTCCCCAAATGGTACTTTTTGAGAGCAACTGCACAAGTTACTATAAGAAATACCCAAAACGCCATAGGTGTGCCTATAATATTTGAAGAGTTCCCTCGATTTCTCCAGGATCCCATCATCAGATCCTGACTTTGGTGATTATGGTACCAATTTCGACGTATACCCATTAGAACAAAAAAAGAATTTTTCAAATCGGTTCAGCCGTCTTCGAGTACTCGATGATCATACATAAAAAAAAAAAATATATATATATACGCGTCGAATTGATAACCTCCTCTTTTTGTCGTCGGTTGAAAATTAAGAAATTTGACTCGTTATAATTCTTAAACTATTGGTTCAAATTGAATGAAATTTGAAATATACCGTGTTTATACAATGCCTGTTTGGTTACTCAAAATTCAGGCTTCTAGTTTTATCCACAACGAAGTTATAGGGGGTCGAAAATGGCCTGAATTGCTTCGAGAAAAGAATGGTACGGCCGTGCCGCTTTTTTGCTCGACTTGGCGGGGGCACTGCCGTGCCCCCAGATTATTATTAGTATTATACTGCCTCCGTGGTCGAGTGATTTAGGCGTTTGCCTTATGACCCGGTGGTCGTGGGTTCGATTCCCGCGGGAAGCATACTTTGTAAAGTTGTTTCCAGTTTGGCTAAGACATTGCAGGCCTGAATCACTTGCTTGTCTGATAAAAAGATGGTTCCGTGCTTCGGAAGGCACGTATAAGCCGGTGGTCCCGGTCGCCAAATGGCGGTCGTCAAAATAGACCACGTTAGAGGCCCTTGAGGCGGTCTAGAAACTCTGACACTAGGGTGTGTGGGGTCGTTAGACCTTACTACCCACACGATAAGAAGAAGTATTATATATAAAAAATTCATTAGTGAATGCAGTAAAGAAACCAGAAGAAATATACGTTGTTTTTTAGGTAAGCTCAGAAGTAAAAAAAATTGTAATTCATTTTCATAAATTAAAATAAAAACTTGTTTTTGAAACTATCCATTTAATAAGAAACAGTTAAAAATAGGATGAAATGTACGGAGAGCTTTGCCCAGCCGTGGGACACTAGAGGTTAATATAATATTAATAATAAGTAAATGTTAGAGGATTCAGGCCTGGGCTATCGGTTGAGAAGAGGAGGTGATTTGAAACTCTTCGCCCCCAACAACTTGCAACTGATGGAACTACTGAAGGTAACTGAAACTTTCAGTAGCGCCATCAAGATGGAATTTGGTGTGGACAAATGTACAATCATGCATGTAAAACAAGGAGAGATTATGGAATCTGAGGGAATTCAACTTTCAGACTTCCATACACCTTAGATCTCTCTGCTTGACCGAAACTCATAAGTATTTGGGTATGTCTGAAGCTTTGGGCGTTAAAGTTACTGACAGGAAGCAATCGTTGAGGGAGCGCTTATTTGGCCGTCTGACAAAGGCATTAAACAGCCTTTTGTTAGGAGGAAATAAGGTGCGCGCCTTCAACGGTTGGGTAATGCCGGTGTTGATGTATTCTTTCGGCATAATCAAATGGACTCAAACCGAACTGGACGCCCTGGATAGGAGGGTCCATACACTGCTAACCGCAAATCGGATGCATCACCCACGATCATCGGTGATGAGACTGTACATCCCGCGGAAGTGTGGAGGTCGAGGCTTTCTAAATGCCAAAACTTTCCACAACCGTGAGATTTGCAGTCTCAGGGAATAATTCCTTAAAGCCGATGTGGGTATGCACAGAGATGTGGTTGCAGTGGACAAGGGACTCACCCCGCTGACTATGACTAAAGAAAACTGGCAGAAATCTGATATACTTGCCACAGATGACCGCAAAGCGGTATGGAAAAGCAAGGAGCTTCATGGTCGCTACTATCGGGCTCTTTATGGGTCCGATGTAGATTTGATAGCTTCCGTTGCCTGGCTACGATTCGGGGATCTCTTCGGGGAAACTGAAGGTTTTGTCTGTGCAATTATGAACGAAGTTATCTTGACGAATAATTACCGGAGACATATTATGAAGGACTGGACGATTGACGTGTGTCGGGCATGCCATCGTCCTGGTGAGTCCATCAGACATATTGTCTCCAGTTGTTCTCGTCTGGCTTAACGGCGAGTACATGCATAGATACAACCAAGTAGTCAGAATTATTATCTATCAGCAATTTTCTAGGAAAAAAAAATACAGCTTGAAAAAAGCTTGTTGATTCTGAGGTACTGTATTACAAGTATGTGCCCGACCCAGTTCTCAAAAATGACCATGTCGCGTTTTACTGGGATCGGTCTATCATCACTGATAGGACTATTGTTGCCAATAAGCCTGATATAGTGGTGATAGATCGATTAGTGCGCCGCGCAATGATAATCATTTGTAATAAAAAAAAAAACATGACGAGAATCTCGTGAAATAGGAGAAAGAGAAACACATAAAGTATCTCAACTTAGCTCATGAGGTTGTCGATATGTGGAATGTGGACTCGGTTGTCATTGTGCCGACTTTCATATCAGTCATTGGGCTGTTAGCTAAAAGCTTCGACGATCATCTGTTAAAGCTGGCGTTGCACAGCTGGATAAAGGGCCTGATACAGAAGGCTAGTACTCCTCGATACAGCTCGTATTATGAGGAGGTTCTTTTCTCTGGAGACCTAACCACCGTTAGCTTGGACCCTGCTCCCGACACCAGAGGTCTGCCATTTTTTATATTTTTAAATGTTTTTTATTGTAAGTTTTCTTATGGTAAAATTAAAAAAAAAAAAAAGTTTTGAGAAATAAGTTGAAAAAGGAAAATAATAATAACATATGAAAACATGCTTAAATTCTGTTAATATGTTTATTATTAATATAAGAACAATGTTAAACTGAAACAAAGCAGAATCTGAATTTTGATAAAGTCGTCCCTGTAAAAGACATCAACGGGAGACCATAGACGCTATGTTTTGTTTTCAAAGTGATAATTTAAATATGCATTTTCTGCTAAATTCGAAAATAGAGCAAAATGTAATTCTATAAACCATGAATAGAATAGAAAATTTATTGATTTAACTAAATTATATTAAATAATAGGAAATAATATTTTTGTACGTATAAATGTAAACTAAACTAGTTGGACTCTGTAAGATTTAACTTGTGTATTAGGTACCAGAGCTCTCGCAATTTAATAGAACATATAAGTTAAGTCTGTACAATTAGGTCACAAGATCACGTCTTGGGAAGTGCCAACCAACCATTCCGAAATCCCAACTAACTATTATAAATGCGCAAGTAAGAGATAGTAAGACCTTAGGACATAAGATCCTTTTTCGCTGAAAAATACTTTTCAGTCGAGTGAAGCTGCATGTAAAATCTAGTTTCTTAGAAAAATAGCAAAATCGAGAGTTTCGACATTGAATTTGCACTTAATCGGGATGCTTCGATAATCCGCAAATAGTCTTATTTTTGACTGACTGACAGACTTTAATTATACAAGATTATATCATAATATGTCTATCTTTTATCACGTTACTGCTGAAACTTAACGGAAATAAGCATTAACTTACAATTGCGAGTCATCAATCATTGTTAGGAGCAACCTTGTTTTTAAACTGTTTTAGTAGATTTTGTTTTGGTTACATATCATCTAAGAGTCTGTCTCATTGATCAAGTGGTAGCAAACGCGACAGCCAATCATGAGGTCTCTCGTTCGATTCCTGGATAAGGCAAAAAGTGCTATTGGGTCTTTCTATGAGAAATTTGTCAGTAGTAGACCAGAGTTTGGAAGTTGGTGGCGTGATACCTTCGCGCGATACGCCTCTTTAACTGTCGTTACGGGTACTCAGAAGCCATAAAATCTAACTTTGGTCTGACCGAAGGGTATCGTATTACCCAGCCACTGGGTTATGCAGGTCATCAGAGGATGTCGTGCTCATCAGTCGCGCTCGCAACCACTAGTGCAACGAGCTTTTTAAAACTAACCCAAAACCATACCAGAATAAAATTTCAATAGCATTTTTTATCTATTTGTCGTTTTTATAAAGAACGACGCATTATCTTGATTTTTCGGGTCGCAAGAGATCATAGACCTTCATATTTGATACTAAATATTTGAAAATAAATAACTTTACTTGTTCAAAGCGATCGTATGTAGGTCTATTTTTAACCGACTTCAAAAAAAGGAGGTTTACAATTCGTCTTGAACTTTTTTTTTTTTTTTTTATGTATGTTACCTCGTAACTCGGAGACGGTTGGACCGATTTGAAAAATTCTTTTTGCGTTTGAATGGGTATAGTTTCTAGTTGGTCCCATTGTTACGAAATCAGGATCTGATGATGGGATACTGGAGAAATCGAGGGAACTCTTCAAATATTATAGGCACACCTATAGCGTTTTGGGTATTTCTTGTAGTACCTTGAGCAGTTGCTTCCGAAAAGTACCAATTGGGGAAGTTGAACTGATGATGAAGACCACAGATGGCCACTGAAACTCCTCAATAATAAGTATTTCGTGGATTGCGATTCGATTACTTGAGTACGGATGTTAAACACTTTATGCTCGTCACAATACATATGGTGATGTAGAGCTGATGGTCAAGTACCAGGAGAACTCCTCAAAAATTAACGGCTGTGCATCGGGAAAAACAAAATTTTGTAAAAAGTGATAAGTTGTCGACATTATGGCTTTTGTAACTAGATAAATTACAAACCGACCCACTAAAAAGCGTGAAAAAAAATTTTTTAGCAAATAATAGAACCGACTTCCATTTCAAAACACTACAAAGGCAAAAATAACTTTAATTTCGGAAGGCGGTGTCTTTAGTTTTGTATATATTTTCGTTTTTGACACCGCCTTCCGAAATTAAAGTTATTTTTGCCTTTGTAGTGTTTTGATATGGAAGTCGGTTCTATTTTTTGCTAAAAAATTTTTTTACTTTTGAGGTATCAACCCTTTAAAAACTGACAACTTCGAGTATTTCGTAATAAATGTAAGTTGGTTGGTAATTTTATTTTTCAAAAAGATTTTTATTCTTTTTTGTATCCACAAAAAAATTCAAGTCTGTTGAATTTGTTTTTTAGAAGTGAGTTATCATGTATCGTACTAGAATCGATAGAATTTAATGACTAACATAGTTTCATAACCAAAAAAGGTCGACATATTGCAAAATTAAACAATAAATACCATAATTAAACTGGTAACTAAATTCTCGAGCCATTTCGGGTCGAAACTCTCAGACTGTAGGGCCTTGTTGTACCTTAACCTTTTTAAGGAAATTTCAAAAAAGCTGATTGACACTTCCCATGTTCCAAGGGCTGGCTACTATACTACCAGTCTCTTGGGTACGTTACCAGCTCACAGAATAGAGGACGATTTTTTTATGCTTTATTTTATAATTTAAGTTTAAGTAGTTTACAGGAAGAGCTTCTTGTTCCATATAAATAATTAAAAATAAAAACTTGTTGGTTACCAATGAAGTAACTGATATTCAATAGGTAACTTACCGGATTTGGTCTTCTTGCTACTCCTTAGACACGTAACACCACACCCAGTCAAACAAAGAGCAGCTCACAGCGATGCGTGCGCGCAGGTATGCACCCAACCGGTCAGGGGTAGCTATTCAGGCCGCCACGATCAGTCGGACGAAATAATTCACACGCGATTATTATCAGTAGTTAAATAATCAGGTGGTCCAATTGTAGCAGGTCTTTATTAGAAGACGTTTAGCGTGATTGTTGCGCAATAATCACTTATAGGCAGGCAGGCTCAATTACTGCGAATATCTGAAAAAATGCCTATGAGCACAATGCACCAATTACAATAATTATTTATTTATTATTTTTGTTAAGAGTAGTGTAGGTAGAATTCGCATTACAAGCAATCTTGTTAACCCAGTCAAGCAAGCTAAATAATAATATGGAGTTAGTTCACGGCTAATGGGGATCGAACCCACAACCTCTCCATATCAAGTTTGACCTTTGCCATTAGGCTATTGACACTTCGTCGGGAGTCGCAGGCTGACTCCCAGCCACCGTAGGCACGGGCCTGTGGGCTGCGAGCAATGGGTAGCTCGCCGCCCGACTGAAACCAGGCCCGTATAGACGGCGCGTCGTGTTTCACGCGCACCTCAAATAGTGTCAGCAAATTTGTCGGGGCCCACAAAGGGGCCGTTGCAGAATAGTCCGAAAGAGTTACCGCGACCTCGGTACACCGCGGCCTCGGTACACGAAGTGTTTATGATGGAACTGTGTTATAGGAACTATGTTCTTCTTTTTTAGGGGGAGAATCATCATCGTTGTTGGGCCGAACAAAAAGTGTTATTGGGTTTTTCTATATGGAATTTCTCAGTAGTAGCCCGGAATTTGGAATTTAGTGGTGTGATCCGCCCCTGCCTCGGAAAGAACGCTAACCCGTTGATCTCGGTTGTCATTTAAACATCTTGGCAGTCATTACGGGTAGTCAGAAGCCAGTAAATCTGACACTGGTCTAGCCAAACAGTATCGTGTTACCCAGCTACTGGGTTGAGTTGTTCCATGTAAAGCACTAATCAATCAATCAGCTGTATCCGGTTAGACTGACAGCCGATCCTAACATAGTTCGGAAGTTAGCCTCTTCAGTTCGGAAGTTGCAGGATCAGATGATGAATCATCACATGACTCTTGCCGCTTTGGGTTGAGCGGGAGTGTTAAGCTTTGTTTTCCTAGGAAAGCGGTGCCGTCATATAGCGGCCGTAAAGCTTTGTTTTCCTAGGATAGCGGTGCCGTCATATAGCGGCCGTAATACAGCGGTGAATGATGTCACTAGTACGTTGTCTATGTAAACAAAATGGTGCAGTTTCCTAGAGAGCGGTAACTGACACCGTAACGTCAAAAAGCGGTGCCGCCATTTGCATGACGGCCGTCTTGTCGGTGACAGATGGTTTCGTGAACGTTTCATTGATAGCGATGAAGCAGACTGTGTTAAAACGGCCGTGGAACTTTCCACATGACGTCACCGTAAAGACGGCCGCCTTTTTGCGTCCGTAATATTACGGCTGCTATATGACGGCACCGCTTTCCTAGGAAACCAAAGCTTAATATTACAGACGCAAAAAGACGGCCGTCTTTACGGTGACGACATGTGGAAAGTTCCACGGCCGTTTTATCACACTGTCTGCTTCATCGCTATCTAGTGTATTACATTCTCTTTGGAAACGTTCACGAAACCATCTGACACCGACAAGACGGCCGTCATGCAAATGGCGGCACCGCTTTTTTACGTTACGGTGTCAGTTACCGCTCTCTAGGAAACCGCGCCATTTTGTTTACATAGACAACGTTCTAGTGACGTCATTCACCGCTGTATTACGGCCGCTATTTGACGGCACCGCTATCCTAGGAAACCAAAGCTTTAGACTTGTAATTATCAGAAACTCTTTGTCAATTAAGAAAAATAAAAAACTTTTTCAATTAAGAAAAAAAAGAACAGGTTGGTTCTTTATATCTTAATTGAAAAAAATTGTGAGTTTACAATACGAGTAGTTATAAATAAAATGATGAAGTTCAAAGCTAAAAAAAGAAGTTCGACATTTACTTTGAAGTCAAAGTTTATTATGCCCAATATAACTGCCATAAATATTAACGTTTTCGAGACAACTGTTACATCTCATTTGTATTCCGTTTGTGTGTATAAATTTATTCTAGCCTATTTATACAAAATGAATCCCTATTTCCATTAGTTACGTCATAACTTGAGAACAACTCTACCTAATATCGCAGAAAATTCACCACTTTTAAATCGCTTTTAAATTAATAAAACTAACAGCCATTTTTAATAAATGCAGTACTCTGATTGGCCTGGATGGACTTATCAATTTTTGAAAAAAAAAAAAACCGGTGAAGACGATAAAATATCTCGCTTTTGACCGTTATTGTATTGAAATTCCGTGAATTTTTACTAAACTGATAAAATTGATCTTTCCATTTTTTTTTCTAGCTTGTATTTGATTCCATATTAAGTGACACATAACTAAACAACATAACTAAACAACATACTTACGACATAAATAAACAAAAATCTGTCGAGTATTTTCATGTATGGATTGATTGATGGACAAGTTTGGGTTTTACTTAAAAAACCACTTTACAGATTACAATTTGCAGCTACGAAAATCAATAAATAAATAAAATAAACATCAGGATAACAGCTGAAAGTACTGAACCAATAAACCTTTTCGGAATAATTTATTATGCGGAACCCCAATAAACTATAGAATTATCGAAAAACATAGTATGAATGTCAAGCTGTGACAGAGCCATATTTTAGCATCCATTTTAAATAAACTATCAACAGTACCTCAAAATAACTACCAAACTATTAAAAAGACTATAAAAAGAATCAACAAAATTAATTTCAACCGTATCCGTACATAAAATTGTTTTTTCGAAATGAAGTAGCAACCGGAAATCAATTTGACATTTTACTCGCTTCCGTTTTAATCTTCCCTTTATTGTGAGTGGCCCTTGATTGTTTCGTATACAGCCTTCGTTTGATCGATCATCGATCAGCTTTTCCTACAAAACCTCTAATTTCATGGTGATACTTCCTACACAATTACCTTGGTGGTTTTAACCAAACAGGTGCGACTACTGAAAAATATGAATCACAAATCTCTCAACGGCACTATTTTTTTTTTTCAGAGTGGGAAAATAGTCAAATTACTTCCCCGCTGTGGGGGTTTTTTTAGGAATTGGAAATGATCCAATGCCTGTCTCCCGATCTGAACAAAGCAGGAGGCTGTGTCAGACTTTTATTGACTAAAACCCTTTCGTGTTCCGTCATTTGCCCTTCGTATTCCGAGGCCGCGGTAACTCTTTCGAACAATTCCGCAACCCCGGCAGGCAACGGCCCTCTAGTGGGCCCCAACAATTTTGCTGACACTCTATGAGGCGCGCGTGGAACATGACGTTCCGCCCCCGCTGTGGATGGAGAGGTAGGGAATATCAGACTTCTATTAACTAAAACCCACCCAGCTCTTTCAGTTGCCCTAGCATTCCGGGGCCGCGGTATCTCGTTAGAATACTTCCGCGGTCCAATGGCTCTATCGGGCCCCATCAATGACTGCTCTTTGAAGCGTGCGTGCCGTAGACTTGGGCCTGGTCATTACTGAACGGTGAGCTAGACCTGCTAGCCATCCGTCTACGGTCTCCGGAGATAGGCCCGCGATCTCCGACAATCGGGGTGTCTCTTGCGGCAGCAGGGGCATGTGGAAGAAAGTTATCTCGCCCCATGACAGTCTTGAGTCTGGTCTCTGAATATACTGGTATATACTGGTCATTGACTCTGCCTTTAATTTGATTGTAGTGACATACACTAGAAGCATACGGCGGCACCTAAAAACCGTAATTGTGCCAATATAATTAGACTTCGACTGAGTTTTACTTCAATATCCAAGTATCTTTAAATCTAATATATTGAAATGTCGTATCATCGCGTTTGTGATCGTACTCCATCGAAACGGCTTGACAGATTTTTAGACCTTTTTTTAGTATATTTGGTACATCCAGGAAAATAAATACGATGGCATATTGCAATTTGTGGCAGAGCACGACTGTTGTGCGTGCGTTTCCTGTTTTTTTTAGTTATTAAATCATAGTAAAATCAAGTATAATCTAAATAAAATATGAAATAATGATTAAAACGTCTCAACTAATAAATAAGTAATGGGACTTTGGACTTTAAAACTGCTATTGCAAGAATTAATTTGACAGGGCTCATATTTTCATAGAAATTTGCGGAAAATAATAAGTAACTGCATTAGATTATATATACGTGCTACTTATAACCTATTGAGTGATTAAGTTTTTTATAGTTTGGTGGTAATAAAGTAATTTATTGTGTGATGGTCCAGTTTATGTACAATGTGGTCGTACTCGAATACTTGTGCGTTAAGTGAAATAATTAATTTCTTATGAAAAAAATCTTTAAACGGGGGAGTGAAGTGTTTGACTCTCCCCGGGACTAAGGGGCATACGTAGAATACATTAATACAAACTGTGCCCCGCTGTTTAACCCGCGTTAATTTGAGGAAAAAAAAAAGTTCATTAAAATTGGTTTATATTTCTCATACAAACTTTCATCCCCTATTTCAACCATTTACAGGTTGATTTTTGTAAAAAAGGTAACCTAAGTTTGATCCTGGTAAAGCCTAGTATCTGTGTCTTCAACTATTTTCATCCCAAATTTCATCCAAATCGGTGCTGTGGTTTAGCTATGAAAGCGTAACAGACAAACGGTCTTTCGCGTTTATATACAACATTTAACTGTTTAAGCGCAATACCTCAGACACCCCAATTAGAATATTAAATTATAAGTCTAAAACAACATCCGTAACTAAATAAATTTAAACCAAACCTAGGATTTTTGTTATAAAATAGTTATCCTTACTAAACTCAAAACGTATGTGCGTCATACAATATCCTTACGCAGACGCATACACTCGTGCAATGTTAGCGGCCGACGCGACACGCACACAATTTCCTTGAATTAAGGATTATATTAATTTGTCATGATACTGCGTTTCCATTTTAAGTTAAATGAAAGATTTTTCCATCAAACCTTAACACCTATTTTTTATGACGGAAATCGATTCAGAAGCCGATTCTGAACCAACTACTTTCAGGAACTGCGTTTATTCTGTTATACGTTGTACCTATAGGGGAATTGTGCTTAAGATGACATGTACTTTTTCTTTTGAGACAAATATTTGAAATAAATAAAGTCATGTGAGATCAGAATATTGCGTATATTCTTAATATAATTATTTTATTTTTAGAATAACCAACATTACATTAAATTAAAAAAAAAAATACAAAAATTATTTACACTTATTTAATAATTATTATTTATACTTGGGTTGACATATGTAAGACGACATAACTATTGGGTAAAATTACATATTGTGTCATCTTCTCACTATTGGCTAAAATATGATCCACGAGCAACATCCACGAGTGCTTTTTCCATATCTTTGTTAAAAGTTGGTTTTAACCGACCAAGATTTACTGAAGTACTATAATAATAACGACGAAGGTTGCTTGTGGTACGTTGAAATGTTTAGGCCGTGCGCGCACTGCCTTGCGGTGGCCGCAATTGCGATAGTTCTACCGCACCGGTAGAATGACCGGGGCCACCGGTGACTCTACCGCACGCGTTTATTCCACCGCAGTGCGCGCACTTCTATGACACTCCAAACTTCACAGATTTTGCGTTTCCAAAACGCAACGCAGTGCGCGCACGGCCTTATATGCTAAACCAGCCTGCCAACCCATTCTATTATCTTTTACAGCTTCAATAGCTTTAACCATGTCTCTTGTGACCATTTTTTCCGTCGATGTTCGTTTGCAATTACCAGGCATCCTATATTAAACCAAAAAAAAACTTTATTACCTAAGTATAAATGTCTCATTTCATAAAGGTAACATGACATAGTATGCCATCTTACACCGATGTCTTGTATGTCATCTTACCCAATGGGATACGCAAGTTTCGTTTTATTTATCGTGACAAGAACTTGAGGTAATACACATTTATCGATATTAGTAACAAAATAATCCTATTGCACATTCAAAATTAGTTTAACCAGAAAATCCTTACCTTACGCATATTTTCACCACCAAACGAAAGAGCAACCAAAACTTTTTTCAAATCATTATCACGAAAACATGCGACTACATTTCAACCTGCGCTCGGCTTCCGCCATATTGAACTTAAATACCAGCGACATCTATAGGTACTCTCTTAAATGTCACAGGACACCATTAGCGCGTGTATTTAAACCAATATGATTGGTGAGTCATCTTATCTATGTCATCTTGAGCACAACGCCCCTACTAATAAGTATGGATGGACATGCACCGCAACCTTGGGTCTCGTATTATTCGGCAAGGTGATTGTCCCCAAGTCCGCCGACATGAAACTGCTCCATTAAGATGGAATGACACTACGATTCCCAAAAAAGTAGAAAACCAAGAAGTCCTCACGATGATATGTTCCATGTATATTCTGACAGATGTCCTTCCCATAGACAAACAGCCTACCGTACGTATTACCGGTGCGTCAAGCGACAACACTTCCTTATTTCTACAGACCTTGTGTCACCTTTTCTCGGAACATGAATGACATGGGTACATCTGCTCCTTCAGCTTTTGGTCTCAACGTGTTTTGAGTTGACATCATTTTGCGGTTATCTCACAAATGTGTGCATGTGAAATTGAATAATTATCTACTTTTGCGAAAAGCAGTGGTATCACGTTTCTTGAAATTAATTATGTTTTACAACCACTGTGGTCATTGTTGTACCGTGGAACTTACAGAGTTATAAAACGATCCTGATTCTATGACACACCCTAACTTAAGGTCGTTAGGATTATTAGAGCAATTTCAAAATAAAGTGTACCCTGCTCTAAAATTCGATTATATTTTTATTATTATTTTTTTCTTTTTTATTTGACCAAAATATAATAGGTAATATATTTTAATATGCAGGAAAACAAAAAGGAACGCTGAATTCGAGGTATTTATCCTGTAATATCGAAACAAAACTGACTTGGTGACGGAACTGGTTCCATTGTGTGACTAGATTTAAAAGCAAATTTTACGGAAAGTATGAAATAAATAAGCCATTTTAATATTTATTTAAATAA
This sequence comes from Tholera decimalis, assembly GCA_943138885.2. NCBI lineage: Eukaryota > Metazoa > Arthropoda > Insecta > Lepidoptera > Noctuidae > Tholera > Tholera decimalis. Next base: position 15,988,542 of record OW964570.2, read on the forward strand.
TTAATACATGCCCTTAATTGGTAAATCAAAGAAAATAGCCACAGCTTTAAGGATTAACACAAAAATATTGTTTTTTATTCTGTTTTGTGACTATGTCGCTTTTTACTTGGCATTTTTTTAATTTTACTCCAAAAACATAATATTTTACTCAATATGCGTACATTTTCTTATAGCAATAGAGAATGACGCTATACATATTTGTGATTGCATGGAAATAAAAGGTGAAAATTCATCAAATTTCATAGATTTAACTCCAACAATTTGAAGGGACAGTGACAAAATGGAAGTCTTAAAATCATAAGGCTGTGCTCACATGATTTATTAATTGCCAAAATAATACGGACCTACATAGTTAGTAGAATATTAAACAAATTAACAAATTTTGATATCAAATGATGATTTAAACATTATCAGCTCTACTTTTCAAATTGGAACTAGTTATATATATATATTTTTTTTTTTTTTTTTTTCTGTTAAGTAAAAGTCTAAAATAACTGAAAATTTTGAAGAATCGAGTAGGTAAGAAATAAAACAATAATTTTAAGTATTCTTATATTTTTACCTTACTATAATGAGTGAAATCACAAAAGAAACCTCAAACCCAATTATTATAATGTAGGTACTGGTGTATTTACATACAATAAAATAATTGTGTTTGAGGTTATACACGGTTGGGTTAGGTTTGTTATAAATTGTATAGACGCCAGCAGATCGAGCTATCTCAAACTATCAAATTTTCCTAATTGAACATTTTGATTTCAGTCTATCTAAATTTCTTTTCGCATTGGGCAGCATCCGGGTATTCATTTTCAACCGACGACAAAAAGAGGAGGTTATCAATTCGACGCGTATATTTTTTTTTTTTTTTTTTTAATGTATGATCATCGATTACTCGAAGACGGCTGAACCGATTTGGAAAATTCTTTTTTTGATTGAAAGGGTATACTTCGATATTGGTCCCATTTTTATAAACGTCAGGATCTGATGATGGGATCCTGGAGAAATCGAGGGAACTCTTCAAATATTATAGGCACACCTATGTCGTTTTGGGTATTTATTATAGTAACTTGTGCAGTTGCTCTCAAAAAGTACCATTTGAGGAAGTGGAACTGATGATGAAGACCACATATGGCTGCCGAAACTACTCAATAATAAGTATGAGTGGATTGCGATTCGATAACTTGAATATGGATGTTACGCACTTAATGCTCGTCATAATGCATATGGTGATGTAGAGCTGATGGTGAAGTACCAGGAGAACTCCTCAACAATTAACGGCCCAGCATTGGGAAAAGCAATATTTTGTAAAAGGTTATAAGTAGTTGATAATTAGGCTCTTGTAACTGGGTAAATTAAAAATAGACCAACTAAAAAGAGTGAAATAAAAACTTTTTACCAAAAAATTAAACCGACTCCCAAAAAACACTGCAAAGGTAAAAAATAACTTTAATTTCGGAAGTCGGTGCCAAAAACGAAAATACAAAACTAAAGACACCGACTACCGAAATTAAAGTTATTTTTCACTTTGCAGTGTTTTTTGGGAGTCGGTTTAATTTTTTGGTAAAAAGTTTTTTTTATCTCTCTTTGTATCTTCTAGTTTTCTCCGCGCCAGTAAGCGGCATTGCTATATCCACCAAAGTTAAGAAAACCTTACCTAACATTTAAATGTCGTCAGCAAACTTCAATGATCTATAAATTTGAAATAAAAATTAAAAAACTTTTTACCAAAAAATTAAACCGACTCCCAAAAACACTGCAAAGTGAAAAATAACTTTAATTTCGGTAGTCGGTGTCTTTAGTTTTGTATTTTCGTTTTTGGCACCGACTTCCGAAATTAAAGTTATTTTTCACTTTGCAGTGTTTTTGGGAGTCGGTTTAATTTTTTGGTAAAAAGTTTTTATTTCACTCTTTTTAGTTGGTCGGTTTTTAATTTACCTAGTTAAAAGAGCCTAAATGTCAACTACTTATAACCTTTTACAAAATATTGCTTTTCCCAATGCTGGGCCGTTAATTGTTGAGGAGTTCTCCTGGTACTTCACCATCAGCTCTACATCACCATATGCATTGTGACGAACATAAAGTGGTTAACATCCATATTCAAGTTTTCGAATCGCAATCCACGAAATACTTATTAATCAGTAGGTTCGGCGGCCATCTGTGGTCTTCATCATCAGTTCCACTTCCCCAAATGGTATTTTTTGAGAGCAACTGCACAAGTTACTATAAGAAATACCCAAAACGCCATAGGTGTGCCTATAATATTTGAAGAGTTCCCTCGATTTCTCCAGGATCCCATCATCAGATCCTGACTTGGTGATAAATGGTACCAATTTCGAAGTATACCCTTTCGAACAAAAAAAGAATTTTCCAAATCGGTTCAGCCGTCTTCGAGTAATCGGTGATCATACATAAAAAAAAAAAAGAGAAAAAAAAAATATACGCGTCGAATTGATAACCTCCTCTTTTGGTCGTCGGTTGAAAAAGAACTTATTTAATTTAAAACTTTAAAATCACATTAATTCGGTCAGCAAGGATAGCAATGTAAACTAAGTTTTATGCATTCCGACCTGTTGTGACTTGCCGTTCCGTTAAATGTGACCGTAGAATAAGTCACAAAACGGAGGTCACATAATACAACCTTCTGGTAGTTTTAAATTGTTTAAAAATTACTCATCGTACTTAGCAGTATTAACTTTTCGGGATCAAATACTATATAACTTTTGCAATGTGTCAACAATAATAATGTTTATAGAAAAGTGATGTATAATAGTAAAACTTGGTCACATACCCGAGTCAAGAATTTGAAACATGGAACACTTCAACAATAAGTCCGCACTGCTAGCTAATTCTTTTTACAATGAAAGCAAAATTGCATCTCTCGATGAAGTACAATATGTTGTGCTGCTATTGTGCCAAATACTTTCCACGATTAGGAAGAATTTTTTTGAAAACGAGCGGTCACAAAACTGAATGTTCCGGTTGGCCAAAATTTACGATTTTAATTTAAACTTATTTTTTATAGAAAATATGAAAGAAAATATATTATTTATACTTTTAACTGATAAATTCAACTTTTGAGAATTCAAATATATTTATAAACCACTCTCAATACACGGATTTTTTTTTTAAATTAAAGGTTGTCTGACGCTAGTTGGGAAGGGGACAGGTAATTTCGATGTTCTTCAGTATTTTAAAATCTTCATAAGTTTTATATTTATTAAAGTAACGACAAAACTACAGTTTATTTGTATATTTTAACATATGTTTATTTCACTTATATTAATATAATCTCCTAAAAGTCATTCATATCAACAAAATAAATTATTAAAGTCGAGGGACAAGGCAAAATCCGGGGGTACAATTTTTTTTGAAATTGCTCATTAATCAACTACTTATGTAATTTGAGCCCGCGACTTCGTTAGCGCGAAGTTCTGATTAATCAAACTCACGAGTGACGTACGCAGGTTTTCCCGGGATAAAAAGTAGCCTATATGCTATTCCAGACTATAAATCTATACAGACTATCATCCGAAACGGTTCAGCAATTTTGCCGTGATTGATTGAGTAACAAACATAACATACATCCATCCAACAAAACTTTCGCATATGAGAATAGATTTTAGGTACTTACCTATTAAGAATACTACTATTAGCAAACTTATATTTTAGCATTTTAGTAGTTTATTAGTAAAGGATGTTTAAAATATTTTACTATATTTGTCACGAAAAAAGGAAAAAATTAATGACGTAATACTTTTTGATCAAGTTGGTCGGTAAATGTGTCATCTTTTTCAAACCTTAGCATTTTTGCCTTATATTGCGGTTGTATGTACCTATGTATGTGTGTACCTGTCCCATTTTCTTATCAACAACATTATGTTATATGCATTTTTTATTTGATAGTATCCTATAAGTTTTTCCTCCAATTATAACAGCAAAGAAGCAGAGTGGCCATTGCATAAGATTTTAAATTGAATATGACGTCTTAACTATCGGCCGTATTTTTCTGTAAAGTCAATATATTCTACAAGACGCTTTTCTTAATAATTGGATGAGAGAATATGAAAAAAATAGTATAACTAATTTATAGAACATATAACTTAGCATCATAGCACGTGATCCTAGGGTGCACGGGAATCACTGACATACGGAAGCAAACCTTCGGGTCATTGAAATCCGTTACAGACATCCTGCATATACCGAGAGGTCTGATCTACTTCTGGAGGGAGGTTGGCTGGATAGAGTGCTGGCCGAGATAGCCCACGCACAATGGTCCCGTGGAGGGACTAAGTGTGAAAAGCAAACCCAGAAGAAGAAGAAGAAGAACTGGTCACTTTGACTAAAATGTAGGTTGCGACTTGCGCGGGAATGAAACGCAAATCTGTTTCTATTTAGCCGTCGTTGGCCGTCGTCGCCTTAATAGGTATAACCAAACACCAGCTTAAAAAACTTATAAAACATTTTTGTTTCAAGCATTATTTACATATATTATACCTCTAAATTGACACACAATCTATCTAGCTTACAACGTTCAACATCATTAACTAAGTCAATAACACTTAAGTAAATAGACTTAAACATAAATCTCAGGTCTTAATATAAAACACTAACATGCTTTAAAACAAACTAGCCGCGTGTTCAAGTGTTCAGGAAGATGCAATAGCTAAAACCTGTTCATGAAGTGTATAACTATATGCTCATATAGTCTATGGTTAGGACAAGGCTTACACGTCTTGTCATTAATATGTGAACATAATAATTATGATACGAGTATTTCTCCAAGGAGTTCCGTGTGCTATTTTTAACGGTCAATACGAGAATATATTCATATTTTTTAATTATCGACTTATACAAAAGAAACAAATTCTCAATCTCAACAATACGTTATAATATTATACTTCTTATAGGCTATATACATTATAATTATAAAACATTACAAAAGAATTAGGCTGCGTTTCCACCAGAGATGTGCGATGGAAATGTGTCGTGCGAGGATGTCTAGCTGTGCTGTGAAAATGTGTGGGGGTTTCCACCAAAGCTGTGCGATGAAAATGTGCCTACGAGGACTTGTAGCGGAGCTGTGAAAATGCGCATTGATGTGTGGTCGGAGGATGCGCAAACCTCGCAACACATCTCTCGCACACATTCCTCGCACACATCCCTCGCTTGTTTTGTATGCGCAAAAATCTAGCTCCGCTGAGCCGTTTCCACCAGAGCTGTACTGACCGAGGCGAGGTAAATGAAGCGATTCTATTGGTTCTTTACAGACACACCCCTCGCTACGCATCCTCGCACATCTCTGGTGGAAACGCAGCCTTAGACATCTGTCACCGAACTAGGCAAAAACCTGTATTTCGGCCATCAGCGCCAAACCCCTTGAGTACCTATATTATTTATCAGTGAATTTAGCAAATTTAAAATAAAAAAACAATAATTAATAAATAATTCAAAATAAATATTTATTATAAGGTGATTAGTAATACGACGCATTCCTGGTAGGGGGATAAAGTAGATCAAACTTCAATCCCCGGATACTATGTGCATACAGTCGAGAAGACGCTCTTTTATTTTAATTTGCTTTCTATACCATGACAAATTAAATACCCTTTTAACCTGAAAGGATAAATATGTCTATGTCAAATTCACCTATACGTTTTCCCGTTATTGTCTCACGCATCAGGCAGGCGATACTTGCGTCATTAATTTGACAAAACAGGGATACCTATTGCTTACTTCATATATAGCTATATGTGATGGGAAACTACTACTCATAAACAAATGAAAACCCCAATGACACTTAGGACTACCATAGAACCGAATCCATGACCCTATGCTCAGCTAATTTGGCTTACAGTTATTTCACGGGCAAGCTAATTATACTGCTAAGTACCTATCTATATTGCGAGTCATGTCCTCCATCTATAATCATTCAAGTACATATCTGTCATAGCTTTTTGATATTTTATTTATGGCGTTATCAGGGCAACTGAGCATCGTGTTGTAAGAGCGCCTAAAAGAGAAGCAGTAATGACGGAGCCCGATAGAGACATTGCCTCCCCGGGTTTGCTAGAATGTGCTAATGAGATACCGCGGCCACGGGGCGCAATGACAATTGAAGGAACAGGAAACCACCCTACGAACCCACCCTGGGTTCTTAGGGTTCCGCAGCCAAATGGCAAAAAACGGAACTCTTATAGATTCGTCATGTATGTCTTGGTAGGCGTAGATGTATTCTGTGAACCGCTTTTTTTAGTCAGTAGAAGTCTGACACTCCTTTGTCCTCATTCATGGAGGAACCATTTCATGATTTTCACACCGAAAACAAAAAATAAGAGCGACTGATTTGACTGGAGATTCGTCCAAAAGACTGGAAATATAGCCTTCTATGGATATTATATAATCTTCTTCTTATCGTGTGGGTAGTGAGGTCGAACGATCCCATACACCTAAGTGTCAGAGTTTCTAGACCGCCTCAAGGGCCTCTGACGTGGTCTATTTTGACGACTGCCATTTGGCGACCGGAACCAACGGCTTATACGTGCCTTCCAAACCACGGAACCATCTTTTTATCAGACAATCAGGTGATTCAGGCCTGCAATCTCCTAGCCAAACTGGAAACAACTTTACAAAGTATGCTTCCCGCGGGAATTGAACCCACGACACCGGGTCACAAGGCAAACACCTAAATCACTCGACCACGGAGGCAGTTATATAATTACATCTGTATATGTAGAGGTTTGACTACAACATGCCATAATCAGCCTATAACCTCCCCTCTATAAGAGCGATAATCCACCACAGGAGCCCATGCGGTATGGCTATATTATTTATTATACATTTTGTAAACTAGTTTTCACAAAATTGAGCGGACGGAGGAACGAAATTTAGGATAGTTAAAGTTTATATGGAGAAGGGGTATGATTTAAATTATGGTCTATTTTCGACCACTGCCTACCTCAAGTTTAAACTAAACTAAAATAAAGTTTCGAAAATTTCATCCTGAGTTGTATCCGAAAACCGCCAGTAGACGCGTTATTGAGTGACTGGATTCGACGTGAATAACTTTTGAGAGGCATTTCCCGTAATTTTAGTAATCAGTGAAAAACCTCTGTAATATCTCTACATCTTGACATTTATTGACTCGAAAGTTACTTACTATAAGAATTTGTACATTATTTAAGTACAAGAATAAAACTGTTCTTCTGTATCACAACAAAGATCGATAAAATAAATATTACACTGTCATCTCAAATAAGATAATATTCAAATAAGAAAAAGAGAAATCAACAAATGCGCGTAAGTTTTAAATGTCAAATTCTGACACAATGGACATTTGTTAGGATGAATAACAGAAACAATGGTACGATAGATTCGGGGTTTGACTGCAATTACTATGCTTCTAATAAATAAAGTTTAGCCATTTATTGTATGCATCCTTTGTATGAGTTCTTTCTGTGTTCTTCACGAGTTGATTGATGGTAAAATATGGGTTATATAACAATTCTTGAGTTTTTGTATTGAATCTCATTGATGTTCGAAATAAAAGAAATCATTTTTATAATTTACACTACCCTTCTATAAAACTACGCCTAGACTCGTATGATCAGAAATCAGGCAGCTCTTAATGTTTATTAAGAGCGTCCAGATCGACAATGTTTAATGTCGAGCCGAAATCTGAGAAACCTTAAGTCAAACAATAAAACTCCTGATTATTACAGCAATACGAATAACATCTGACTCCCTTAACCTCCCTTACCGTAAGTACTGACTCCTTTTTTGCGGTATCTTCTTAGCTCTTAGCACTGACAGAGCCCGGAGTCATTACCTCAGGAGCCAATATAATATCATAACCAATAAAAAAAAATCACATAGGTTTACATTGAACCTTACAAAACGTCAGCTATAAAAAGTCAAGCTAGTGTTCGAACTTCACAATAGAGTTTTGAATTAATTAGTCGTTTCCTGTGGAGAGGAACTGGCAAATTATTTCACGGTTTAAAGAAGTAATTGATTCTCACAATCTTTCCAGAATTCAGTTTTTATAGGCATGAGAGGACATTACGCGGATAACGGAGGTATTGAACAGCCCAGTACAATGATAACAAAGTTATAGGTAGTTCTATGTTTGAGCCGTTTGAAGGAGAAATGTAAGGGAATCAAATTTATAACAAATAACATATAAAGTTTTGACCTTAAACACATTTATAAACCTAGACCAAGCAGGTCGCTACATTAAAGTAACAATTAAATTTTACCTCGGTTGTAATTAAGCATGATTTTAATTATAGCGAATACATTATAGTGTTTTTGAGACGAGGAACTCTGACCTTACCCTACCCCGAGAATTCCTGGGCGTGAGTCTCAGTTGAAGTCCTACAAAATTCGAGAGCTTCTCGATTTTTGTAGATTTTCAGCAACAAATCACTTAAAATATTAGCTTTCTGCACTCATTCGTTCTTCAAATACACTTTACCTGTGTTAAAAATAAATTCAAACGCACTGGTAGCCCAGTGGTAACATGCTCTTCTTCCTGATCGTTTTCTTCATAAGTGAAGGTCGTGTCATAGATATATAAATAGATAGAATATACTTTATTGTACAACAAAAATTTAAACACACTTAAATAACATTATTGCTAAAACTTTGGTTACAATTGCGGTCTTATCGCTGAGAGCGATATCTTATGTCCGTAAGGATTGAAGAGCCACATCAGAATTTTTTAAATATGATCTCACCATTATTTAGCAGCAATGTAGCTTATTTTGCAGGCCGAATTCTAGATTTAGCAGCAAAATATATCACTAGTTATTTTAATGCAAAAGTGGCTCCTCAATCTAAACGTCTGAATTGAGGAGCCACCTGGAACTCGTTAAGTAATAGATGAATATTTATGAAAATTTTGTATCATTTAGTAGTCATTTTGCATATTACCGTCTAAAAATTTAGCTTCTGTAGCGCTAAAATGAAAGAAATTACAATACTTTTAATGTGGCTCCTCAATCTAAACTCAAGAGGTGAATTTCTATCGGATGTGTGCGATCAATTAATATATTCGACTTAATGATCATTTAGCAGGTGTTGCGTTTGTTTTTGCAGTATAGGAATAAAATAGTAAAACAGAGTAAATTTTGTATATTAACGCATTTTCTTTGGCTCCTCAATCCTGACGTTCTAATTATATATGTTTGACTGTAGCCACCTGAGATCTCAACGGAATATAAAGCCAGAGATACTAACATTTAGCAGAAATGTCTGCTAAATATATCTGCACAGTTCAGCAATGTATATATTTTGGATTCTGAAAAAACAATACTTAACTATTTTCTTGTAAATTCAGTGTGTAGGGTGACCATATTATACTCGTATTAATGAAACCAGGATAAGTAATTTATTAAATTTATATTTTCATAACAGATTATATGTGTGCGTGTGGATTGAGTGCTCCTTTTTAAAAGTTAAATATATTTTTACGAAATCAAGAAAGAATTTAAGAAATAATTGTGAAAACTTCATGGTGAAGATAAAAAAATTGTGAAACCTATGGTGAGAAAGTCATGGTCAATTATCTAGAACACTCAATCTGCTAGTTTGAGAAAATACAGTAACTCATGTTTCAACATATATACTAGATATACGGTTAACATTTTTATGTGGAATAATTGTATTGAATTTTTGAAAACTATTCACAAATATTCAATTTATTTTAGCTATTCATTTGGATTTTATGTAGGTTTATTTAGAACACTCAATCCTCCTATGGTGCAGACGGAGTTATTGGTTTTGTATTTTCTTTATTTTTCACACCGCCTTCCGAAATTAAAATTATTTTTGGCTTTGTAGTGTTTTGATATGGAAGTCGGTTTTATTTTTTGCAAAAAAGTTTTTATTTTCGTGCTTTTTAGTGAGTCAGTGAATTTTCCAAATCGGTTCGTAAATGACGGAGTTATGCGCGAACAAAAAACGCAATGCAGAGTAAACGAAAAGATCATCAACGTAAATATGTTTTTTAGACTTTTGTTGATTTTTCAGAAACGGCTTGTCCGATTTCGATAAAATTTTAATGGGACTATTTGGGAAGTATACCCTTTCTAACAAGATATTTTTCAAATCGGTTGGCAACCAACGGAGTTATGCGCGGACAAACATAAAAAAAAATAATACAAACATCCGAATTGAGAACCTCCTCCTTTTTTAGAAGTCGGTTAAAAATGATTAATATTCTTACTCTATTTAACGATTATAATTCAGACTCAGTTTGTGCAACAAAAACCTTGACGTAAAACATAATAGTTCGCATAGCACAACCATTCAGTTCATATGAAGCTATGTTTGATAGACTATATTAACACACAGTTTGGTTGTTTTGTTGTTGTTAATTTTATTTTTCAGTTAATTATTTATTTCGTACATGAACATTATTCATGTACAAACGAGAATACTTCACCACTCATGAATGTTTTGTTACTAAATAAATATTATTGTGGGTACGTAAGTGAAATATTAATTTGTTGGTACCCCCAAAATGTGGTCACCCTACATACTGAATTTACAAAAAAATAGTTAAGTATTGTTTTTTTTAGAATCCAAAATATATACATTACTGAACTGTGCAGATATATTTAGCAGACATTTCTGCTAAATGTTAGTATCTCGGGCTTTAGATTCCGTTGAGATCTCAGGTGGCTACAGTCAAACATATATAATTAGAACGTCAGGATTGAGGAGCCAAAGAAAATGCGTTCATATACAAAATTTACTCTGTTTTACTATTTTATTCCTATACTGCAAAAACAAACACAACACCTGCTAAATGATCATTATGTCGAATATATTAACTGATCGCTCACATCCAATAGAAATTCACCTCTTGAGTTTAGATTGAGGAGCCATATTAAAAGTATTGTAATTTCTTTCATTTTAGCGCTACAGAAGCTAAATTTTTAGACGGTAATATGCAAAATTACTGCTAAATGATACAAAATTTTCATAAATATTCATCTATTACTTAACGAGTTCCAGGTGGCTCCTCAATTCAGACGTTTAGATTGAGGAGCCACTTTTGCATTAAAATAACTAGTGATATATTTTGCTGCTAAATCTAGAATTCGGCCTGCAAAATAAGCTACAATGCTGCTAAATAATGGTGAGATCAGATTTAAAAAATCTGATGTGGCTCCTCAATCCTTACGGACATGATATCTTCTAGAAAACCTTTGGAACGACTTAACAAGTTTGTCATCTGCAGCCATATGTAGTCATATGTCTTCGTAGCTCTCTGTGATAGCACCCTCCATTTTGTCCGGTTCTTTGCTTCTTCAGAAGTCCGGTGAGGGTTGTAATTTGGTCACACTGTCGGGCGGGAGATCAACCACCCAGTCCCTTCACATTTCCCACTAAGACCAGCTTGTCGAGGTTGTCTGGTTCCCGCCGGGCGATATGACCAAAGTAACGGATTCTTTGGTAATAGATTGAAGATAGTTGGGTTCTTTAGATTCAGCTTAGCTCTCAGGCTTAATTAATTACAGGGTTACTTACTGGGTTACTTACATGACCTGTCCGAAAAATCCGAAGACATGTGACATCCACCAACCCGCTAATCTACAAAAGTACTAGGTGGATTTGGATGAAATTTGGTATGAAAGTAGCTTGAAGGTTAAGAAAAGTTCTTTTTATGCAACTTCAAAAGAAGAAGGGTTATATTTTATTGTTGTTATATAGTCCACGGTAGCGAAGGCCCGCGCGTCTGCTATATATGATTATTATGTATTGGTATGTTCGTAATATTTATAATTCAAAAAACATTCTTGCTTATAATTAAAATCATAACTAATGTTCTTAAGATACACAAATTAAAACCAACACATAACTCAAAACATTCAAATCGCTCTTCGACAGCCGTAACTAAGTAGAAATAATTGCAGTGCATCAAATTATAATAATGACGCATACGTACTAGCAATAACAATTATTGTGGATCGTTATAATGTTGTTAGAATGCCTCGTTTAGCCTCAGGTGTCGGAAACACGACGGAAGTGACTTGCTTAGTATTATGACCGCAGGGATTTAAGGCGCATTTACACGGCAATACTTCAGGTCTGCGAAGCGAGTGGCATATTTAATACGTGAAATTATTTTTAAATCGAAATATTTAGACTGAACTTTACGAATAAGAACAATAATTTAGATTACTGAAAAGATCTTTTCGTCCTTGTCTTACAAACACCCAAATCCGAAGCAACTATTTGTTGAGCATACAAACATTCATATACGTCTTTATACGAGGATGAAACTTGTGATCCGCACTGAAACCCGTTCTGACACATGTGACATACACCGAATCACAATAGACCCGCGTGCTGTATTCCCTGCATTGACTCTCATAAAAAGCTGGCCCTATCTGATATATATAGTTTTCGTTCATTATACAACCTACCCAATTGTCCTTACTTTGGTATTGTTAGTCAAATCACACGAGCTCCTTATATTTCTAAGTTGAGTACTATGCTATCTTACTTATATTATATATACGAAAGTTTGTGAGGATGGATGTATAGATATATGTATGAATGCTTGTTACTCTTTCACGCAAAAACTACTGATTCGATCTGAATAAAATTAGGTAAGTAGATAGTTGACTTGAATTCCCACGAGATCGGGATTCACGCGGGAAAACCCTCCCAGGTGAACAAAATCTACTAAAACTGATAAATGCTACCATTGTTTCAATAGGCCCACTCAAATCTGTGTGTTTCTTTCCATAAAAAAGCTCTACACGATTTGACTTCAGAAGAGATTTGCTCTCTGAATTTGTTACGGCGCGCGGCGTTGCTTCTCGGGGTAGTCAGCTATTAAATACCGCCTTATCTAGTTTTTTACGAAATTTACTCGTTTAGTAAAGATGTGTAAAATTATTATTTACTAGAAGACTTCCACACCACATCCAATCCAAACTAGCTTTTGCCCGCGACATCATTCGCGTGGGAGGTTTTTCCCACTTAAATCCCAATCCCGTGGGAATGTAGGGATAAAAACTATTCTATGTCCTTCCCAGGGTCCTAAACTATTCCCATGGCAAATTTCATCTAAATCGGTTCAGCGGTTTAGGCGTAAAAAGGTAACAGACAGACAGACAGACAGAGTTACTTTCGCATTTATAATATTAGTATATATATATATATATTATATATATATATATAAGTATATATAGTATATAAGTATGGATATAGATAAACTACTAGCTGTTGCGACACTACATGTTATCCAACCCTTCCCGCCAAGTCAGAAAGCTCCTGCCAAAGTTTAAGTTTCATCACAAACTAATTGATGGTTTACGGACGCAGACAGGACAAACATTTATTTTATTAGTATACATTTGCAAAATAACAACTTACTTCACCAGTGTAAATGCTTCCTGAGAGATTCATTTATTTGTAATAGAACGATGAGTAGGAGTGGGTGTTTGTTTTCATAACAGTACGAGTTTTGTGAACTGGTGATGTCAGAAAACGATAAATAGGTTGTGAGATTTGTATATTAAATATTTAATTGTATCGTGTTATCAATATGTTTAATTAATAATATAATAAATTAAGATTTAACAATATTCGGAAGTAAATGGAAGAACTAAATTATTAATCGGTTAATAAATGGAAGAATTAAAATAATAAATATTTTTTAAAAGACTACTAGCAATATGGGTAGAATTTACATTACTAGCAATCCTGTTAACCCCTCCAACTAAGCTAAATATGTTTGTCTCTGGAGTGGGTTTACGGCGGTAGTAGGGTGGGATTAGAACCCGCAAACTCTCGATCACAAGTCCGACACCTTAGCCATTAGGCTATTGACGCTTAAAGACTTATTGGCTTAAAGACTAAATAATATCAGTCGCAGGCGTCAATTTTCTAGTTTTAGTAACGCTTTCCGAGGTCGGTCCGTAAAGGTAACCATTTTAACATATCAAGATAAATATATTTATATATAAACCTAAGTTATCAGATTCAATGGTTTTTTACACAAGCTTAAAACGTCACAGGATATCTGAAATTTAATTCATTATTAAGTTTTCGATATGAAATTTCAGATCTGTTTACGGATATAGGGATAATATGAAACCGGTTTTTAATCATTTCAGATTATGCGCTATAATCCGAAACGATTAAATATCCGTATCCAGATCTCAAGTTTCATATCAAAAATTTCAGATAGGTTCGTTTAACGGATATTCTATTCTTTTTTTTTTTTCATTTTGGCGACTTAAGTAGGTAATCGTAAATATGATTGTTATATAAAATCTCACAACGACTGACAAGTTATGAAAATAGAAATAATAACAAAATGTCGGCTTGGCTGCGCAGAAACTTGTCGCTGTCATAACATATCCCACCAAAACATCCTGTAAAAATTACCAAAGTCTCGATTAAGCTGCTTGTTTCTCTATAAAAAGTAATTAAATCTCTAAGCAAAGCGAAGCCAAGTATAAGGATCTTTACTGCAATTTCCTTATTAATACAGTTAGATTTTATATGTAACCGGCCGTTGAACTAGTGTTGCCCAAACGAGAGTCTCGCAAGTCTTGCAATTAGCGATTATCCTATTGCTATTTATTAAACGGTAGTTGAGATCTCAGAACAATGTAACAGAGTCTGTTACAGAGTCTATGCACTTTTACTATTTAATACATCGAAGTCAACGGCCAAGTCACATAAAATCTAACTATATTAATAAGGAAATCACAGTAAAGATCCTTAGACTTCGCTTCGCTTTGCTTAGAGATTTAATTACTTTTTATAGAGAAACAAGCAGCTTAAGCGAGACTTGGCTAATTTTTTACAGGATGTTTTGGTGGGATTTCACTTCTTTTTGTAGAAAGCTATTTTTTACTTGATTAATTTCTTAATTATTCAGACTCCAGTTTCATATTCATTTATAAGAAGGGGCTCGTCACATTGAATAACTTTTGTCAAGGCGCATTTCCATATCTCCCATAGTTCAGCTGAGCTCTAAGGGTTCTTCATCAGATACTTCAGACCTTCAATTTTTTATACACATCAGTAGAAGGGACTCGTCACTCTGAATAACTTTTGTCAAGGCGCATTTCCATATCTCTCATAGTTCAGCTGAGCTCTTAGGGACTATATATATCAGAGACTTCAGACCTTCAATTTTTTAATTTGAAAAGAAAGGGCTAACCACGCTTAATAAACTTTGTGAACATAGCATGTCGATAATTTCAATAGTTTGGCTGGTCTGTTACGGTTTCTACTCAGGGTCGTAAGGTACTCCAGATCTTCCATGATCCTAGTTTTGATAGTTTTTCCTTCATATAGGTACTAAACCCTACCTCTATGCCAAATTTCAGCTTTCTAGGTTTATAAAAAAAAATATTAAAATTTATAAAAATATTAAAATTTTATTCCTTGAAGCGCACCCACGTTTAAAAATAGGGAAGACCATGAATGTAATTATTATGTAGGTCCTGCTGCAATGTGATTATTATACGCATATCATTTATATTATATCTGTGCGTTTTATTTATTAATAACATCCTCTTTGAAAACACGTTACTCTTTGAATACACATTATAGCGCCGAAAGCAAAAACATATTTTTCTGTCAATTTCATACTTTTGGTTAAGCAACTTCGATGATGATGAGTTTTAAAAATATAATTTATTACGTTTACTTCATGGTCTTCCCTATTTTAAAACGTGGGTGCGCTTCAAGGAAGTAAATTTTAATATTTTTAATTGCTATCGGGAGCGCTACTAAAAGGTGCGCTCCGAGGAATAAAAAAGGAGCGCTTCATTAGGTGCGCTTCAAAATGGTAGCGCTTCGAGGAATACCTCAGTAATTCTAATTAAATAGAAATTTATATTATATAATTAAATATTTACATGCATTTTGGTGCATTAGTCATCATGGTTGCTCTAAACTAGAATCGGAGAAGATAATGTCGAAATTAGCTAGAATTGACAGTTTCCTCATTAATATTAACGAGTTACTTCAGAGGTATTTTACGACTTCTGAATAAGCTGTAGTAGGTACATTTAAAACTTCATAAATTTTATTGTTCATATTTATGGTTATTTTTTTTACATAAAACTAACTTTATGTTTATTTTATTTACTATAGCAGTCGTGCTGGGTTTCGGTTCAGTGGACTTATCACGATGAATACTTCAAAACTTCCTTCTTAGCAGTTGGGTAAATACCTTTCTCAAGCTTCAAGCTAGTTCCATACCAAATCACTTCCCAATCACCTGATTGCCGTAACCTGGAGGAGGACTTTGGAAGGCTCCTTTTCTTACCAGCCATAGGTCCACAAACACTATAAAGACCTTATTTCTTTTCCACCATTAAAAATGCCTATCGCTTGTCATATCAACTAACCGTTGGCTAATGTTTAATTCATGAACTGTCGGTACATGTCAGTAACTACAGGTTAAGGACAAAACACAATGGGTGCTTATACGGTGGTGTTGCCGAATGAAAATCTGCACTTACATGTACTTACTAGCTGATGCCCGCGACTTCGTTCGTTCGGAAATTTCGCATATTTTTCCAGGATAAAAAATAGCCTAAGAGTTATTCCAGGTTGTCAACTATATGTGTGCTAAGTTTCGTCCAAATCCCTTTTTTGCTTTTTTTAATATTACTTTTAATATTTAATTATTGGACCTACCATGTTCTCTCTACATCACTATTGGTTGACTGGTAGAGAATGCCAGCGGCATTAAGTCCGCCTTTGTACTCATTTGCATCAAGTATAAATAAATAAATAAAAATGTTCTCTTTTGTCCGCCATCTCTCTCTATATGTTAGCGATAATATGGTCGAAAATGAAGCACGACCTAAAAATTACCTATTCACTCATTACCAGTGATCGGAGTAGGGAGATTGATTTTTGGTACTTGTATCATAAATGCACACAGAAAGAATAACATGGATAAGCCATTTTCCCGGAAAGTAATTCCGGTATTTCCGGATTCAATTAAACATTGTTAATGTTGGTAGTGATATTATTCCTACTCAATTCAAAATTTAAAGGAAGGTATAAAAACTAAATTAATTCATTATTTATCTGTTGAATAATAAAAACAATCTAATTCCGATCGAAGCTTTAATTTTTATTTTTTTATTTTGAGATGATTTATTTTGATTCCTACCTTTTTTTTGAGGATGGCAAATCATCAAATGACTCCTTCCACTCTGGCAGAATAAAATTCCTACATAAGTTCCGGTTTTTTTTAATAATCCACCAATTCCGGAGGAATGTCCATATTAATATATACGTTTCGGATCAATGACCCTATTTCAATCTACCTACTCCGATCACTGCTCATTACTTAAAGACCCCCAGGTTATAGCTATCAGGAAACACATACTCCGGCAAGAAATTCTACTCCTTAGCTGTACGCACAATGAAAATATTCCCTAAACGAAATAGAAACACGAACATAATACACGAACATCCAAATTTTTACATTAGGGAATTCTCCGCACGTATGAATTCAGTGCGTTGATTTGATTAATCTTATTAAAATAGGCAATAAGAATATAAAATACGGAACACCATTACGGGTCGGGTAGTCTAACACCAGACAGGTCGTGGGGTACCAAGATGTTACCCGAGTGTGACAATCGCTCCATGTAAAATTCAAGTAAGTACTCAGCAGCTGAATCCAGTATTGTTGAAAGCTATATCTTATCTGGTTTCTGAGTACTTCAGCAACTTTTAAGATCACGCGAGCCAATAAAAAAAAAAAAACACAAAAAGGAGTATCACGGATATTATACACGGATCGGCCTCTGCAAGCGATGCTTAACCTAAAGATCGGCTCATCTGGCTTTTGTTACTTAGTTACGAGGTCCGCAAGCCTAAGTTAGAAAATTTTACCTATTTTTCTGGGTGGGAAAATCATCAAATTAATTCTCCCGCTCTGGGTAGAGCGGAAGAGAGATGGAGCTATATTAGTGTGCATAGCTTCATCCCTCTCTCTCGCTCGAACGACTCTTGCTTTAACACGTCATGGTATGGCCCCTGTTCCTTCAACTGCCCTAACGTTCCAGAGCCACGGTATCTCGTTAGAAAATTCCCTCAACCCCGGTAGGTAATATCGGACCCCGTCAATGCTGCTGAGTGCTCTGGGCCTGGTCTTTATCGGACGGTGAGCTACCTTACTCGCCGTCCGCAGGCCCGCGCCTGCGGTGGCCGGGGAGAAAATTTTACCTAGTTCAGGCACATATGCACATATATTTAAGCACCTTAAGCTAAGCAAGTCTGTATGTATAAGTTTACTTGTATAGAAAATTTGAATAAATGATTCTATTTGATTTAACGTCAAGCTCAAAAAAGTTCTTGCACTATAGGTAATCTAACTCCTTGCTTATTGCAAACACTATAAGTAATACTAACTAAATGAGTCATATGTACATCCACGATTCAATATCGTAATACTCGCCTTGATCTTACTTAAGTCGTACGTGTGGAGGTTAAGGGCACAGCTTTACGCAAATACGCATAATTACAGAAATAAATAAGTAATATAAATAAATAATACTCGAACATGTCCTGTTAAATTCTATTTCCATATTATGATGTGTGATTTCTATTACAACTATTCTTAGAATAGCTCTTCCGTGATTTGTTTATTTATAATAACTACCCGCATCTTTTTTTTATTCTTAATAGAATAGAATATAATCTTTTTATTTCGGACCACAAAAATCCATAAAATGTTAGTAACTTATACCTAATACACCCATCACCCTCCGCACAAACTGCTTCATAATAGGAGAGGACACACACTCACTCACCGTTCTCAGGATGCTGTTACGACTGTCCCTTACTCTCCTTAGAAGTGAAGCCGTTTTCTTACGTATAATCGCTTGAAACGCGTCCGTACGAGCTTGTGCAAACATTTCTGAGGCGCTACAGTAACTAGGCAGTCGCAAGAGCATCCTGAAAGCATTATTATACTGGACGCGGAGCACATCTAGCGATCTTTTGGCGTAACTGACCCATAGATTGCCCGTGTACCGACTCTGGCAATAAGCCTTAAAAAGAGTAATTTTCACTAGGTCTGTACACCGCGCAAACCTGCGGGCCCTCCGCTCCCTCTCAATGTCTGCATCGTCTCTAAGGTCGATAATGAGTCCACTCTTGACGTCGATAACGCCTGATGATAAGTGATAGATGAGGTCTACGAAGGAACGAGCGAGCACAGAAGATGCCTGTTCACTCTTGCTTGTAAGGTTGAAAGTTCATCTCTGTATTGTTTCAGGTATGTATGCAGAAATTCGCATAGATTACTTTTATACAGTAATGCGTAAGAGATGCACATCTGTGATACTCAGCACAGCACTAACAACATCCTAAAAACGATCTCCAGCAGAATGGATTGTGCGACCGTATACCGGTGCTGCAAACTTTCTGCTGGACTTGCAGAATTATATCGAGGTGACCTAACAAGGCACCTCGATATAATTTTGCAAGTTCAGCATAATACTCGTAGATTCATTTCATTCGCTGTATGTTATTTGGTTTACTGGCATAGATATTAGTTGAATTGTTATTTACACTATGAGTCATGGTACTCGAATAAATAACTGCCTGACTCGTTGCTCAAATGGTCGCAAGTGCGACTGCTGAGTCCGAAGTCTCGGGTTCAATTCCCGGATCGAGCAGAAAGTGCTATTGGGTTTTTCTGTAAGGAATTTCGCAGTAGAGCCCGGATTTTTGGAAATTGGCGGTGTGATTCCCCTGCCTCGGAAATCACGTTAAGCCGCTGGTCCGGCTGTCAATTGAACATATTTGACAGTCGTTACAGGTAGGGACACGAAAAAAAGTATCGATTCTTTGTGGTATCAAGTACGTTTCGGTTCGATACCGATACTTTTGTACTCGATACTTTGTATTTGATACTTTTACTCAATGAATACTTCTTGACAGATATCGTATCTTGGACGGCAACGCCATCTGGTTCAATTAGACTGAACCTTCTAAATCATTACATTGAGCTCGAAATCGTTCCTTCAGTCTTTCTGTTCACAGTTCAGATCATTTCCTTCCCTAATCAATCACTCAATCGTTCGCCATAAGAAAATTGTTTTGTTATTGTTATTATTATTTATTTATTGTTTATAACGTACAATGTTGTTCTTATAATGTACAACGAAATCCCACAAAACCGTAGTATTTGTATTATTCTTCGTGTTCATCTCGCGATTTGTTTTTCTCCGGTTGATCAATATTGTGCTTGACTATCATTTGACTTATTAAATGTGAATGTGTGTCATCTAGAAGTACGTATTGTTCCATGTTGTGTATCTATAAGCGATTGTACGGAGGAGGAATGGGTACTATAATATGTTTCTAAAGGAATAAATAATATAATTGTTTAAATAATTTGTAAAGTCACAGTTGTCTTATATTTATAGTACTATATTACACTAGTATACCTATTCCATTAGGTTCTTCTGTCTTACTGTACTGAAGCTAAATTGACGTTACTGACTGACATTGACGGACTGACGTATGCGCATTAGGCCCTAAGAAAAGTACCCGATACTTTGAAGTATCGATACTTTTGTTTCGATACATTTATGAGTAAGATATTTCATTTTCGATATTACTCATGAGTACAATATCGATACTTTCTTATCGATACCGTGTCCCTAGTTACGGGTAATCAGAAGCCAATAAATCTGACACTGGTCAAGCCAAGGGGTATCGTGTTACCCAGCTATTGGGTTATACAGGTCAGATATTCGCTACATGTAAAAGACTAATACTCGGCTACATTCGGTTAGACTGGAATCTAGGCTAAACAGATGATGATAATACAACAATTACATAATCATCTAAAACAAATTAATGTACTCAATAGATCACGAAGGCACAGTCGTTCAGCGCCCAAAGCACAGCGAATCTTTCGTCTTTTGAAAAAATGGGTAAACTTCTCTGTTTAATCTTTTGTAAATTCAGGGTTAAATTTGAATTAATCAAGATATTATTTAGATAACCTCTCAATTGTAGCTTTTAAAACAACAAATGAACACAGTTTTCAACCGACGACCAAAAGAGGAGGTTATCAATTCGACGCGTATATATATATTTTTTTTTATGTATGATCACCGATTACTCGAAGACGGCTGAACCGATTTGGAAAATTCTTTTTTTGTTTGAAAGGGTATACTTCGAAATTGGTACCATTTATCACCAAGTCAGGATCTGATGATGGGATCCTGGAGAAATCGAGGGAACTCTTCAAATATTATAGGCACACCTATGCCGTTTTGGGTATTTCTTATAGTAACTTGTGCAGTTGCTCTCAAAAAATACCATTTGGGGAAGTGGAACTGATGATGAAGACCACAGATGGCCGCCGAACCTACTCAATAATAAGTATTTCGTGGATTGCGATTCGAATACTTGAATATGGATGTTAAGCACTTTATGTTCGTCACAATGCATATGGTGATGTAGAGCTGATGGTGAAGTACCAGGAGAACTCCTCAAAAATTAACGGCCCAGCATTGGGAAAAGCAATATTTTGTAAAAGGTTATAAGTAGTTGACATTTAGGCTCTTTTAACTAGGTAAATTAAAAACCGACCAACTAAAAAGAGTGAAATAAAAACTTTTTACCAAAAAATTAAACCGACTCCCAAAAACACTGCAAACTGAAAAATAACTTTAATTTCGGAAGTCGGTGCCAAAAACGAAAATACAAAACTAAAGACACCGACTACCGAAATTAAAGTTATTTTTCAGTTTGCAGTGTTTTTGGGAGTCGGTTTAATTTTTTGGTAAAAAGTTTTTATAAAAGCTACAATTGGGTCTTGCTCAAACTCCAACCGAAGTTGAATTAATTTGGGAAAGTAAACACAACGCAAAAATAATTTTAATTTGAACTTAGGCAAGTATGTACTATGTAGTTGGTTTGTTTGGGCAGTGTGTTTCTTTCAAATTCGCAAAAAATATCCTGTCCTCTAAATGTCGTTTACGAGCTAGTAATGAGACTAGAATAAGAACTTTCCGGCGTTTTAATGATACCTATCAGTAGTCTTCCATCATTATTAAGGGGAAAAACATTATTTATTTGACGTTCTTGTAGATATTTCCAAAGACATGAGATAAGACTGAGCGATCTCAAATCGGCAGCGAAGTGAATTTGATCAGGAAATTGTGAGAGAGATGAAGCGACTGTATGACCACCGTTGTCTTTTACGGAATTCTTAATTTTTATTCTGACATACATACATATTTGTTATTTCAACACCTTATATCCTTCTAGCTTCTGCCCGCGACTTCGTTTGTATGGAAGTTTCTTCCCGCGTTAATCCAGATCCAGGATTTCAGCTATATACATACCAAATTTAATTTAGATCCGTTCAGTAGTTCTCGCGTGAAAGAGTTATTAACATCAATGCATCCACCGTCACAACAATTCGTATTTATAATGTTAGTATGACTTTAGTTCAACAGCAAGCAATGTCACTTTTGTCATTACGACCTATAGAAAAGAAACAAATATTAGCCACACTGTATGTCTAACATTTGTCTCTCTCGCTTTGTCTTATTTTACAGAATAGTTTTGATAACGATTTAACTTAGTCCATTCTTCTCGGTTTACAAGATAATTACTCTTATGTTTGTATGTAAACCTAATGGCTTAACATCAACAAGATGTGTGTAGGTACTTGGAATAAATTTGTAAGCATAGAACGTGTAACGGAAACCCCATATCTATCCAAAAGGACTGAAGACAACATATGGTATGGAGTCTCTATGCAAAGTTTCAGCTCAAAATAAGCGACTCACAGAATTGACCCCAAATTATCGGTTTCATATGTTTCTTGAATACCAATAATAACAAACGTGTCACATCACTATGAAGGTCATCACTTTTCACGTCCCTTGCCAATAAAACGATAATTCTCTTCGTTCTTCTTAATTTGAAAAATTCGGTCTCTGGTATCAATGTATTGAAATTTCTAATATGCTCCACACATGTAGACATAGGATTACAAAACCCTTGCTATATCGTTTGTTATCATCCAAAGAAGCCGTGCACTCGGTATGTATATACCCTTTAAATTACACGTTGTATATGTAGAGTTGTATATACCTGAAAGGTAAAGGAATCGGTTGCGATAGTAACGAGTTTCATAATCACAGTGCACAGTGCTGAAAACTTATCATAGTTGAAATGAAAATGAGGTATTGTTTATTAACTTAACAAGTAAATCTCAGGAAGTAGTGATAGGAGACTCTTTTTATATCGTCAGTAATGGCTGATTCCGATGTAAAAGACTGCAGCTGACACATCCAGCGATTTAAAAGCAAACAATATTTTTTTTAATTCATGATAGGCTCGCCTTTGACCACTATCTCACCTGATGGTAAGCGATGATGTGGTCGAAGATGAAACACGCTTGTCTAGAAGAAACCTATTCACTCCTGACTTAAGGATAAGAGTAGTTTAAATACTTATTCCACAAAAAAGTAAAGATATTAATCATCTTTATTGATACATATTAATTATGTACATAAGCAAAACCTTTTGGCATCACTTAAAACTAGGTTACATTAATTTATTGAATTGATATCAAATAAAGGAGAACCCTGAACCCTCAAACCAGGATCCTGGGACGCGGGCAGGAGGTCGCCGTAACAAATTATAAAATCTTATCTAAAGCCAATTCTAATATAATCAAAATTAAAAAAAAAAAAAATTATAAATAATGTTGAATATTAGTAGTACCGAAATTAATAAGTATTTATTTCGCTAAATGAACTTCCGAATTAGAACTACTTGCCCACTATGATGAATAGACACATACCATGGACAATATAAAGTAAATAACTCCACTGCATAGGCTAACAAGGTCGTGTAGGTACCAAACCACTAACAGCCTTTAAAGCAAGAGTGAATAGGAATTTTCTGGGCTCATTCGTTCGATCGTAGATCTTAAACTTACCATCAGGTGTGATCGAGGTCAAGAGCTCGGCTCATTCGGAATAAAAAAAAAACTAAAAGCATAGAAATTGACATTCCTAATTACCATTCAATCTTAATTAGCGGCGCAAATACTGTAACCTTTCTAGTAATTACAGTTTCGTGCCGTTTGGGGTCGAAACGCTTGGGTCATGGGGCCCGAGTGCGCGTCTCCTTTATAAGGAATTATCTCACCGGCTGATCGATTCCTTGCGTGACCGGAGGGCCGGCTCATTCTTTGCCCAAAGAATAAGCATTGCCATACAACGTGGCAATGCTGCCAGTCTTCTGGGTACGTTTCCGGACGACAGCGATGAGGAGGAGTACTTTGACGCCTAAGCTTGTTTCTTTTTTATTTTATTTCTTTATTTTATTTTTTTATGTACATAGTTAGGTTTAGTATATATCTATACTAATATTATAAAGCGGAAAAGTTTGTTAGTTTGTTTGTTTGTTTGTTTGTTTGTTTGCTTGAACGCGCTAATCTTCGAAAGTACTGGGTGGATTTGGATGAAATTTGGTATGGAAGTAGCTTGAAGCTTGAGGAAGGTTATAGGCTACTTTTTACCCGACTGCAAAAAAGGAGAGTTATGTTTTTACCGTGATAGAATCCACGGGAGCGAAGCCCCGCGAGAGTACTAGTGTATATATATGGCGGGATTGTTACTAGTTTAATTAAATAAAGACTGTATCTTAATTAGCGTAAAATTATGCAGTAGCTCCATTTAAGTCAGCGGTCAGATTCTCGCTATTCGGCACATTACTATGCGCGCTTGCACAACATGCGGAGTCACAGCTGATCTAATGAGGTTACCTCAGTGGCGCACGCTTCAGTTGTGTCGTCTTTACCTGCATGATACCTGCACAAAGCGTCAATAGCCTAATGGCTAAGGTTTTTGACTTGGGATTGAGAAGTCGCAGATTCGAATCCCACCCATTACACAGTACACTATTTATTTATTTAATAAGGTTAACCAACAATGATTACACTACAGCATCACAATTTACAGAAAAACATTAAAACATGTGCAAGTATAATAATTACTTATAGGCTAACACAGCATGCATATTACAAAGTTAACAATATTATTATTTAGAACATTAAAATTACATAAAAATTAACATTTGAGACAGTTTCAAGGTAGAAACTAAAATAAATAAACGATTAATGATACAATATATTATGAATAATTAACAAATACTAAATGGGAATGGAATTATATGGCTCAGTTACAAAATTATTTTCTTAGCTAAAGATAAAATATATCACAGTAAAAATGGCTATAATAATTACAACAAAAATACAAACACTATATACCTTTATGCTATACAGTAATAATTTCCTTGTGGATGTTATTAAGAATGGCTTTACGGAATTTACCAACACTATCATTGTGCACATCAGTCACATCACTGTAGCTGTTCAAAGTTTTACACAGTCTGGGCACTATGGAGTTAGCACCTAAGACAGGCCTTCGTATTGGTGGACACAATGGCGTTATTGGTTGACGGAGGTTTCTTGAGGGAGCGCGGAACCTTAGGAGACTAAGCAAATGGGGCAATCAATTTTGTTCCTGAGTAATTTAAAACCAAAAAGTGCATCACAAGCTTCCCTACGAGATGCCAGTGAATGCATATTGAAATATTGAAGCCTGCTATTATAGGAGAAAAGATGCTTGGCTTTACCTACCGAGTACGCAAGATGCCATACAAACCGTTTTTGAACCCTCTCAATACGTAGTATGTGGACCGCGTAGTGCCGTGAACCCACTCCAGACACAAGCATATTTAGCTAAGTTGGAGGGGTTAACAAGATTTGTAGTTATGTGAATTCTAATCAAATTGCTAGTAATCTTTTAAAAAATCAGCACCGTAGCCGCATAACGTTTTGGATATTCGACCCGGTGGCCTATTTGTTGAGCGATACGAGTTGAGAACTATTAAAAGCTTCCGCAGCCTCCGGGCGCCAGGCGGCGTAAGTTTTCGATGGAAGCCGGAATGATTTTAGTCAGTTAGATTCTGAGACCCCTTCGCCCGCCCCAGGGTGGAGGTCATTCATGATGATTATCACCTCGAGAAAAACAGTGATTGAGCCATCCACGTTAAAGAGTATTGAAGTGCTCCCGTATGCACCGGCTCAAGTGTGCTAGGGAACACGGGGTGGTTTGAGTGTGTTAGTCTGACAGACCCCTTGGCCCGCCCCAGGGCGTAGGACATCCATGAGAATAGCTATATAAGATAAGAGAAAAAAAATGGAGTATGTTTATGACTTTTAATGCTCACCATAACAGATATATACTTAGCATTTTATGTATTGCTTACACTAGTTAATTAAATTAAGCAGCGTTTAGCAAGTAGCCGTATAAATGAGGCTACTTACGTCCAAGCATATGCTTCACTAGTTCCGTCTGTACGTTGTCTAATGCAACACCTGTCTGTCTGTCTATCTGTTTGTAATACAGTAATGACGTAGAGTACGACAGGTCGTTTTTTTATGTTATGCTAATACTAATTTATCTGGGTCAGCGAATTTTTTAGTTATCGAAAAATATGCTGTGACTTTGTAATACACTGCGAGGAGAACCACTTATAATAATAACTGTTTTTACATTATGTACAATATATGTATTTATATAGCATTCGCCTCGCATAAGTATGCGAGACGCTATAAATCAAAATAAATAAAACTATAAAATGTACAAATTATGATACCGTATTACCTTGACTACGCATTACATCCATACTAATATTATAAATGCGAAAGTAACTCTGTCCTTCCCAGGGTCCTAAACTATTCCCATGCTAAATTTCATATAAATCGGTTCAGCGGTTTAGGGGTGAAAAATTAACAGACAGACAGACAAACAGATTTACTTTCGCATTAAGTATAGTATATAGTATGGAATGCCTGCGACTTAATTCGCGTGGTAATTTCGCTCATTTTAACAGATTAAAAAGCAGCTTATATATCTCCAGCCCTTCAACTGTCTCTCAACCAAACATCATCATCGATACGCTGATCTGTTTTGACGTGAAAGAAGGACAAACAAACATGAATTACTTATAGTGTTGATTTGTAAACTACACAAGTAACTGAAATAGCTGCAAGATTGAAGTGGGACTGGGCAAGCAACGTCAACCGGGTGCTTTCAAAGCTGGACGGACAGGAGCTCTGAAACAGCGAGGAGAAGATGGTGCGTAACCTTGGTGGTTTCTTAGTGCGTTGGCGTGAAGAAGTCCATAAAAGAGAAGCTTAAAAGGAATGGGTTACGTTTTTCCTTCAATCAGCCAAACATTCGGTAAAATTTAGTCTAGACAAACTAATTTAATACCTTCATTGATACATTTTACAAAAAGTATTTTTATATACTTTCCTAAATAAGTCGCGCAAATAAAAACCTTTTCTTTTTTATTATAAAATAAAAAATAAAATAAAATGCATTTAATTCAAGTAAATTAACTCATATAAGATTAACAAACACACACACCAAATATTATTTTCAAAGAATAAATTAAAATTAAAATGACAATTACAAAAAAAAGAACTAAATGAAATAAAAATGTCAATAAAAAACAATAAAAGGAATAAAATAAAATGGCCATAATAAATTTTTCTATAATTAAAAATGCTATAATTGAATAAAAAAGATATACATTATTAATTTTAAATAAATCATTTTAAAACATTATCAAATTTTTAGTTATAAGTAGATCTCCGCAATGTTTAACATACGGACAATCTACCCTGTCGGCAATCATCCTCAGGACTGTGTTAGTGCTGCCCCGCAGCCTGCGCACTAACGAGGCGGCTCGCTTTCTCATTATAGTGTGGAAGTTGTCCACGCGCGCCTCTGTGAACATGCCTGAGGCGCTGCAGTAGCGAGGCAGCCCCATCACCGCACTGAAGGCGTTATTGTACTGGACGCGGAGTGCGCTGTACGATGCCTGAGTATATCTAGCCCACAGACAGCACGTGTAGAGGGAGGTACAGTACGCTCGAAAGAGCGTAACTTTCACCCCCTCGGAACAACGCGCAAATCTGCGAGCCAGCATATTCGCACGGATCGACAGCGCCCTCCGCTCCCGTTCTATGTCGGCATCGTCTTTGAGGTCACTATGTGGCCAAGGTATTTGAAATGCCTTCCCCTTTCAAGTTTCGCCCCATTTAGAAATACATCCGGCACGCTAGTGTATCGCTTACTACCGGCCTCAAAGACCATGCACTGACTTTTTGCTGCATTACATTTTAAACCGTGGCTAACAGCATAACTTTCACAGGTCTCGATAAGCCTGCGTAGGCCACACACTGACGCGCTCAGCAAGACCATATCGTCTGCATAGCTGAGATTATTGACACATACTCCATTAATATGGCAGCCGACATGCTGCTTGCTGAGCGCGGCAATAAGGTCATTCATGTACAGATTGAAAAGCGAGGGAGACGTCAACCCCCCCTCCAACCTATACGGCTCCGACATTGTTCCCTTCCACCGGACCGAGTTGACCTGGTGTCCATACCAATACCTAAAGATGTTAATTAGTTCCTTCGGTAGTTTTATGCTTTCCAGCTTCTCCCACAGGATATCGTAGGACACCAAGTCAAAGGCTTTAGAAAGGTCTAGGAAGCAGGCATGAACCGCGGTGTTACGTTCCGTATAGTGTCTGACGACATGCTTAAGGCACAGTATTGCAGTCTCAGTAGACAGATTGGACCGAAAACCAAACTGATTGTCGTGCAGAAACAAGTACTTATTTAACTGTGTGTTAAGCAAGCCGTCAAACACCTTTGCAATAGTTGTTGCCAGTGAAATCGGCCTGTATTTATTTTTATCTGATCGATCCCCAGTTTTATTTTTAACTATAGGCACAACAACCGTTTTCATGAACTCTGGAGGTAAGTAGGAGTGGCTCACGCATAAGGAGTAGAACATTGCCAGAACTCGAGGTAAGTGAAGCCCAGCGTGAAGAAGATGATCAATGCTGAGGCCGTCGTGGCCGGGAAACTTGCCCTTAGCTATGGTTCTCATGGTTTTTTTAACGTCTCTGGCCGTAAAATTGGTCTCCACCGGCTCGCTCCGTCTCTCAGCATCCATCATTCCCCTCGCCCGACCTAATGGTGACTGTACTTTAAACTGATTTACGAAGCTGTCAGCAATCCCCTTCAAATCACTCAAGCCACCGACACTCACCGGAAGTCCAGGCATTGCATTCATTTTCCTAGTACTTTGCCAAAAATCACGGAAGTACCCCCGTTCGTGCTTGAGGGCGAGAGTATCCATTTTTATATGGTTTTGACACCATTTAAGACGAGACTTGAACACTCACGAATTATACCATCGTAGGAATAACGCACGATGATAAATTAACTAGTGGTTACGTAGATATCAGGTTAATCATGACAGACTAGGTCTTTGCAGCAGCTTGGCATGCGTAAAAGTTAGAATTGTTGTACGAACCAATTACCGGGACCATCTTCTGGTACACCATATACTTAGTAGGATATTTCCTCATCCAGCAATAATTACGTAACATAATGATTACGTAACATAATGATTAATGTACGGCTGCACAATAATTGTGACATGTGCGCTTTGAGTTATTAAGCAGAATATTCTTCAAACAACTCAACTTAGATTGTGAATGAAAATGCTTTTTTATTAGTGACGCGTTTGGGATGCATCTACCCTTGTACCAACTGCCAGATTTATAATGAGAGTTAAGGTTAGTTAGTTATTATATAAAAATACTTATTTATTGATAAACTAGGTGTTGCCTGCGTCTTCGTTCGCGTGGGAAGTTTTTTCAATGTAAAGCCCGATCTCGTAGGAAATTCGCAAAATACCGTAACGTCCTAAAAGGAACCCCCATGCAAAATTTGAGACCCCGAGCACTTGTAGTTTCTGAGATTTCGTGATGATTGAGTGAATCAGTGACCTTTCGGTTTTATATAATAATATTGATAAATACAACCGAGTTCTAAATAAAAATACGCTACAAAGTACCTTGACATACCCGAAATCTGGGGTCAGTCTACAAGTTCGCACTATTTGCTGTTAAGGAGTTCCGCTGTATGCCTTGGCAGAGTAACTGTGGAGTTTCTTGCCGGTTCTTCTCCATAGAAAACGACCAATTTCGAATCGTGCACTAACTTCTAACGTTTCGTAAGTGCCCATGTCAGTTTGAGTTAAGTTTTGGGTATAATTCCAGTCCAGCTCATAGTTGAATATCAACAAAGCTATGATATTGACACAAACCTAACAATATCCTAACGACTATTCCTTTCCTATATTTGAATTACTATTGAATCTTAGAAATAAGGAATCGTTGCAATTGCAATCGATGTAACTCACCCTAATTTATATAGGACCACCCTCATATAGAGGATTCCTTTGTCCTTGCAGTGAAAACGTTATAAGTTGAATATGCTTAATGAGAATCATCCAAATCCGATTATCACAAAATTATCTCCAAACTGGAACTCATTGGTGTAAGAAGTATTGCTCTCAAAATTTTCAAAGACTATCTCAATCACCGAACACAAAGAGTAAAAATTGACGAGACCTTAGTGACGAGGAATACGTGCCTTACGGCGTGCCTCAGGGAAGCATTTTAGGTCCCATTTTGTTCGAAATATATGTCAATGACCTGTGTGAAATGTCCCTACCAAATTCCAAAATTTTTGCATACGCTGATGACACCGTGATTTTATCTAGCGGTCCAACGTGGGATAATGTTAAAAATAGTGCAGAATCAGCATGAGCCAAAGTATTAACATGGCTCAATACGAATTTGCTGACCCTCAACTTCAGTAAGACATCCTACATCCCTTTCGCCATTCGCCATAACTCCGCACCAGACCACATATTCTCCATAGTAGCGCACACTTGTACACATCCTTCATCTCAGTATTTATGTCCAACTATAATATCTCGGTGTTCAAATAGACGTAGGCCTAAATTGGGATAACCAAATTAACGCTCTCTCCTGTAGAACGATGAGACTTATACATATATTTATGTCTCTCAGAGAGTCAGGAAAACCGGATACTCTGAGAATGGCTTTTTACGCATTATGTCAAACTGTCATTGGGTAATGCATAACTGTATGGGGTGGTGCAACAAAAACTAGGGTAATTAGAGTTGAAAGAGCACAAAGGGCCATTCTCAAAGTTATGTTACGGAAACCATACAGGTATCCAAAAAACAGCTGTACTCTGACTAAAAAATACTAATAGGTAGTCCATCAACTGTTCGTGCTTCAAACTGTTCTTAGATGACACTCTACCGACCCTCCGTCTGATCCTAAAAAACGATCGAATATTCCCCCAGGCACTTCACACAAAACCACTTTTGCGAAACACCAATATTATACATTAAGCTCATACAGCTACAAAAAAAAAATCATAAAGAATTAAATATACTTCACTTGAATAAACACCAACTAAAGTCTAAGGTGACAGAATGGCTCCTTCAGCAAGACTACTCACAAACTGAGACCTTACTTACATACCTTGCATACCTAAAACAAATGGACATATAGTTTTTCTCTCACAACAACCACCCTTAATTAAACGAATCTCCACTAGCACTTACTTACACACCATAACTCACACATACACAAGAACACTCGAAAATTACAGAATTCATAAACACACTTTATACTGAACACACTTTCTCACACAAAATACCCTCCCCTGCACTCTCTCACACTCAGACTGTTCAATGTTCAGGTTTACCACTTAATACTTAAAAACCTTTTAACAAAAAATAAAACCAACTTCCAAAAAAAAACACTACAAAGTGTTTTTTTAATTAAAGACTTTAATTTCGTAAGTCTGTGTCGTTATTTGGTGTCGTTATTTTCGTTTTTTGACACTGACTTCTGGAATTAAAGTTATTTTTCACTTAGCAGTGTTTTTTAGGAAGTCGGTTTTATTTTTTGTTTTTAATTCTTTTAAAAGGCTAGGAGCATAGGACCAATGTTTCGAGACTTTTGAAAGCAACGGCTCGAAAATAATTATAGTTATAATCTGAACTGAGAACTGAAGAACTGGGAGGATTGGATGGCACAAGATTATTGACACATGTTACATCCCACTCTGAAGGCCTCCCCACCGTCCATGGAAACAATGATATGGTCTGGCCTTTACCATTGTCACGTGCCAACACATTGGATTTTAATAAGACTAAACGTGATAAAAGCTCGGCTGAGGATGGGCCATGACGCTCGAAGCTGTTGATAACTTTACTGCAGTGATTGTTATTTTATTTGTGTTGATGTTTTAAGTTACTGGTATGGCCCAGGTTTTTTTAATTGATATCACTTCCCATGTTTTTTTTTCATTAATAATAATTATCTCAGTCCTCACAAAATGAAATCTTGGCTAAGTTTTTTTTTTATTGATAATAGGTTTGCGTTTGACCACCATCTCACCTGATGGTAAGCGATAATGTGGTGGGAGTTGAAGCTCGCTTAAATAAAAGTAACCTATTCACTCTTTACTTAAAGATACCCAAGTTATAGCTATAAAGAAAAATAGGAATTCCACTCCTTAGCCGTACACACATTGAAAGTATTCCCAAAACCTTGCGAGCGTATGGGTGGGATCTTAGATAAAATAAATAAGTAGATGTGGTCAACAGAAGAAATTATATCGGAACCGTGTGTCTCCAGTTAGGCGCTGGGCGGGGCAACAACTACACATGCAGTTTAATAAAATCAATAGATACGCACTCGCGCACACACCCGCATTTCCTAAATCAGAACGTACTATACAATCAATAATAAACCTTATTCCGTCAAACACAGCGTGTATTTACCATGCACCTTAGAATTTACCCACACAAAAACATCGGTCGTTATCGTTGTGCTGTGCAAAAGCAATTTATTTTACATATACGCTAGTGATTGACTAAATCGGAAAGTTATCGATTCTTCCATTTGTTATTGTACATTTTTTTTGGGCACCTGAAAATGAACCAAATAAAAAATGGCATGTCCAGAAAATATTATAATAACAATAAACAATATATTATTAAGAACATAACATTACATAATTATTATTAAGTACTACCTACTAAGTATTAAGGGCTACCCTGGCGCTTTCGACTTAAATCTTAATATTTAATTATCATAGTGATAGGTCAAATAGAAGTTGATGTTAACTTACATTACGCTCTTGATCGGAACATACCAGCCATATAGGTTGTATAGAATCCTGAAAAGTTGAATGACTGATTTTATGAATGCCCTAAAACATGAGAATAGCTTTCAGTAATAAAATCAAATTTAACCCACTTCTGCAAAAATCAGTTGTACTCTTAATTTTGGACTTGTCCATTCAGGCTAGAACATTTCTGCGCTGAAGTGAACCGAGCATTTATGGTGCTATTTTTTGTAGGGTACCAGTTAGGTGGCATGCCTGTGGCATCAATCCATTCCTTTTTTATATTACCATCTTTTGGGAAGCTGAAAAGTACGAAAACCACTTATTTATCATTTACATACATCCTAAGCTACTTCTAAACGTCACCATATAATAAGCATCGCAATAATTACGTAACACACTATACATCAAGATCTGAATGATTTTGACGTATATTGCTAATCCATTAACCACGCTCTGCTACCACAGTTTGTTCAGTACCAAGCCAGCCAACGGTAACTGGTATGCTGAACTGTCCGCAATTACACGGAGCTTGAACGTTGATTCTCAAGAACAGTTACACAATAGCCTCTTAGGCTTCAGTACAACAATTAAGCTTACACTTATAACCTACACTCACCTGAGCTGTAGACGCCAAGCGAGGATCTGCTTTGATCACGTCCGTGCGGTATGTGTGTAAGTGTGTATGATTGTGTAATGATGTGAAAGTGGTGTCACGGCGGTCACAAAGGGCGCAAGCTTCAATGTGTGGTCCGGGCCGGGATGCAGTACAAACTTCTCACCAGATTGGAGCAGCTATTTATCACCAATTCACTATCACTTTCAACAATTCGCGTGCCATTCGGTCTAGGCGTCAATACGGCGGTATTGTTCCAAAATATCCCAGGTTTTTCGTCAATTCGGGATTACAATTTCAACTTATCGTTAGTCGCGACCAAATTATCTTTTAAACGCGTAGATTCCACAGGATTTTTAATTTCAATCAATGAATCGATCTCAACAAACAAGGTGGTTGCTTTTACCAGGAACGGATATGTCAAAGTGAAAAAAAGTCAAAGACAATAGAATAATGTTGCCAACCAAAAAGGTGCGTTCCGTCTCACGTTGGACGAAACACATTGCTACATATGTTCGAAATATTGGTCTGCTCAACAACGTAAATACCACAGTGAGTGTTGTTGAATTAGCATAATGAAACCGATTCCTACTGTAAGTGTGTTACGCAATTACCCCGCAGGTAATAGTTTAGTAGGTTATAATAGGTTTTTGTTATAAGAAAAATCCTAGTTAGTAGAGAAATTGTTAAATATATGAAAACAAACACACATCCATGCCTAACAAATAAATAGCATGACTGACTGACTTATTTTAAGCTAAATTCACAAATATATTATTTGAACCATGCCTATTATTATAACGCATTCGAAGCTTCAACGGAAGTTAAATACAAAAACCATAAAAAAATAAAGAAACAGCAACATAGGATAAGGCATAACATGCGATAATTCTAAACCGAAAAACACCACCGATTATTAACCTAAAATTAAAGTAACTTACTTTACGAATATTGGTTACGCATTTCTCTACTACTCTGTAAAAAAATCAAAATAAGTAAAAAAACATTATTTACACCGGGCTAAAACGGTTGACAAATTGAAAAATAAACTATTGTAGCGACAGCGACGTCGGAACTCCTTACGCATGCTGCGGGCGTAAAATAAATTGTTTATTTTTTTTTTACTTTTTGTACACTTGACATTTCAACGTATTTTTATCTCTGTCATCTCATGTAAAATAAAAGTTAAACATATTTTCTTAGAGGTTTCCGTATGTTATAAAAAACTTTTACCAAAAAATTAAACAGACTCGGTAGTCGGTGTCTTTAGTTTTGTATTTTCGTTTTTGGCACCGACTTCCGAAATTAAAGTTATTTTTCACTTTGCAGTGTTTTTTGGGAGTCGGTTTAATTTTTTGGTAAAAAATTTTTATTTCACTCTTTTTAGTTGGTCGATTTTTAATTTACCTAGTTACAAGAGCCTAAATGTCAACTACTTATATTCATTTACAAAATATTGCTTTTCCCAATGTTGGGCTGTTATTTGTTGAGGAGTTCTCCTGGTAGTTCACCATCAGCTTCACTTCACCATATGCATTATGACGAGCATATTGTGCTTAATAACCACATTCAAGTAATCGAAGCGGAACACATGAACTACTTATAATTCCTACTTATATATTGAGTAGTTCCAGTGGCCATCGGTGGTCTTCATCATCAGGTCTACTTCACAAATGGTGCTTTTCGAATGCAACTACACAAGTTACTATAAAAATACTCAAATCACTATAGTTGTGCCTATAATATTTGAAGAGTTCCCTCGATTTCTCCAGGATCCCATCATCAGATCCTGACTTGGTGACAATGGGACCAATTTCAAAGTATACCCTTTCAAACAAAAAAGAATTTTCTAAATCGGTTCAGCCGTCTCCGAGTAATCGGTGATCATACATAAAAAAAAAAAAAATATACGCGTCGAATTGATAACCTCCTCCTTTTTTTGTCGTTGGTTGAAAAACTCCTAAACTATAATAGCAATATTTCATTCGTCAATCGACATTGCTGTCGATAGCCTACGTTAGTGGATCTGCACAAGCACATCACTAATTCGTCGCAAGAAGTGGCGGGCTCACTACGCGATGAATCCGCGTAATACAGTTTCGTATGTTATTTTTACATTGCTTGTCCAGTTACTTAGTGACGAACTCAGGTAGTGGTTAAGGAGCAATGTATTTATAGCAAAAGTAGTACAGTCGTTCTGATATTTGAAAACAAAAATAACATAGTAAAACCGAGAAATATTTTACGATTTATTGTTTTTCATGATTTTAAAGACAAATATTGTAAAATACTTGTACTTATATATGGTAAGTGATTCCATGATTCACATAGTTTTGATTTTGGCTTCGGTTTTTACAAGATACCACAGAACAACTCGGCATTCATATATGTTATCACGATCGCCGTCGAAAGCGCACTAGTTCGCAGAGACGGCCACTTGCCTGTGACATGAGCCCTGTGGCCATGTCGCGCGGACACCGATACGCCCCCTTACCACTTCTCCTATATTTTTGATTTCTGTGGGTGGGATGATCACCAGGGAACGATGCCGCATCGCCGTTTGTCTTGTTTGAATTAGATTGTGCAATTCCATCGCCCATTGTAACTGATAGAAAACTGATAAGCTTGCAACATGTCGCTGGCTTTGGAGCTTTTTCTCAACCGGTCTATTGTTATTGCAACTACCACGCTATCTCTTCACCAAGCCTTAGTAGACTGGTAGTCAATGACTACGGTATTAAGTTCACCTTTGTGCCTATGTGCGTGATAAGTAAATAAATATATTAAAATATCATGTTTAGGTTGTTTTCATGTTCCTATATGGCCATAGCAAGCCAAGCGATAAAATTTTATCTGAACCGCAGCTTATCAGTCCTACTGGGCATCCGAAGTCAGTGGTTTTAAAAATTTAGCTTTGTTTACTTTAATTAATTTGCTATTTTAATAATTTCTTACCGAATAATAATTATAGCCCTCAAAGCTCGTAAAGTCCTTCCAAAAGTTGTCTGGAAGATATCGCTCTCAGCGATGAGACCGCCATTGTTACCAATTTTTTTTACAATATTGTTATTTAAGTGTGATTCAATTATTGGTGTACATTAAAGTATATTCTATCTATCTATCTAAGGCAATATTAGAAATTAATGAATTGAAATATTTAAGTATCGGTATCGGAAGCAGGATCCAAAACTATCGGTGGGTCTTCGAGAAAGAGACTCCCTCACACTACGAGTTGTACTCGTCTCAAGGAGGCCTTCTTTATCAGGCTGTTTCTATAACTGTGCAACGTGAACTTGGACGGTTGTACAACAGCACAGCAGTTGAATATTTATATTATTTGAAACTGTTGTTCTTTTACTGGACCGTAAAGGTTCATTGGAAAATCAGCATCTGACATTAATACTGAAATGGATCTTTTTAGCGCAGCCGTAGCACGTACCGTTTTTTTGCGTAGACCGAGAAAATTTCACAATTTTTAAGTAAATTTTTGTGTGTGTGCGTGTCAAATGATACCAAATAAATGTGTCTTGTTCTTTCTTTCTGACTGAGTTTATTTTTCTTATTTTCCCACGTTTTTTAGCCTTTTCGTTGTATTTTTGGTGTGAGATGGAAACAGTGATGATCTACTTACTGATCGCAGTACAAAGTGACATGGTAATTTTGGCAAAGTGAATACTGCAGAATCTACAAAAGGTACACTAAGTAGTCTGTAAGAGTTTTCCCTTTGCGATGAGACCGCCCAAAGTACACTACTTTTAAGTTTTGTATCCATTGAAATATTGTAACGTGTAGGTACATACAGTAAAGTATATAATAAATAGATACACATGTGAAAGTTTGTGAGTATGGATGCATAGATGTATGGATGTTTGTTACTACTTCACGCAAAAACTGCTGATGTGATTTGGTAAGTAGATAGTTGACATACTGGAATTGGACGTACCAAAATTGACTGGATGACCCTTCCCCAAATCATTTTCGATGGAGCTGCTATACCTTATCGTGATTGATTAAAAGACCTTGGTATTTAAATTGATAAGGATTTGTTTTGGGGACCCCAGTTACAGGAAGTGAGCCACAAACTAGTTGCCTCTGCGGAGTCTTTACGCAGATTGCGCAATTTCCTTCCGACTGCCACTAAAACTGCGCTTGCCCAATCCCTTCTTCTCCTTTATTCTCGACTATACTAATGCAAATTATCCAGATCTTACTGAAGTGCAGCTAGATAAGCTTGAACGACTCCAAAATGTTTGTATAAGATTCATATTTGGTTTGCAATACCTTACAATATTCTCTTCAATCCAACAAGTCCTTCCAAAGGTTCTCTAGAAGATATCGCTTTCAGCGATAACGATAAGACCGCCATTATAACCATAGAATAACCAATTATTGTAAAATAGGTGTGTTTAACTTTTGGTGTACACTAAAGTATATTCTATCCTACACATAAGTTACTTTAATTCCGGAATTCCCATGCGAATTCTCCATTCTCCAAATCCACGCGGGAAAATCCTTCCACGCGAACAAAGTCACGGGCAAAAGCTAGTCAGCAAAAATAATAACATTATTAGCTGTCTTAATATATTAGACATCTTGGATTATCCATAAGTCCTCTTTAGTCGATAGCATTATGAAATATTTTTTTGATAAACTTTATTTGCTACTAGCTGACCCGCCATGACTTCGTTCGCGTGGTATCCTACCCCTACCCAACCGATACCACTACCCCTATCCTACCGATACCCTACCCATACCTTACTCTACCCCTACCCTACTCAAACCCTACACTACCCCTACCCTACCCTACAAATATCCTACCCCTACCCTACACCTACCCTACCCCTACCCTATCCCTACCCTACCACTACCCTACCCCTACCCTACCCCTACACTACCCCTACCCTACTCTTCATTTTATTTAGAAAACGTTTGTATAGGAAATAGAAAAGGGCTGTTTCGAGGGTATTCCCGGTATTTTTTTTAATTTTTCTCAACTTTTAAACCTTCCCTAGACCTCCACGAACATTTCAAAACCAAGATAAGATAAATCCGTTCAGCCGTTCTCGAGTTTTAGCGAGACTAACGAACAGCAATTATTCATTTTTATATATATAGACTAGCTAACCCGGCGAACTTCGCACCGCAATTTTGTTTTTCTATTTTCTCACCTTTTAAACCTTCCTTGTATGATAGGGAACATGATACACAAAGAATTAATGAAATCGTTGTACCCGTTCTTTGGTTTTAGCGAGACTAACGAACAGCAATTGATTTTTATATATAACATTATGTTCAAATATATTATAATAGTCTCAACAAACCCTTTAAAATATGTAGGTATGTTGTCCCTATCTATTCTGCTTCATAACTTGAGAACCACTGACGTGTTATATAGGAATCACATAAAAATGAATGCACTTGCAGCGCCATTTATACTCCAAACTCAACAAAATTAAGTATTATTTGCTATGTTTTGTGTTAATGTTCTGCCTGAACCGAATAGGAAAGACTTAAAAAAAAAATACTGTTGAATTACTGATCCCCAGAGTTTGTCGAAATTGTGTTTTTTGTTATTATAAGGTTTTTGTTTCTCGTTAAATTTGCAGAGGGTTCAGAATCGTTTAGATGTGACTACAAATATAGTTCAGTAGTCAAGGGATGGCTCAAGCACAATATTATTCCGGCGACTTGGTTTGATGCGCGTTTACGATGTCGATTGGAAGGTAACTTATCTATCTATTTATTAACACTTTTTATGATAATAGGCTCGCGTTTGACCACCATCTCACCTGATTGCAAGTGATGATGTGGTCGAAGATGGAGCACGCTTACCTAGAAGCAACCTATGCAACACGTGAAGCAAAAATGTTGCACCCTATTCTGCTAATTTATCCTTCCCCACTTTAATTAAAGATTTGAAAGTTCTTCCAAAAGTAGTCTGGAAGATATCGCTTTCAGCGATAAGACCGCCATTGTATCCATAGAATAAGCAATTATTGTAACTTTCGGTGTAAAATAAAGTATATTCTATTTTACAAACTTCTTCCTCTTAGCGTGTCGATGGCAAATATTGCCATCGTCATGAAAGGATTAGCCAGTCAAAGTGGGATTCGCTGGCTGCTTAAAGATCACCGGACGTATATGCTCAGTATATAGTATATACTGAGCATATACGTCCGGTGATCTTTTATATACTATATACTTACATCGGGGAGCCTCCTTTCATATTTCAGTAATTTCGCGGACGCAGAAATATAACATATTTTGTTATGACTTACTTGCCGGAGCCGTGGTATCACTTTAGAACATCTCCGAAACCCGGCGATATCTGTTTATTAAAGTTATATTATTTTGTTATCAGGAGCTATTCTAGCGTCCCCTACTACACTTCAAATGCAAGCTGAAATGACTAGTATGATAAATTCATCTATAAACGAAGAGTCACATGAAATTTTTACCGGTATCCACGCAACTTTCTCCCAAGGAGATTATTATACTATTGATGGTAAGTCGATCAGAAATGATAATACAATTATGTGACGGTGTTGGGATACACTTGGTTACATAAAAAAGAGATCCTGGCAAAAGATCAACAGCTGCGAGGGTCAATCCGTGGATGGGTGCCCATATATCTAGATTCCTACGGGTAAAGTACCCAAAAGTAAGTAGTATCCAAAAGTACCGTAAAGGCTTTATTCTCGGCGGTTGTCATTTGTATTTTTGTAGTCTTTAGTAGTTTTTTCAATGGGAGCCGTTTTACCAGCTATATGGGGCGAAAATCACTGGCAATCAGCTGCAATTGGGTAGAAAAGCAAATCTCCAATATGGTTGGGATACAGCTATACCAACGATGATTAATATTAACAGATTTTTTATTTATTTACAGGTATTCCACTATCTAAAATTCCCCAAACTTGGGCACCAAATGAGCCAGATAATAAGGACAATAAAGAA
The DNA here is from genome assembly GCA_943138885.2 of Tholera decimalis. Taxonomy (NCBI): domain Eukaryota; kingdom Metazoa; phylum Arthropoda; class Insecta; order Lepidoptera; family Noctuidae; genus Tholera; species Tholera decimalis. The sequence continues at coordinate 16,029,281 of OW964570.2, forward strand.
AATTGTCTCACTATGAACAGTATTGGTGACTTGGCAGATATTTCTTGTGGAGAGACTCGTTCTTACATCTGTTATCGCCCCGGTAATACCTATCGGAGAATTAACGAGTGTTACACTGTTGATCCAGGTAAATATACCTCCGCGTTGGGGAGTGTTTAACTGTCCCCATAGCCCCTAGCGCATGTATGCTAGGGATCTGTCAGACTCGAAGTGGCTAAAGTGACGAGTGTACTACGCCAGCTCGACAAATGGATGTACGCTTAACGCTTATGCGACAAAACTGTACTGCGACTCACCATAGTTCGAATGCACGCTTGTGCGACACATTTTGAAATAACATGACAGAATGCCTGCTGCAAATATCGTCAAAGAAGATTTAAAACATATGCTTCGGTCGGAGTTACTATATTGATATAAAATAATTAATTTATTATTTCTTACAAAGATGATGTAAAAAAACTGAATAGCTTAGTGCACATCACGGTTAGTTCAGAGCTATCACGCCTACAATTAAAAGTTCAATTTAATATGGATTTTTGGTAAATTTGGATAGACTTATGTAAGCCATACACGCTACGGTCTACAGGAGAGGTTATCTGTGCAGGTGTGCCTGCGCAGGTCAACCGAACATTGGTAGGACGTTCCGGTGTACCGGAGCGGTCTTCAGTTCTTTTTACGATGGCATCGAATGAGGACGATGACGCGCTGGCATTGCTAGGCGTTACTTTAATTTTGATGATAAAAGTTACTGAGGTACTGTCGCACTACCGTAGTGTCGAACTACTGTCGCGCAATCGTTTGTCACACTAGCGTGATGTCGATCTTCAATGTGTCGCACAAGCGTGCATTCGAACTATGGTGAGTCGCAGTACAGTTTTGTCGCATAAGCGTTAAGCGCACATCCATTTGTCGAGCTGGCGTAGTATACTCTAAAGTGACTACACATTCCCGTTTTAGTAAATTAAACTCTGACAGACCCCTTTGCCCGCCCCAGGGCAGAGGACTTTACCATCTGCATAGACTTTTCAAAAAAAAAAAAAACAATATTGCGGTCGGCTTCCAGTCTAACCAGATGCAGCTGAGTATTAGTATTACCCAGTAGGTGGGTAACACGATACCCCTGGAACAGACCAGTGAGAATTTCTGGCTACTGACTACCCGTAACTACTGTCAAATATGTCCTAACGACAGCCGGAAACAACGGCTCGACGCTTTCCGAGACCCAGCCGTATCACACCACCTATTTTCAAATTGCGGGTTACTACCCTATAGCACTTTCTGCCCAACCTAAAAATTGAACCTGAGACTTTTCACTCAGAAGTCGCGCTTGCGAACACTAGGTCAACGAGGCAGTCTGAGGTCATTCTGATTTATATACCCATAGTTAAGAATAACGACTGTCAAAGATTTATAAAGTTTCATCATAACACAATCACACAATCTAATTCCGCCAAGCCCGTTCCATCATCGGACTACAAGACAAATGGCGATGCGCCGTCGTTACATGGTCGACATCCCACCTATACGCTCGAAACGTTTTGGGAATACTTTCATTGTGTGTACGGCTAAGGAATGGAATTCCCTGCCGGAGTCTGTGTTTTCTGATTGCTATAACCTGGTCTTTAAGTCAAGAGTGAACAGGTTACTTCTAGGCAAACGTGCTCCATCTTCGACCACATCATCACTTGTCATCAGGTGAGATGGTGGTCAAATGCGAGCCTATTATAAATAAAAAATTAAACAATATTCTAAATTTAAATTTCAGAATACCGTTTGGATACAAGAACAAACAGTTGCTACAAATTCCATACAGTACCACGCAATTTCTCGCGAGCCTTCATGACTTGTGCCGCGGAAGGCGGCTATCTTGCTGTCATTAATAGCCATACTGAGGCCACCCTTTTAAAAGAACTCTTTGCTAAATACCCTGCGTCCAGAATGGTGGGCAACTTCTTGAAAGAAGCAGCTTTCATTGGTTTTCACGATTGGGGTGAACTTTGGGACTTCAATACGATTCATGGTAAGCCATACTAATATTATTAATGTGAAAGTTTGTTTATTGGTCCTTCTGGCACGAATAATGGACTATAAGACTATGTAAAGATGCAACATCGTTAAATAACTGTTGTTCAAACAATTCTCGTTTAAAATTTTTATTGAAAGTTTTTTAGATTTTTCTCTTCATTATTTTAAAAGTTAGAGGGATGGCGGCACATTTTATTACTTTCAAAGTGACTATGTTTTAAATGATTAACTTTACAAAAAAATAGCTTTAGGAAACTCAATGTCAATGACATCCCACATCTGTTGGGTTTCCCTTAATGCTTAAATTTTTTTTTATGAACATCGTAAATCAGTTTACAGAATAAATCTAGCTTTCATGTTTAGTCCTAATAGTTTCGGAGTAAATGGCTGTGTCATACGGACCGGACACACAGACAGACAGATCGACAGACATGAGGAATCTACAAGGATTCCGTGTTTTGCTGTTCCGCTACGGAACCCTAATAATGCCTTCATCATCATTATATGCTTAGTTTTTTCCCAACTATGTCCCCAACAATATTTTACATAGAGCAACTGACTATCTATCTCAGAGAGTATATAACCACTTGAGAGCGTGTGGGCCAATTTCTTTGAAGAACACGACTCACTACTCCGTGGCGGGGGTGACAGAGAAATGCAGAGCTGCAATTTGTCAGTTCAAGGTCAAGTTGCGTAGATATGAGGCGGTTAGGGATTGGTCTACTTGATTAAGGGAAAGTAGTCGATATCGATAAAATTAATTTTTACATTGTAAATATGCTGAGTAAAAATTCCATAACAAATATATTTTCATTAAAATCAGTTGTGTCAACAACTGTAGCTTCAGCAGGCACTCGGCAATAATTACTTTTTTGGTGGTGAGTCATTAGATGATTTATCTAATGACTCCTCCCTCCTACATACACTTAACCCGTGGACTCGACATCGAAACAAAGTAACCTTTTTTTTGTCTTTTTTTTTCCTGGGTGGGAAAATCATCGAATGTGTTCTCCCTCTCTGGGTAAGGTGGAAGGGAGTGTCAGACTTCTACTGACTAAAAACCCACCCTGTTCCTTCAACTTCCCTTAAGTTCCGGAGCCGCGGTATCTCATTAGAACATTACCGCAACCCCGGAACCAAAGTAACTTACGAGGGCAATATTGTAATGTAATCAAGTAGTAGTAAGTAAAAATTGTGGTCATCAAAATTAATATTAGACTCCGTCATACTATTTGAAGCCTAGAAAGATTGGATATAGGTATCTTATATTATTTTGGCTTTTCTCATCATTATATCAATAAAAACAAAACTAGAAATCAATATTCCCTAGTAACCTTATCCATCTACTTTTCTTTTTAATCTGGAATCTTGGGAAATCTAAAATGAAAACATGCATGTCACACAGAAGAAAAAATATCAGAACTATCTCCTCTTTTTAAAGTCGTTTAATGTACATAAGTATTTTATGACAACTATCTGAATTCAATTTAAAAAAAAAATAAGTTTAATTTTATAATTATCGATATCGTATTAAGCCGTTAAAGGTAACAGCACAGATTTTTACGATAAAAATACAAAAGGAAAGACAGGGATAAAAGAATTAGAATTTCTTCATGTAAGAAAGAGACTTTTTCGAAAGACATCAACGCGCAACACAATTTTGTTCTTGACCACCCAAACCACCACTTTAAATAGACTTCTGCGGTAGCTTATAATCTGATTAAATGATAAATAATTTTCATATTATTTCATTACTGATGAATAGTTATGTCATCCATTTGGTATCTAGATGTCTGGGAATGTTTTCCACACCACTTCAACGCGCATGAAAGCATTATTATGCGTTATAAATTGGATACAAGAATTTAAAATTTGTAATTGTTTAGTATGCACACAGGCTTGGTCTAACTAAAATGGTTCGTGTATCGTAGTCAATATATAACAGCAAAAACTCTCATAGTTTTCGTGCGTCGGGGCAACGTATGCGCGGTCAAGTGGTTTTTAACCGACTTAAAAAAAGGAGGTTTACAATTCGTCTTGAACTTTTTTTTTTATGTATGTTACCTCATAACTCGGAGATGGCTGGACCGATTTGAAAAATTCTTTTTTTGTTTGAAAGGGTATACTTTCCAGTTGGTCCCATTGTCGTCACGTTTGGATCTGATGATGGGATCATAGAGAAATCGAGGGAACTCTTCAAATATTATAGGCACACCTATAGCGTTTTGGGTATTTCTTATAGTACCTTGTGCAGTTGCTCTCGAAAAGCACCATTTGAGGAAGTGGAACTGATGATGAAGACCCCAGATGGCCACCGAAACTACACAATAATAAGTATTTCGTTGATTGCGATTAGATTACTTGAATATGGATGTTAAGCACTTTATGCTCGTCACAATGCATATGGTGAAGTAGAGCTGATGGTGATGTACCAGGAGAACTCCTCAAAAATTAACGGCTCTGCACCGGGAAAAGCAATATTTTGTAAAAGGTGATAAGTAGTTGACATTTTGGCTTTTGTAACTAGATAAATTATAAACCGACGCACTAAAAAGCGTGAAAAAAAACTTTTTAGCAAAAAATAGAACCGACTTCCATATAAAAACACTACAAAGGCAAAAATAACTTTAATTTCGGAAGGCGGTGTCTTTAGTTTTGTATATATTTTCGTTTTTGACACCGCGTTCCGAAATTAAAGTTATTTTGCCTGGTGTTTTTATATGGAAGTCGGTTCCTTTTTTTGCTAAAAAGTTTTTTATAGTCTTTAATCTATTGGACAACCCAGTAATTGGGTAGCACGAAACCGACAGTATTTGTTTTTCACGTTAAGATGGTCACACATCCTCGAACTGACCGCGGCGAGCGTTGCTTTACTTTTGAAGTTCGAACAGTGCGGCAGTTATTGTTAGTTTAATTTAATTTAATCATTTAGTTTCATAGATGCCTTAACCTAAAGTATACTTACATAATATAATAATAATTGTGTTAGTAAACAAAACTTAATACTATGTTAGTATCACTAAATTGCACTAGGTCTATGTGCGTTCCGGTGGCACCTGTCCGTGAAAACGGTGAAATAAAAAATCCTGTGGCCAAAAGCTTTCTTCCATCATCTGAGGCAGGAAACATGTTAGTATGCGCACTACAAATGCCTTTAAGTTGACATTGATATGAATCCATCAGCTGCGCTCTCGGCTCTCTCTCGCCTTTGGCGCACGTACGAAACGATGTCTTCCGTGTCAGTGGTGTAGTGAAGGCGGGAAATGTACACCGGGGTATTCGGCTTCGCGGCACGCTGTTTCTCGTTAGGCTCCGTGGTAGCCTTGCCGCAGCGGTTCTTACAGCTAATCTGACGGCGCGTCCCTCTCTGTACCGTCACGAAGCCGTCATCAACCGGATCCACTTCCTTTATAGGCTCAGGCTTTAAGCCACAATGCTCTCAATTAAAATACGTATTATATACAATTATTTTTTTACAGGCCAAACACTTCCCGAAGCTGGATTCAGTCACTTTTCCGCAGGGGAACCAAACAATTATCCACCAGGGGAGTCTTGCGGAGCGATATATCGATCGGGTCTAATAAATGACTTGTGGTGTAATAAGCCAGTAGCATTTATATGTAAGAAGAGCCTGCAATATCCTGAAATATGCCATGCAGAAGAATAAATATAGTGTTTTGTTTTTAAACGTAGTCTACATTTATAATTAAACAATAATAATTATGTGCATATCTATTCATTGTTTTATGTCGATTACCATATTATGTAACTCAGGTTTACAAACTAAAATAATTTAAATAAATACTATTTTATTTATTTATTTAAGGACAACCAACAAAGCATACACCAATAAACATTTTACAAGTTACAATATTATTACGCATTACATTACAACATTATTATGCATTAAAGAATAAGCGTGAAAGTAGAGATAAAACAAAACAAAAAAAAAACTTACTAACATTGTAATTGTTAGCTAGGTATTACTAATTGCTAAAGCTATTACTTTAGTAACAACATAGCACTTCACATATTATAAGACGAATGAACAGTAAAATATTAAAATAACTTGACATAAGTGAATGTTATTAAATAATACTTTTACTGAGGCCATTCCTAACTGACTACCCTGAAAAGAAACACCGACACAAACTCAGTGATCAAAGTTTCTTTTGCAGACAGTCTTTATTTGTCAAATTATATGAGAACCTTGTAGGTTTAAGGTCTGAGGCGATCTTTTGAGTAAAGATGCACATAGATTTGAGTGGGCCTGTCCAGATAATGCAAGCATATGTCACATAACGTATAGCTCAACTTAGAACTTTCAGGAGCTCAATGATTTGACGAACAATACCAAGGTAAGGACGTTTGGGTAAGTCGCAATATATGCTCAAACTGCCTAATAATCATGTTTAAAAGATAAACATTTAAAAAAAAGTCAATCTAATTGAGAATCTCCTCCTTGTTTTCGATAAAGATTACTGGCGCAACAACTAGAACACCCACATTTACAAATGAAACCAGAAAACAATTCACCCATCTATTTAATACTAATAAATTACCTAACAAATTTCAGAATTTACTTGAACATTATAATTTTCTCTCCCTTCCTAGCCATTATCCTGTCAAAAGCGTGCAATCAGCACATATAACCCATGCAGGGGTATTATCGAAGATTGCATATAAAGCATTATATTTCGACATAGCCACCGTTCCTGTACACGACCTAACATGGGGATATAGGTAACGCGAGCACAGATCAAGTTTTTGTGGAGAATCAAAATGTAGCAATGATTCGAACGAAGTTATTTTGCTGTGTGCCATTTATCACAGTTTTCCTTACAAGGCAAGGAATTTGATTGTGTTTATGTCAAAAGGAAATAGTTCTAGGTCTTGTTGTATCGAAATCTTATTGATTAATACCGTTACACATAATGCAAAAGATGAGGATTCCTTAAATACCCATCTAAGACTTTTTTACAATCATTAAATGACTCTTTCCGCACTAGAAACGGAGTGTCAGACTGCTATCAGGGTCATATTCAAAAATATTGTACTTTTTAACGTCCAACATAGTTATTTTTATAACAAGGCATAATTACTACTTATAAATACTCTAATAAACAGATTGTAAACTTGTTTAAATATAATACTAAACAATAACATCCTCCATAAATCTTAATAAATTAATAATTTCAAATAAAATCTACCAAGGGGTAGATTTTGTTTCATAGAGGCAACCTGTGTCCACATTCTTGGCGGTACTTTTAAAAATATTTTATTATTCAATATTAGTGTTACAATTCAGAAGCATTTTATTTCTTAATAGAGTATGGTTCAAGCCCAATGAATTCGATAAATATATAATGATCTACAAAACGTATAATTTATAATTAATTGATTAATGCGTGTCCTGATTTCACTCATTTCTGTTATTCCTTTCTGTTATTTCATATTTTTATTCTCTTTATGGTAGTTATCAAAATTATTTTACTGTAACATTAGTCACTTAACTGTCCTACTCATTGATGAATCAAAATGTTCGGCCATTTTGTTGACCATAGGGTGTCGAGATTTTTGTGGTGCAGTCATTATTCGACAATTGAGAGTTACATTTTACTGTGAGACGTTTAAAGCATTGGTAAGTACTTTTATTGTTTTATAACACAGCTTATAATAAATGGGTCATGGTACAATTGCTATAAAAAAATTCGTTAGAGAGTAAGAATTGATACTGCGAATGATATTTTTATAGGTTAGACACAAGCAATTCATTCATATATGTTATCATATCCGTTACTTTTTTCGGTGACGTAACAGATATGAACGGATAAGGTTTGTTCACATTGTACGCAAATAAAACTACATTTTAATCATACCTACCCCACTTCTTTCTTATTCTTATCTTGATAATTTTGTGAAGGGTAATCTTCACGAAACGACAATATGGATAGATTCGATCGAAATCTGTCTCCAGACAATATAAAACGTGAAAAATGTATTTTATCGATGTGCAATCAACGATTTATTGGTGGCGTCATGAATATAATGTAATTTAAGGTACACACCCACGTGTGGCAGCTGTACCTTTACCATGCCTATACCCTATTCAAACTAGATTAATGAGGCAAAATGTAAACAAAACTTATCCTATTTTTTTATTTAAGCTAAAATCATTGAACAAAACTTTAAAATGGGTTAATCTAAGCCTCCTGGCATCGTAAAATATATATATATTTTTTTATCGAAAAAGATATCGATCGTTACATTTGTCTTTGCTTTGAGGTAGTGTTGAATAGTATTTTTTGATGGTTTGGAGATTGAAAGGAAAAGGGAAAGGGAAACTAGGGATTTTAGATTACTGCTCATGAGCAGTAGAAAGTCAGTTAAGTTTCCTTTTAAAACCCAAATTACACTACAATAGGTGATTTGACTGAGCTGCTTGGATCAGCCTTTCAGAAATAGAGGGTTGGAATGTACCTAATTATTATTTTGCACTTTGATTTACTTTTAACGAAACTCACGGTGTATTTGTGCTGAAAAGAAACAGCATGAAAAAAACTGGTTAAAATTGTAAACTGATTACGATAATTAATTAAATTTATCACTAAATTTGGTGTTTTATTAAAATCTTACTAATCCCGTCACGTTTATGCACCCAGACCAAAGAGAAATAACTTTTATAGATCCTATTTAACTTTGCTTGAAACAAGAGGTAAATAAAAACTTCAAAAATTTCCAGTTTCTTTCTTTTTAACCGACTTCAAAAAAAGAAGGTTCTCAATTCGTCTTGAACTTTTTTTTATGTATGTTACCTCATAACTCGGAGACGGCTGAACAGATTTGAAAAATTCTTGTTGCATTTAAAAGGGTATACTTTTTAGTTGGTTGCATTGGATATATACATAGGAGATAGATCAGTTATGGATCATAACTGATCTACCTCCTATAACTAGTATATAACAACCATGACATATATGCTCCTTCAAATACTAAGTCACTATGGGTATCGATGTCATTGTTAAAATTGTTGCCGCCATATCGTCTCGATGAGTAATACTCAGCTTTTTCCTTCATACTTATTTATATGCTGGACAGCGAAAGTGCGAACAGGATATTGTACACTTAAGAAGGCAAAAATGAAGCAACCGAAATATTTTAGTTTTATAACACTGCCAAGCATATTTATGTTATGAAACTTTAAATAATTACAAAGTAACTACAGTTAAGGAATACTATTAAAGGTTTTTTTTATTCAGTATGAACCCACCCTTGGCCTCGACCTCGCCTGATGTTAAGCGATAGATGAGGATATCTACGATGGAACGATCGAGACCAGAAGATGCCTGTTCACTCTTGCTTTAAAGGCTGAAAGGTTAAAGGAAATGGCAGGGAACACAGACGCCGGCAGAGAGATCCACAAGTTGGCTGTACTTACAATAAATGTTGAAGAAAAGCGCTTGGTGCGACAAGACGGTATATCAACCAAGTGTGGTTGTTACTCAGCAGTGCGTCGCAAATACGATTATTTTGTTACAAACACAAGGGCATACAATAACAGGAGAAAGAATCGTAAAAATAATAAATTTAACCTTTTCTACGTAGACCTGTTTCCCTCATGGCTTCGCCATTATAGCTCCAGTTCTGTATAACACTAGACACATAGTACCCGACGCTGGTTTTCAACTGAAAAGGAGGTGATGTGATTCCAATTTGAGGACATTTTCAACTTTTATAGGAGTCACAATGTGAGTCACAAGCTCTCTCAGCGTTCCTGTCACCTATAGGCAGCATGGTCTTAACTTACTGGCAGTCCATCACTGATAATTTTTTAATGAACCTTAATGAAATAATGATGTTTGCAAAATAAACGTCATTATTTCATTATGTTGACCTGTTCCCCGGCTTCGGACGTTCTCATTCTGCTAATCCATACAAAACCTTAATGAATTATACACCAAATCCTTTCTTATGAATAACTCTATTCATAAGTGAAAACCATATGAAAATCTATTCAGGAGTTTTAGAGTTTATCGCGAAGATACAGACAGACGCGACGGGAGATTTTTTTTCGTAATATTATGGATTTAAAACATTTACATCAAATAATTTGTCTAGAGCCCTAAAAGCCTGTCCCATCTACATAAATTACTCCTTGCCATATACCATCTTCGACGTATAATGTGAACCAGTGACGTAATAGAGTGCAAGATGTGCTGCGCTTGGGCAACGATCCACATTTGCATGGTAATAACTAGTGATGTGCCGACTAATCGCAATAGTCGGGACAGTGAAGACTCCGGCCCCTTTTATTTATACCTACTAAGTAGTTGATACTTAATTTTTACCTGAGATACGGATTTATTATTACCTAGTTCAGGTGAAAAAAATATATTATATGTCTTTAGTTTTAAGGTCCTAATATAAATATTTTGTACATCAATTATTTCAATAAACAATTTCAATTTTAATGAATTACAGTAAAATCTTCAGTTTTTAACTTTAATTGATTAATTAAAGAAGAAGATTGCATAGTATGAAACTATAATTTGTTATGCATTAATGTAACTTCATCGTTTTGAGAATAAAGGCTAAAATTATTAATAGGGTTGGCTCAACTAGGTACTTACTGACACATTTATCATGAACGAATAATCAGTAAATTAAACGCTGATTAGTTCTCTAGTCAGTCAAGCTCACAGTCAGTCCATCTCTAGTAATAAATACTCTAATTGACACTTTGTATGGCTAACACGCTTTTCCTATATCTAGGGTAAAGATACCTCCTAGTGTTGCTAGTATGTTTACTTATTAGTAATTCGATAGGGTAGGTAGAAGTTCCTTGCAACATCAGAATGTTGGTAGTGGACGAAGGAAAAGTAAGCAAAAAATGTTTTTATGTAATAAAAATGGTAGTAGGGTTTCTTTTTTGCAGTCGGGGAAACCTTTCAAAAGGCGCCTGAATTTTTTGTTGGAAAAGACCAGAGAATGTGCTTTTTGTTCTCGTTTATGAAGATAAACGAGAACAAAAAGCACATTCGAATGAATGAATGAATGAATTCGAATTTGAATCGAAGGATTCAGTTAAAATCTAGTTACCCAACCTACATGGGGGTTATGTTTGTTTTCGAGATCATTCTATGGAGTGGTCAACGTCTTTTTCGTTTTTTTTTCTACCCTGTTCCCGTGAAACCCTTAAATAATTTCTAGAATATTATGTCCCATAATGAGTATACGAAAATAAAGTCTTGATACTTAGTACTGAGCTTTCTGGAATAAATAAATGATCAGGCTGACCTTCCTATACCCGGTGGACTAGTGATAATACAATATTAGATCAAAATAGAATCCCCCAGGCATAACTACGCGGTGCATATACTAGCAGAGCTCGTTAAGTCAGCGAGTATATGCGCCGCGTTCTGCCTTCTTAGTTTAACATGAAATGGAAATGAAATGATTTTATATTATTGTATATTATATTGCCCACTTTTAGAAGTCTGTTTTGCTGGATAATATTCTCAAGCAAAACAGCTTTTTTTTTAGTTTTCAGCTTCTTCTTAGCTTCTTCTTTGTGAATAAGTGGGCAATATAATATACAATAATATAAAAATCGGTAAATAACACGTCTTCCTGATTTTAGTTCTAGGTCATGCCGGCTTCCTCTCGATATTTTCTATCACCGTTTTGAAGCAGTGATTTCCAATTCAGTAAGTAGGTACTGATAGCCCCGTAGGTACCGAACCAACATCTTTGCTCTCAATTGATGTTAACGCCTACATTACATTACTTCTACGACTACTACATGTCAAACCTGGTAACATTTCTAATTTATGTAATTCCTGCCTGTTGCCATCTACACCGACGTCCTTTCGAAATTGTTGCAATTAGGAGTTTATCGATAGAACTATCGATATATATTAAGGTAACTATAGGTATTGGCATATGATTTCATCGATTAAGTTAGTCATTTATCAGAGAAAATATTTAGAGTCGTAAATAGTGCTTAAACTAAGCAGGATGTCTTTATAGCCACAAAACCAACTGCTAATATTCGCTACGGAACAAAACAAACAGCTAAGCGCCGGTGATGCGGGAATGTTAAAAAGCAACTGTAGGAACGGTGTAGGGTTTTAGCCAGTAGAAGTCTGACACTCCCTCCCGCACCACCCAGAGCTGGAGTCATTTGATGATTACCCCCAAAAAAAGGATATGCCAAATATTATAAAACAATACTGTGGAATTTTACATTTAAAAAGAGACTTCGGACCTGAGAGGATTATTTTGCAGGTTTTAGGTTACCGAAATACGAGACGAGAGGAAGAAAGACCTCAGAGGACCAAAGAGGTTATCTTCTTGTAGGTACCTACATTATCTAGCGAAGGAGGAGGCCGAACGCGCGAGAGAGAGGCAACTCTCTTTCTCACGCCCCAGCCGCCGCGGGAGACGCCCCAGGCGTCGGTTATCGCGAGCCGATCTCCGGCCACCGTAGGCGCGGACTTGCGGACTTACGGACGGCGAGTAGGGGTTAGCTCACCGTCCGGTAAGGACCAGGCCCGGGTCGGCGGCGCGTCGTGTTCCACGCGCGCCTCAAAGAGCTGTCAGCACCAGTGACGGGGCCTCATAAGGCTATTGCCCGCCAGGGTTGCGGAAATGTTCTAACAAGATACCGCGGCCTCGGAACTTAAGGGTAGCTGAAGGAACAGGGTGGGTTTTTAGTCAGTAGAAGTCTAACACCCCCTTCCGCTTAACCCAGAGTGGGAGAAGTTATTCGAAGATTCACATTTTTTGAAAAAAATGTACTCAACTACATTATACATAAAAACTTTTTACCAAAAAATTAAACCGACTCCCAAAGAACACTGCAAAGTGAAAAATAACTTTAATTTCGGTAGTCGGTGTCTTCAGTTTTGTATTTTCGTTTTTGGCACCGACTTCCGAAATTAAATTTATTTTTCACTTTGCAGTGTTTTTTGGGAGTCGGTTTAATTTTTTGGTAAAAAGTTTTTATTTCACTCTTTTTAGTTGGTCTATTTTTAATTTACCTAGTTACAAGAGCCTAATTATCAACTACTTATAACCTTTTACAAAATATTGCTTTTCCCAATGCTGGGCCGTTAATTGTCGAGGAGTTCTCCTGGTACTTCACCATCAGCTCTACATCACCATATGCATTGTGACGAGCATAAAGTGCGTAACATCCATATTCAAGTAATCGAAACGCAATCCACTCAATACCTATTATTGAGTAGTTTCGGCGGCCATCTGTGGTCTTCATCATCAGTTCCACTTCCTCAAATGGTACTTTTTGAGATCAACTGCACAAGTTACTATAATAAATACCCAAAACGACATAGGTGTGCCTATAATATTTAAAGAGTTCCCTCGATTTCTCCAGGATCCCATCATTAGATCCTGACGTTTATGAAAATGGGACCAATATCGAAGTATACCCTTTCAATCAAGAAAAGAATTTTACAAATCGGTTCAGCCGTCTTCGAGTAATCGATGATCATACATTAAAAAACAAAAATTTTTGTCGTCGGTTGAAAATAAAGGGTCCTTCAACAAGGACGGGTCGACGTTGTTAAATATGAGAAGCAGTATGTGAGATATTAAAGATTTTTTTTTTTATTTGGAAGGCCCATTTATGCCATTATTTATGAAATATGACATTGTATAAATGTCCACCGTGGCTTAGAACGGTGGCCGGATCCGAGAGGTTCAATTTTCAATTACTCTACTGCATAGATCCGACTGAATCTGAGCGATGGCCTGCGTTATGTTGACTTTCAGGGCATCAGTTGATTGCGGATTATTAGCATAGACCTGCGATTTGAGAAAACCCCACAAGAAAAAGTCAAGCGGGGTCAAATCGCACGATCTTGGTGTGGCCACCATTCACGAATTTTCAAGAAATTCACGTCACCTCTGCGAGAGATAACCCTACCCTCGAACCGTTCATGCAGAATGTCCATTGTGTCGCTCGCTGTGTGGCACGTAGCGCCGTCTTGTTGGAACCACATGTTGCCACGTCCATATCGTTCAATTCAGGCTGAAAGGCATTGTTATTCATTGATCTGTAGCGCTCGCCGTTGACAGATATGGCCTCGCTATCATCGTTTTCGAAGAAGTACGGACCAATGGCGCCGCCGGACCAAAATCCGCACCAAACAGTAACTTTTTGTGGATGCATTACCACCTGGTGAACCTTATGTGGGTTGTGGTCGTTCCATATACGGCAATTTTGCTTATTAACAAAACCATTCATCTAGAAAGGCGCCTCGTGGCTAAAGATGATTTTTCGGCCAAAATCGGGGTCCTCTTCCAAACGTTCTGGAGCCCAGTCAGCGAACAAATGGCGTTGTCTATGGTCATTCACTTTGAGCTCCTGGGTCAGTTGGATCTTGTCCGGGTGTAGGCCCATGTCCCGACGCAAATTTCACCAAGTTGAAGTTTGCGAAAGGCCGAGTTCTTGTGCACGACGAGAAATCGACTGCCTCGGAGTCTCCTGCACACTCTCACGAACAGCAACGATGTTCTGGGCCGATCTAGCGTTCCTTTAATGCAAGAAATAATGAAATAATGATGTTTATTTTGCAAATAGGTTATAAATAACACTTTCACACGTCTTTTTTTTGTAAATTTAAACTAGATGAGGCCAGTGTTTCCTAACTGACTACTCTGAGAAGAAACACTGAAACAAACTCAGAGGTCAACGTCTCTTTTAAAGTCCAGACAATCTGTAGTGATCCAAATCATATGAGAGCCATGTAGGTTAATGTCTGTGGCGCCTTTAGAGGACAGAATCAAACAGATTTGAGCAGGCCCGTCCAAACAGTGCACGCATTTATCAATCAAGGGGGTTGGTTGGTTGTTTACCGCACCAGTCGTCTCGAATTTGGTCACCAAACGTTGGAGAGTCGACTTTAAAGGGCCACCGCGTCTGCCGTAAAATGGACGTAATGCGCGCAACGTTTGCACTAACGAACACTCATTTTTAACCGACTTCTGAAAAAGGAGGAGGTTCTCAATTCGGATGTTTGTTTGTTTTTTTTTATGTTTGTTCGGGCATAGCTTCGTCGCTTGCCAACCGATTTGAAAAATTATTTTTTTGTTGAAAAGGGTATACTTTCCAAATAGTCCCATGAAAATTTTATCGAAATCGGACAAGCCGTTTCTGAAAAATCAACAAAAGTCTAAAAAAAAATATTTACATTGATGATCTTTTCGTTTAGGTACTCTGCATTGTGTTTTTTGTTCTCGCGTTTTTAATTTTTTGTAGTTGACATTTTGGCTTTTATAACTAGATTAATTACAAATTGACCCACTAAAAAGCGCGAAAATAAAAACTTTTTTGCAAAAAAATAAAACCGACTTCCATATCAAAACACTACAAAGCCAAAAATAATTTTAATTTCGGAAGGCGGTGTGAAAAAAAAGAAAATACAAAACCAATAACACCGACTACCGAAATTAAAATTATTTTTGGCTTTGTAGTGTTTTGATATGGAAGTCGGTTTTATTTTTTTGCAAAAAAGTTATTGATAATAAAGTTTTTATCATTTGGACGTACTGCTCAATCGTATAACTTGCCATGGTGATTTGGCATCAGTAACTGAAGAAATAACAACGCAATTGACAGATCGACCCGCCCTATTTGAAAGACCCTTTAGATAATGATTTATCTGAAACTGAAAGTCTACTCAAAGTAATACTCAAAAATACTGTAAGTATGTATATAATATCTTTTTTTAATATATTTTTGTTCATAAGAAGTACTTGTACGATTATTATTGTTTAAATTATTGTTCGTATTTGAAATCTTGGGGAACTTCAGTTTCTAAGATACAGGCTTCTTGCCTAGTTTAGGAGCCAGATTTTTCGCCTTTAACTGTGATATTTTTGTACAATTTAATGTTAAGACCATACCTTGTACTTTTGTTTTTTGTGTACTAAACAAATACTTTTATTATTATATATTATTTCCTTTATTTCCAATACATACATATAAATTACATTTTTAAATATTCTCTAAAAAAACATTTCAAATATAAAAAAATAGTAGCCCACCGGTATCGGGAACAGGGTCCAAGCTACCGGCGGTCAGGGCTCCTAGAGAGTAACCTCTTGACAATACACGCCGTATCCAGGAGTACCGCTTTCTGAAGCAAGCCATCTTATATTATTATTATTATTATTATCCTGACCCTAGAGTGTATACTGTAACTGGCTGTACCCGGAATGCGTTGCAATACCTTCGTAAAGTATTTTTTTCCTGGATATGAAACATACTTTACGACTTACCGAACAAATATTCACAAAATTTTCATAAAAAACGGTCAGGCCGTTTCGCAAGAGATCGATAACAAACACTCTGACATGAAATTATAGTATGTAAGATATTGTATATTAACCAATAAAATTGTAATAGGTATAACTTTTTACATCACTGCGAGCCATAAAAGACATTCTTTGAATGGACTGAAAAAAAATTATAACAAAAATCGTTCGCGTTTTTTGGTGTAAATTTTTACCTACCGTTATTAAATAATATATAACTTAAATTTAAATTTATTTACTTGTATTTACATATTTTAGTCTTATTTTAGTTTACAATTTACTGAAAAGAACAGACAAGCAAGTTTACAACAGAAGAGCATTAAAGACAACATAATGATCATTAACAAGATTTTTATAACGATGTTGAACCTGTGCTTTTCCATCCGTATTTTATTCAATAGGTTATTATATATGTACACCGCTTGCCACCCTTTAATCGCCCAGCTCTATATCAATCGCGTATTACCAGTATTACCTACACAATAAGCATAATATAACATTGAGTGTTTTAATTAGGTTATAATAGAGTGTTGTAATAATTTTATAAAATAAAGAATAAGTGAAAAAGGTATTACAATAAATGTTCGCTTATTCTTTATTTTCGCCAGGAACACACAGACTCAATTAATTTATAAAAAGAATTAATAGAATTTCAAACTTGGAACATCTTCGGCCCGACTCTAATCTTTACTGAACCAGTTGCTATTAATCTATCCATGTCGCCAACTGACTGACACTTTGATCTTTGCAAACCGCGGGCCGAGGCAATCACTACGCATGCGCGTAGGTATCCACGTAAGTACATTACTCGTCCACAAGCAACCAGTCGGTAATTGCCCACCGTGACATATAGCGACCTATCGCCTTTCTCGGGGCAACATACACGTGTGGAATATATTATCTGTATGTGGATTTCCCCACCGTTTTACGCAGAAAATCAAAGTGTTGAGGCAAAGGATCTATGGTTTTTTTGTTTCTTTTATTTTGTAAGTAGCCTTTCGCTGGTCAACCTATGAGGTTGTCGCTGCTTAACCAAGCTTGCCTGTGCCTTAATTATAGTAATTAAAGCCTCCAGTCAGGGCTTATATTTTGTCTATAAACTATGCGACTACACGCTAAGGGCACCCCCTGTGGGGTACGGACCTGGGCATAGGGCGTCGCTGAGGGAAGGCAGCTAGGGATAGACAAGATCGGACAATAGGGCACCTAGTTTTGATGATCCTTCCGCGTAAATCTCATGAGGATTCAGGGATAAAAAAGTAGCCTATACCTTCTTCTATCTTCCAGTGTAAGTTTTTTGTCTTAGTATCTTGTACCTATATAACTACCTATAACCACTTAAGAAAACAATGTTATTTTGAAACCACAGACAGACACTTATATTGATATGTATATATTTGAATAAGTTGGTCTTCGTACAAAAAATGAGGTTAGAAAGAAGTATCCATACAGTTTGATGAAATCAGATTGCAAAAACTATACATAGGCTCCTCATTAAGGAAAGCTAGAGCGAAAGGTTATTTTGTAGCCTGTTTATACTCTACTGTGAACTTGAATCCTCTTCTATTAAACGCAGAAACCTCTTCGGCAACATAAAACAGCATAGTCGACAAATGCAGTTTAAAAGAGCATCTTCATGCCGTCCTAATCCAAGGCAATAGACATTCTTATTACTTTTTGATCGCGCAAAATAATCTGGCAAAGACATCTCGTAACTCCATAACTAACCGTATAATACTACCAATATCGCTTACAAAATGATTAATCGCAACTTGGGTACATTGTGCAAAAAGTTTAAAGTACGGGTCGCAACGCCTGGTGTAATGGATGATGACCCCAACTGAATGAACTGACGACCTGAAGATCGTAGGAATACCTACACTGGATGCGGAAGAAGAACATAATGTAAGTGTTATGGCGCAACTTGAACGAAACGAGCCTGTCAAAAGTCTTAAAGAGGTTTTTCAAGTCGAGGTATGGATAAAATCTGCTTTATATATAATGCTAGCGGACCAGGCAGATGTCGGCTGCCCTAAAAAGCAGCATCAACTATCGGATCCCCTTGAGTTTTCAAACCATCCAGGAATCCATTGAAATATATGTACACACAAAATTTTAACCATATCATTTCAGATGTTGAGGAGGATCTAGATGACAAACACACGTACAGAAATATTATATATGAGAATATTAAAAGATGGGTCAGCTTATGAGACAGTTCTATAGCCATAAATAGTTAGTGGCCTACGATGGCTTAGGCAAGACGGTAGCCAATCAAAGTCGGAGTGTGCTAATGAATATAATCGATATAAATAGTCATTAAAGTAATTGGGTCGATCGCAGAGGGTACATAAACTATATATACTCTTATAAACTTTATGAGGAAGGATTATGAAATAGATTTGAGAAACAGAAAGTGATGAACAGTTACAAATTGAAAGGTCATTTCGACAGTCGGACATTCTACTTACTGCATCTTTGTACATCTCTAAAACGCTGGTTCATCATAGCTAAGTAGGTACCCGTTCTACAAACCGCAATACATAACCATGCAACAACAAATCCTCAAAAAACCGACTCAAATCAACCTGAAACACTTAGCCGTCGTATCTTCGTTTAAACATCCGAACAAGATTGTTACTAACATTAGCTGGCCCGCTAATTTTGCACTTTCGACTCCCAAGTAATTACAACTTGCAACTTGCGTAACTGAGGCCGAGAGTCGCTTCTGCAGTCACGACCAAACTGTAACACAAACTTACCTTTGCCGCCGAAAAAAAACTAAACTTTCTAAATTCAACTCTACGTCAGGGTAAAAAGAAAGATGGCGGAGTTTTTCCGCGCCAAAACTTTAACCGTCAGAACACAAAGCAGTAAAAATTATATCAAAACTCCAAAGGCGGTGGTTGCATAACCTCGTACCCAATAGAATAATAATAGATGTCGCAGAAAAAAAAAAACGAAAGTGCAAGAATTGGAGCGGGCAATGGATACAATGGCATAGTAAGCACGATTGTGTATCAAAAACTTATAACAATACTTGATAATAGTCTGTATGGTTACTAGACGATTACTAATGTGGTCTTCTGAAAGGAAGATGTTTTTACGCAATATTTGAAACACATCTAGCTCAAACATGATTGCTGTGTTGAAATAAAGATGTCTACAGTGTAACTCTTGACCTACACAACCATATCCGAAATGCTACGTTAATCCTTTCAAACGTAAACAACTGTCTGTTACTTAATTATGTATTTCAAATGTTTGACTGGAGTTAACGTTCCGATCTTACGATTCCCATTATAATATATCTATTTATAATCTATTTATTTTAAAAAGAGTTTTTTTTTATATTTTGTATTTGTTTGGAAGAAATAAAACCTTAACAAGCAATGACAGCGTCCGCGACCGCTGACGACCTCGCGCCTCAGGGGGTATTGCGACAAACTTGTATAAGATATCCAATACGTATTTAATAAAATCCATGAAAGACATAAAACACTATTAAGAAGAAATAAACTATTTATATTTAACAGAGATTATGAGTTCGACTAGTCCGTCTGACTTTAGAATGGACCTCGCATAACTGTTATCGCCGATGTCCACGGTTGGTCTAGCACCGGTACTGTTAACAAAGCAGCTATATTAAATCCCTACTATATATCCCGCCTATAGAGAACTTTAATCTAATGTTGCAATTGACAATTGATCCAATAACCGCCAAAGTTTCAGTAGTAGCAAATACAAAGTATTTGTATTTGCTCCGTGGTAGCACGTATTCATAAATTCGCTTCTTCATTCTAATTTTCTATAGACAAGTTGAATTTAAAATCTGTCATGAATAGAGCTATTTGTTTTACAAAGCCTACATATAAATGAGACAAATCCCAACGAAGGTAAGCAGTACTTTAAGTTCATACATAGCAGCGAGTCGCTTTGCAGACTAATTGCTGCACATATTGTGAGGGATTTTCAAAATTCATTGCGCCATTTATTTTCAGATAACTTTTATGGTCTATCATTGTACGTTGTCTTATTGGCAAAATTGTGGAGGGTACTCCACAAAAGCCACTTATTAAGGGTACAAGTTGAAGTACCCAGCTAAAAAACTAGGAAATAGTATTTCATAGTATTAAACAAAAAATAGGTAGGACCTATTTTTTTTACGTAATTCAAAAGTGAATTGAAATTTCGCGTGTCACGCTATGGTATATTTTTTAAGTTTTTAGCACTGTGTGACATCAGCAGCCACCACTACTGAACTTTGAAGCTTTTGATCTTTGTAAATTATTGATTTCAAAAACAAAAAATACTCACGTGAACAATATTTTCTTAAAACCTAATTAACGGACCAAATAAAATAACCATTTGTAAGACAGGAAAATACCCGATTGTGACGGACGAAGTTTAGAGGGGCTAACTCTATATAAATTTTTAACGTTCAGTGTTTACTAAATTTTTTGTGACTGCGACCAATCTTCGGTTACCTAACAATCACTGCTTCAGTGGTTTTCTTCAGGCTTAGTTAACAACAAAGCTTTATAAACAGTTCTTGAGTAGTAGTTAGGTAAGTACTTATTACTGAAAACTTCTGAAAGTACCTGCACCTATCAATAGAGTAAGTACGTAGAAATACAAGCCCTGAAGATTTAGGTGGATGACGCTAAAAGACCTTTCTGTTCGATAATGAGTAGCAGATCCATGACGAATTTTTACACTCTAAAAGTTACATACTGCACAGTATGTTAATTTAAGAGTACAAAAATTCGTCATATTGGACATTTCAATATTTGTTCTATTTTCTAGTTTTCCAACTTCATAGACGAAAACGTCGGAGACGGACAAAAGAGACGGACCCCTGCGTACGTTTCGGTGTTTCTTCTCAAGGACAGGTGGATCACCTATGGGCTATTTGGGCTGCAGCCCAGGGCCCCGTGGATATAAAGGGCCCCCAGTGCTCACTAAAACAATAGACGATACTTGTTAATCTGTAGATTATATATATATTATAATAAATCGAAAATATGTAAAATTAAAACATAATATTGGCAGCGCCATAATCGAACAATCCGTATGCGCGACTATCGAGAACGAAGCAAGGAATTCCCTTGTCGCTTGCAAGTCAATGATCAGGTATTTAGATTTTTTTTTAGCTAGGGAAGGCGTTCTTTACAAAGAACTACCCGCAGCGCAATTGCGTCGGATGGTACCGCCGCAATTTGGTTCTTATCGTCTAAATACAAACCCACTGTTTAATAGTGACAACTGTGTGTGAGTATGGGTATTTAGTATGTTATTAAGTGATAACTTAAAATTTAACATTTTACGGAGCGAACACTACAAACGAATGCACCAGCCGTTATTAGTTTACTCGGTTCCGTTCTGGAAATTTCGACTTGAAAAATGAACCAAAAACTTTGGTTGATAATGACGAATTAAAGGCGAATGTGGGAGCTGATGATACTAAATCTACGGCTCAATTAGCAGCAGCTTTCGACGCTAGCATCAAAACAATATTGGTCCATTTGCGTCAAATTGGCAAGGTAAAAAAGCTTGACAAATGGTTGCCCCATGAACTCAATGATCGTCAGCGCGAAGTACGCATCGAGACATGCCTTGCACTGCTAAATAGACACACAAACGAAAGAATTTTATTGCCTGCGAAGAAAAATGGATCCTGTTCGACAATCGCAAGTGCTCAGCAAATTGGTTGGATCCTGGTTTAGCACCTAAATAATTCCTTAAACGAAAACTGACCCCTAGAAAAGAGATGGTCCCTGTTTGGTGGTCTAACGCCGGTGTAATTCATCACAGCTTCTTACCAAACAGGGTGAGCATTACTGCAGAAATTGACTGTGAAGAACTGAACACAATGATGCAGTAGCTCGCACATCTCCAACCAGCTTGGTCGATCGCTAGGCTCCACTGCTCCTGCACGACAACGCGCGACCTCATACTACACAGCAGACAGTCTACAAGTTTTAAGAGCTGGGCTTGGAAGTTCTCCGCCATCCGTCGTACTCACTAGACCTTGCGCCTACAGACTTCTACTTTTTCCAGAATTTGGATAACTTCTTGGCGAAAAAAAAAACAATATCCGAGAGGCAGTAAAAAATGCCTTTGAAGAATTTGTTGCCTCCCGTCCAACTGATTTCTTCAAGGAGGGCATCAATAAGCTACTACTGCGTTGGAAAAGATGTATCGATTGCATGGGCGATTACTTTTATTAATAGAAATAAAAAATATTGAAAAAAAAATACGTTAACTTATTTCATGAAAAACGGCAATTTCATTGGTTAAGATCTAACATATTCAGCTGAACACCTGACGTAAAGAATAATTAATCTTATTTTTGAAAATAAAGTTGTTCATGTTTTCACTAATTGCTATACCATCTTAAATATTAATTATTATGATATTAACAGTCTCTAGCCGTGAAGCGGAGCGCTCTTTCACCAAGATGTCGTATATCGAAAACAAATGTACGACAAAAAAGTCGAACGAGTGACTGTCTAAATCATTTGTCAATTCTTTCCATATATTATGATTAAAAAAAGGATTAGTGATGAGCAAATAAAGGAATTTGCAGAAAATGCAGAAAGGTCGTCCAATAACTGTTTGTACTTATATAATGTATTTATATAAATTACTACTACTACTGGTAGCTGCTACTACTCATGGTAGTCAGTTAGGAAACACCGGCCTCCTCTAGTTTAAATTTATGAAAAAAATGACGCGTGTTTCATTTATTCATTCATTTATCATCAAATATATTTGTTTCAATATATATTGGAACGCGATTTCGCATTATAAGAAGCTTATCGCGGTCTACCTACTACAATACTTTACTTTTTCTTTATTTACCTACTTTTTTGCTATCTCGACCTATTTTAGAGTTAAGTCTTGTGTCTGAAAAGGAAAATATGGAACCCTATTAGGATCACTTCATCGACCCTTTATCTTAGAAACGCATGAAGGTATCAATTTGAATTAGCTTTTAAATACATACGTCTATGGTTCCTTCGGGAGACGCCCCGGGCGTCGCGATCGGGGTGACCGTGAGCCGATCTTCGACCACCGTAGGCGCGCACTTGCAGATGACGAGCATGGGTAGCTCAATAGACTCATTGCCTGCTTGGGTTGCAAGAATGTTCTAAACGCGAACATAGATACCGCGTCCCCGGACCAAGAAGGCAACTGAAGGAACAGGGTGGGTTTTTAGTCAGTACAAAACAAGTCTGACACTCCCTGCCGCTCCACTCAGCACGGGAGTTCCGTTCTATGTGTTGACGGTGATCATCGGAGTGGTTTTAGTGAAATAATAATCCCACACTCCCTGTTCCTTTTCCCCAAACGTTCAGGCGCCTTTTGAAGGTTTGCCCTGATAACAATAAAATAGGGTGGGTTTTTAGTCAGTAGAAGTCTGACACTCTCTTTCGTTCCACCCAGAACAGGAGGCATTTGATGATTTTCGCACCGAAAAGAAAACTCTACGGTTCCTTGCTATTCTAAAAAAATCGGCCAAGTGCGAGTCGAACGCGCACGAAGGGTTCCGTACCTATCTATAAACAATATTCTGTGAATATTTCAAGCGTCTACCTGTCGCTTTTATCAATATCGAGCAAAAACGAGCAAACAAAATCACGTTGGTTGTATGGGAGCCGCATTAAATTTTTATTTTATTCTGTTTTTAAGCCTGCAATATATGTTGGCCGAGCTTAGACCAACGCAAGCCTAGACAAATTGACACAAGGCAAGCGTTACTGTCTAGACGTTCGGCAAGTTTGAAAGAAGCCAATGCAAATGACCAATATAGACAAGTTTTGAGGAGCCGGAGGCCGAGCGCGCGCGAGCGCTTTTGATTTGTGCAGAAAAACCGACACCGCTCCGAAGTGAGGCAAGTAATCGTGAGCGACTGCAAGTTGTGACAAGCTACGTCAAATGAAATCTACCTATACACGTTGGCGCTTGTCTATACGCAACCAACCAGGCAAGTGACACCGAGTGATAGCAAGACAAGGCAAATACACCGTCTACATGTTGGTATTGGCCTTCACTCGACAACGCTCGGCCAACATGTATTGCAGGCTTTAGTATTTGTTGTTATACGGGCAACAGAAATATATCATCTGTGAAATTTTCAACTGTCTAACTATCACGATTCGTGAGATACAACCTGGTGACAGACGGACAGACAGACAGACGGACGGACAGCGGAGTCTTACGGAACCCTAAAAATTAAGCTTCTAGATCTACTAAATTACTAAATGTGGACTCTTATGCAACATATTTTGATTCTTCACAAACAAATTAAACCTAAAAGGCATTTTTGTTGACCTATATACATCATTGTGAAATTTGGCAAGAAGGAAGGTCACTTAGCCCAAGTGCAGGAAGGAAAAGTGCAAAACCTGTTATTTTGTAATGTTCTCACATAAAAAATCTTACTTATCTTAAGTGTTTGGTGCTTACACACCCCAACACTGAACGTGAGCTGACATGTACTTAGTTTTTGCCATACTCTGCCTTTCCCTGCCATTGTATTGAACCATCTTAGATCCCGTTTAGTAGCATCTGTGCCACCATTTACTTATAAACTATAAGAAAGCGCCCCGACCCCGCGATTTGAACTTATACATATACACACACTGCGGATTGACAGCTCTCCTCCTGTTTTGTGTGTTTTTGCGCCTGGACTTTACGGGAAAAGATCCTAGGTAAAAATCCCATGCTTTATAGCGGAACGGGCCGGGAACTGGCTGCCCTACGCATACCGTTGATCACCAGCAGCGCAAAGAAGAGGCCCGTTACCTCTTAGAAGACCACTCCGCAACAACCTGTGTGCAATGACTTACGGCACATCGTGGGGCCACCCAGAAGCTTAATGCCCGCCTTCCACTAAAAAAGGGTAATGAGTGGAAACTGAGCTGATGATCTGAGCGGACCGGAGTAAAAATAGTTGTACACTTCCACTAAGAAAGAGTTTCAGATTTTGCCTTCCACTGCCAGAGGGCTTTGCGGAGCGAGTGAGGCGGGAAATTAGCGGGGTCGGATGAGCGAGTTGTTTGCCTTCCATTGCCAGCGGCGGCGCGGGGCGACGAGCGAGGAGGCGCAGAAATATCTCAGTGCCAGGCGATCCACAGAGAAAGCAAGTCGCGCGGTAAATTTTGCGATAACGATGTCTGACGATTCCAGTGAAAAGGATTACGTAAATATTATAAATAAATGCTTGCTACCTACTTGGGGGGAGGTGAGCTGAGTCCGTTCAAAACTCGCGTGCGACGCCATGACGCAGCGGACCCATTTTAACTCGCTCAATCCGTTCCGCTTACTCGCTCGCAGTGGAAGCACTTGTATGAAATTTTGCGTTGCGAGTTGAACTGAGTCCATACGGAGTCCGTTGGAAATCCGCTCAACTCTGCGACCACTTTTATAACTCTTTGTACTCTTTTGATCCGCTCAGTCCGCTCATTCACAGCG
This sequence comes from Tholera decimalis, assembly GCA_943138885.2. Taxonomy (NCBI): domain Eukaryota; kingdom Metazoa; phylum Arthropoda; class Insecta; order Lepidoptera; family Noctuidae; genus Tholera; species Tholera decimalis. Next base: position 16,055,126 of record OW964570.2, read on the forward strand.
GAAGCACTTCTATGAAAAAGTTGCGAGTTAAACGGAGTCCGTACGGAGCCCGCTCCGCTCGCAGTGGAAGGCTGCTTATTCAATTGACTCGGTCGGCTAAAGCATTAATTTTGACATTCCAACCGTGTTACTTGCCTGATTAACGTTGTCGACGAGATAATATCTGAAACATATGAAGCAATGGATTTGATGTTCCTTTTGATTGTGAAAGGCTATGCCAATTTATGAATTACACCATCAGGACACTGTTCTGTGGGCTTAGTATGAGTTTGAAATACTTTTGTCAATTTCGAAAACTATCGCTTTGTTTCTTTCACATGCACCAAACTTGTAGACAAGTTTGAAAGAGAAAAAGCGATAATTTTCGAAAACCATAACAGTATTACAAACTATACACTAACCATAACACTTTATCAAACATTAGCAATGAAATTAATCGGAAAAGAACAATGAAAGGGCAAGAAAATATCTTAATATTATCCTCTCTCTTCCTTCTCATTAATTTAGAACCTGCAAATCCAGCAACGGGCAGCTGACGATGTGCAAATCGGAAGCCATGTTTTTTCATATGTTAGCCAATGTATTACCGGTGTGGTTATATCATTATTTAATTTATTATATCTGGTTGCCTAAAGGCTAGACCAGTTGGAAGGCCGTTATGTATTGAACTTAATTGATAAAACATTTATGTAAATGCATTCTGAACTATGTAACTAGGTGAAATCTACCTAAGTAGACTATAATAATAACACGCGCTGCAATTGATAAATATTTCACTGAAGTGGTAAGTTTACCTACCTACTTTGAATTTTATGATGTACGGGATGAGACCAAAAATAGCTGTTTTTAAAGAAACTAGCAAAGTGGGTACAATTCACATTACTAGGAATCTTGTTAATCCCTCCAACTAAGCTAAATATACTCGTGTCTGGACTTCTCGAGTGGGTTCACGGCAATAGTAATTGGTAGGGTTTGAACCCGTGATCACAAAGCCGACACTTTAGCCATTATGCTATTGAGCTATACCTACTTACATTGCTATTGCAATTTTAACCTTTTGCTATTGTAATAATGTTTAATTTTGACCTCATATGTCATAAACTTAGATTATTATAAATGCCTAGATACCACCCCACTTTGTGACAACTGTAATAAAATAAGCCCGATGAAGAGAATTCGGTGGACGTTTTCAATAAAGGCGAGGGTCAATAGAACTTCAGCTCGACTTGAGATAATTCATGATACAACTATATTTAAAACTAGCTTTTGCCCGCGACTTCGTCCGCGTGGAATAGTTACTTTGGGCTAACGTTAAATTTAACCCCGATTTTGAAGCATTCTTCATTGGTGCTCCGCTCCTATTGGCCTTAGCGTTCTCTATAAATTGACTATTTAATTAAAAATATTTTTAGATTATCGCGTTCAAACAAACAAACAAACAAACACTTCAGCCTTATATATTAGCATAGATAGCTGTTGCCCGCGACTTCATCCACGTTTCCGTCGTTTTACGTAAAAAAAAAGTAGCCTATGTCCTTCCTCACGGTTCAGTGATTTTGATGTAACACACAGATTAACTTTCGTAATTTAGTAGGGAAATATAATATGTCAATCTATAATACTGTTGAAAAATATCGCAATACCGAACCGCACAATATTATTGTTAATAGCTGTGCCCGCGACTCCGTCAGCGTGTAACTCCTTGTGTGTTATTAAGTTAATGTATTGGTAATATTGTTTAGATCACGTTCACATGAGACTTAAGTACCTATAGAACGACAATACTTCAGCGCAAAGCTTCCGGGTAAACTATGTTGAAAGTTGACCCGTCCAGCACGTGAACATAAAGATTTCTAGAACTGCTAACCCGGGAAAGAGCGAAGTACAACTGACCATGCGAGAAACAACCGACACCGAGATCAGATCAGAGAGATCTACTCCAGCAACATGAAAAGTCTGCCCTTGAGCCTTATTAATTGTCATTGCATAACACACCGATACTGGGAATCGCGTTCTTTTAAATTGGAATGGAAAATTATTTGGTATTAGGGGAATTCTGGGAATAAAGACGGTTTCTCCTGCACCGCAACCTGTTAAAATTTGAGCCTCGATTATATTTTGTTGCAACTGGGTTATTTTTAGCCGAGTTCCAATTCAAAGTTGTGGTGGTTTTAAATTTCGGAGCAGAATAATAATCAGAAAGCTTCGAACTGCTAAGCTATCGGGAGTTACTCGTGTTATTGTGAGTCAACCATAAAAGATAGATATATGCTGTCGTGGGATATTTTTTACATAATTTTAAGGAGAACATTTCCGTCATAAATGATTTCTGTGTAGCTTTAACCATTAAGGTTGTACACGCGACGGAAGCTTAAAAAATGGAGTAACCTCTCCCGTTTTCCCAACATTTTCCTTCACTGCTCTGCTCCTATTGATGTTAGCGTGATGAAAAGTATACTATAACCAGCTCAGGAGTATGAAAAATAATTGTACCAAGTTTCGTTAAAATCTGTCGAGTAGTTTTTGTTTCTATAACGGTTATACAGACAGACAGACAGACAGACAGACAGACAAAATTTTACTGATTGCATTTTTGGCATCAGTATCGACCCCTAATCACCCCCTGATAGTTATTTTGTAAATATATTTCATGTACAGAATTGACCTCTCTACAGATTTATTATAAGTATAGATGGTACAACTTTGAGGTGACACAATACCTACCTGGAAATTAATTATAATTTAAGGTCATAAACACAAAGAATTATGAAACTGTGACCCCTTTGTTGGAAAATGGGGCAAGGTTCAAGTTTCATGACTATAGTGTTGTTTTTTTCCTAACTGTAAACGCAATGATCACAACAGTTACTTTTATTTGTTTACTGTAATCTTTACGTCTTTCTTACCGATGGTGTCGATGGTTTCGATGTATAGTGTGACTAAAGGTTTAACCAAGATCATAATATGTACGACGTTTACTTTTACGTTCCCATCTGACTAATGGCGTAATTACGACTTTTTTATTTTTTTTATTTCGGAAACAATAAGCAGCTATTCAAAAAAAATGGTGTTACAAAATATGGATAAGTGTACAATCCACAATATTTCCAAATTATACTTGTGTACATTATTAATTAAGTAGGTAAGTATAAGTATAATTACACTTAAATATATATTATCGATATACGATGTAGTACCTATAGTAAGCCCGTACGTATCCCGGACTTTACTCAAACTGAAGCTAAAAGCTAAAGCTAAATTACCTGCACTAGTCATCTGGAATACTGGCTAGCGACGACGTGTAGTTGAAATAAAGAAAAGTTGCTGAACCTAGACCAGATTGGGGCGAAATCCAATGCGAGCTAACGACCGTAGAATTGCAATTGCGATTTGATAGTAGGTTAGCCCTTACAGTCGCATCTACCAAAAGGTCTATCTTCTTATAAGAGTAGCAGGACATAATCCAGATATTACTGAAGTAGAGAACTATTTCTGAGATTATTACCAGACTAGTACTCACGCGGGACTTCGCTCCCGTGGATTCTATTACGGTAAAAACATAACTCTCCTTTTTTGCAGTCGCGTAAAAAGTAGCCTATAACCTTCCTCAAGCTTCAAGCTACTTCCATACCAAATTTCATCCAAATCCACCCAGGACTTTCGAAGATTAGCGCGTTCAAGCAAACAAACAAACAAACTTTTCCGCTTTATAATATTATACTAGCTTCCGCCCGCGACTTCGTCCGCGTGGAAAAAAAATCCCCCGATTTTGAAACATTCTTCATTGGTGCTCCGCTCCTATTGGTCTTAGCGTGATGATATATAGCCTATAGCCTTCCTCGATAAATGGGCTATCTAACACTGAAAGAATTTTTCAAATCAGAACCGTAGATTAGCGCGTTCAAGCAAACAAACAAACAAACTCTTCAGCTTTATAATATTAGTATAGATTATAGATTAAAAGTTAGCTACGACGAGATTTATAAGGTGCAGGTTCATCCTGATTTCCTAACTAAGAAAATCGCAACAACTTTCAGAATTGAATGTAAAGATAAGGTCCATTGCTTCATTATCGTCTACCTTTTCCCTACTATGTTGGGCTCAGCTTTCGGTCAAATCAGATGCAGCTGAGTAGTTACTACATATTTACATGCAATGACTGCCTATCTGACTTCTACAACCCAGTAGCGTTTTTTTTTTTTTCTGGGTGGAAAAGTCATTGAATGACATATTCCGCTCTGGGTGGAGCGGAAGGGAGTGTCAGACTTCTACTGACTAAAAACCCACCCTGTCCCTTCAGCTGCCTGTAAGTTCCGGGGCCGCGGTATCTTGTTATTACATTTCCGCTACCCCGGCGGGCAATGGCTTTATGAGGCCCCGTCACTAATGCTGACAGCTCCTTGAGGCGCGCGTGGAACACGGCGCGAAGCCGACCCGGGCCTGGTCCTTACCGGACGGTGAGCTACCCCTGCTCGCCGTCCGCAAGCCCGCGCCTACGGTGGCTGGAAATCGGCTCGCGATCCCCGACGCCCAGGGCGTCCACCACGACGGCTGGAGCGTGAGGAAGAGAGTTGCCTCTCCCTCGCGCGTTCGGCTTCCTCCTTCGCTAGCATGACTGCTTCGCAGAAGGAGGCGACTGCATCCCATTCCCTCTCGCTCCGCACCATGGTCTGAACCAAGGCCGGATGCGAGAGCTCGCCGCCGTCGATCGCCTCCACGAGGACACAGCGGTGCTGCGCCCAAGCAGGGCACACCTGCACTGTATGCTCCACCGTGTCCTCCGGGCGGTCCTCACAATGACGACACCCGGGCATAACCCAGTAGCTGGGGAACACAATACCCCTTAGCAAGATTGGTGTCAGATTTTCTGGTATCTGACGCGCGGAACAACTGTCAAAGATGTAAAAATAACAGTCGGAACCAACGCCGTAAAGTGCTTTCCTACACACGCAGGAATTTCAATATGTTAAACTTATCACTCATCCAAGGACAGAAATCTGCAAGCGTTACTCAACCTCAAAGATCGACCCGTGCGGCTGTTATTATTTTGCAACGGGTTCCTCATGTGCCATTTGGGAATCCATTCCCTGATATGTTTCAAAAAATCATCGACTCCACTAAATCACACGAAACATTCACGCAAAGAATGCGTTTGAAATTTTTGTTTTACGCATTTTTTTTTAATGCCGTTTAAGTGGGAACCAGTGTTGTATTATACTAACATCCGTGACACGACTATTATCGTTTTAGGATAAAATATTATCTATTTGGATTAATTTTACGACATCTTTGATTCCGTGCTCACCATTTTTGGTTTCCATAATGTTAGATATAATAAACAAATAAAGCAAATATTCGCTTTTTTCTAAATCCAATACGTTGTTAATTACGCTGAACTTTTGGATTGGCCAAGTAGGTATAGATTGCTAATGATTAATTGAGGCCAATCAGGAAAATTACAATTTCGGTCGGGTAATTCATAAAAAAATATTGTTTTGCAATTTTTTAAACGTACAATGGACCATTCAGGAATTTTTTTTTTCTTTTTGATCCTTTTGTATCTAACTTGTCTATTGTTGAAATGTCCATCCGCTCAGCCAAAAACAAGGGCCATTTTAGATCTTTTTTTTTTTTTTTTTTTATTGAAAATAGGTTCGCGTTTGACCACTATCTCACCTGATGGTAAGTGATGATGTGATCGAAGATGGAGCACGCTTACCTAAAAGTAACCTATTCACTCTGGACTTAAAGACTCCTAGGTTATAGCTATCGGGAAACACAGACTCCGGCAGGGAATTCCACTCCTTAGCCGTACGCACAATGAAGGTATTCCCAAAACGTTTTGTGCGTATGGGTGGGATGTCCACCATGTAACGATGGCGCTTCGCCGTTTGTCTCGTAGTTCGATGATGGAATGGGCTTGGCGGAATTAGATTGTGTAATTCCATCGCACACTCCCCGAAATGTAACCGATAGAAAACCGATAGACTTGCAACTCGCCGTCGGTGTTCAAGGCTCTGGAGCTTTGACTCGACCAGTGCATCGTTGCCAATGAGTCTCTTGGCCCGCTTCTCAATAGACTCAAGCGCGTCCAGTTGGTATTTCGCAGATCCATCCCAAAGATGAGAGCAGTATTCCATACACGACCGAACCTGGGCTTGATACAATTTGAGCAGCTGTTCCGGTGTGAAGTACCGTCTCACCTTGGCTAGAATTCCCAACTTTTTTGATGCTAACTGAGCCTTAGCCTCGATATACGGGCCAAAATTGAGTGTGGACGTTAAAGTCACCCCAAGAAGCTCAATATGATCGGTTATCGGCACGGTTACACCACGGAAAGTAGGAGCTGGTTCGAATTGGCTCCTTTTTGCGGAGAAGAGACACGCCTGGGTCTTAGCTGAATTAAACTTGACCAGGTTGGCATCGCCCCATTCGGAGACAGCCTTCAAGGTCAAGTTCAAGCGCCCAACCATGTCCTCACGTAGAGACTGGATCTGTGACCCACCAGCTCGCGCGCTGGACACATATCTCTCAGAAACTGTGCTGTCGTCTGCATACCCAAAGGTACCGGGCATTAGCAGATCGTTAATGTGCAGCAAGAATAAAGTTGCTGAGAGAACAGACCCCTGAGGGACCCCGGCATTAATTGCCAATTGGCCAGACGAGCAGCCATCAATGACTACTCGAATGGACCGATCCCTCAGGAAGTCTTCAATCCAAACGCAAAGTTGAGTGGGTAAACCGAAAGAAGGAAGCTTAGCAATAAGGCTATCATGCCAGACCCTGTCAAAAGCCTTGGAGATGTCAAGGGAAACAGCAAGTGCTTCCCCTTGCCTCTCCAAGGCCTCACTCCAGATATGAATGGCATACGCTAGAAGATCCCCAGTTGACCGGTTTTTGCGAAAGCCGTATTGCCGATCACTGAGGATGTCGTTGGCTTCTAGGTATGCCAGGAGCTTACTATTAAGTACACGCTCCATACTCTTACAGAGTATGGACGTGACCGAAATAGGCCTGTAGTTGGCCGGGTCAGCACGACTGCCCTTTTTAGGTACAGGCTGTACGTTAGCCAGCTTCCATGCCTTCGGCACCTTTCCAGTCTCTAGCGAAAGGCGAAACAGGCGTGTCAAGATTGGAGACAACTCAGGTGCACAAGTTCTAAGAACAATTGCTGGTATCCCGTCGGGGCCACTAGCTTTGTTCACGTCAAGATTACGCAGCACTCTACGGACGTCCTTCTGATGGATGTGAATGTCCGACATACACGTCTCGCATCCAATAGGAGCATCAGGAGGGTGAGCGCCACTACTATCCAGACGCGAAGACTCCGCGAAGAGAGCGGCAAACAAGTTTGCTTTTTCCTCAGCGGAGTGAGCCAGAGACCCGTCAGGTTTGAGCAGTGGTGGTAGTGAGGGGCGACAGAAGTTCGATTCGACCGACTTAGCCAGGGACCAAAACGCTTTGCTTCCAGCAGGGTATGAAGCGAGTTTGTTCCCAATTCGGCTAACGTGGTCAAACCGAGCCCTCCGCAAAACCTTCTTGCTGGACTTGGCAGCCCTGTTAAAGGCTCTCTTCTTCTGATCCACGTCATTTGCTTTGCAGTTTCGAGCATCGACCCATGCTAGGTACGCCGCGTGTTTAAGCGCTTCAGCGCGATCACATTCGGCGCCAAACCATGGTCGAGCTTTGCCGGACATTGTTAGGTCAGAGAACGGAATGTAGTACTCCATCCCCTGTCGCAAAACATCTGCCACGGCGTCTGCGCACGACGATGGATCATTTGAAGAAAAGCAAGTAGGCTGCCAAGGATAGCATGCAAAGAAAGATCGCATGCCATCCCAATCCGCTGACTTGTACCGCCAAACCCGCCGAGTGCCTTTAGGGCTGAGATCGGGCGGAGAGTAGACGGATACAGACTTCACCAGACAGTGGTCGGAACTACCTAATGGTGAAGATATCGTTACCGAGTAGCGGTCTGGATCTGTAGTCAGCAGAAGGTCCAAGCAATTGGCTGTGTGCGACTCAACATCCGGCACCCTCGTTGCTCCCTGGACCAGCTGAGTGAGATTTAATGCAAGTGCAAGATTGTGCATTTCTCGCCCAGCATGGTCCGTGCACTGGTATGGGAAGAGCCACTCCTGGTGATGGGCATTAAAGTCCCCCAGTAACACGAGCTGAGCTGAAGGGTACCGCTGCTGGGCCGCATCTGCCGCCTCACTGATGTACTGTGTGAGCCTGGTTGTCTCATGATCTCCGCTGTGCGAGCGGTAGACACAGGCATAAATAATTTTGTCTATGCCCGTGTCCACCAGAACCCAAAGCGTAGAGAACCTGGAGTCCTCAAGGTTCCGGAGACGACGATAGCAGATGTCGTCGCGGGCGTACATACATACACCCGCACGTGGTTTAAAGGTAAATCCTCCAAGGTAAATCCTGGGTACAAAAGATACGACACGTCTGACGGACATCTGATCTGCGTCTCCGAAAGAAACAGCAGAGCAGGTTTATCAGTCTCGAGGTGGTGGTGGACTGCGACGAGATTTGAGTGCAGACCTCGGATGTTACTGAGGTGCACTTTGAGAGAGAGGGAGTGCAGCCGCTGTTTAACTCTGCTCTGTTTTTTCCGTTTCATATTTTTTTTTTTTTTTGAGAGTGAAGAGGAGAGGAGAAGGAAGTGAAGTGAGGCTCCACGCTGTTAACCCTCAGACCCGCACTAGACGGATGGTATCGATTGGGGGACTAGTCTGGAGACTGCGGGGACGCCCGAGCCCCCCCGGGAATGTCCATCGGGCCCTCTCATCTGGTCGCCAACCAGCACGATGGTGCATTCCGGGATTTTTCGACAGTTGGCGGGGCAGCCTTTCATGCGTGGCTGGCACACTACTTGGGCCCCCAACTACCTGCGGTCGGCCAGCGGTGCACCGTGCCTCGGATCCCGCTACCCTCCGCGACTAGTCTCCCGATACGTCCGCACCAGTGCGAGCCAGATTGGTCTTTCAGCAGTGAAGCAACTACTTCGACCCAACTCCTTGAAAGGCTACACAGGGCATCATACCGGAACACAGCTAGGCCGTTTGGCGGTACGTCTTTGCCCTGTGGGTGGTCACAAGCCTGCGGTTTTAACCTACCACCAGTTTAATGTCACCTGATTAGCACCACCCGGGGACCACGTGTAGGGATTCTCAAAGGGGTATTCTCCTACGGACGCGGGTGACTCGGCCCCCAAGGAGATCTTCAAAGCTGAAACCTAAATGGTTCTCATTATGAATTGAAAAGTGCAAATTATTTCAACCTCAAAAGATACGTTGACTTTTGAGATTGTTTCGGAGTTTCTTCTAAGTGTAGTCAGCTAGGAAACACCGGCCTCAACTAGTTTAAATCTATGAAAAAAAGACATGAAAGTATTATTTATAACCTGTTTGCGAAATATATTACATTTATAGGTATGCTGGGTTATCACAGCTCCTGCAATGAATCGGGGGTCCTGCAGTCCCCGGCACCAGTATGTGCAAGGACCCCGCCGTCCGTCCCAGGACGAAGGACATCAAACTCGACGAACAAAAGCCTACTGCAAGAAAATCTTAAAAAATTAGCTCTTTTCTCGACAAAAGTACCGACACTGTACCCGGTTCTATGTTAACAAGACTGGACAAACAAATCTAATAATAGCATTAAATCTCAAACCTACGACAAACGCAAATGCATCAACAATCTCATCTCAAAAGCTTACTTTATTCTCTTGACAATAGCATTCATATTTCTTTGTCAGATTGGTATTTACCGGAACAAAAGCCGCATTAATAATCCATTGGACTCAAACCCGCGGCTATCCTAGCACTTACACTGCCTGGTCCCAATAGCGGAGCAGATCGGAGCACTTCCTTGACTATTATCTACTCGTCACGATCTATCTAAATATCTAATTCAGTAGCGGTGAAATTGGGCGGAAAGCGAAAGGGGCGAATTACACCACCTAGTGTAGATGGCCCCTTTTGCTGTCGCTTCGCTTGGAACCTGCTAAGGACCAAGTCGTACAGCCAAAGAATACTTAACCTACAAGCTTCAAAGAGCCGTCAGCACTAGTGTCGGGGCCCGACGGAGCCATTAGCGGCCTTTACACGCTCACTCTATCGCGCGTTCTTTGGAACGTACAGGATTGCGCGCGAGAAAGCCTGTACGCTCATTCGCTAACAGAACAACGCGGGTGTTGCGGTGTAAAATGGATAGAAGATATCGTGTAGCGCAACATATCATGTTCACTAGTATAATTCAACTCAAAAAGAAGAAACGTTCAGTATGGGTTAAAAATATAGACAGCAATATTGTCATATGCCTTTGATTGAAGAATTACGAGAAAACTATCCGGACGATTTCAAGAATCCTCCTTTCGGAACGAGCCCCTTAAACTTTGTAATTTCTTAACCACAAAATCACGATTGATGTCAAGAAAACCTTTTTCTTTACAAAAGTCAATTACTTTTTTATAAGCTTCGTCTTAAAGATTATTGTTTTTAGATTCCTCGGACTTAATTTTCCAGAGGCAAGGAAAAGACTTAAACAGTGTAATTAACTTTTTACTTCACGTACGTATGTCCGCCATCTTAATCATGCGCGAAAGAATTATAAAGTAAAGGCAAGCTAAGGAAACGCGATTGCGCGCATGACTGATGAGCGCGGCGCGTGGTCTTTCCCTTTCCCTTCCACATGCTTTATACGCGCGCTCTTTCGCGCGCGATTATTGCATCACGCGCGATAGAGTGAGCGTGTAAAGGCCGCTATTGCCTGCCGGGATTGCGGGAATGTTCTAACGAGATACAGCGGCCTTAGAACGCAAGGGCAACTGAAGGAACAGGGTGGGTTTTTTGTCAGTCGGAAACTGACACTTCTTTCTGCTACACCCGGAGCAGGAGGAGTCATTTGTTGGTTTGGCCAATGAAAAAAACAAGGAACTATTTACAACGAAACTCGGTTCGCAAAGATGTAACGAATGATGAACCACTTGGAAGCCGCCATCATTTCATACCAAGAGAGGTTCAGTGAACTACAATAGAGTTTCTTAGATTCATCGTAAAATAGAACTAGTCTGAGCTTTAGAAAACTAAGATCATGAAATCTTACCTACTCCATGTCCGTAATGAGCCATATGCTTCTATTTTCTCAAAATAAAATAATTCTTGTAATAAAAAAAAACTTAAAAAATCAAAGTGTTTTAGGGTGCTGACCCACAACGTGCAACGCCGCTATTGATTGATTTTCACGATTCAGGTGTAAAATCCTTGGATGATTCGCTTTACGAATAGTAGAACGGGACACATTTATGTACGTGATCTCATCTCTTTTATTCATCTGCAAGAAATATCTTTCAAACTTCAATGTAGGGTAAATACGCTAAACGTCGCCCCCCCCCCCCAATCTTCGGCCGTCTGTACGTTTTCAGCTTGCGTTCATTCAAAAGGTAATTAAGTGACAATTTTGCTACCTGAATTACAACCTTAGTTCATACTCTATATGTACAAACCGTTACTATTCGATTACGTCACTCGCTCTTCGCACACTGAACGTAAGTCGCGACTGCGCCGTTGAAGCGTCAAGTTTGCGTTAAAAGCAGTGGCGTAGCGTGCCTTGTCGGGGCCCCGTATAAAAATTTTTTTGGAGGCCCTTATATGGAGGTAAAGATTTTTCACAAAAGAAAAAAAATATTGTGAGAAGTAATATTTATTTATCACATAATTTACCCATTTTACAAATAAAAATCGAATTTTAAATATTCACTCTCCTTGCCTTTTTATCGGCAAACTGATTTATTAAATCATTTATGGCTGATGATGATTTTAGTTTTTCTAAAGTTTCTGCCTCTATGGACAATAGTGAGATGTCTGACAGCCGTTCTTGTCCCATCGAAGTTCTTAAGTAATTTTTTATTAGTTTTAATTTTGAAAAACTTCTTTCTGCCGTTGCGGTTGTAACTGGAAGGGTCAAGAATAAAAAGCATGCTGTGATTACCTCGGGAAAACTGGATGCAAGACTATTGAATTTTATTAGCAATAATTCAATGAGTTCTTTAATGGAATAAATTTTTTTAATTTCAGAATTTAAGCATATTTTTAGAGCCTTTAATTGGTCACAAAGATTAAGTGAGATGTCTTTACTGTATTTAGCAGACAGTTTTCCGGAAGCGTTTAATATCTCTTCGCTTGAAGAAGATAGGAGTTTCTCCGGTTGTAATATTTCGAATATACTACTCAGGTTGCAAAGGCTCTGAAATCTTTCTTTAGTTTGAGAAATTAATATATCTAAACAGCAATAGTATACATTGACTTTGAAATAGGATTCCGGGTCGGAAATTCTCTCATCTTGTGATAACTCATCAAAAAAACGCTTCGTTATCTTTCGCCTACTGTTTTTAAAAACAGTTGTTACCCCCCACTTTTTTGCTAAATCTTTGGATTCATTTAGCAAACTATTAAATGAATTCTGATTTCTTAATTGGCACAGTCTATTTAAAAGATTACTTAATAAAATACTAGATTTCTGTAAGTCATTATTATCATGCTGTAGAGCTTTAGAAACAGGATTAATAATTTCAAATAGTGAAGAAAAAAATGTAACGAGCACTAAGAAATCAAAACTCTCTAAAATATTAATTATACTTTTACATTATTCACGTTCATCTTTTTTATTTGAAATTTAATTTAGTTGGTACAAAGTTTTCATGATTAGTAAAAATTTTTCTTTACTGCTAATAAAGCGTCGTTCCTAGAAGACCATCTGGTAGGACATACCTTTTTAAGGGTAATCAAATATTTTTCAGATGAATCGTCACTTAGCATAGCCCAGCGTTTTATACTATTGCCAAAAGAAGTATATATTTTTTCTAAATTATCGAAAAAAGTCGATACTTCACGAACATGTCTCGCAGCATCGTTCAAAACCAAGTTTAAAGCGTGCGCAGCACAATGAACATAATCGGCATTTGGAGCATGCTCTTTTATTAGGGTTTATAATCCTCCATACACACCCGACATAACATTTGCTCCATCGTATCCCTGTCCTCTACATTTAGTCAAATCAATTCCATATTCTTTAGTCAAATTTAAAATGACAGTTTTCAGACCTGCAGCACTGCAATCGGTTACTGCTATGAATCCTAAAAAGGACTCACAGATTTTTATTTCTTTAGGCACATTATCATCATTTTCTGTAACCGAGATATATCGAAAAACTACAGATAGTTGGTCAATTTTTGACAAGTCTTGTATTGTATCCAGAATTATTGTCAGAAATGGAGCTTTTTTAATTTCTGAGATAATACTGTTCCTAACGTTAGTACCAAGCAAACTAATAATTTCGTTTTGAATCGTAGGGCTTAAATAATTTATTTCACCTTTCGGTTTTAGAAAAAGTTCTTTTAAAGTTGCATCATAGTTAGATAGCAGACGTGAAATTGCCATAAAATTGCCAGAATCAGAATCATGCCCCCTCAAAGGTAGATTACAAGATACTAAAGTAATTATAACATTAATTATACGATGCAGTACATCTCTCCAGAATGTAATTTTACTATCGATTTCACTTTTCAATAGAGTATCGATGGTATTTCCTTGCAACCAATTATTATAAGAGAGTGAGGCACTAATATGCTGCTGTGACTTTTCATGGTCAAGAATAGTTTGTGTGAAATTGCTTCTAACCGAAACACCGTTAACCCAAGCAGAGGAGTACGATTTGTTTTGACGATCTGCTAATAACCAACAGAAGTGACAGTACGGTTTGTTTAAAACGTTAGAATAACATAACCATGGTCTTATAATTTTTATGCCTGCCTGATTGAAATATGAATAATAATAAGCTGAAAAAGGTCGGTTATTTTCTGAAACTTTTGGAAATGGTCCTTGTGGTTTAAATGGACCCAATTTAAAAATTATTTTTCGTTCGCATTCAGTTAAATTGTCACCAAAATTTCCTCTATCTGATGAAATTATATTACAATCTGCATTATCTGCAGATATATCAGAATCGTTGACTTGGGGTTCCTCGATTTCTGGATGGACATCCGATAAAGTATGTGCTTGGCTTTCTTCTATTTCCGGATGGATATGTGACGAAGAACATGCTTCAGAAGAATCTAAAAATAAACGAGTAATTGTTAAAAAATAAATACGAGTGCTTTGATACTAAACTAAAAAGAGTTATATATAAATAAATAACGTTACTAAGGGTCACAGTTAGAGAGTGTTCAGTTCAGACGCACACAGATTCTACGCGGATTGTGCTCGTACCTATTAGTAGATACAAAATCACCTGCAGCCCGTCCGTGCATTACTATACACCTGCGTGCTAGTTAAACGCAGCGCGTAGTGTAGTGGCCATACAAAACGAGAACCCGAAAGCGAGTCTGCACATCTGAAGTTCTCAACACGCAATTAACGATACGATACGGACATCAGTCCGTATCGTATCAACACAAACAAACAACAAAACAAATCGATCCTATAGATAAGTTAGAATTTTGTTTTTTTTAATCAAGGCACGGAACCCTAAAAACAGTATAATTGTGAAAATCGAGGGGGGAGACAACTTTTTGTGACGGACAGATGGACAGACCGAAATTAAAAGATTTCCTTGTTTATCACTACGGGCCCCTAATAAATGGGTTGGGTAGTAGTGTAGTACTTACCTTTCCAATCTAAATCACTCACAGTATCTTGTCTCTGAAAAAATGAAGAAATTTTGGGCACTTTTTTTATAACCTAGTCCCTTTTCTGTTTAATTTTTCTTTTCTCAGCGCCGCTGGGATAATCTCTTTTCCTTTCACTCATTTCTTTTACAAATCGTTACTAATACTGCTAAACCAGAAGAACAATATTGTTTGTACTGAATTACAATGTAATGCACATTTATATAAAGCGCGTAAATAAACAGTGCACTGCACTCCGTGGTTTAACATCCAATGCAAAGTACAACAACGTACACGTACATCGCGATATCGATGAAGGATTCCCGGGGATTCCCCGCTGAGTTGAAGATGAAGTAAGTAAAACGGGGAAGTCCCGCAGCCCGCCATAACGATGTAGTGTTGCCAACTTTTGAACGCACGCTTAAGGCGGGCAAAAAAGGAATTGCTTTATAGAATTTTATCATTTGTAAAATAAAATAAATTAGAAAGTTTTTATTCTTTTTCCTTACACACTTTGGGGGCCCCCGTGGCCCGGGGGCCCCGTATAATTGATACGGCAAATACGGCGGTAGCTACGCCCCTGGTTAAAAGTAGTTTACTTGATGTGAATACACATACTTCGGGAATTGATATTACTACGGTAAGACATTTCTTTATTTTTGTTTTGAGCTTTATTATCACTAAAACGTTATTTTTACTATATTTTGAGATAGTTTTTTCAACGTTTTGCGTATTGTTTTAAGGGCAAAATAGGAGGCCGTCAATAGAGCGCCAGTTTTGACTTAAAACCCGATTCTCGGCCGTGGCCGACTTAAAGTAAATGCAGTCTGTTTTATAAATTCCAATTCTACCAATTCCATTGGTTTAACAAGAGAATTTGCAAAGCTTACAGGTAAATAAATCTATTTTACGTTTAATTGCCAAATACCGGCCGGGGTGATATTAGTTGAATCTCGAGAAATAAGGTACACGAAATAGGGGTCGACATTAGAAATATTAAAGATCGTAATGTCGACCAGCCTCAAATTCGGACGCCACTATACAGGCTGATTACTTTTGTATTTTTTAATTGATTGGGTGGTAGCTCTTAATTTTTAATTTATTTATCAAACTTATTTTCTCAAATTTAAATATGTATTATGACAAGTATATTTTATTAATATTATTAAGAAGTTTAGTTTTAATATAGGTATTGACAATATTGAAAACATATTTATGGTAGCCAATTATGGTTTGGGAATTTGGGATATAAATATAAATTGCTCTTTGGAACTTGCTATCTATGAAACCCTTGTTTATTAGCTTAAAAAATATCTTTGAAGTTTACTTACTTTCATTGATTCATTAACCTGCACGTGACAAAAAGCTAGTTTGTTTTCACTTAGTGCTTTTAATTTAAGGTACTACAATGACAGAGCAGGTTGATGCAAGGCTTTCGCGAAAGCAAAGAAAATTATGCGGTTACGATCGCAATAAAATAAATGAAGCTCTTGGGGCAATAGGTATGGATGTCCATTCGTGCATTAAACTATTTGGCATCCCACAAACAACGTTGCAAGTATTTTATTTTATTGTGATATTTTACTTTGTTATAATTTTAGTACCTAACATTGTTGAGGGGAAAAATATATTTTAGTAATAAAAAAATACAATTACAAATGTATACTTAGTGTGATATTAGACTCCTGCCAAAATAAATCATATTAATAATATTTGTCATTCTTAATTTAAAACATCCTATAACCGGCCGACATTTGGGAAAAACGCGACCGACCATGGGCCGTGAATGGCCGACTTTAGGGTTTTTTCGTTCTCGACTCATCTAAACCTTAAAACTTTTTTATTTTAATAGAAATAACAACCTTATGCCTATAAACATGAAATAGACATATGAAACTATCCAAAACCGCATCAGAAGCTATCCTTCGTTGCAAACTGATGGCGCCAGAGCGATCCCCAGTCAGAAAATCCGTTAGGGGGCCGACTTTTGGCGTATTTACCCTATACGAATTTTGAAATGATGAAAAAATAAAAAGCGCCTATAGTTGCGGTCATACATAACGTGACCATACGTCCCGCTTTGAGCTCAGACTGTCTGTCCCGCTGTTCCCAACGAGATCAAAAATGTCCAGCTTTTAGAAACAAACCTTTATACACCTACTTACTAGCTTGTCTACATTAAAATATCACTAAAATCACGCGGAAGACGGCAGCGTAGACGAAGGGTTGAGAGTCAGAAACAAGCGAGGGTGAGCGACTAACATGCGAGAACGAGATAGACGATAAATAAAGCGAACAAGTACATCGTGCAAACCGATACAAGAACATGAATACTGATACCTACATTGAACTTTATTAAATTAGTATAGATAGCTTTACAGTTGTTTACGCAGACGGCAATGTATTTCGACCTCATTCAACTCACTTCATATATCAATGTGCATGTATTTATTTAGAAATTTACCGAATACTTACTAATCCTAACTCCCTATCCATACTTCCATACTAAGATTATAAAGGCGAAAGTAACTCTGTCTGTCTGTCTGTTACCTTTTCACGCCAAAGCCGCTGAACCGATTTACATGAAATTAAGCATGGGAATAGTTTAGGACCCTGGGAAGAATATATGATAGTTTTTATCCCGATATAAGGTTCGCGTGGGATAGTTTTCGAATTGTATCTTTGTTGCTCTTTCACGCAAAAACTACTGAACGGATCTCAATGAAATTTAGTAAAAACACAGTTGACATCCTGAAAAAACACATAAGCTACTTTTTATCCCGGAATTCCTACGGGATCAGGATTAACGCGGGAAAAAAGCTTTCCATACTGTAATACATACACTATACACTATAATATTATAAATGAGAAAGTAACTCTATCTGTCTGTCTGTTACCTTTACACGCCTAAACCGCTGAACCGATTTACATGAAATTTGGCATGGGAATAGCTTAGGACCCTGGGAAGGACGTAGGATAGTTTTTATCCTGGAAATCATCCCTGAAGGATGTAAAAAGGGGGTTGAAGAAAAAAAAGAAGAGAAAGCGCCAGCCTCAAACTGAAACTGAAGCTGAAGCTGGAAACTGAAACTGAAACTGAAGCTGTAAACTGAAGCTGAAACTGAAGCTGGAAACTGAAACTGAAGCTGGAAACTGAAGCTGAAGCTGGAACTGAAACCAAAGCTGAAGCTGAAAATGAATCTGGAAATTGAAGCTGAAACTGAAGCTGAAACTGGAAACTGAAACTGAAACTAAAGCTGGAAACTGAAGCTGAAACTGAAAATGAAGCCGAAACTGAAACTGAAGCTAAAACCGAAGCTGGAAAAAGAAACCAAAACTGAAGCTGAAGCTGAAACTGAAGCTGGAGCTGAAGCTGGAACTGAAGCTGAAGCTGGAACTGGAACTGAAACTGAAGCTGAAACTGAAGTTAAAGCTGAAACTGAAACTGAAGCTAAAACCGAAGCTGGAAACTGAAACCGAAACTGAAGCTGAAGCTGAAACTGAAGCTGAAGCTGAAGCTGGAACTGAACCTGAAGCTGAAGCTGAAACTGAAGCTGAAACTGAAGCTAAAACCGAAGCTGGAAACTGAAACCGAAACTGAAGCTGAAACTGAAACTGAAGCTGAAGCTGAAGCTGAAACTGAAACTGAAGCTGAAAAAATATTTTGCGTAGTTACTATGGAATCCTTCATGGGCGAGTCTGGCTCGCACTTCGCCAATTTTTTATATATATGTTTATAAGGTCATTATCGTTCTTGCTCATGTATTTTCAACCGACGACAAAAAAAAGGAGGAGGTTATCAATTCGACGCGTATATATATTTTTTTTTTAATGTGTGGTCATCGATTACTCGAAGACGGCTGAACCGATTTGAAAAATTATTGTTTTGTTTGATAGGGTATACTTCGAAATTGGTACCATTTGTCACCAAGTCAGGGTCTGATGATGGTATCCTGGAGAAATCGAGGGAACTCTTCAAATATTATAGGCACACCTATGGCGTTTTGGATATTTCTTATAGTAACTTGTGCAGTTGCTCTCAAAAAGTACCATTTGGGGAAGTGGAACTGATGATGAAGACCACAGATGGCCGCCGAAACTACTCAATAATAAGTATTTGGTGGATTGCGATTCGATTACTTGAATATGGATGTTAAGCACTTTATGCTCGTCACAATGCATATGGTGATATATAGCTGATGGTGAAGTACCAGGAGAACTCCTCAAAAATTAACGGCCCAGCCAGGGGCGGATCTACCTATGGGCTATTTGGGCTGCAGCCCAGGGCCCCGTGGATATAAGGGGCCCCCTGCCAGTTTTCATTAATAAAATAAACGATACTTTTAAATCTATATATATGTATATATATATAATAAATCGAAAATATGTAAAGTTAAAATACAATTTTGGCAGCGCCATAATTGACCAATCCGTATGTGCGATTATCGAGAACAAAGCAGGGAATTCCCTTGTCGCTTATAATGATCGGGTATTTAGTATTAAAAAATACTTAATACCCCTAGGAAGGGCGTAGGGTAGTTTCCTAAAATATTTTATTTAGTCCGTCACGTAGTTTAACAAAAAAACATTAGACAAGTATTTTTAAATTTTTCACGTAAGTGAAAAATTGAGACGATACAGTGAGTTGAAATTTCACGTGATATGTGATTGAGATAGGAAAAGTACCTACCGTTGAATGATTCAGTTGAGGAAACTAATGACATAGGTAAAAAACAATCCAGATTCCAGTTTATAGAAACAAACACACTCCGGTATAATTCTTAGCACTGTGTGACGTCAGCAGCCCCCACTCCTGTACTTTGAAGCTTTACATTTTGTGATTTTTTCTTGACTTGAAAGGACAAAAATACGTGAACAATATTTTTTGAAAATCTACCTAATGGACCAAATAAAATAATTATTTTGTAACACAGGAAACTACCCTATTGCGTCAGGTAGTACAAACTCAGTGTTTAATTGTCACAACTGTGAGTGAGTATGGGTATTTAGTGTGTTATTAAGTGATAAGGAACTTATTCTAATTAAATTCAAATTATTTATAAAACGCAAGCTATTTCAGAAAGATTTTTACACAGTCAAAGATTATATTGAGGATTAAAAGGCTTGGGAATGAGTTTCTCTAATGATATACCTACTTATGTGCTCTTTTTAATATATTTTGCTAAGTTGCTATTGAAGGAATACCGTGGGTTTTAGTCAGTTTAAGTCTGACAGTCCCTCCGGCCCTGCCCGGGGTGGGAGGACTCATTTGATGATTTTACCACGTTAAAAAAAAAAAGAAAGTTAATGATTGAGTTTCTAAAGTATTGTATATACTTTGTATTTTATTATTTCTTTTTTAATTTTTTTGTTCTTTTATATTTTTATTATTAATTTTTATTTCTTCTTATGTAATTTTCATTATAATTTATAGTTGATGTATGGCAGTTTGAGTATTTGTCTGACTTACACAAATGTCCTTACTTTGATACTGTTCGTCAGATCGTTGAGCTCCTTAAGTTCAAAGTTGAGTTACACGATAACTGACAAATGCTTGCACTCTCGATGGTCCGCTTAAATCTTTGTGCTCCTTTCCTCAAAAGATACAACAGACATAAACCTTCATGCTTCTTATATGGTTTGACGAATACGAATTGTGTCAACTTTAAAAAAGATGTTAACTTCTGAGTTTGTTTCGGTGTTTCTTCTCAGAGTAGTCAGTTAGCAAACACCGGCCTCATCTAGCTTAACTTAAAACAAAAAAATGACGTGTAAAAGTGTTATTTATAACTTTTGATATGATTTGATATTAATACCTATGAAATCGCTGTTTTGCCATACTGGCAATTTCAAATTATAATATCTCCTCTCCTCTCCTCTTCCTCGTCCTCTTAACCTGTATCATGGATTCTGTGGAGTTTTTTGCCGGCTTTTCTCCATAGAAAACGACCAATTTCAAACCGTGCACTAACTTCTGACGTTTTGTAAGTGCCCATGTGGGCCTATGTGAAATAAATATGTTGAGTTTGAGTTGGATAATCATATTTTTTGGCTAAGAATTCTAATTTCAAATTAATTTTATTTTAGAACATGGAATTCTTGTTTCAAATTTTGGCATATCCGTGCTACTTGTACCTACGGCCCACAACCTCAACTACGTTTACAAAACGAACTCTAAAAATGAATGCACCACCCGTTATTAGTTTGCTCGCTTCCGATCTGGAAATTTCGACCAGAAAAATGAACCCCGTGGTTGTCAATGACAAATTAAAGGAGATTGTGGGAGCTAATGATCACCCAATCTGAGGCTGAATTAGCAGCAGCTTTCAACGCTAGTATCAAAACAATATTGATTCACTTTTTTTTTTATTACCGATGGGCCCACTCTTGACCTCGATCTCGCCTGATGGTAAGCGATAGATGAGGTCTAAGATGGGACGAGCGAGCCCAGAAGATGCCTATTTACTCGTGCTTTAAAGGCTGAAAGGTCATAAGTGGCAGGGAACACCGAAGCCGGTGTTAAAATTGGCAAGGTAAAAAAGCTTGACGTCTGCCCTACGAATTCAGTGATCATCACCGCGAAGGTCGCATCGAGACGTACCTTGCACTGCTTAACAGGCACACAAACGAAAGAATTTTGTTACCTGCGGCGAAAAATGGATCCTGTTCGATAATCGTAAGCGCTCAGCAAATTAATTGGATCCTGGATTAGCATCTAAACGTTTTCCTAAACGAAAACTGACTCCTAGAAAAGTGATGGTCTCTGTTTGGTGGTCTAACCCTGGTGGAACTCATCACCTACCAAACAGGATGAGCATTACTGCAGAACTGAACACAAGTATGGAAATGCTCGTACATCTCCAACCAGCTTTGGTCAATCGCTCTGCTCCGCTGCTCCTGCACGACAATGCGCGTCCTCATACTACACAGCAGATGGTCTACAAGCTACAAGAGCTGGTGTTGGAAGTTCTCCGCCATCCCTCAGAATTTGTTGCCTACGGTCTAACTGATTTCTTCAAGAAGGGCATCAATAAGCTATCACTGCGTTGGAAAAGATGCATCGATTGCATGGGTGATTACGTTGATAAATAGAAATAAAATATATAGAAAAAAAAAACACGATGACTGATTTCATGAAAAACATTGGTAAAGATCTAACATATTCAGATGAACACCTGACGTAAAGAAGAAGTAATCTTAATTTTGAAAATAATGTTGTTCATATTTTCACTAATTGTTGTATACCATCTTATATTATATTATATATTTTTTTTGACATTAACTATCTCTAGCTAAGAATAAGAGCGCTGTTTCACCAAGATGTCGTATATTGAAAACAAATACCTATACGAAAAACAAAAGTCGAACGAATGACGGTCTAAATCATTGAATGAGTAAATAAAGGAATTTGCAGAAAATGCAGAAAGATCGTCAGTATATATTTAAACTACTATACTTAATAAAGGCCTGATTCTTCCATCTCCCTTTCACTACTAATATACCAGACGTACTACAGGGCACCATCCTCACTTGGTCAATATACCATCTTGTCATACTAAGCGATTCTCCTCTACATTTATTGTGCACACGTTTGCAGTGCGCACAATAAATGTAGAGGAGAATTGCTTTGTCGGTCTGACTTCGACTGGTCTTCGAATCGGTTTGGAAATCTCTGTCGGCCTCTGTGTTCTTTTCCACATATGACCCGTCTGCCGCCTTTAAAGTAAGAGTGAACAAGCAACTTCTGTGCTCTATCGTCCTATAATAGACCTCATCTGTCGTTTACCATCAGGCGTGATCAAGGTCAAGAGCGGATTCATCAGCAGAAGCAGAAGTTTTTAGTATAAAGTATAAATAATAAATATATTCATTTTCACTTCATTTCATCAGCAAAAAAATATAAATACGAACTCTTATTAAATAAATTCAATTTAATCCATTTTAGCCCTGTACCGTATTTTCATAAAATAGAAAACAGTTTCTTGACAAAATGACAATTAATTGAATGATTAAGGGGCCCCCTAGCAGTTGTAGCCCAGGGCCCCACAAATTCACGATCCGCCCCTGGGCCCAGCACTGGGAAAAGCAATATTTTGTAAAATGTTATAAGTAGTTGACATTTAGGCTCTTGTAACTAGGTGAATTAAAAATCAACCATCTAAAAAGAGTGAAATAAAAACTTTTTACGTTTAAGTTTTTTTATGTAATTACTAATCTTTTATTAATATCCAATTTGTCCGTATTTTTTCTTTTTAATTTTGATTAATTTGTTAGCTTAGTTGTTAATTTTATCGTGCATACTAGGTATGGTCTCTTATAAGTGAAAGATTACACGAACAAAATACTTAATTTATATAACCTATATATGTATATAATATGTATAATCTGTGTATATGTTTTGTCGGAGATCCTAAATAAATAAATAATATGATGAGGTTGGTAAAGTTGGAATTCTTATTTTTTTTGCGACAGTTTACCTAGACAGATATGAATAGGCTGTTTTAGCTTTGATAACAGGTATCTACTTTTTTTGTGATGTCGTACCCTGTAGAGTTTCTCAACTCTTTGGAATTGACAGTGTGCCAGTCCTTTTGATGCAGGCTTTGTAATGGCACGCGACTACAAATATGTACCTTGGACGCAATGTTTTGCAACCAATAATTATGACATTCCCATAATCCCAACCGATTTGCCATCCCAGTTTAAAAGCCTCCAATTTCCCCAAAACAAAGCTCAAGGACAGACAATGAAAGTCGCGGGTGTACATTTAGAAAAACACTGCTTTTGCCATGGGCAACTGTATGTGGCCTGCTCACGAGTATCAAGCCCACAAAATTTACACGTTATAGCCAAGGAAGGGAAAACCAGACACGTAGTTTACAAAAATGTATTGTAAACTACGTTTTTGGTTTTAAACAGGTAAATTTTAAATACTGTCTGTCTGTTTTTGGGGATGGATGAACACTGGTGATGGTATTTTTTTTTTATTTATATGCGTTTTTTGCCGACCCAAAAGGGTGTACCGATTGGCAAAAGAATTATTGACAAAGTGTAATATAACGCGGGCGAAGCCGTGGGCAAAAGCTAGTAATATTATAAATGCGAAAGTAACTCTATCTGTCTGTCTGTTACCTTTCCACGCCTAAACCGCTGAACCGATTTACATGAAATTTGGCATGGGAATAGCTTAGGACCCTGGGAAGGACGTAGGATAGTTTTTATCCTGGAAATCATCCCTAAAGGATGTAGAAAGGGTGTTGAAAAAAAAAGAAGAGAAAGCGCCAGCCTCAAACTGAAACTGAAGCTGAATCTGGAAACTGAAACTGAAGCTGGAAACTGAAGCTGAAACTGAAGCTGGAAACTCAAGCTGAAACTGAAGCTGGAAACTGAAGCTGAAGCTTAAGCTGAAGCTGGAACTGAAACCAAAGCTGAAGCTGAAAATGAATCTGGAAATTGAAGCTGAAACTGGAAACTGAAACTGAAACTAAAGCTGGAAACTGAAGCTGAAACTGAATCTGAAGCTGAAACTGAAAACTGAAGCTGAAACTGAAGCTAAAACCGAAGCTGGAAACTGAAACCGAAACTGAAGCTGAAGCTAAAACTGAAGCTGGAGCTGAAGCGGGAACTGAAGCTGAAGCTGAAGCTGGAACTGAAACTGAAACTGAAGCTGAAGCTGAAGCTGAAACTGGAACTGGAACTGAAACTGAAACTGAAGCTGAAACTGAAGCTGAAGCTAAAGCTGAAACTGAAACTGAAGCTTAAACCGAAGCTGGAAACTGAAACCGAAACTGAAGCTGAAGCTGAAACTGAAGCTGAAGCTGGAACTGAATCTGAAGCTGAAGCTGGAACTGAAGCTGAAACTGAAACTGAAGCTGAAGCTGAAACTGAAGCTAAAACCGAAGCTGGAAACTGAAACCGAAACTGAAGCTGAAGCTGAAACTGAAGCTGAAGCTGAAACTGAAACTGAAACTGAAGCTGAAAAGTTATTTTGCGTAGTTACTATGGAATCCTTCATGGGCGAGTCTGGCTCGCACTTCGCCAATTTTTTATATTTATGTTCATAAGGTCATTATCGTTCTTGCTCATGTATTTTTATGTAATTACTAATCTTTTATTAATATCTAATTTGTCCGTATTTTTTCTTTTTAATTTTGATTAATTTGTTAGCTTAGTTGTTAATTTTATCGTGCATACTAGATACTATGGTCTCTTATAAGTGAAAGATTACACGAACAAAATACTTAATTTATATAACCTATATATGTATATAATACAGTTACCCATGTACTGTGATGGTATTTTTTTTAATTTATATGCGTTTTATGCCCACCCAAAAGGGTGTACCGATTGGCAAAAAGAATTATTGACAAAGTGTAATATAACGCGGGCGAAGCCGCGGGCAAAAGCTAGTTATATTATAAACTAGTACTCACGCGGGGCTTCGCTCCCGTGGATTCTATCACGGTAAAAACATAACTCTCCTTTGCAGTCGCGTAAAAAGTAGCCTATAACCTTCCTCAAGCTTCAAGCTACTTCCATACCAAATTGCATCCAAATCCACCCAGTACTTTCGAAGATTAGCGCGTTCAAGCAAACAAACAAACAAACTTTTCCGTTTTATTATACCTGTGCATCTCACAAAAACTAATCGGTAAACTCCTAGACAATTTTGATAGCAATAAATATTAAACCTGCGGAAATACAAATGCTGGATATGAGCAAAAAAGAAGAGTTAGAATTAGAAAAATTAGAAGTTTTTATATCTCAAGTTTTCCTTAATGAACAAGAGATTTGTGCGAAGATACAACTTACAAAGAGCTAATTCTCTCAAGACTTATTCCAATTGATATAGCGGTTCTTGGCTAAGCAGGGCAGTATAAGCAGTCGGAAGAAAAACATCTGAAAACCTGCGACAGACCAACCCGCCCTGGGCCCGCGTAGTGGATAACGGCTCGTCACCTCACCTAGAGAGGCGGCCTGTGTCCCAGCCGTAGGAACTTTATGGGCTGGTTATTTTAAGGACAGTTTATTTATACCTATTTGTTATGTATTTTTTTCTTAGCGTGTCGATGGCAAATGGCTAGATGGAGTACTGGAGTCTGGGCAATTAGTTCGGAACCGTCGGAAGCTTCCTTCAAGACCTGTAGTGATACTACAGCACAGTTTAATATGAGTAATGGAGCAAAATTCGAAATTTCGAATGATTCTTACCCATCATGCAAGTACCTTTGACTAGGGATAATTAGTGGTCTACTAGAAATTCGACAATCTCACGTTCTCCTCTCCTACTCCAATATTTGGAGGTCTCCTCACTCTCCTGCACCAGAATATTCTATCCTGGGTTATCGGTTCTGGCAATTGGCTAACTTGAGATCTCTCTCAAATTTATACCACCATCACCAGGTCAATAGCGGACGGCCTCTACCTTTTATGAGTTCTGGATGATTCAGCGCCACTCTAACGACATGGCCTTTCTTCTCTTGACGTGTCCATACCATGTGAGTGGTTTTAGGTAAGTTTTTCGGTGATTCGATCGCGCACTTTATCCAGTCCGGATACACCTGCCGCCTAACTCAATATCTTCATGTTATTGGTATGCACTTTTTGCTCATGGGTCTTACCATAAATTAAATTATTTCGAATGCATTATTAAATAAATATATATACTTTCTGAACACCTTTATACGAACTTTACCTGTGCCGAATTGCATACTACTCTGGGTAATTTTCGTAAAAAGGGGTACAATTTTTTTGCTTCACATGTTAAGTCATAGATATTTAATGACCATACTATGACAGCATGGCTCGAGACTAGGGCGTCCAATCCCGGTATACCGAGATCTCGGTATTGCGGGATCCCGCGTCATTTTCCAATCCCGCGTGATGCGGGATTACGGGCGCGGGATCCGCGGGATTTGCGGGACTGAAAAAAAAGCATGCATACGACCTTTCGCGAGCGCGATCGCTCGGTGAGGGTGACTAAGACTGCTGACTGGCGGCCGGCAGTGTTGCAAACAACGCGGAGGCCGATGTCGCCCGTTTTTCATAGCTTATGTAGCCTAATATAGCCGAATTTCAGTCAGTGGTAAGCCTAAAATATCAGTAAAGTTATTTATTCAGTATTTGTTACTGTTTTTTGTGAAGAAAAAACGGTGTAATGATTGATCTCATACTTATAGTAATACGTTAATAAATGTGGAGTTAGTTTTTTTTTATTAAAAATAGTTTCGCGTTTGACCACCATCTCACCTGATGGTAAGTGATGATGTGGTCGAAGATGGAGCACGCTTACCTAAAAGTAGTTGATTAATTCATTGTTTTTTTTTTGTGATAAATAAACGGTGTAATTTGATTGATCTCGTACTAGTAGTAATACTGGAATAAACGTGGAGTTGGTAGATTAATTCATTGCTTTTTTGTGATAAATAAACGGTTTAATTTGATTGATCTCATACTAATAGTAATACGTAAATAAACGTGGAGTTAGTTGATTAATTCATTTCAGTATGCGGGATCCCGCAAATACCGAGATCCCGCGGGATTGAAAATTCGTAGTCCCGCAAATACCGAGATTGAATTCAGGCTGCGGGATTGGACGCCCTACTCGAGACAGTGCCAGCGAGAAATGTATGCAAGCTTTGGAGGCAAGCATAAGGGCTTTAGAGACGCCTTAAGGCCTTGTAAGGTTCGTTTCCCTACACACCAGCTAACCAAGGGTAGATATCTGAAGATGAGACTTATGGGCTGAGTTCTTGCGCATGATGAGATTACATTAGAAATAAAACACAAGACAGGTTTGGTTGGTCATATCATTAAATATAATTAACGTTCTTCAAACACGTGATGGTTGTTTCATTACTTCTGAATTTCACAGTTTAAATTAAATAATTAAGTACACTTACAGTCTGGGGTTTCTTAATTACCCTTGAACGATAGATTTCAGTTCATTAAACCACGGTACAGGTTCCGCCAGCAGTACCGCATCCGTGTGGTGTGCTTAATCAAAACGTGGCATTGATTTGTTCGGAACCGAATCACATCATAATATGTTCAACGACGTATTTGGTGAATAACTAGGGAGTTAATTTATAAAGGGTTATATATCTTCACAACATGACCATTTCTTCTTTAATTAAGTTAAAATATTACGTTAACTATTCTATGCGACCCTAAAGCAAAAGACAAAGCATCGTGGCGTTAGCATAAAAAATGGACGCTTGTAAAATCTCTCGCTTCGCCTAATTTCAGAAATGTGACAATCATTTTTACTCACGGACATTTTCCGGTCGTTTCACATGGGTTTTATATTTCACCCTCGTACCCTGCCTTTCTTCCGTCATTAATGGGCTATTACGCCTAAGAAAATCTCTTTCTCTTAAATGCTTGCGACCTTCCTCGTCATAGACCACAAGAAAAAGAAAGAACGGCCTCCGTCTTGACAGCTAACTATTTGTTTCTGACCATGGCAAAAGACAATTACTAATTGGATTACTTCAGCATAGAATCTTACTACATTATTTTTAACCGACTTCAAAAAAAGGAGGTTTTCAATTCGTCTTAAAGTTTTTTTTTTTTATGTATGTTACCTCATAACTCGGAGACGGCTGGACCGATTTGAAAAATTAATCACCAGCATATTGCTTCCCTATTATTACATTTTTATAAGTGTTACATACCCAACAGTGCGACAACAGGTACATTACGAAAAAAAAAAACAAATTTAATTTCTTTTTCATAATTATGATTATATATTTACATGAATCCAGTACTTACAACTTATAAACCAAAAGTGCAGTGACATTATTCAAATCTGAATGAACTTGCTCATAAAATGTTATGATGAAAATCACAACACTCTTTTGAGAATTTTCTTTTTTTTTTATAAAGAGAACTAGCATTGTGGGTTCAACTCAAATTACTAGCAATCTCGTTAACCATGTCAACTAAGCTATATATGCTCGTATCTGGAGTGGGTTCACGGCAATTGTGTAATGGGTGGGGTTTGAACCTGCGACCTCTTGATCACAAGATTGACAACCTTAGCGATTAGGCTATTGTCGCTTAACTTAAATGAAAAAGAAGGATGCAAAGCTCCTTATTAGAAGTATGATGTAAATATTTGTATAACAGTAACAGAGGTATATCATTGAAACCATAATTTAAACAGAAAAAATAAATATAATTTTAAACCGCTAATAAAAGAATGGACTTAGGATAACAATATTATTTTTAACCTTTTCCCAACTATATTGGGGTCTTTGCGGGAAAGTTCTACCGAGTTACCGCGGCCCCGGAAATTTAGGGCAGCCGAAGGAACAGGGTGGGTTTTTAGTCAGTAGAAATCTGACACACGCTTCCGCTTGACCCAGAGCGGAAGAAGTCATTCGATGATTTTTCCAAACAAAAAAAAAAAAAAAAAACTATATTCGGGTTGGCTTTCAGTATGACTGGATGCAGCTGAGTACTAGTGTTCTATGTGAACCGACTGCCTATCTGACCTAAACAACCTGAAACTCAAAGGTTTAAAATTTTATGAAAATTGAGAACGCTTCTGCACACCGCTTCAAAGCTTGATCAAAGTAAAGTAGCCTACATTACTTGCTGATAATGAACCTTTAAATTGGTGAAAGAATATTTGAAATCCATCCTCTTTATAATAATATAGTGTAGATGACAGAAATGCTCAAACGCTAATGAAATTAGTTCTAGCTGAACACTCAAACAGGAACTCGCCAACTTAATGTTTGACATTTTGGTACCATAATGCTTAAAAATTAATTTAGAGTCTATCACCTCTGCGTAGTCTGAGGAGCAGACATAGCAGTGACTTTCTCTCCAATCTCAGTAAGTAATTGAGCTGACTTTTGTATGTTCTCAAACTGATATCCCATGTGTACTGCAATGAGCTGCATCTTTTTCAGATTTTCTTCACTACTCTCTATCTGGTGCTCTGCTGATGCCATATCTCTGGCTGCTTTTGATAGTAGCTGAAAAAAAAAACAAACAAGGCATAGATTAGGAATAGAATATTATAATTCCAAAAATTTTATTTAAATTATAATGAAAAAGGTTTAGACAATGCCCTACCTCTATGCTGTCATGCCATGCCCTGTCACCTGTACTGTTGATGATCTTATGTTTGCATCAGCAAGCGGAGTTCGCGAAGCTGAGTTTTGGGCCAAACTTATATAAAATAATTTTGCCATCGACACGCTAAGAAGAAGAACAATTATATATATTACGCATATTACCTCATTAGACTTAGATCCTCTTTGTATCTGGCGTGCCAAAGACGAGATGTTGTTCATGTTAACTTGCACCCTTTCAGCTAATCGTTGTTTTGATTCGGCAAACAAGGATCGTGCACTGCTCGACGAAGCCGAAGTCATTGTGTGTGGCGACAGCTATTTTCCTGTTACGCTGCTATTGGTGCTTAATGAAGCATTGAGGACTATTTCCTCTATTAGATTTATTTTATAAATTTTTACTTCACCAAACAATGAAACAAACATTCGATCGCCAATATGCAGTTTTAAATGTCAAAGTCAATGTCAAATTGACATTGACTTTGTCAATATTGACAATTACTATGGTTGATTGATGTAGAGTTAACCGTTCGGAAAAGTGGATTAGCTGATTATCGAAAGGGTTAAAATAGATTTTTCCAGCAACGTTTAAGCCAGTTTTCCGTTGTTATTTAAAAAAAAATATATCATTATACCAATACCTGAAAGGTGGACTGCTTATCCCCCACCAAACAAAGGGTTAAAAATGTCTTTGTTTGAAGTGAAGACATAGCTTTACTTATGACCAAGACATTAAAAAACCAGATCGCTAGTATTATTATATTACTTACGAAGTATAAAATAAAAGTATTATTATATTATTTACGAAACTGTTCAGCACCAAAACCAAAAATGGTTTTCTTTTTCACAAGCACCACGGAACAGAAAAAACAGACCACCACCACCACAATCACATGTAAAATTGATTATTAATAGTAAAATGGCAACTCCGAAATTTTATGGCATTCTATTCAGTTTCAGTATCTCGTACAAAAAATGACGATTTTTATTCGTTTTGACTGTAGCAAATAAGTGAGACAACACCAAGGACAACACTATAGGAATCGAATGAAGCATTCGAGTTCAAAACGATTTAATGAATCCAAATAAGAGGGCCACAGATAACTTTAAATACGAGGGCTGGCTGACTTTTCGCTCGTCACGGAAGGTTTTGTGTTGTAGGAAATTTCTGTAATCTAATTCAATTATTAGCCATTTTTCCGAAATGTTTCCCTTTAAACTTAACCATTTCTTTCTAGTACCTCCTGCTGTGTTTTCTTTCTTGTTTTGTTTCGCGGTAGTATAGAATAATGTCTTTTATTTACAAGCCTATTGTGAATTAGTATACTTGTCTTCTAATTTACGTATAAAACTAGTGTAATCTAAAACATGGATAAAGGAGTGACATGTGAACATCTGAATAAACTAGCTGATATTCTGGGGAAGGAGTTGTGGCAGACGAAAGAGGTAAATATTTTTTTTTCATTACTATAACCTAAAATGTAATGTCATTTGTAATTAGCATTCTTGGTTCAGTCCTAGTAATCATTGTGTAACGCTCGGACTATTGAGGATTCCGCGGAATAGTTCGCAAACTGTACATAACGCTGGCGTGTTTATCTTTGCTTGTTACTTAATACCACCTCATTAAGGTGTGTTTACATTTTTTTCTTCTTCAGAGGAGGCTAGAAATCGCTGTTCATGGTTTATTTTCTATCCAGCCTGCTATTATATCAGTACTGTAATAATAGAACCGGTAAAAAAAAGAAAATTGTTTTCAGTTAAAGATCAAATCAACTAGTTGTTATTGTTGCCATTATAATTATTTAGTTTATATTTAGATTCAGAATTACTCATCTAATAACACACTAGCACTCTCTCTTATCTTGCATTACTGGCCAATAATTCAATAATACTGAAATACAAATGAGAATTATAATTGCAATTAGATCTAGTTCAAGAACTCGCACATACAATGAACCTTTGTTAGGTTTTCAATATACTTAAGTGCTTGAATATTATCATACAGGCATGTCAATTAATGAATGAACATAAATGTTGGTACAACAAACTAAAGAGAATTAAATTGCAACAGAAACAAAATAATAAGATTAATTAAAACTATGATTTAAAACTTAAATATGTATTCTAAAAGGAAGGCAGCCAACACAATACTTTAGGTGTCTTGCTACTGATTTGTATAATTATGGTTGAATTATTTTTTAAGCATGACATATTGGGGTATGATTTTTTTAATAATTAGGGCTCTGTTTGCTGGCATTGGCTATTTTGGCTGCAGACAACTTCGTCAAAAGCTTAATGGCTATAGTTTCGGTTTTCTCATAGCAAGGTCACACTTTCGAACCTCACCCATTATCTATTGCCTTGAACCCACTCCAGACACAAGCATATTTAGTTTAATTGAAGGGGTTAACAAGATTGCTAGCAATGTGAATTTGTCGAACATTGCAAATTCTCTCTTTTAATATATAGGTATATATATATTAGTCTGTAGTGCCCCACTACTGGGCAAAGACTGGGCAAAAACATAGCCCAAGATATTATTCTATTATGTACTTTACTATTTCTGCTTCTGCTATGAAGTTAGAAATATATAGAGCAGTGGCCTGGTGGTAATAGGGGCCGTTAAGTATTACGTAAGCACATTTTTTGCAATTTTTAACCCACCCCTCCCCCTCATCAGCAAAAGTAAGCAAAGCTTTTACCCCACCCACCATGCTTATGTAAACATTGGTACAATTGATTGATTCATGAGCAGCAGTTATAAAGCTAGAAATAACCCAACGAGCACATTAGTGGAAATAGCAGCCTATTTTGTTACTTTGGGCTGTAAAATAGCGCTTTAAGGGTTCAAAAAGCAGTTCAGAGTTGCATATCTGCATCCGTAAACGTCTATAGTTATAAAAGTTACTAAAGGTGCTATAAGCTGAATCAAATACTACCCTAGCCTTCACAGTAGTCCACGGTAGAACTCATTTACCACTTACACCTTTATATGAGAGTTACGAAGGTCATTCTGCCACTCACAGCTGCATAGTAGTTTCCATTGTAACTTGTATAGGTTATAGTTATAGTAACTACTATAAGTTTCATTATAGAAATAATAGAAACTCTTATGCATACTATAGTTACAAAAAAATCATCAGTGTAACTAAGGCCTTTAGTAGCAATAGTCATTCCTTGCAGGCTCAATCCATTCGCCATTTTACATTTTAGATTAAAACATTTAATAAAATGGATGCTAAACGAATAAGTATGTAACTAGATCTTATTTATTTATTTATTTATTATATACTTTATTGTACACCTTACAATACACTTAAGGATACAAATAATTAATCTTATAACCTCAAAAACAGAAAAATAGGAGCTTTTTGTGGCTGTGAGTTGCACTAGGGGAACAAAAATCACTGGAAGCGTTAGAAGGGTGAAAATTAGCGCTATGATTCTCAAAAGGGAGTTATTAGAGCTCAAACTGCAGGTTATGACTACAGTAAAATGATGCCATGATTTTTTAAGAAAACTTATAATTCACTTGCAAAATTGAGTTGATATAGGTACATTGGTTTTTCAGTTAAATGTGCATTAAATGTACCGGTAAACAATCGGCCACTTGCGAATAGTAAGTTATCGACACGTAAAAATACGGAAATAAAATTTATTCTGTATAACAAATAAAAAATATCACATATCTTTTGTTAATTTTTTAAATATCATAAACCGCGTTAAAATTACTCGAAACTTATCTTATATATCTACAGTAAACTGGACAGCGTTTTAAGTATCTTTATATATCTTGCTAATACAGAATACAAACATTTACTTCTTTATGTTTTATTTTCATGATGGCGACGAAAACACTTTACCAAAATATTACAAACAATGTCAACTGAAGATATACAATAAAGAACTATAATCAATTCATTCGTTCAAAGTAGTTCAAAATCATTGAAAAGTAGCGCTACGAGAGCTTTAGTATAGCGTTAATAAATCGTTATAGCTATTAAGGAACCTTTATGCAACCGTTGTGCAGGTTAAATGGAACTTTAGGTTGCATAAAATGGCGCCCAAATTGCGCTAAAGCGGCTGCTTTAAGTCTGCAGTAGACGCTCTAGCGCTTACGTCTATTACCATAAGTAATAATCGGATACGCTCCAAAGCTCTAATGCAGCCCATTTGTGCTAGTTGGGAAGGAATAGGTTTGGAATAGAAGTCTGTAATGCACTTCAACAATTCATTATATGTAGGAATCCCCGAAAATGCATTTCGTTTTGGAGCATAGACAATGTGTGTTGCTACATGTGTAAAAAATTAAATAATTATTGCTGACGTAGTCACCATCTAGATCCCCCCACCCCCCATGTCATCAAAAATAAGCAAAGCAAAGACCCCCACACCCCCCTATAGTGCTTACGTAATACTTGAACGGTCCCATAGGCACAACTTATGAGTTGTATGTAGGTCATGGGCTTGAACCCCAGCAGGCATTTAACTTTGTGTAATTTCCATTATCACCATTGCAATTTATAATTTTAAAGGGTGTGAGCCTGGAGATCTGTAATACAGGTCCCGAAACCAGTACCAACTCCAGTGCTCACCAAGGTCTATATCCTGTTGTGACTTATATTCTGTAAACCTATGTTGTATCTTTTTGAGAGAAATAAATAACGAGTATGTTATATTATGCTATCAAAACTGTGAAGGACAATCGGCATGTGCTAGCACCAAAAAATCTGAAGACATGCGACATTCACCAATATTCATGGCTGGCTTGGAGTATAAGAGCCCATTCCCTCTCATAGAGTATGAGTGATGTGACCTATGTCCCACCAGTGTGAACATTATAGACTGAGTAGCTTCTGCTTGCGACTTTGTTCATGTGGGAGTGTTTTCCCGCGTTAATCTCGGTCTCGTGAGATTCAATCAGAAGTTTTTGTGTGAAAGAGTAACAAAAATCCATCCTTCCATCCTCACGAACTTTCGTATGTATAATATTAGTAACATTGTTATGTAATAAAAGTGACAGCCTTTTTTTGTAATCAGCTAAATATTATCCCATTTGTTACAGACACTAACATGTTTCGACTGCGGCTGTCCGGGCCCCAATCTCTGGATCTGCCTGCAACCCGACTGCCACCATATTGGCTGCTCTGAAGTCAAAAATGACCACAGCACACTGCACCAAAAGGTATTGAATTAAGACTATTGTATCTTTTTTGCTGTATTGAAAAGGTGATGCAGATTATATCTTATGTCTATAATACTAGCTGCTGCCCTCAACTTTGTTCGCGTGGGAGCATTTCCCGCGTAAATCCCGATCCCGTGGGAATTCCGGGATAAAAAGCCTATATGTTATTTCAGGATGTCAACTATCTACTTACCAACTTTCATTAAAATCCACCCAGTAGGTCCAGAGATGAGTGTGTAGAAACAGACAGACTTTTTTTTGCCCTGTTACCGTTTCTTAACCTGTCTCAATTATTTACTTCTATACTAATATTATAAAGAGGTAAAATTTGTAAGTTTGTATGTAGGGGGTAATCTCTAAAACTACCGAACCGATTTTGAAAATTCTTTCGCTTACATGTAGCTGCATTATTCCTGAGTGCTATTATCTATAAATTATCTTTATATCATGCATATTAGCCGAGCTATTATAATCTTTGTCAAGCAAGTCGGGGACGGGATCCCGTGGAATATTTTCGACTTCTACGCGGACGAAGTCGCGGGCAGAAGAATAAAAAAATTGTGGAATAATTCAGGTCTAAAAATAACTGTATGTACCAGACTATAAAGTATTTAAAGCATACAGACTTAGGTTTAGGCACTTTATCATGTATTTCATCTGTGCTAATCTTTATAGTATAGAAATATTTGAAAAGTCAAATACCATCCATTTGGCTAACATTGATAATCACCACATCGAAAAAGAACAATAGAAATATAAAACTTATTTTTTATTACGTCTGTAGTAGTTCTGTTTACTCATTTGTTTATGGGCAACCTTATTTTGTTAATAGTGTGTCTATTAAGTAATGCATAGGTCAGTTCTTGAGGACAAGCAATGCTTACCAAGGATGTATGTGATTTATTTACACAGAGATATGACACTTAATAAAATACAAGCACAAATAAAGGCAAAAGAGCATAAAGATACTGCGTATTTCATAAGAATTTTCTTTCAGCAAATCTGCTTCAGGAGAGTTGGATAAGATACAATAGACGCTGTGATCGTAACAGTTGAGTTCTAAAGTTCTTTTGCCTTCAACTTCAAGTCCTGGTAGTAAAGTTCCATGTGCTGCAATAAGTAACGACAGTAACTTAGTAAAATACTGCCGATATCTGTATTTCCTGATAGCTATAACTTACGAATCTTTAAGTATCTAATGAGTGATAAGGTTACTACTAAGTAAGCTAGCTTCATCGTCGACCACATCGTCGCTAACCATTAGGTGAAATGGTGGTCAAACGCAAGCCAATAATCTATAAAAAAATATTAATGTAGCCCACAGCAATAACCATGTTTACAGATTACCATTAATATTAAAATGTGATATAAAACTAACTTCTGCCCGCGGTCTTGCTTACGTAAAAAGATTATTTAGCGAAAAAAGTAGCGTGTGTCTTCCTCCAAACTCTAATCTGTCTGTACCAAATTTTCATCAAAATCTTTTTAGACACAGACAGAAAGACGGACAGAGTTACCTTCGCAATTATAATAAATTAGAAGTAATATAAATAAATTAAAATAACAACTGAATTATAAATAAATAGATTGATGTGAAAAAAGTGAAGTACAATAAGCTATGAAACTTATTTAAAGAGTGTGTAAATATATCTATATTTTCGAATGATTGGATCCACACATCTACATTCCCTGGTCGTGTTCTTTCAAGTTCTGAAGTCCACGACAGCAAATTAACGTCTCGTCTCGTACCTTTTAAGGTTAACTTACTATAAACTTTTTTTATGATAATCAAATTTTTTCGAAGGTGTTTTCATTAACGTGATATGAATCCTAATCGAAATAAATGCCTTATTCATCATACGTATTTAATCTTGAACAAAATTGCCCGTGACATCACTTAATTTCAATAAATATCTATCATAGTTTTAACATAACTCCGCAATAAAATAATGATCAAGAACCACCCGCGCATTTGTGATATGCAAGGCGGGAGATCGTGAGGAAGGCGCTGATAGCTCATCGAAGTAACACAGCCTCTTAAAGTAATATAATGAAGTAATAATCTTAAGTAATCTTAATACAATAATTAACACGACTGAAACTGCGGGGTACAGCTAGTTACTTTAAAATTTTATAAACAGTCTATTCTTAGTATTTACCTCAGACCAAATAAATAAGAAGACGGAACTCTGCGAACATGAAAGTGAGGCCGGTTTTCTAAACATGTGGTGCGTGGGCCGGTGTTGCCATGATAATTCAAATTACCCCAAAATAACGTTACTAATTAATAACGTTATTTTAACGTTATTAGTTAGTAAATTAAAAACGTTATAACATGATGTAAGAAGTGTACTGAGCCAGCAGTCTCGACGTAGATAACGACGCTGTCGCAAACTTTCGATCATTCGCGATCGATCTTGCGAAAATTCGGTTGCAATAACGATGCTCGCGAGAAACACATCCTGGATGCAACCGATTTTATCGTTAGTACCTAATTAGCGATTAAAAGTTTGCGTCATCGTCGATATCTATGTCGAGACTGCCGGCGCCCTGGTGATCTCGTGAATCTAAAAAAATAATGTAAAGCGGTAATTATTACTGGCTATATATAGGTACTATTAAGCATGAAAGGGTAACAAACGCTTTTACAATATAATTAATACAATCTTATAAATAAACTGCCAATTAACATAAAAAATGCAAAATCTATGACAATATTAAAGAAACCTAAAATTACATACCTACAATAAAAATAAAATGAGCGCACCTTAGTACAATATTTACCACATCTAGTAATAATAGCTACTATTAAGCATGAAATGGTAACAAACGCCTTTACAATATAATTAATACAATCTTATAAATAAACTGCCAATTAACATAAAAAATGCAAAATCTATGACAATATTAAAGAAACACCTAAAATTACGTACCTACAATAAAAATAAAGTGAGCGCACCTTAGTACAATATTTACCACATCTAGTAGCGCGCGTTCCGTGTATGTTTACATTTTGCGTTTTTGTATTCAATAGTTTAACATTTCTCATATTAAGTGAAATAAAGATTTCTTAAACCTCTTATTAATATGGAAAAAAATTATGGTGGTATGGCACCATATTTTCTTTTCATATATGACCTATTTAAAGAAAAAATAATCATAAAAATCGGTTCACAAACGGCGAAGATATCGCGTAGTCATAAACATCAAAAAAATACAGTCGAACAGAGGACCTCCTCGTTTTGTGTAGTCAGTTAAAATATGTACACTGATAACTATCCTATAAGAAACGAGTAACATTACGTTACGTCTTACATTATTACTCAATAATAGGGTAAACGAAAACATTTCATACTGACAATACTTGTCTTAAGCAATAACCTCAAAGTTTTATTTTGATTTATTGAAAATATGGGTTTCCAAAATAACTTACGTGTGATATGTGATTCCATCCAGCTTTTTATCTTTTGCGGAGTGATTCGTACACACCCTTTCACTACACAATTCGGCATTTTACAGTGATAAACACCCACGAGCTGCGATAGCTAGACTGACAAGTCAAGACGTAATTTCGTTGTACGTGTGTGCGTGTGGTTGTGTATGTACACGGCAAGACGTAATTTGGCCGGCCTCACTTTGCTGTTCGCAGAGTTCTGTCTTCTTATTTATTTGGTCTGAGGTATTTACTATTTTTTTTTTTTTTTTAAAACATGTTATACGCAAACTCCTGTATCATGGATTCACTTAGAAAATTTAAATTAACATGAGACAATCACCCAAACTCGGAAGAATTATCTGTAGGTCATAGAAAAATTTGTTCCAACCAACCGCTCAACTACTGCGCCAACTGTGTTGTCAAAATAGTCACATCATCATCTGATTAGCTTTTTCCCACGTCGGAGCCGGTTTTTAGTCTAACCGGATGCTCCTGTGTACTAGTGTTTTACATGAAGCTGCCTATCCGACCTGCATAAACCGGTAGCTGGGTGTCAGATTTTCTGGCTTCTAACTACCTGTATCGACAGCCGGGACCAACGGATTAACGTGCTTCTCGAAGCACGCACGAAGGAATCTCGATGTTTAGATGGTCATCTAACCAAGAACCAACCTCGGCAAGCGTTGCTTAACCTTAATAACACGCACTCAATCCTTACTATCCATACTAATATTATAAATGCGAAAGTAACTCTGTCTGTCTGTGTGTTACGCAATCACGCCTAAACCACTGAACCGATTTTAATGAAATTTGGTACGGACATAGTCTAGAGCCTGAGAAAGGACATAGACTACTTTTTTAATACGAAAAAAGGGCTCTAAGGGGTTGAAATAGGGGATGAAAGTTTGTATGGAAATTACGTCATTTTTAAAGCTAGAAGCCTGAATCTTATTTTTTAGACTTTTAATTAGATATTAATAAGTACGACATTCAAATTATGTACCTATGTGCTTTTTTTTCAACCGACGACAAAAAGAGGAGGTTATCAATTCGACGCGTATATATATATATATATATTTTTTTTTTATTGTATGGTCACCGATTACTCGAAGACGGCTGAACCGATTTGGAAAATTCTTTTTTTTATTGAAAGGGTATACTTCGAAATTGGTCCCATTTTCATAAAAGTCAGGATCTGATGATGGGATCCTGGATTAATTAGCCTAAAAAATTAAAAATGCTTCCGAAAGTCACTATTCCGCGGGGACGAAGTCGCGGGCACAGCTAGTTGAATATAATTCCAGAGCCAGTACTACACGAAATGAATACGTTTGCATTGTTAAATGAAAGTAAATGCGACTGTTTATTTTAGGCTGTTTAATTTTTCGTTGCGTTTGTTTATGTTACTCAATTAGGCTAGAGGCATTGAACTGTCAACTTGTATTTTTTAAAGAGCATTGGCAATGTGGGCAGAATTCACATTACTAGTAACCTTGTTAACCCCTCCAACTAAGCTAAATATACTTGTTTCTGGAGTGGGTTCACGGCAATAGTGTTATGGGTGGGGTTGAAACCATCACAAGGCCGACACTTTAGCCATTAGGCTATTTACACTTTTAATTGAAACAAGTCCATAAATGTACCGGTTGATGAACTCAGTCAGTCCAAACCGAAGTATAAACTGATCCCCAAAATTATGCGTCGTTTCGTCGCTCCAACGAATCGGTATAAACATACCGGAAATGGGTATTACCATAACAAAT
Organism: Tholera decimalis; assembly: GCA_943138885.2. NCBI lineage: Eukaryota > Metazoa > Arthropoda > Insecta > Lepidoptera > Noctuidae > Tholera > Tholera decimalis. The sequence goes on from OW964570.2 coordinate 16,095,276, forward strand.
CCGTCAATAATTTGTTGCCAAAACCACAGCTGTTCCAGCTTTGGCACATATTCTGGAATTTGACGATTTAGGTATTATGTCCAATTAAATCTACGCATCCAACCGTCTGAACATACAGATAATGTGACACTTTAAATTATGTTTGCTTATTTATAAAAAAAAATCTAATCATTTGCTTACATTTACTGATTCGAAATTCAAATTTTATACAGTGAATTTGAATAAAGTATTAGCTAACCAGTATTTAAAAAGGTTTTTTGAATTATCCTCATCGTGTCTTCGGTTTTAATTTACTTTGGCTGAGGAGATTGTACTGCCCAAAAATACAATGGAACGGATTTAATAATAACTAGCTTTTGCCCGCGACTTCGTCCGCGTGGAATAGTTACTTTGGGCTAACGTTGAATTTAACCCCGATTTTGAAGCATTCTTCATTGGTGCTCCGCTCCTATTGGCCTTAGCGTAATGATATATAGCCTATAGCTTTTCTCTATAAATTGACTATTTAATTAAAAATATTTTTTCAATTCGAACCAGTAGTTCCTGAGATTATCGCGTTCAAACAAACAAACAAACTCTTCAGCCTTATATATTAGCATAGATAGCTGTTGCCCGCGACTTCGTCCACGTTTCCGTCGTTTTTCGCAAAAAAAAGTAGCTTATGTCCTTCCTCACGGTTCAGTGATTTTGATGTAACACACAGATTAACTTTCGTAATTTAGTAGGGAAATATAATATGTCAATCTATAATACTGTTGAAAAATATCGCAATACCGAACCTCACAATATTATTGTTAATAGCTGTGCCCGCGACTCCGTCAGCGTGTAACTCCGTGTGTGTTATTAAGTTAATGTATTGGTAATATTGTTTAGATCACGTTCACATGAGGCTTAAGTACCTATAGAACGACAATACTTCAGCGCAAAGCTTCCGGGTAAACTATGTTGAAAGTTGACCCGTCCGGCACGTGAACATAAAGATTTCTAGAACTGCTAACCCGGGAAAGAGCGACGTACAACTGACCATGCGAGAAACAACTGACACCGAGATCTACTCCAGCAACACGAAAAGTCTGCCCTTGAGCCTTATTAATTGTCATTGCATAACACACCGATACTGGAAATCGCGTTCTTTTAAATTGGAATGGAAAATTATTTGGTATTATGGGAATTCTGGGAATAAAGACGGGTTCTCTTGCACCGCAACCTGTTAAAATTTGAGCCTCGATTATATTTTGTTGCAACTGGGTTACTTTTAGCCGAGTTCCATTGCAAAGTTGTGGTGGTTTTAAATTTCGGAGCAGAATAATTCGAACTGCTAAGCTATCGGGAGTTACACGTGTTATTGTGAGTCAACCATAAAAGATAGATATATGCTGTCGTGGGATATTTTTTATATGATTTTAAGGAGAACATTTCGGTAATAAATGATTTCTGTGTAGCTTTAACCATTAAGGTTGCACGCGCGACGGAAGCTTAAAAAATGGAGTAACTTCTCTCGTTTTCCCAACATTTCCCTTCACTGCTCTGCTCCTATTGATTGTAGCGTGATGAAAAGTATACTATAACCCGCTCAGGAGTATGAACAATAATTGTACCAAGTTTCGTTAAAATCCGTCGAGTAGTTTTTGTTTCTATAACGGTTATACAGACAGACAGACAGACAGACAGACAGACCGACAGACAGACAGACAGACAAAAATTTTACTGATTGCATTTTTGGCATCAGTATCGATCCCTAATCACCCCCTGATAGTTATTTTGTAAATATATTTCATGTACAGAATTGACCTCTCTACAGATTTATTATAAGTATTGATTATTTTATGCTTTTGTCGAGGCTTTTGTATCGATTGTAGGAGATTGTATCTTCATCGTTGTGTCGCCCAGAAAGACCTGTGGCTTCATACCACGGATGCTGGTTAAATACCTTTCTTTTTAGAAGATTCTTAGATCGAATCCTTTAATTTTGTCCTGTCACCTTTAATTAAAGTCTCCAACTTGGATTTACAATGAAAGAGCTGTGCAGGTAGCTGCATATTGGTTCAAGGATGTTTAAGCATCGATTCGATAAAAAGAAGAGGAGCTTGGATTTTGGCTAATACATGATCTTAGCGTGTAGAATAAAATTAAACGGAAAAACAAATAGGTACATGTCGATGGCAACATATTTTATTAGCCCCAAAAATATGCTATGCGAACTTCGCTCGGTGCTGCACGCATAAGATGTACATATGACAGGGTATGCAGAGCAAGATAGAAGGTGGGCCATTGTCTGTAGAGGCACGCAGCATATACACTTCAGATCTCAGCCATCCATAAATTACTCTCTGTGGAGATTATGTAGACTTGGGTTCCCAGTGGGAACTGCGAAAGTGTTGCTATTAGCTGCACTAACAAGCTTCACGATTGCTGAGCGACTTGTCAGTAATGAGGCCCGGTATCCACCAAAGCGGAGACAAGAAGAGACGAAAGGAGATGTGCTGCGAAACTGGGCCACAGTAGATGAGGTATCTCCTCTCCCCTCCGCTTGAACCATTCCCTCCGAAGCTTAGCGGAGATGACATGAGGAAACAATGAAACCTGATTGGTTATTCCAAACACATTTTTCATCTCTTCTCTTTGCTTTGGTGGATATCCGGACCTTAGAATCGGGGTGAAGTCGCCTTTGACACGCATATCAAAAGCTTTCTTGATCCAGTCAGCCAGTAATAATGTACTTAAATGTAACAATACAATGGTAGGATGCAACATAAAGGACCTCACAAAGAGCTTTGTACACAATTTAAGAATAAAATGAAAGCTAAAAATAGTTAACAACTGTATCAGACGTGGAATCTTCTTTGTGCGTGAGTTTATTTGTGCAAGTCATAATTATGTGTGTGGACTCAATCAGATATGGAGCAAATGAATCATTTATATTGAAGCCGCGTTTGTAGGTACTGGAGATTTTTGATACGACGATTGTCTTTATTATGCGGGTTATCGGATCTATAATATATGATACCTAATGTTGCTTTTAACCTTTTATCTGATGCATCTATTGTGTGTGCCCATAAGGCGATTCAAACTTAATGACACCTGGAAAAGTCACATTTCGCTGCGATCTACCTTAAACTTCATCCCAACTGTCACATGAATTCGCTAGTCCGAGGCGTAGTGCTTCCTGTGACATAAAAAGTTGATTGGCTTATATCTTAAACAAGAGAATGACGAACATTAAATCATTTTAGTCTATTATTCACACCAACAGATTAAATGCATAACCGGCGGGTGTCTCTTAGAACGTCATAATTATACCATTGAACAGTGTATTTCTTACACCTAATTACGTAAGCTACTTTGTTATTTTTTAAATGTTGTTTGTTATCCCTAATAAAATAAAATAACTTCTTGCTGTAACTTTAAATTCTACTCATACTACTCGTTACACGGTGGACATCCCACCCATACACGCACAAAACTTTTCAGGAATACTTTCATTGTGCGTACAGCTAAGGAGTGGAATTCCCTACACCAGAGTCGTGAGTTTTCAGATAGCTATAACCTGGGGGTCTTTAAGTCAAGTTTAAATAGGTTACTTCTAGGGAAGCTGTTTCATCTGACTACATCATCGCTTACCATCAGGAGAGAAAAAAGAAAAAACATCGCCACAGCATAAAAATATCGGCATAACCACTATGCCAAAGCCACCGCACCTTAGTCACATATTTTAGAATTTACCAAATTCGTTCAAAAGCTTTAACATAATTGGTAAAATGTAGCATATTTGTTCCAGAACTTTCCACTGCACTGTGTACACATGAATGTGTCCACGGAGCGGATATGGTGCTACCTGTGCGAGAAAGAGGTCTACATCAGGGCTGCCTTGTCGTATGTGGTAAGTTGGATGTCTATTAAGCTCAAACCTCGTTTAATTTTGCTATCGGGGTGAAACCTTCAAAAGGCGGCTGGACTTATCGAAAAAAGACTAGCTATTGTGGGATCTTTACCTGATTATAACCGCTTTGGCGATCACCATCAAGATATAGAAGAGGCCCCGTTAAGAGGTCTTAAAAGAACATTCCGGAACCCCCTCTGTGAAACGCCTATCGAGGCACGCAGTCGCACATCCCTGAGGGGCTCATACCTCCTTGGTATTCCATGGAGATCCTTCCGAGGCGCGAGCTACCGCCCGACTAGGAATACTCTTCTACTCGTCGGATGTATTAAATGTTAAGTGTTTACGCGTCTCTACGCAGGGTTGGTGTCTCAACGTATTGTATTACCGTCGCTGAATAATGGGCTAAATATACCTAGTATTCTAAAACTTTATTTGCCATTGATACGCTCAGATATTTATTCCGTACTGACCACGATCTGTCAAAGGAGATGAACGAGATTTTTTTTAACCCGAGTTATGTCGGATTTTGGGCCAACGGAGCAGTGGTCTGCATCTGCACTACCTTCAAATAGTACTTTAAAGATCATATAATTTCAAGCTAAAATATCAAATTATGAGCATTATGTGCAATTGTGTACTGGTTTAAAAGAGTGTCCATGGACTCTCTTGCGTTTACCTCTATAGAGGTTTACACTTTAGAACAACTAGCTTCAGATGTTGCCTGCTGCTGTCTGACCTTTTTATTTGTCCGTTGAAAAGTGCTTGTAGTTGATATTAGATGGATGCTGCTATTTATGGGCCCTATTCATCCAGCTCTCATCTAGGCAATTTTCTGTATCTTGTATAAGTTACAATTCAACTGCAAAGTTAAGTTAAGCTCCAAAAACGGCATTTAAAATAGATAAGAGAGAGATTTCCAGCTACATACCTACAACGTAATCTTCCGTCCATACAGGCAAGTCCAGATTCAACGTGTGAGAGTCCAACACGTCTTGGAGCCGTGTCGCTGAGCATGGCAGAGGACGAGCTGGACCCAGACACGCACGATGTCCACTATGATCACGACGCGCGTTCTAGAGGTGAGATACGTCACAACAGCTGCTAAAATATCGACGGAAGGGTCTGTCACACTCCCTACTTACTAAAACCACTCGTTGTTTGTCTTCTACACTTCTTGGGAGTTGCAGATACATATGAATCCGAAAATCCACGACCAGGCGCGTATTTTGGCTACGGGTAGAATAAATGCAATGTAAAGGGCCTGGAAAGTCGGTTGTCCAGTCCAGTCCTATACATAAAGGTGTTATGTAAACAGATTTGACCTGTGAGCGTGTCTGTGTGCCGTATACTCTTATGTTTCGTAGGCGATGAACCGAACCAGCCACTTCAAAGCGTTTATCCAAAAGAGCTACTTGATATGAAAATATTAGTTTCCCTGGAAATGCGTTGCACGTTAAACCGCTGTTATTTTATTTCATCCAACTGAAAAAGTTGCCAAAAACTGAGCGAAGGCCAGAAAAGGATAGAGGACAAGCCCCCGTCATGATCTTCCATTCTGTAGAGTAGGTAGGAAGGTCGTTGGAGGGAGTCAACAAGGGATAGACTTGATCGGGTAAAGGAAATTTGTTCATCAACATAATTTTAGGTTTATTATTAAAGTTATACACCTCACAATATTTCTAAGGATACAAATACTTAAAACTAGTGCGTGGTTGTATCGCACAGGGCAATGTCGCCTCTCTCAAACACGTTGGTAGTGGGACGTTAGCAAGGGATACACTCAGTCGCATTTCAAGAGCCTTTTCACCATCATAATTCAACCTCTATTACTAGACGGGAATACGTCAGGGCTGGTGGGGCTGCAGAATATGGGCAACACGTGTTACATGAACGCGGCACTGCAGGCTCTCAGCAACACGGCGCCACTGACGTCATACTTCCTGGAGTGCGCGGCCGCCGTCGCCGTACTAGCGGCTGATAAGAAGCCTGGGATCAGTAGGTGAGACCTTCAACTTGTTCACACTTTTTTTTAATGTGGTAAAATCATCAAATGAGTCCTCCCACCCCGGGCAGGGCCGGAGGGACTGTCAGACTTGAACTGACTAAAACCCACGGTATTCCTTCAATAGCCCTTTACGTTCCGGGGTCACGGTAATGAGATAAGTCCCACGACCCCGGCAGGCTTCGGCCCTCTACAGGGGGGGGCTCGTCATGTTGCTGACGCTCTTTGAGGCGCGCGTGGAACACGACGCGCCGTCGACCCGGGCATGGTCCATGGTCGGACAGCGAGTTGCCCTTTACTCGCTGTCCGCATGCCCGCGCCTACGGTGGCCGGAGATCGTCGGCCGACGTCCGACGCCGTGGGCGTCTACCACTGCAACTTGTTCACACTTGGATTTTATAATAATAGTCCTCCTAACAGATTTTGGTTACGGCGGCTCATATCATCATTGATTAGCCATCTGCGCAGGAGATACCGTACTCTTAGAATGAAAGTGACCTAACTCTAAATTCGTGTAATTTCAGATTTTGATGTAAACTGGCCTGAAACATTACTCTGAATTGCCGTGGAAACAGGAATCTGAATTACGAGTTATAAAGAGACAGCTTATAAATTTTCCACTTGAAATATATGAATATAATTTATTCAATGCTGCTTTATTCTGCTCAAATCCAATAAATACTATTTTTAGGGTTCCGTAGTCAACAAGGAACCCTTATAGTTTCGCCATGTCCGTCTGTCTGTCCGTCTGTCCGCGGTTTAGCTCAAAAACTGTTGGTACTAGAAAGTTGTACTTTGGCATGAGTATACACGTTAATGACGCCAAAAAAGTGGTAAAATAAAATTTTGAAAAAAAACAATTATTTAGGGTACCTCCCATACATGTAAAGTGGGATGATAATTTTTTTTTTTCGTTCTTCCCATAGTGTGGGATATCGTTGGATAGGTCTTTAAAAAATATTAGGGGTTTGGTATGACCGTTTTTTGAGTAAGTAAACCGTTCGTGACTTATCAAGCTTTAAAGTACCAATTTTCGTTAGAGTCAAGTGTCCCCCCCCACTATCAACTAAACGGTTGTAGTTAGAAATTCAAATGTCACGGCAGTAGTACCTATATATAACGAAATTCAAAGGAAAACTATCACACATAAGTGGGCTTTACAAGTTTACGAGTAATAGTCGACCAATTGTATTTGACTCGAAAATTTCGAACAACTCTACAGAAATGTCGATAGATGGCGCTAAGCGCCAGTTGTATCGTGCTAGCTTCTTGTGACGATTGAGTAGTGTAGCTCTGTGTCCGTATTTAAATTCAAAACACCGGCTTTGACAAGTTTTATAGAAATCTCTAAAAAAAATTAAAACTTTTCGTACAAAATTGTCGGATCAGGTGAGGATTTGTATAGGAAGTCTAATTAGTTAGGTAGTCATGTTTGGCTTTTAGTTAGAGCATGGTACGAAACGATCAGTCAGCGAATACGACACGCACTTGGCTGTTATAAAAACTACGGAACCCTACACTGCGCTTGGCCCGACACGCACTTGACCGGTTTTTGAGTTAAGTCCCTTTCATTCTGAGAGTGCGATATTATAGTGCAAAGTATGTACGCAGGTACAGGTGCACACTATTCCTTTACTCTCATAGTCCGTTGGGATGGGAATCCGACACGGAGGGACATTAGGCACTAGATTAACACCTTAACGTCCTTGCCGAGGCATGGGAGTATCACATCACACCAACTTCCAAACTCCGGGCTGCTACTAAGAATTGTTTTTAGATAAACTCAATGGCACGTTTTTGCCCGACCTGAGAATGGAACCTGAAACCTCTTGCTCAGCTGTCGCTCTTGCGATCACTGTGCCTAATGAAATAAATGAATGGAATGTACCGTGTTGTTGTACTAAGCGCTTCTCCTGAATTTTTTTGGCGCGCACGGCTAAGATGTGGAACTCTCTGTCGGCTTGTTCTCCTACCACTTAATTATGACCCCTCAGCTTTTAAAGCAAGAGTGAACAGGCATCTCCTGGGTTCGCTTGTTTCATCTTTTACCTCATCTGTAGCCACAAGGTCAAGAACGGAACTTATCCGAAAAACAAAATAACGCAGCATGTCATTCACTACCGGAGTTTGTATTTCCTGATAGTTATAGCCAATTTTCTCTTTAAGTATTGAGAATAGATTTCTTCTAGGTAATCGTGCTTCATCTTCGACCACATCATCTCTAACCATCAGGTGAGGTAGTGGTCAAACGAGAGCCTATAATCAATAAAACGACGAGGCGCTAGTGGATAAACTACACAGTTTGGCTCATCGGCAAAGCGTTGCTTGCCTGTAGGGATGTAAAGCGGTAAAATTACCCTGGTAAAATACGGTAAAAAATGTTATTTTACGTAATTTATGGTATTTTACGGCAAAACATTTTCGGTAAAAAACTTATTAAACGTACTCATACCCACTAACATACGTAGTGCAAAAAATACGTAGTGAGTATGTTTGTGTGTATGTCACTACTTTACTATTGGAACTTCTTCCCTTGTTCAGTATTGGAACTTGAAAAAAAAAAAGAGAAAACTGGGTTCGTGCGACTCATGCGTACTAAAAAACCCTAAAACTATTCCCAAGGCAAGAATTCAAGATGTGAATCATCACACGTGAATCGGCAACATCGCATAATGATTTAGAATCTCTACGCGCGCGAGATTTAAAACAAATTAAAATGTAAAACTTCATAAGTCGCCGGTAATTTTACCGTAATTTATATAAATGACCGTAAAATAATCGTATTTTACCAGCATTTTCAGTAAAATTACGTAATTTTGCAACCCTACTTGCCTGTCGATTTTCTATAGGTTGTATTTCGGGGAGTGTATGCAGAATCTCCATGACCTGATCCCTCCTTTTCGCTTTCACTACCGGTCTACCAGACGCACTGCTGGGTACCATCCACACTTGGTTGATATACCGTCTTGTAGTACCACCTCCACATTTATTATGCGCACAGCGAAGGAGTGAAACTGACGGTTTCTGTGTTCCCTGCCACTTATGACCTTTCAGCATTTAAAGTAAGAGTGAACAGGCTTCTTTTGGGCTCGCTCGTCTCATCGTAGACCTCATCTTATCGCTTACCATCAAGCGAGATCGAGATCAAAAGTGGGCTAACCCGGAATTTAAAAAAAATGTTTCAATATTCAATACAGCTACTTTTAATATTTTTATTCGTATCATTCCGATTTTGTTCCCAGAGCATACCAAAAATTAGTCAAGGAGATGTGGAGTAGGAAGACAAGAGGCTACGTTGTACCTAACGGCATCCTGTATGGCATTCGTAATGTGAGTTACACAATTTGATAATTATTTATTTACCTGTAGGTCTATAAGTCAAGAGTGAATAGGTCACTTCTTGGTAATGGTGTGTATGTATACAGTATGTTAACTAACAGAGGGCGTTCCCGTTAACCCGCAATAGTATAGCATCCATACATGCTAAAAAAAATATTACCATTCGAAAACAAATAGTAGTGAGCTACCTATCACAATCATATTGACTCAAATGTAATGAAAACTCGGCATTAGTCTAGTTTAGGCACCAGTCTCCCACAGTATAATATAATCGGTACTATATCTTGTCATTGATATCAAATGTACCTTTATATTCTGGTGAAATAAATAAAATCATTACCTTATTTGTTTTTAGGTTCATCCGATGTTTCGTGGTTACCATCAACACGATACGCAGGAGTTCTTACGATGTTTCATGGACCAACTGCATGAGGAGCTCAAAGAACCGGTAATGTCTTGTTTATTGTACAAATCCATACTTCCATACTAATATTATAAATGCGAAAGTAACTCTGTCTGTGTGTTACCTTTTCACGCCTGAACCGCTGAACCGATTTAGATGAAATTTGGCATGGGAATAGTTTAGGACCCTGGACATAGGACAGTTTTTATCCCGTAATTCCCACGGGATCGGAATTTACGCAGGAAAAACCTCCCACGCGAACGAAGTCGCGGGAAAAAGCTAGTGGTACAAAAACTTATTTGATACATTTTAAATTGAGGACTTGGTGCCGCCATCTTGATGCTTACACATCTTCTACCCAAGAGGAGCTTGTGGCCAAATAATATTAACCGCACTGGTCGTTCTTCAAGGTGAAGCAACACTTGTGGAGGTTGGTCCGTGGATGGGTGGGAGTTTCTCCCGTGTCATGTTAAAGCACGTTGAGCCCGGCTATCATTTGTACATCTTTGGCAGTCTCAAATCATAGTACTCAGCTGAATCCTAAACAATTGGGAAAAGGCAGATGATGCTGATGATGATTTGGGATAAGTCGACATCGACGTCACGAGTAATCAGTGCTACCTCTCATCTCACCTTAGCGTTTTCCCAACAACGGCCGGTCGGCTTCCAGTCTAATTTCTTGATCACACGTACCAAGCAAACGGGCGAGACAGTAAAATGTTTCTCCGCCGAGACAGTGATATAAGCGAGTAGCTGTTCACACATCATTTGAAATTAGTACAGTCAGTTCAGTTCTGATGAGACTACAATTCGGTTACGATGGATCGTAAAAAGATTTGAACGAAGCGAAGTGACAATCATGTCGGCCGAGTGGGGAGATACGGAGACAGTGCATGTTCAGACCTGCCGAGTGAGCGAGAGAGACAGTGCGGAGAAGCGGGAGGGTGGACACTCGGCCTAGTATGTAGAACGGGAGCCGAGCTACTGTCTCGTCGCTTCGTTCGGCCGAGCACTCGGCGCTATGTTAATACCTACCGAGTACTCGGCCGAGAGCACTGTTTCACCAGATGCAGCCGAGTACTAATGTTTTACATGTAGTGCTTGTCTGTCTGACCTCCACAACTCTGTAGCTGGGTACCACGATACTCCTTAGCAAGACTGGTGTCAGATTTTGTGGTTTCTATCTGTAATGTCTTGGCAAAGATGTACAAATGTCAGCCGGCCGCCGGGACTTAACTTGCATTTTGAGGCACGGGCTATCTCTGTTTATCATAGTTTTTAAAATGCTCAAAACTCAGTCATGTTTCGAGCTTCTATTTCTTTTTAACCTTTTAACCGCCCGACTTCATATCGATTGTCGGGTCCCCAGCGCCCGGCACAGTGAATCGCAAAATAAATACCTACAACAAAGAGAGCAGTGCAATATACTTAGGACTTCTGATTAAGAGACTAAAGTTTATTAAACTGTTAAATGATTACTTCATTAACTATTTACCAAATATAAACATCGTTTTGATAAAATACAGCGAAATTAAATAGAAAAGTACATTAAACGAGCTGTGATATTTTTGTCGTATATATACGACTCTGGCGAAATGGGCCCGAAAATATTTGTCGTATCAATCCGACGTAGGCGGTTAAAAGGTTAAATAATTTTGTGAAATATAAAAATCTATTCAAATAGCCTGTTTCGTTCGAATTTGGTTCAATTTTCATTGATGTTTCTGTATGATTGAATACACATTGTGTTGGCCAGGTGTGGGACAGCACATCGGAAGACAAGCTGGGCTCGGAAGCAGACGGCGACCACCAGGACACTCGCAACGTGCACATACGACGACGCGCCGCCTCCTCCGGCGGTGAGTTCACTACCGGCGACTACGCATGTACGTGTACACACTGCTTTATACTCACACCGAACCGTTCTAATAGAAAGAAGTACCGATGTACCTGCGCTGTGAATGAATTTTCGCACCGCGCTTCGTTTCCTTTACCACTATTGGTCCGCAGCTGCCGCCATGTTAGCGCGCGATACCTGACGCGTGAGCGAGACTGATCTAACAGCTGCAGTGTATTATGAACCTTATAGTAGTGATCTAAGGTTGATTGTAAGTTTTATGTGTTCTTTCGTTAAACTTCGGGGCCATACTTTATTTTCTGTGCGAACGAATATTCACGACGCGCCTTATCGGTTAGGTACCACTGTAAGGCTGGAAACAGTGCTTGACCGACGGTCGGCGCTGACTGTCAGTCGGCGTAGCTATATCTATGCAAGCCTATGAATGCGCACTCAGCTACGCTGACAATTTTCACAACCGACGGTCAGCGCTGACGGTCAAAATGTACGGTCAGCGCTGACCGTCGGTCTAGAACTGTTTCCAGCCTAAAGGTATTTATTGCCACAGAAAACGACATGCATATAAAAAATTAAATGTTATCAAAATTAATTCAACCTAGTGTTAGTGATATGTATTTAATTTATGTTAGTAAAAACGTTTTGGATGATTTCAAAATGATCGTTTCACAAAATAGGGAAAGCAAAAAGAAAAAACAAAGCAATTGCACGTCGTGCCGGGGCACAAATGGGGAGTCTTTTTGCCACTCAGCATTATGCTATGCCATGGGCGTGCCCACAGAACGGCGCTGCTTTTCAGTAGTTGTTATATAACATGAATCGTGATTAACGCACATCCTTAAACGCATTAGAAAGAGCAATGCCAAGTGTCCATAGTAACTTTGGCGTAATATAAAATTCTCACGGCCAGCGATGAAAATAATTTTATTGTATGTAGTTCAATACTAAGAACTGTTTCTTAGCATTAAATATTGTATAGAACTTCTAACAAAAAATATTAGGATAAATACAAATATGGAATTTTGAGGTCATTACAATATGACGATCTCTGTGCTCGACTGGCCTACACACCGGTCTTCATGGTGTAATAATGGAATAATGGATGTACTTCAACACTTCGAAAAGCAAAAGAGTCTCAAAAAACAGAGAAGGAAATGTAAACACATGCACTTCACAAAATCACCGACAACAACAACTGTTTGTGTTTGTAATGTCAATCAATTCCCTTTCTGTCACTTTTAACACTTGTTTTTTTCTATTTTTCTAGTTTGTATTTGGCAGAATAGTCAACATCGCTTTTGCTTGCCATATCTAAAAATAAAATAGAGTTTTTATTCTCAATAATTAAAATATTATTTCAGTTTTTTGTGTGATCAAATGCGATTATTGTTTACCACATATCGTTACTATTTATAGTATACAAAAGAATGCAGAAAACAATAAAGGATGTGAAATAAATAAAAACTTTTTTGCAAAAAAATAAAACCGACTTCCATATCAAAACACTACAAAGCCAAAAATAATTTTAATTTCGGTAGTCGGTGTTATTGGTTTTGTATTTTCTTTTTTTTCACACCGCCTTCCGAAATTAAAATTATTTTTGGCTTTGTAGTGTTTTGATATGGAAGTCGGTTTTATTTTTTTGCAAAAAAGTTTATATTTTCGCGCTTTTTAGTGGGTCAATTTGTAATTAATCTAGTTATAAAAGCCAAAATGTCAACTACAAAAAACTAAAAACGCGCGAACAAAAAACACAATATAGAGTAACCGAAAAGATCATGAATGTAAATATTTTTTTTAGACTTTGATGATTTTTCAGAAACGGCTTGTTCGATGTCGATAAAATTTTCATGGGACCATTTGGGAAGTATACCCTTTCCAACAAAAAAAGAATTTTTCAAATCGGTTGGCGAGCGACGGAGCTATGCCCGAACAAACATAAAAAAAAAAAAAAACATCCGAATTGAGAACCTCCTCCTTTTTCAGAAGTCGGTTAAAAACTGATTAATAAGTTTAATTGCAGCACACTGACAACTCAACTTATTGTTGACAATTTCCGGTCAGCTATTTGTTTATTAATAAATCAATTCTATTGGAGAAGTTCTCTAAAGAAATTAAATATAGCTTTATAGTTTAGATTTTTTTGTATAGGTTGTTGTATATCTATACTAATATTATAAAGCTGAAGAGTTTGTTTGTTTGTTTGATTGAACGCGCTAATTTCAGGAACTACGGTTCTGATTTGAAAAATTATTTCAGTGTTAGATAGCCCATTTATCGAGGAAGGCTATAGGCTATAATTATATCATCACGCTAAGACCAATAGGAGCGGAGCATTAATGAAGAATGTTTCAAAATCGGGGGATATTTTTTCCACGCGGACGAAGTCGCGGGCGGAAGCTAGTTAAAGATAAATGGCCATGCCATTTTAAATTTAAAAGTTGTGTAGGCCAGGATCTGTCTTTCTTCTTAAGTTATCAAGTGTTTCTTTTTCTGTTTTTTAAAGAGAACTAGCAATGTGGGTAAAAATTCACAGTACTAGCAATCTTGCTAACCCCTCCAACTAAGCTGAATATGCTTGTGCCAGGAGTGGGTAGGTTCACGGCAACAGTGTAATGGGTTGGGTTCGACCCGCGACCTCTCGATCAAAAAGTCATGAGGCTTAAGATTTCATTAAAATTGTATTATTAGGTATTAAGATTTCATTAACAAAACACATTCTTGCCTTACCTGTATAAAACTGCTTAACGAATTTTGATGAAACTGATTGTCTGTGGATTGGCGCGAAATTGGAAATTCAAATAAATTTTATTCGAAAGCCGTGTTAATTGAATTTCGAATTCAGTCATTTGTTTTTAGATTTTTGTTTTTGTTAAATTTTGGTACACACAATCATATTCAACTTAGTTGTAGGGGTTAACAAGATTGCTAGCAATGTGAACTCTTCAAACATTTCTCGTTAAAAAAAAGAGAAAAAACAAGGTGGAAGGGGAAAGTCGATCCAACAAGATATGTAGTGTTTCCCAATAGGGGCTGTATGTGGTAGAAAGCACGGAATAGATAAATAAGGTTGGAATGGTAATGTGGGCGTGGCGAGCGCGCCACATTTATGATTCGAAAATCATAGCTCGACCGATTAAAAAATAAATACTTAAATAAAAAAATTAAAATAAATAACCTGTAAAACAAAAAGTCAGACAGCAAGTATAGAGCGAAGAGGTATATATTTCTATCGGTAAGTCGAAAATAACATTTAATTAAAGTTTTATTTGTAAAAAACATAAAAATATTCTGATCACTATGAAATTCCAAACATTAACAACATTATTGCAACAAGTTACAAAAAATATACATTGCCCTATGTATACTCGCTTAATCAACGCAATGACCAAGTCCGCTTACAATGTACTGCATGCGCTGCGTCCTCAACACTTCAACCATTGACGTTTCGTCCTTTGCCCTGATTGGCCGTGTTGCACGGCGCATGTTTATCGACATTGAGTTATAATCAGTAGCAAGCTCTCGATTTAAGTGTGTGTAATTTATTTGTATGCGTAATTCGCATACGTAACGGGCCTCTTGCTTGTAGTGGAGCTAAAGAGTGGGAGACAAGCGGCGACACGCGTTCTCATACAAATCAGGCACTATTTCCTTTCTAACCTCTTTTATCTGTTCTGTGGTAGAAAGTATTTTGAATTTGATAGCACAGTTGGTAGTGGTAGAGCGACTGGTTGATGCATGTAGCAGGGTAGATATCCGCACGTAATTAATGTTTTATAACCTACAGATATTTATTCTGGGAAGAGCTGGTGGCTAAATAATAACAGCCGCATGGGTTGTATTCAACGTTAAGCAACGCTTTCGGAGGTCGGACTATGAATGTGTGACTATCGTAATATATCGAGATTCTCCCGTGTCCCGGAAAGCAATACTCAGTCATTTATTGTGGTTATAAACAATTTAGATCAATATGAACCCTGTCGGGCACAGCAGAAATTAGGAGAGAGGACTTAAGAGGAGGCTCCCTAAATTGTATGTAACTTTGCATTAATATTCTGAAACAATCACGCATACAATCAAAATGGAACTTTAGTATTATGATTTATTGGATCTTTTTCTTTACATGTCTAGATCAGTTACGTAATTGGAACATTTTCGCTCGATTCATTTTTTAATCGAAAATCATGTCTTTTTTAAAGATTATTCAAAACTTAATCAAGATTACTCGGCTTTTATGTCTAAAATTAGTATTGACAGTAAGAAAATATGGTTTGTTATCCAAATATAGGACTTTTTTCTCTAGATCAATTATTACTTTAGTTATAAACGAAATAAGAATTGAGACTTACGACATTTAGTTACGAACCCGAACATGGTAAAAGAGCGCACTCGATATTCAACTTTATTACTGCTGCGTTAGCGTTTAGCACATAACGGCAGTTTCGAACTTGAACATAGTGTAGCGAGTAGGCAAGTTTACTCGCACGACAGCAACGCGCACCAAGATCATACGATTTTACGTCAGAGCGTGCCGTGTGCAAAACAAGTTGCAAAGCTACGCCTACTTCATGACATCAATCGGGCTTAGCCCCGCCTTCCAAATCATGGCGCACGCGCATCCACTGTTCAAGCGTTAATGAGGCAAGATGTCGGCTGACTCGTCTATTGTCTGCGTTAACGAGGAGGCGTCGACTCCTGCGTAGATCGGTCAAGCACGAACCGTTATTAGTATTATTTAGTTTTAATCTGCTAGTATAAATATCCGTGTATTTTGTATTCAACATTCAATTACTGCTTCATACTTGTGACTGTAATATAACTCTGTCGCTTCTCGCTCTGGATTTTATTTAACCGCCTACTGCTTAGACGCTTCAGTAGCCATACTTATTTAATACTGCAAGTGGTACAATAGACCTACAGAACGGAGTCCTGTACCACTTCAATAGTGAAAGAGCGCACGCGATATTCAACTTTATTACTGCTGCGTTAGCGTTTAGCATACAACGGCCTGACCGGGGGGCAATGGGGGCGTAGCTTGCGTGAAAATTATTTTAGACTGCCTGGTCTTAAAGCACGCAAAGCTTTTGGTCCCTGCTGTCATTTGTACTTTGACAGTCGTTACGTGTAGTCAGAAGCCAGAAAATTGACACTGGTCTTGGTCAGATAGCCAGTTGTTCCATATTCAACATTAGTACTCAGATGCGTCTGGTTAGACTTGATGCTGAGCTCAATATAGATGGGAAAAGGCAGCAGATGATGAGATAGTTGTTCTGGTATTGGCCAAAATGGGGTCAAAATGTATGTAACCACACCGTATGCACCCTATACACCGACGGTACAGGAGAAAATCCTATTAGCAACGATTTATCTTCAAAGAAAATTTGTCTTCCCACATTTTTTTATGTATTCACTTTTATATTTATCTTGTCGTACAGCAAGCGAAGCTCCATTCTTCGCTCGAATGAGGCGGAAATCTCCGGCGCCGTCTTCCTACAGCGAATCAAGAACTGAAGGCTATTTAAGGTAAGCATTTCTTGTTTATTAATCTTCTACACTTCACTGTCTTACTCAGAAAACTTCCTATTCGAAGACATTCTAGTTGTAAATAGTGCTGGATACTTTTTTACTGTCTTACGGTTTCTCCAAGCAAAGGTTGCGGAAATCGAACCATGGATAGGTCAGTAAGACAAGCACAAACCCTATCGTCTTTCAAAAACTTGGTAAAGGATCTTTATATCTCTTCTTAAATTTTTTGTTATTATGTATGTCTTTGTTTCTTTTTTTATATTTATATGTATACCTATGTTTTGAGAATGTTTTTATATTTTATAATGATAAATAGTACACCGTGGACTACCCGCGTATTTATTTTCTCCTGTGTCAAATCCATCCAAAGGTTGTCTGTAAAAGATCGCTTTTAGCGATAAGACCGCCCATTGTATCACACTTTTTAGTTGTAAAGTCCTTATTGTTTTACTGTTATGGTGTACAATAAAGAATATATCTATCTATATACCTTTGTACCATTTTTTATTTTTTAGAATAGGTTCGCGTTTGGCCACCATCTCACCTGATGGTAAGTGATGATGTGGTCGAAGATGGAGCACGCTTACCTAAAAGTAACCTATTCACTCTTGACTTAAAGACTTCTAGGTTATAGCTATCAGGAAACACAGACTCCGGCAGGGAATTCCACTCCTTAGCCGTACGCACAATGAAGGTATTTCCAAAACGTTTCGTGCGTATGGGTGGGATGTCCACCATGTAACGATGGCGCTTCGCCGTTTGTCTCGTAGTCCGATGATGGAACGGGCTTGGTGGAATTAAATTGTGTAATTCCATCGCACATTTCGAGATCTCCGTTCTTCGCACCGTAAACTTTTGAGCGTGGCTGTAATTTCAACATATTTGGCACCAGTATTGACTAAAGGTATCGTGTTACCTAGCTACTCTTTTATGGAAGGTGAGATAAGAAGTAGCTCCATCTAAAAGACTACTACACAGCTGCATCAACTTAAACTGAAAACTGACCCCAATATACAACGTGTAACGGAAACCCTATATCTATCCACAAGGGCTGAAGACAACATCTGGTATGGAGTGCCCATGCACAATTTCAGCTCAAAATAAGTGACTCAAAGAATTGATACCAAATTATCGGTTTCATATGTTTCTTGAATGCCAATCATAACAGACCTGTCACAGCACTACGAGGGTTAATAACTTTCCACGTGACTTGACAATAACACGATAATTCTCTTCGTTCTTCTTTGAAAGATTCGGTCTCTGGTATCAATGTATTGAAATTTCTAATAAGATCCACACATGTAGACATAGGATTACAAAACCCTTGCCATATCATTTGTTGTCATCCAAAGAAGCTGTGCACTTGTTATGTACCTATATGTATGCCCTTTAAGTTACACGTTGTAGTTTATATGGCATAAATATGGTTCTTTTTTTTATTGACAATAGGCTCGCGTTTAATCACCGTCTCACCTGATGGTAAGTGATGATGTGGTCGAAGATGGAGCACGCTTATCTAGATGTAACCTATTGACTCTTGACTTAAATACCCCCCAGATTATAGCTGTCAAGATACAGACTATAGTAGAGCTGCTAAACGGCTATAAATGTTGAATGCTGTTTTAATTCTACTGTGTTATTTGTAGAGTGCAACAACAAGATCCAATGGCGCCGCGCCACCGGCGCTCCGCTAGTTTCGCAGGCACGCACCATCTGCAGTACAACATGTACTCACAGCAGCCCAATGGTAACTATTTAATCACTTTTTAGGGTTCCGTAGCCGAATGGCAAAAAACAGAACCCTTATAGTTTCGTCATGTCTGTCTGTCTGTCTGTCCGTCCGTCCATCCGTCCGTATGTCACCGCTATTTTATTTAGAAACTATTAGGACTATACATGTGAAACTTGGTAGGTAGATGTATTCTGTAAACCGCTTTCCGATTTTAAGAAAAAATAAATATTTAAAATTAAGGGGGCTCCCCATACATGGAACTGAAACTGAAAATTTTTTTTTTTTTTTTTTTCATGAAATCTAGCGTGTCTGTTATCTATAGATAGGTCTTTAAAAATGACATAGAGGTTTCTAAAACCACATTTTCATAAAGTCAATCGTTTAAAAGATATACGCTTTCAAAGTGGTAAAATGTGTGTCCCCCTCTAACTTCTATAATAATGGAGGGAAAAATCTAAAAAAAAAATATGCTGTAGATCTTAATATAAACTTTCAACGAAAATATTTTAAACGAGATCGGTACAGCAGTTTTTGAGATATAGCATGTTTTCTAAAACCGTAAATATAACTTTGTAATTCATACAAACCCTATTAAAAACAAAGTTATTCGGCGTACTACGTACGGATTACTACCGAACCCTTCATGGGCGAGTCTGACTCGCACTTGGCCAATTTTTTCATTGTAACTTATTGTCATAGGGAACAAACTGACTCCTGCAATACAGTTAATACTAGTGCAGGGGTGAAGGAATTCTTGAATGTAAAACGAAAATATCAATAAATGATTATGACGATTGTCAGTCCGCGATTTCAAAATAACTATGATAACTGTTGTTTTTTCAAGTGCGTTTGTTATTTACATAGTACTAAAACACAAACAAACTTTATAAAATTTTTGTTTGTTTGTCTCCGGACTTATCTCTGGAATGGCTTAATCGATTTTGAGTCTTTCACTAAATGGTAGAGGAGATTATAGGGCAACATAGCTACTTTTTATTCCAAGAAATTTCACGGAATCGAGTATTTTCGCGGGAAAACCGCTAGTTTCTTGACAAAAAAAAACTAACATAAAATGTTTTTTCTGTATCCAGGCTCAGAATCCCTCCGGAGTCAAAACCAAGGGTTGTACGGGTCTGAATCGTCGCTGTCGTGCTCGAGCGAAGCCGAGGAGCGATACGAGACCTGCTCGAGCGGAGCGAGCGATGCTCCCGATACTAGGAGCGAACAGCCGTTAGTATACAGGGTGTTTCAAATGTGCGTGCTTATTTTAAGGCGGGTTTTCTGTGTTGGATATAGTAAATCTTAAGTTTTTAGAAGGAACCGTCTGCATGTAACTATAAAGTTTCTAACCTATCACTTTTCATGCAGTCTTATGTAGTCGATAGCATCCAATCTATGAATGATCAACAATAAATGCTACAGAATATTAACTTTTTCTGTATAGTAAAATGAAAAACAAAATTGCTTCATCCCTTATGAGAATCGAATCATTTTATAACCGTGCAGGTTGTTGTCTAAAGTGGCTTCTTAGGAAAGTACCACACAGATCCACAGACAGTTAAGGGCCTATACTACTTCAAATGGCTTAGCATGATCCTCCGTTATGTCGAAAATACTGCAGCAATAATTTTGAAATAAATATATGGTAAAGTTGAGGATGTTTGACGAAAACACGATTCCATAAAATTTTCTTGATAGAAAAAAAATCCAAAGTTACCTCCAAACCGAACAATAAACCGCTGGTATTCAAAAATACCTTCAAATTAGATAATGAAACTTTGCATATTAATTGAACTGACTATAAAGCAGGTCTTATGTTATTTACTTTTTTAAATTACCATTATTTTCACCGTAAAAAGAAATAAACTAAATTATCGGTGTCTTGGAGTTTTTTCCCTGCCACCGTCTCGCTTGCTTGCGTGACCGCGGCCAGTAGTGTTCGAGCGAAATAAAGAGTGAGAAGCGCTGAGGTAGTATAGGCCCTTAATACAAGCAATAGTATAATATTGTCAGTTATCGGGTAGCTCTACTTAGAACTTTAGGAGTTCAAAATCGCTTGACATGATTGTCAGTCGCGACCATATTGTGGGTAGCTAAACTGTATTGTGTGTGCTGGTATTGATGTAAACAACTTCAGAACAGTGAACACAGATAAAATCATCATCATTTGCTAAGCTACTTTCTAACTTTCTAACTATGCTTCCAGTGTAACCAGGTACAGCTGAGTAAGGCCTACTGTCCACGGACGCGTCATTTGACGAATGCATGCAACCTACAAATGACGATAGGCGTATTTTGCATATTTGCTATGCCCACGCTGCTTCATACAATCGTCAATCACGCTACAAAACATCTCTGCGGGCCTAGACAAAATCCATTTTCTGTAAGCGTTAACGCCAACGGAAAAATTAAATTGTATGGAGTTGACATTTGCTAACCACATGTCACGTGAATGTCAATAATAATAAAAAACACTTAAACAAGGATACTAAATTTAACATGAAATAAATGTCACAGTCACAATTGGTCAAATTTCCATTCATAAATTCAAATATAATAAATTAGAGCTTAGATAAAAATAGTCAATAATAGTATGTCAACATTGTATGTGCTGTGTATGCATTGTGTATATGTATGAATTTTAATGTCAAAGTTTACTTATCGTCAAAGAATTCCTTTAGAGTGTAATATGATTTTAATGTAAGGTATTTTTGGAGACTGTTTTTGAATTTATTTTCGTACTCTATGTCCTTAATTGAGTTTGGAAGCCTATTATATATTTTAACGCACATGGCTAAAGGTCCTGAATGGAACATAGTTAATTTAGAGCTTGGTAAGGCTAATTGATTTTTGTTTTGGCGTCTAGCACTGCGTCGTTGCAGTCGTTGTAAGTAGATTGTTTGTTGCTGCCAGAGAGTTATCAGAAGATGGTTCTGTTTTTACCAAAATTTAGTGACTATTGTTGGACCACTGATACAAAGACAAAATACTGTTCTATCCATTACATCCTTTTTGGAATATTCCGGCAGTTAATTGTTATACAGGGTTAAATGTAAAATACTGAAAACCTCTCAGGACTATGTTACTAATATCACAACAACACCAACAACTTTTGTTCTATGACTTTTAAGAATTCGTCATATTTTAGTTCACCAGATTTTCATACAAAAATAAAAATATTTAAATTGAACGCCCTAAATGTTACGAATTCTATGCGAAGCAAAAGAAAGCAATTTATACTATCGCTTTCTTTTGCTTTGCATAGACGCTACATGCGTTTAGGGCGTTCAATTTAAATATTTTTATTGTTATATGAAAATCTGGTGAACTAAAATATGACGAATTTTTAAAAGTCATAGAACAAAAGTTGTTGATTATGATGTTAGTAACATAGTCCTGAGAGGTTTTTGGTGTTTTGCAATTAACCCTGTATAAACATGGATATTTTTCTATAATGTTAACAAAATTCACCGTCGAGCCCGCCATTTTGTAATACAAAACAACAAGTGTGCGTCTCGCGAGTCGGTTAAGTAGTGACATGTTGCCGCGCGCACCGCATGACGAACGCATGACGAGAGGCTGACGCGACGTTGCCGCTCCGTCTTGCAATCGTCAATTGACGAAAGCGTGCGCATGACGTGCGGTTTACGTGGACAATAGGCCTAACAGTGTTTTACATGGAGCAACTATACTCACCTTCACAACCCAGTAGCAGGGTAAAACCATAGTCCTTGACCAGACCTGTGTGAGATGTTCTAGCTTCTGACTACTACTACTTTCCAAGGCACGGAATAATGCCGAAATGTTTAAGATGGTCAATCATACACAGACCGCCATCGGCAAGCATTGCTTAATCTTGAAAATCAACCCAAATCAAATGGAAAAATACACCAAACATACTTATCATCATGTCAGCCTGTAGCTGTCCACTGCTGGACATAGGCATCCCCCAATCGTTTTCCAACATGAACGGTGCAATGTCACCTGCATCCAACGACACCCTGCTGTCTTGATAATGTCGTCAGTCCATCTATGCAGGTGTTCATCACACGCTGCGATCACTCAATTCGTTGTAGTTATCTTATGTGGTTGTAATTATTTTACAGAAAGAGCGTGGTGCCAATGGGCGGTGGCGATGGCACGTCTTCCAGCGGTGTGAGGTTTCGCAGTGTTATCTCAGATGTGTTCGACGGCAAGCTACTGTCCTCGGTGCAGTGTCTCATCTGTAATAGGGTGTGTATACCTAACTTACCTAATAAAAACAAAAATAAACATTACTTCGTTCAGCTATTAAGCAATTAAATGGAAATTGTTTAAAACTAAATTGAAAAATATGTTAATTGATGAAGTTAATTATAATCTGCATGAGTATTATGATCGAAAATAATGTTTTTAAATATTAAAATATGTAATTATAATAAATAATGATGTAATGTTACAAATATTGTATATCCAACATGGGCAGACTGTTGAGCCTAGAATATTATATAGTAAGACCTAATATACACAGTTATGAAATAACTCTATCTTAATACACTACTGCGTAATTTACTGGGCGATCTCAACTGACAAAGAGACAGCATTTAAGGCTCAAAGAAGATGTGTCTGATAAAAATATGCCTTGCAATTGTTGGTACTTTTTAGTTTAAATACTAAAAACTACCAACAATTGCAAGGCATATTTTAGCAATTATTTATTTTGACCCTGTATTTGTATTTTTGAAGTAGCTATGTTTGATATGCAAAATCTGAGTCGTTTGAATAATTATAATAAATTACCGAGTGCTTGAAAAGATTTCAAAACGGTGCAGTTTATCAGTAGACATTGACAAGACACCCGCGTAAATATTTATACACTTGGTTTTTGGTAATTGTTTAATGTCCATCTCAGTATAGCTATATTGATTTGAACTGAATCTGACCCAGAGCATTGGATTTCTTGACATTGAGTAATCTGTGCTGTTTGCACTTTATTCTACTGACTTCAAGGTCTTTTATTTATTTATGTACACATATGACACTTTAAGAGAAAAAAAAAAACAAATACAGATGAAAGACCACAAAGTCGATGCTTATTTCAAAAGAAATTTCTTCCAGCAGACCTGCGACGGGAGATAGATAAACAGATAGATATATTCTTTATTGTACATACACCATAACAGAAAAGAAAATAAGGACTTAACAACTAAAAAGGGATACAATGGGCGGTCTTATCGCTAAAAGCGATGGATTTGACATAGAGGGACAAAATAAATACGCAGTCCACAGTACTATTTCAGGAGGTCATTTATGGGGCGCATGGCCAAAAATCATCAAAACATACTAATGCAACTCTTGTTTACAGGTTTCAACGCGAGTGGAGACATTCCAAGACCTCTCCCTGCCGATACCGTCTCGGGAACACCTGGCTGTGATCCGGTGCCAGCAGCCGATCCTCAACCATCATGTGCCACATGGAGCTCAAGAGTCATGGGTCAGTACCATAAACCATGGTATATTACATTTATACATACAAGATACGCGCGAAATTCGTAACACTGCATAAGTAGTCGTGTAAAAATATAGGAATCCTTACTAATATTATAAATGCGAAAGTAACTCTGTCTGTGTGTTACGCAATCACGCCTAATCTATAGAACCGATTTTAATGAAATTTGGTACGGACATAGTCTAGAGGCTGAGAAAGGACATAGGCTGCTTTTTAATGCGAAAAAAAGGCTGTAAGAGGTTGAAATAGGGGATGAAAGTTTGTATGGAAATTACGTCATTTTTAAAGCTAGAAGCTTGAAACTTATTTTTTAGACTTTTGATTAGATTTTAATGAATTTTAATTTCAAAATAGAATGAAGTTTTATTTTCAAAATAATTAGCCTAAAAATTAAAAATGCTGCCGAAAGTCACTATTCCGCACGGACAAAGTCGCGGGCACAGCTAGTATTTAATAAGGAAAAAATTCATGGCTAAGTAATTACAGCCGCACTAGTCAATCTACAAGAATAAGCATCGTTTGCCAAATTTAGTCCGTGTATGGGTAACTATCTTAACATAATAATATGAAGATTCGTCTGAACCTACCGACCGACATGCGACATCGACCAACCCGCACCGTGTCCGCGTGTTGAATTACCCCTCTAATAAATAGAAGGTGTCTTTTTTAATTTATTTATTTATTTATTAAATGACACCAACGACTTATTCACTAAATCGAATACATATAAAATTGTTACAAATACTAATACTGTAGTGAATTCATCACTTATAGGTGTGCACAGCTCTTGTATAAGTAATTAAAAAAATATATATTAAGCAAATTGAGATCATGATTACATTAATTTAAATTACATTGAAAAGAGATAAAAAAATACATTCAAATTAATTAATTAAACATAACAATGGAATGTCAAGCACTTAAATTAAAATACAATAAATACGTATCTCTCAGAACATAATGCCAATGAAAAATATAAACGATAATTTTTCTATTATACAAATTAAATTATTATCAATACAGATTAAAAGTAAAAATAAGCTAGGTATGTCAAATTACAATACATCAAATTCAAAGGGCAAATTATACAAGTAGAATAAACAGGGTCATATTTAATTTAATAAACGTATTATGAATTGAAACCATTTGTACATCTTTGACAGTATTTACGAGTAGTCAGAAGCCAAAAAATCTGATACGAGACTTTCCAAATGGTATCGTGATAGCTAGCTACTCGGTTGTGAAGGTCAGAAAAGTAGTCATTCTATGTAACACACTGGTATCCAGCTACATCTAAGCGGAATAGTTTGCTTGCTTGTCTGTTTAAACGCGCTATTATTTGAAACTACTGGGTGGGTTAGGAAACTTGGTATGGAAGTAACTCGAGCCTTGAAGAAGGTTACAGACTACTTTTAACTGGCTGCAAAAGATGGACGGTTATGTTTTTATCGTAATAAAGTTCACGGGACCGAAGCCCCGCGTGGCTGCTAGTATATTATTGTTACGAGCTGGGGTTCCGGATAGAAATAATTAACGCCAATTCATCCAAAATTAACACTTTAATTAATTAAACACAAAATAAAAATTTAACACAATTATTCGTACCCCAACACTTGTCACTTAACACTTAAATCGCACTGAAATTCACTCGTATAGCTTCGATTGTATCGCCTCGGATCTTCTAATAAGACTGACTGTCCGCGTTCCTTTGCGATCTATTTATACCCCGGTCTATGAATTCTAGAACATTCTTATAAAATCGACTCACTGTATATACTGCCCAGAATATTCCAGGAAGCTACTCGAGATACACAGTACCTGCTACTCGCCGCTAGATGGCGTTAGTGTCTCGAACATTCTAGATTTATGTCGAAGTTTCTCGACGTACTTCACTAAGCGACTGGCGTAACATTATGTTAAAATAGTCGACCATCCATGAACCTACCTAACATTGAATATCGGGCCGTGCGACCATTATTATTTATCCTCGATAATATCAATGTCTAGGTACAAATTTCAAATTCTAGCAGCATCTATTACGCAACAACTACTGTAATCTAATTTTTTTGTGGCAAACCAGGTGTGGTGGCTCCTGAGTTGGCTGCGGTCGTGGTTCTACGGGCCGGTGGTGTCTCTACAAGACTGTCTCGCTGCCTTCTTCAGTGCCGACGAACTTAAGGGCGATAATATGTACAGGTGCGGCATTTAAATAGAATCAACTATATCTCTCGTTGTGAAAAACAGAATGGAATCTGGCTTTACTTTGCGGAAATCCATATCTGCGAAAAACAATAAAAAACACCACAGGCAAGCAATACAGTGGGATAGTTTTTATTGCATCACTTCTTCAAGTGTCATATATTTGCGGGCAGGAATGCGGTGCTGCATACTACATGCAAGAATGAGCATGCATTTCAATGCTCTAACTAAACGAACGGGCGCGACTTGCAACTGTAGGTCGTGAGGTTGAACCCAGCCAGGCACATTATTTTATATATATTATATCATTGCCATTACTCCCAAATGGGCGAAAGAAACTGGCATGTCCTAGGACCGGAACTGGTAGCCGATATAGACATAGTTGTATAGTAGTTCAAGGCATTTGTGGTGCGCATACCAACATGTTTCCTGCCTCAGGTGATGGAAGAAAGCTTTTGGCCGCAGGATGTGGTATTTCGACGGTTTCGCGGACAAGTGCCACCGGAACGCACAAAGACCTAGTGCACTTTAGTGATACTAACATAATATTAAGTTTTATTTACTAACACTGTTGTTATTATATTATGTATACTTTAGGTTAAGGTATATATCTATGGGTCTTCGTAACCTAAAAATAATAGATTAAACAAAAAAAAATCGGTTGTCTGTAAAGTCGGTTTACTGACAATAGTTGAACGTGACAACGTCATAAGAAAATACTGATAGAATGGTTGCATTTTTCAAAAGAAAATTTTAATTTTACATCACTTTTACTGCACTTCTCATGACAATGGAAGAATCCCTACACAGTGACGTCATCTCTTAGCGTTTTATGATAGCCTAGTACTTGACTCGTTGAGTCATACATAAATGTCAAAGAATCCCTACACAGTGACGTCATCTCTTACCGTTTTATGATAGCCTAGTACTTGACTCGTTGAGTCATACATAAATGTCAACTTGTAGATCCAATTTGATTTGCTTTGGAACGCCTCAGAGCGATGGAACGCCTCAGAGCGAGGTAACGCCGCATGAGTCATGTATTTTCGTGCGTGCAGCCAGCTTCATCGAATTATAAGACGTTGTCACGTCAATAAATAAATAAAAATAATGTTGATGATTCTTCCCACAGCTGCTCCCGCTGCAACAAGCTACGCAACGGCGTGAAAATGTCGGGCGTGGTGCGGCTGCCCGAGGTCCTGTGCGTCCACCTGAAGCGGTTCCGCCACGAGCTCATGTTCAGCGCCAAGGTCGGCGCGCGCGTCTCCTTCCCCATCAACGACCTTAACATGGCGCCCTACACGCATAAAGGTACGTGCCATGTATGTGAATATAATCATATACAACGTGTAACGGAAAGGGTATATACATACCAATTTGTGATAGTGATAAGGGCACGGCTTCTTTGGGTGATATCAAACGATATTGGAAGGGTTTTTTAATCCTATCTCCTCCTTTCTCGCGCCGACAAAAGAACACCGCCTTTGCGCTAGGCTACTACAGTACTAGGCGCACAGAATTACGGAAGAGATTTATCGTGCTATTTGCAAGTAACGTGGAAAGTTATTGACCTACGTAGTGCGGTGACACGATTGTTATGATTTCAATTTAAGAAACTTACGAAAACGAAATTTTGGTGTCAATTTTTAGAGTATTTTATTTTGAGTTGAAACCCTTCCAATATCGTTTGATATCATCCAAAGAAGCCGTGCCCTTGGTATATATATACCCTTTCCGTTACACGTTGTAGAAAAACTCGTCTCATGCTTACGCGCCGAGCGCTTAGAGAGTGGGGGGTAGTGGAGTGAGGCACACTGCCCCTCCCTGTTGCAGTTCACTTACAACTACGGAGTGGGACGGACGCGTGTACGGTGTGTAAAGTAGGGAGCCGATATCTCGCTATTGGACACACATTTGCATTTGTGACACACGTAAATAGAACAGTACGAGGCATGCCTTTTAAGTTTTGTCGTTTGAAGAAAAAACAACTAGAACCTTATAGTACTTTTTATTGTTTTTCAGAGTATTCACCACGAAGCTACGTGGTATACACACGTACACATAATACACTTTTCCATTCGCTCAAACCAATTATTATAACATTTATTCCACTCTAAAGTGGGGGTGTTCAAAATAGCTGACTTGAAAGTGTCGACTGCTTCTTCACCGGACTGGAACCTTTGACCACGAAGACTTTTCTTAAGTTGTAAAATGTAAAGAAATCGTTAGGGCTTAAGTCAGGACTGTATGGAGTAGTGTTGCCCAAACGAGAGTCTCGCAAGAGTCTCAGAACAATGTAACAGACTCTGTTACATTGTTCTGAGATCTCAACTACTGTTTAATAAATAGCAATAGGATAATCGCTAATTGCAAGACTCTTGCGAGACTCTCGTTTGGGCAACACTAGTATGGAGTATGGTCAAGAATTTCTACTTTTTTCTGCTTCATCGTTTGACGAGCGCTGTGTGAGCTTGCGTTGTCGTGGTGCAGGATGATGCGTCGCTTTGAGTTAGATTTTCGAAGTTCGGCGATGACCTGTGGTAAACAAACTGTGGTATACCACTCTGCGTTAACCGTTCTACGATTTTCAAGTGCAATAGTCGCAACATGACCGGTTTTCCCAACGAATGTGGCCACCATCTTCTTTGAAGTGCTTCGAGAACGAACAACTTTAGTCGGCTTTGGCTCGTCTTGAAAGATCCAGATTGTAGATTGTTGTTTGGAATCAGGATCGTAGGCATAGATCCAAGTTTCGTCACCACTGATGATGTCGTAGACGTGATTTGACTCTCCTCGGTTGAACCTTTGCAGAGTTTTCTTACACCATCTGACGCGGGCCGCCTTGTGATTGTCAGAAAGCAAATGCGGTATCCAACGGCAAACTAGCTTTCTCACACCAAGCGCTTCATGCAAGATCTTCTGAATGGTTGTCCCTGAGATGCCTAATAGAGCCTCTATCTCTCGATAGGTCACATGACGATCTTCGAGAATACGATAACATCGAGAGAGTGAAGATAACATCATTGCTGTGAGACAACTGTCTCACAGCAATGATGTTATCTTCAGTGAAGGCGGATTTTGGGCGTCCTTCGCGAGATTTGTCACTAACACAAGTATGTCCACGCTGGAATTCTAAATACCAGCGTTCGACAGTCCGTAGACATGGGGCTTCATCACTGAACACAGATGTTAGCTGTTCAAAACACTGAAGCCGTGTCAGGCCTCTTCTAAAGTTGCAGGCAGTGTCTGTTCGAGTGTGTTGTTCCGATAGTTTAGTCGCTGAGCTATCATCTGGTTAGTCTCTCAGCGTGATTTCTGACCGCCAAGTGATCGCTGAGCGAGTATTATCTTTGACAGCTCTTGTCGTTCAGCGACAAAACTAGTGAAGCGAGTAGTCACCGGCAGTGTGAACAGTCAGAGAGCAACTGTTAATATATGCATCTCTTTCATTTACATGAAATGTATATTTCATTGAGCGTTTCTTGAGCAAGTAAATCGCCGATAGTTAGTCGTTTACTCGCCAGCAGTCGGATAACTGCCTAAAGGTTAGCACACATCAACTCGGAAAGGGATCGTCACCGTATCAACTCGAGCCGTTCAGTATCTATTATTTGTATGAAACTCCCTCCTGCAACGCACACTAATCGGAATAGTAACGTAATCGCCTCGCCTCGGGACAAGCTCACAAACCTTATGCGCTTACGGTTCTTCGTACCTTAGCTTACGGCTCTTCGTCCACGCCCCTCTCGCGGTCTGCGTTGCCGAACGTGCTTCCATTGGCTGTCATTCAAAAGGCAGCTTCCAGTCGTGCCGCCTAGCCGTCTACCAGCGGTCGGCGAGCCGTAAGCGCGGCGTCGCCTATCTGTAACCGAGTCGACGTGCGTCGTCGCCTATCTGTAACCGAGTCGACGTGCCGGAGCTTCTGATCCGCTGAGGCGAGGCGGTGACGATCCGCTCCTGAGTGTGCTGTGTGCTGTGACCCTAAATCAAAATGATTTTTTGCTAACACAAATGCCACAGTGGTATAGCGGTCTGAGCAGTAGTGTAGTTATTTGTTGACTGTGTTCTTTATGCATAAAAAGACGACTTGTAGACCGATATTATACAACGTGTAACGGAAACCCCATATCAATCCAAAAAGGCTAAAAACAACATCTGGTATGGAGTCTCTATGCCCAGTTTCAGCACAAAATAAGTGACTCAAAGAATTGATACGAAATTATCGGTTTCATATGTTTCTTGAATATCAATCATAGCAAACGTGTCACAGCACTACGAGAGTCAATAACTTTCCACGTCATTCTCTTCAATCTTCTTAATTTGAAAAAATCAGTCTCTGGTATCAATGTATTGAAATTTCTAATTAGTTCCACACATGAAGACATAGGATTACCAAACCCTTGTCACATCGTTTGTTATCATCCAAAGAAGCCGTGCACTTAGTATGTATATACCCTTTAAATTACACGTTGTATATCTTAAAAGAATTATCGTTATTTACAGACTGCACCTCAAAAATAACCCGGTACGAGCTATGCGCGGTGATCTGCCACGCGGGTACTGCGGGCGGGGGGCACTACACGTGCGTGGCGAGGAACGGCCGCGCCTGGTACACCTTCGACGACCACTGCGTGCAGCCGCTGCCTTACCACCACCTGCCGCACTGCGAGGCCTACGTGCTGTTCTATAGGTCAGTACGATCTGCCACGCGGGTACTGCGGGCGGGGGGCACTACACGTGCGTGGCGAGGAACGGCCGCGCCTGGTACACCTTCGACGACCACTGCGTGCAGCCGCTGCCTTACCACCACCTGCCGCACTGCGAGGCCTACGTGCTGTTCTATAGGTCAGTACGATCTGCCACGCGGGTACTGCGGGCGGGGGGCACTACACGTGCGTGGCGAGGAACGGCCGCGCCTGGTACACCTTCGACGACCACTGCGTGCAGCCGCTGCCTTACCACCACCTGCCGCACTGCGAGGCCTACGTGCTGTTCTATAGGTCAGTACGATCTGCCACGCGGGTACTGCGGGCGGGGGGCACTACACGTGCGTGGCGAGGAACGGCCGCGCCTGGTACACCTTCGACGACCACTGCGTGCAGCCGCTGCCTTACCACCACCTGCCGCACTGCGAGGCCTACGTGCTGTTCTATAGGTCAGTACGATCTGCCACGCGGGTACTGCGGGCGGGGGGCACTACACGTGCGTGGCGAGGAACGGCCGCGCCTGGTACACCTTCGACGACCACTGCGTGCAGCCGCTGCCTTACCACCACCTGCCGCACTGCGAGGCCTACGTGCTGTTCTATAGGTCAGTACGATCTGCCACGCGGGTACTGCGGGCGGGGGGCACTACACGTGCGTGGCGAGGAACGGCCGCGCCTGGTACACCTTCGACGACCACTGCGTGCAGCCGCTGCCTTACCACCACCTGCCGCACTGCGAGGCCTACGTGCTGTTCTATAGGTCAGTACGATCTGCCACGCGGGTACTGCGGGCGGGGGGCACTACACGTGCGTGGCGAGGAACGGCCGCGCCTGGTACACCTTCGACGACCACTGCGTGCAGCCGCTGCCTTACCACCACCTGCCGCACTGCGAGGCCTACGTGCTGTTCTATAGGTCAGTACGATCTGCCACGCGGGTACTGCGGGCGGGGGGCACTACACGTGCGTGGCGAGGAACGGCCGCGCCTGGTACACCTTCGACGACCACTGCGTGCAGCCGCTGCCTTACCACCACCTGCCGCACTGCGAGGCCTACGTGCTGTTCTATAGGTCAGTACGATCTGCCACGCGGGTACTGCGGGCGGGGGGCACTACACGTGCGTGGCGAGGAACGGCCGCGCCTGGTACACCTTCGACGACCACTGCGTGCAGCCGCTGCCTTACCACCACCTGCCGCACTGCGAGGCCTACGTCCTGTTCTATAGGTCAGTACCAACTAAAGTACGGCCAATGAAGGAAAAGGCCGAACGTGCGAGGGAGATGCAATACTCTTCCTCGCGCCCCAGCCGCCGCGGAAGACGCCCCGGGCGTCGGGGATCGCGAGCCGATCTCCAGACGTGGACTTGTAGACGACGAGCAGAGGTAGCTCACCGTCCGGTAAGGACCAGGCCCGGGTCGGCGGCGCGCCGTGTTCCACACGCGCCTCAAAGAGCTGTGGGCCAGTGCCTGCCGAGGTTGCGGGAATGTTCTAAGGGGCCGTTCAAGTATTACGTAAGCATATTTTTTGCAATTATTAACCCACTCTTCACCCTCGTCAGCAAAAGTAAGCAAAGCTCTTACCCCTCTCCCCATGCTTACGTAAACATTGGTACAATTGATTGATTCATGAGCAGCAGTTATAAATCTAGAAATAAGGAATAGGTTTGGAATAGAAGTCTGTAACGCACATAATTTTCATTTAAATAAACTTTACTTACACGGAATTGAACAATTCATTATTTGTAGGAATCCCCGAAAATGCATTTCGTTTTGAAGCATAGACAATATGTGTTGCTATATGTGTAAAAAATTAAATAATTACTGCTGACGTAATCACCATCTAGATCCCCCACGCCCCCCTATAGTGCTTACGTAATACTTGAAAGGTCCCTAACGAGATACCGCGGCCCAAGGCGGCACGGTACAGGGTGGGTTTTAGTCAGTCTGACGCTCCCTTCCGCTTAACCCAGAGCAGGAGAAGTCATTCGATGTTTTTCCCACCTGAAAAAAGATTTTAACGGACCTGTCCAGTCAGTGTAAATTCTTGTCAGTAATCGCGCAGCTCAACTCGTTATTGTTGATATAAGTTATCAAACTGTTTTCTCCAACAGGAAAGTGAACCCCCAAATGGTAACGTTACGGCAGAAGGCGGCTGAAATATTGGAGTCGACCAGCGTAGAACCGAACGATATCAAGTTCTATATTTCCAAGCAGTGGATTAACAAGTAAGTGAAATGATCATTTATGATGATTATTGCAATGCTTTTAATTTAGTTGACTTCGACATTTTGCTTGGCATTCTATGCTCTTTTAACATATCTCCTTCAGTAATTGACTGGTTTCGTAGTTACGTGTTTGGTCGCCGGCGGCGACCGAGGAGGAGAAAAAATCCTCAGTGCAAATATACTGAGGATTTTTTCTCTTCTTGGTGTGACACCTCTGCCGGTGTGCCGCAGGGTGGCGTTTTATCTACTTTACTTTTCGTACTTTTTATGAATGCTATCACTCAACGACTATCTTCCTTTTACCACCTTGTATGCTGATGATTTGCAAATTTACACGCAAGCACCCCTTATCTTTCTTTATCTGATGCCATTGGGACAATTAATGGGACCTCGCTCGAATTAGTGATTGGAGCACTGAGTTCGGACTGAAAATCAATTCTGCCAAAACCCAAGTGATTGTTGTTGGTAGCTCCCGGACTATCTCTAAGATCGATTGTTTGTTGCAAGTTTCCTTTAATGACACCGTCATTCCGTTCACTCGCGCCGTGAAGAAGTTGGGGATATACATCAACAAAACTCTGTCTTGGACGAAGCAACTGCAGGAAGTCGTAAACTATTTGCTTCTGCAGGCTCCCTGAGACGCCTTCGTAATTTTCTTCCCATCACCAATAAAATTGCAATTGCACAATCTCTTCTTCTTCATATCTTGGACTATGCTGATGCCAGCTATCTTGATTTGACCCAAGAACAATTCAACAAGCTAGAGCGACTTCAAAATCTCTGTATTAGGTTATTATTTGGCTTGCGCAAATATGAACATGTTTCTGAATTTCGTACTAAGCTCAAATGGCTTTCTATTAGGTTTCGGCGGAATGTTCATTTTCTTTCTCTGCTTTATAATGTGCTATTTAATCCTTTCACTCCTTTTTATCTTAAAGACCGCTTTCGGTTCCAAAAAAAAAAAAGTTTAGGATCCGTATGCATTCCACTTCTTTCTTCGATAAATCTTTCACTATCCAAGCGGCCCGTTTGTGGAATGCATTACCCATAGGTGTGAGGCGTGCTCAAACATTAACTACGTTCAAAATAATGGCGAAGGAGCATTACCTCTCACTATAGGTTTTTTTTTTCCCCTCCTTTCTCTATTATGAATTTGATATGTATTAGTATTTATTTATATATTATATTTTGTGGTGTGTGTTTTATATTAATATTTTTAATTTGTATTATGTATGATGTTGTACACTGACACCCCTAAATTTATCTCCTTTAATTTCTGTCCATCCAAAGGTTGTCTCTAAGAGATTGCCCTGTGCGATAAGACCGCCCATTGTACACTAGTCTTATTATTTGTATCCTTAAATGTATTGTAAGGTGTACAATAAAATACACAATCTATATCTATACTTATAATAAATCTGTAGAGAGGTCAATTCTGTACATGAAATATATTTACAAAATAACTATCAGGAGGTGATTAGGGATCGATACTGATGACAAAAATGCAATCAGTAAAATTTTTGTCTGTCTGTCTGTCGGTCTGTCTGTCTGTCTGTCTGTATAACCGTTATAGAAACAAAAACTACTCGACGGATTTTAACGAAACTTGGTACAATTATTGTTCATACTCCTGAGCTGGTTATAGTATACTTTTCATCACGCTACAATCAATAGGAGCAGAGCAGTGAAGGGAAATGTTGGGAAAACGGGAGAAGTTACTCCATTTTTTAAGCTTCCGTCGCGTGTGCAACCATAATGGTTAAAGCTACACAGAAATCATTTATTACCGAAATGTTCTCCTTAAAATTATATAAAAAATATCCCACGACAGCATACATCTATCTTTTATGGTTGACTCACAATAACACGTGTAACTCCCGATAGCTTAGCAGTTCGAAGCTTTCTGATTATTATTCTGCTCCGAACTTTAAAACCACCACAACTTTGCAATGGAACTCGGCTAAAAGTAACCCAGTTGCAACAAAATATAATCGAGGCTCAAATTTTAACAGGTTGCGGTGCAGGAGAAACCGTCTTTATTCCCAGAATTCTCATAATACCAAATAATTTTCCATTCCAATTTAAAAGAACGCGATTTCCAGTATCGGTGTGTTATGCAATGACAATTAATAAGGCTCAAGGGCAGACTTTTCGTGTTGCTGGAGTAGATCTCGGTGTCAGTTGTTTCTCGCATGGTCAGTTGTACGTCGCTTTTCCCCGGGTTAGCAGTTCTAGAAATCTTTATGTTCATTGTTCGTGCCGGACGGGTCAATTTTCAACATAGTTTACCCGGAAGCTTTGCGCTGAAGTATTGTCGTTCTATAGGTACTTAAGCCTCATGTGAACGTGATCTAAACAATATTACCAATACATTAACTTAATAACACATACGGAGTTACACGCTGACGGAGTCGCGGGCACAGCTATTAACAATAATATTGTGCGGTTCGGTATTGCGATATTTTTCAACAGTATTATAGATTGACATATTATATTTCCCTACTAAATTACGAAAGTTAATCTGTCTGTTACATCTTTTTTTTTTTTATTACGAATGAGCCCGCTCTTGACCTCGATCACACCTGATAGTAAGTGTAAGATGAGGTCTAAGATCGAACGAGCGAGCCCAGAAAATGCCTATTCACTCTTGCTTTAAAGGCTGACGGGTTATATGTGGCAGGGAACACAGAAGCCGGCAGAGAGTTCCACACCTTGGCTGTGCGCACAATGAATGTTGAAGAAAAGCGCTTAGTAGTTAGTACATCAAAATCACTGAACCGTGAGGAAGAACTTTTTTAACGAAAAACGACGGAAACGTGGATGAAGTCGCGGGCAACAGCTATCTATGCTAATATATAAGGCTGAAGAGTTTGTTTGTTTGTTTGAACGCGATAATCTCAGGAACTACTGGTTCGATTTAAAAAATAATTTTAATTAAATAGTCAATTTTTAGAAAAAGCTATAGGCTATATAATATCATTACGCTAAGGCCAATAGGAGCGGAGCACCAATGAAGAATGCTTCAAAATCGGGGTTACATTTAACGTTAGCCCAAAGTAACTATTCCATGCGGACGAAGTCGCGGGCAAAAGCTAGTAAATAAATAAATTTATTTATGTTATGTGTAGCTTGACTTGAAACTTGTATTTTTTTTAAATCAAGCATACAAATGATATTATGACCGTTTATGTATATTTTGAGATTTTGCAAATTAAACCTTATAGGGTACTTCCCGTTGATCTAAAATCATGAAATGTGAAAGAAGCAATATTGTAATCTGCATCTGTAACGGGTGGTTCAACAACATTATTGAAATGTTCAAGTATTGCGATGGAATGAAATGTTTATTTTGTTATAAATAACACTTTCACACGTCATGTTTTTTGCGTGTTGAGTTTAACTAGATGAGGCCGGTGTTTCCTGACTGACACTGAGAAGAAACACCGAAACAAACTCAGAGGTCAACGTCTTTTTTTAAAGTCCATACAATTCGTATTGGTTCAATCATATGAAAAGCATGTAGTTTCATGTCTGTAGTGCTTTTTTGAGGAAATAACCACTGAGCAGGGGTGAGCCACTCCTGGGCCTCACAATTACAATAGTGTCAAAATAGTCTATCATTGATTTCAAAATTGTTGATTTTGACAAATTTGGTAATCTACTAATATAATGGCTTTCCAATGGTCAACCACTGACACTTCATTGAACGAAATAATATGTAAAATGAAATAGAAACAAAATCTGGCATGAATAAATGTTCATTTAGGGGTAGTTTTTCGAAAATCATTATTACTAACGGGTTTTATAATAATGGCAATGCCATTCTAATACGAGACTACTGACCAACCATTATGAATTTAGTAGATTACGAACTATTAGCAAAATGACAATGGGATCGTGATGGAATGACAAATTTATAAAAATAGCAGACTTGGGGCCTGGCATTCTAGCTTAGTATTATAACATTAGCCTCGCTTACCAGGTTCAACACGTGGGCGGAACCCGGTGCCATCGACAACAGTGACTTCGTGTGCTGGCACGGCGGCGTGAGACCCGACCGAGCGCCTCACCTGCACCACCTAGCAGTACTAGTGCCACAACCCCTGTGGGAGTTCTTCTATCTGCAGTCAGTATATACTTCAATATTTTTTTTTTCTATACAAAGCTGGTTCACATCCGGTAGTCACTTCAACACTAGGTTTTTTATTTTTAAAAATATGTTCGCGTTTGACCACCATCTCACCCGATGGTAAGTGATGATGTGGTCGAAGATGGAGCACGCTTACCTAAAAGTAACCTATTCACTCTTGACTTAAAGACTCCTTAGTCGTACGCACAATGAAGGTATTCCCTAAACGTTTTGTGCGTATGGGTGGGATGTCCACCATGTAACGATGGCGCTTCGCCGTTTGTCTCGTAGTCCGATGATGGAACGGGCTTGGTGGAATTAGATTGTGTAATTCCATCGCACACTCCCCGAAATGTAACCGATAGAAAACCGAGAGACTTGCAACTCGTCGTCGATGTTCAAGGCTCTGGAGCTTTGACTCGACCAGTGCATCGTTGCCAATGAGTCTCTTGGCCCGCTTCTCGGTTCGGCTGAAAACCAGCGTCAGACATTTTGCTGAACCGAGCCTTAAATTATTTTATTTTTATTTTATGCTTTTCTTTTGTATATTGTTGTGTGCTTTGTGGCATGTGCCGAATAAACATTTTTTCTTTCTTTCTTCTTTCTCACTTCATAAATGATAAATGACCTTTATTTTGCAAGTCGGCTATCAAATAACAGTTTTACACTATTTTTTTTCCGTAAATTTAAACTAGATGAGCCCATGAGAAGAAACACCCAAACAAACTCAGAGGTCAAAGTCACTTTTAAAGTTCATACAATCTGTACTTGTCAAATTGTATGAGAACCTTGTCAGTTAATGTCTGAGGCGATCTTTTGAGGAAAGATACAGATACGTGTGAGCCTGTCCAGGCAAAGCATTAATTTGTTGGATAACGGTTAGTTCAACTTAGAACTTTAAAGAGCCCAACGATTAGACGAACAATACCAAGGCAAGGATGTTTAGGTAGGCAGCAAAAAGTACTCAAATTGCCCGACAATCATGTTTATCTCGAATATATAACAATATACATACACATATTCAAAATAGGTTATGAAGATTATTCAGATTACAGTCTGAAAAGACCTTTTGAGGTAAGAATTACAGAGTTGACTGGACCTGCAACGAGAAACTGGTCGAGACAAAGCTCCAGAGCCTAGAACATCGGCGACGTGTTGCAAGCCTGTCAGTTTTCTATCGGTTACATTTCGGGGAGTGTGCGATGGAATTGCACAGTCTTATTCCGCCAAGCCCGTTCCACCATCGGACTACAAGACAAACGGCGATGCGCCATCGTTACATGGTGGACATCCCACCCATACGCACGAAACGTTTTGGGAATACTTTCACTGTGCGTACGGCTGAGGAGTGGAATTCCCTGCCGGAGTCTGTGTTGCCTGATAGTTATAACCTGGGAGTCTTTAAGTTAAGAGTGAATAGGTTACTTCTAGGCAAGCGTGCTTCATCTTCGACCACAACTTGGCTATCTATTGGCTCATAATTTATTGTTTGTTAGGCATATGCACGACGCTACAGACTTTTTAATAATATGTTCATATTTTCTCATATATACAGGGTTATTTGTAAAACACCGAAAACCTCTCAGGACTATGTGTGTAAGGTAATTAAATTGAATGCCCTAAATGTTACGAAGTCTATTCGAAGCAAAAGAAAGTGATAGTATAAATCGTTTTTTTTTTGCTTCGCATAGACCTCGTAACATTTAGGGCGTTTTATTTAAATATTTTATTTTTGTATGAAAATCTGGTGAACTAAAATATGACGAATTTTTAAAAGTCATAGAACAAAAGTTGTTGATTATGATGTTAGTAACATAGTCCTGAGAGGTTTTCGGTGTTTTACAAATAACCCTGTATAAGGAATAAATAATTAATTCATTTAATAATTATTTTACTTATTGACACACACACAAGTTATTGAAGAAATAAAAGATACAAACAGAACATGCACACAAACAGGACACAGAAGTAGCCGTGGGCCTAAAACTAGGCATAGCATGTATCTTGGTAGCCCAGGATTATAGATTTGGCAGATTTAAAGTTCACTGGGACAGCAAAACTATGAAAGTAAAAGTGTACCTGTATAAACTTGTGCAGTATTATGTCTCCTACGCAGATGGCTAATTTCTACTGAGATAGAAATAGGTACCATGCGATTCTGCACAAAAAGACAACATCTTTGCTAAGGCGGGTGAGAGAGTCCCAACAGCATGCTGAAAACGGTGGCGGGGACATTTTAACTCGCCAATTGTGAGCCATTTTATTAATAGATTGATAAGTACTAACACTAGATTGTAAGTTATTGTTTTTCGAATAAGTTACTTTTAGGTAAGAGTGCTCCATCTTCGAGCACATCATCACTTACCATCAGGTGAGATGGAGGTCAAACGCGAACCTATTATTAAAAAATAACACTATATGGATGCAAAGTCAGAAATAAACGTGTTATTATTATTGTCCTATATACAGTATGTTAGTTTAAACGAGGGACATATTCAAACCTACAATAGCGTATGATTACATGATGCTAATAAAAATATGAACAAAAAAATACTGATAAATAACAGACAGAACCATACCAAAAGTCTTATGGGGGACTCCCGCGGGAGCGGAGTTTACACACGAGCTTCCTTTTTTGGCAGGATCGGGCCGTGTTTTGCACGTGATTACTTTAGGTACTGTTTACAAGTTCATTCACCTCTTGCGCCTCATTGTACATGATAAATGTAATATATTGGACAATTACGTCAAAAATTTAAGTTATAAGTTTTTCACATATTTGGGACGCAAATCGAATACTGAATACCCTCCCCTCCCTCAATAAGTCCCTCGTTTAACCTAACACACTGTATACAACGTGTAATTTAACACTAGAAAGCCCAACATTTTTGACTACCTGCAACGCCCAGCGTCCGTCGAAATGACGGACGACTTTAACTAAAAATTCTAGCTACCAAATGAAACTCAATTTAATATTAAATTATAACGTGTATTGTTAAAAACATAGAAGTATTAGAAAAATTGGTTAGTATTTTTTTTTTTTTTTTAATTTGGTATTTTTCTTCGCGACATTTCCCACATCCAATTTTTTGACAAATGTCGCATTTATCAGATGCCTTGTTTTTTTCGCACAAGACAGTTTGCCCTCTTTTTACCTGCCTCTGGTGTCCGTAGGTCCCTCCTGCTGGGGTCTGGATCAGCAGAAAAAGCCTTGATGGAACTAAGTAATGGCCGACTGGCGTGATTGTGCACTAACATAAGGATCACTGAGTTGACTTGTGAGCTTCAAAATAACGTCATGGCGGTTTATATTTTAAATTATTGTCTGTTTACATAATACCCATGAATTTACAGCAATTTGGGGCCAAGAACTCATG
The DNA here is from genome assembly GCA_943138885.2 of Tholera decimalis. Taxonomy (NCBI): domain Eukaryota; kingdom Metazoa; phylum Arthropoda; class Insecta; order Lepidoptera; family Noctuidae; genus Tholera; species Tholera decimalis. The sequence goes on from OW964570.2 coordinate 16,136,138, forward strand.
TTCAACTCCTGGCATTTGGTTGCTGAAGGTAAGGCCACTTGGTGATCTGGATAAAGTACTTTCACTTGTTCCAGTACGTATTCTAGCTCTTCCTCGACCTCTGGGTAACTGATAGGGTAATTAGTTCCATGGGCACTACTCTCCGATTCCTCAGAATCGGAACTGTCGGAATGTGAAAGAGAAGTACCTGAGGCAGGTATGAAATGTCTTCGTTTTCATCGTCGGATAATCCAGACACCAGCTTGGAGTCAGATTGGTCTATATGAATATTATGTAAGCTTTCAAGCATCTACTGCATTTCTGGTGATGTCATACGTTTTGAGGCCATATTTGAGCAATTCACAATACATTTTTCACACAATGTTACTTTAGTTCACTATTTGTGACAATAATTGTATCTCACAAAAATAAAAACTAGAAACAACGCATATCAAATGACGAATAAATCAAAAAAGGTAAAGTCCACCTATAACTCTATACTGAAGGTAGTTTGCATCGACTATAAAACTAATTTGAAGACAGGTACCCTACCCTATCCATATTATAAGTCCGTCATTGCGACGGACGCTGGGCGTTATAGGTATATCTTGCTATAACTTTATACTAATATCACTTATACATTACTAAACCACCTTTTCGGGTAATTTAAGCAGAAAAAATAAAAGTAAATTAATTTCATCTTATTTCACCAAATATTTCCGGAGAAAATAATAAAATAAAAATCGATATCCGTCATTTTGACGGTTTGGGCGTTCTAGTGTTAAAGGGTATATACATACCGAGTGCACGGCTTCTTTGGATGATAACAAACGATATAACAAGGGTTTTGTAATCCTATGTCTACATGTGTGGAGCTTATTAGAAATTTCAATAAATTGATATCAGAGACCGAATTTTTCAAATTAAGAAGAACGAAGAGTATTATGGTTTTATTGGCAAGTGACGTGGAAAGTGATGACCCTCATAGTGCTGTGACACGTTTGTTATTACTTGTATTCAAGAAACATATGAAACCAATAATAATTTGGTGTCAATTCTGTGAGTCACTTGAACACAGAATTGACCCCAAATAGTTGATTTCGTAATTTTCTCCGCCAATAACTTTCCACGTCACTTGCCAATAAAACCAAAATTCTCTTCGTTGTTCTTAATTTGAAAAATTCGGTCTCTGGTATCAGTGTATTGAAATTTCTAATAAGCTAAGTTCTACACACGTAGACTTAGGATTACCAAACCCTTGTCATATCGTTTGTTATCATCCAAAGAAGGCATGCACTTGGTATGTATATACCCTTTAAATTACACGTTGTATTGGACGAAAGTTATGGGTTTTTCACATATTTGGGACGAGAATCGAATACTGCCGTGATTCTTTAAAAGACAGTCATCTGAAATTTACCAATTTTGAGTTTTTATAAATTTGGCACTGGTATCAAAATCACTTCACAGCTTTTTATGAAAAAAATATCTCAAAAGCTAAATAAGTTTCAGAAAAAGGGGTTAGATAGGTCGACGCGCCTTTTTTCCTGATGTCGCTCAATGTTTAACTCAAAATCGGTAAATTGTCGGACTGCCTTTTAAAGAATCACGGCAGAATACTGAATACCCTCCCTCAATAATGAAATAATGATGTTTATTTTGCAAATGGGTTATAAATAACACTTTTACACGTCATTTTTTTTTTCGTAAATGTAAACTAGATGAGGCCAGTGTTTCCTAACTGACTACTCTGAGAAGAAACACTGAAACAAACTCAGAGGTCAACGTCTCTTTTAAAGTCCATACAATGTGTAGTCATCAAATCATATGAGAGCCATGTAGGTTTATGTCTGTGGCGCCCTTTAAAGGACAGAATCATACAGATTTGAGCAGGCCCGTCCAAACAGTGCAAGCATTTGTCAAATATCGCGTAGCTCAACTTATATATTAAGGAGCTTCAACGATTTGACGAACAATACCAAAGTTAGGACATTTGGGTGGGCCGTATAAAGCACTCAAACTGCCAGACAGTGTGGTAATCTAACAGTGCGGTAATCTATTAATAATAAGTCCCTCGTTTAACTTAACACATTGTATAGTACCCGGCACGAAACTTTAGCGCTGACCGTTATTGCGCAGAAGTAAAAATTAAGGTACCTGAGGGGGGCTAGCGGAATGAAGGGCGGGCGTGCGTAGCGCCGATTGGCTCTCCAGCCGCATTATGTTCCCCGCGCCGATACGACGCTCCGCGCACATCCCGTGTACAGTCGCGTCATTAATTGTATTGTTATTGCTGTTAATTTTTGTTGTTGTTTTTGTTCAGTTTGAATTTGTTTGTTAAATTTAGTTTTTTAGTTTGTTTGTGACTTTAAAGTGAATATACCTAGAAGAAATACTGTTTTGAAAAGACAGGCAAGGAAAATGGTTTATGACGTGAATTGCTTTTTAGAAAGGGAATCTGATGAAATAATTGATTCTTTGAAACAAATTAAAAGTGAGATTGACGAAGCTACAAATACTTTACTCAGTCATTCGGACAGCATCACTGTAAATTTGAGAATGGTTCTCTGTAGATTCAGATTCACTGTAGATTCTCTGATTATTGATATGATACAGATTAGACTTAAATCTAAAATAAAAAATTTCAAATTAACAAATACGTAATATTTTATTTTTACACACCCCACAAAACTTGTTAAAAAATATATCATAGGTACCTACTATAAGTCCTTGGACATTGGCATTGGAGATAAACTATTTATGAAAGTATAGGTAATGTTATTTGCATGCGCGACAGTACTCATGCGCAGCTATCCTATACATTTCGTTCAGCGCTAGACCTACTATTTGACATTACATTAAAATAATGTCATTAACGTTATTTAGCTAATAATTGCATTGCGTGCGCGACAGTACCCATGCGCAGCAATCCCCTCCGCGTATCGTTCAGCGCTAGACTTACGTGCCGCTACTTATATATATAGTTACTGTGTGTTGCAGCTTCGGCGGCGGGCCCGCAGTGTCGCACGTGCACGAGTGCGGCGTGTGCGCGCGCGCGGCCCAGCGCCTGCGCACGCGCCGCGCCCGGGAACTCGCCACCTTCTGCGAACTACACGCGAGCTTCCAGGTAACTCCCTTAAAAAAAAAACAAATTTTGTTTAGGGGCTTTTATCAAAGACTAGCTTCTGCCCGCGACTTCGTACGCGTGTGAAGGTTTTCCCGCGCAAATCCCGATCCCGTGGGAATTTCGGGACAAAAAGGGGGGGCTTCGCCCCATGAGTGGTTGTTATAAATGTTTAAGGTTAATAGAGATTTCTGAGGAGACAGTATGCAAAGAAAGACACACAGGCACGCTCGAGCGCACACACATTATTTACTTACTAAGTTTTATTTTATACTAGCTTCTGGACGCGACTTCGTTCGCGTGAAAGTGTAAATCCCGACCCCGTGGGAATTTCGTGATAAAAAGTAGCCTATGTGTTATTCCAGAATGTCAACTATCTACTTACCAATTTTCATTCAGATCCGTTCAGTAGTTTTTGCGTGAAAGAGTAACAAACATCCATTCATCCTCACAAACTTTCGCATTTATATTATTAGTATGATTAGTATGATATGATATTAGTATGATAAGAAGTAAGATTAGTAAGAAATAAGATATATCAGCCCCATCATACCCTTTTATATAGACTGACCTACTTACACAGTATTGTTAACACCAACTGCGTACATTGTCTTGGTAACATATTGGAATCAATCATTGATTCTCAGTCATCATTTTCCTTCCTATATCCCAGTTACTTGGACTCGGCGTAACACGTTTTCTTCTTCCATATTCCGCTGTCAGACGTCATAGCATCATTTACTCCTTTTTATTTTTTAGGCTTCGTTACCCAAAGGGTCAAAACGAGACCCTATTACTATGGCTCCGCTGTCTGTCTGTCTATCTGTCACCAGGCTATATCTCATGAACCGTAATAGCTAGACAGTTGACATTCTCACAGATGATATAACAACAAATAGAATAAAATAAATGTTTAAGGGGGGTCCAATACAACAAACGGGATTATTTCGTTTTTTTTTTGGATAATGGTACGGAACCCTTCGTGCGCGAGTCCGACTCGCACTTGGCCGGTTTTTCTTTCATATCATTCCTCACAAAATCCATCCATCTTTTCTTTGGCCTCTCTCTAACTCTCCATTCATCAACATTCAAAACCATCACACTTTTAGATATATGCGATGCGTGTCACTCTCAGTATAATTTGAAAAAATATTCAATACGGTTATTAACAGTTTTATAAGTGTTCATTTAGGCCTATGTGGAATAAAATATTTAGAGTTCAATTTTGAACTACGAATGGCAATGCCAGTTAAATGCTAATTATTAAAGTAATAGTGGAAATTTATTAAAGTTAAATATTCATATGCATTCCACTTCTTCCTTTGATATAAATCTTTCACTATCTAAGCAGCTCGTTTGTGAAATGACCCATAGATATGAGGCGTGCCCAAACATTACCAAAATTCAAAAAAAATGTTGAATGTAATGCCGGAAATCGCAAATTTGTAGTCTGGACGTGAACAAGGCCAGTGGGCCGGACGGAATACCTGCCAGAGTCCTAAAAAGTTGTGCTCCAGAGTTGTCACTCTGACTCGCCTGTATCGCCTTTCCCTCAAAACCAGAGTGGTGCCAGTGTCCTGGAAGCTTGCTAATGTGCCCGTACCCAAAAAGGGTAGCCGTGCCGATCCTGCCAATTATAGATCAATCGCCTTAACCTCCATACTGTCTCAAGTAATGGAAAGGGTATTCAACAACAAGTTGCTGGCATATCTTGAAGACAATGAGCTCCTCAGTGACCACCAGTATGGCTTTCGCTGTGGTCGGTCCACCGGAAATCTTGTGTATGTCACGCACTGTTGGGGCGAGGCCATTGAGTAACACGGTGAAGCCCTTGTGGTATCCCTCGACATCTCAAAGGCCTTTGACAGGGTCTAGCACGCTAGTCTGCTGAGCAAGCTTCCCGCATTCGGTGTCCCTGCTGGCTTATGCAACTGGATTTCCGACTTCTTGAGTGAGCGGTTGATCCGAGTGGTCATCGATGGCTGCTCATCGGATCTTCTGGCAATGAATGCCGGTGTTCTTCAAGGGTCTGTTCTTTCTGCGACTCTTTTTCTGCTGCATATCAATGACCTACTTCAGCTGGGAGCAGTTGGGTACGTGGAAGACAGCACAGTCTCAGAGAGATACTTATCCAGTTCTAAAGCTAACAGGGACGAAATTGCCACTCTCAGAAAGGCCATGGTAGAGCGCATGAATTTGATCTTAAATCTTATTTCCCAATGGGGTGACGTCAATCTGGTCAAATTCAACGCTCTGAAAACACAGGCTTGTCTTTTCAGCGCTAAAAGGAGCCCTTTTGAATTGACCCCTACTTTCCGAAGTACATCTGTGCCAGTTACCAATCGCCTGGAGCTTTTGGGCATGGAGTTCACGTCAGACCTCAACTTCGGCTCAACCATCTAGTCCAGAGCTCAGACTGCAGCAATAAAGCTGAGAACCCTACACAAGTTGAGGCGGTACTTCACGCCTGGACAGCTTCTAAATCTGTATAAATCACAGGTCCGTTCCTGCGTGGAGTAATGTAGCCACTTGTGGGATGGCTCTGCAAAGTACCAACTTACTGCATTGAACTCGATCGAGCGCAGAGCTAAAAGGCTTATAGGCGACGAGGTGCTGGTGGAAAAGCTTCATAGTCTGGCTCATCGGCGAACCGTTGCTTGCCTGTCGGTTTTCTACAGATTGTACTTCGGGGAGTGTGCGCAGGAGCTCCATGACCTGATTCCTCCATCTCCCTTTCACTACCGGTCTACCAGATGCACGGCTGGGTACCACCCACACTTTGGTTGATATACCGTCTTGTCGTACCAAGCGCTTCTCCTCCACATTTATTGTGCGCACAGCCAAGCTGTGGAATTCTCTGCCGGCTTCTGTGTTCCCTGCCACTTATGACCTTTAAGCCTTTAAAGCACGGGTAAATAGGCATCTTCTGAGCTCGCTCGTCCCATCTTAGACCTCATCTGTCGCTTACCATCAGGCGAGATCGAGATCAAGAATTAATAAAAAAAATGTACGTATACTTCTCACTGTAATTATTTTCACTCCTCTCAAAAAATTATACATTATATATTTTTTAAGATATTATAATTATGTTACTATATTTAAAAATATATACTTCGATCAACAATACCAACTAGATAACGGGTCACGTACAAAATCAAAGCCAAATGCTGTCCGCGTGAATATGAACTTATACGGCTACATTTGTTTACGAACGAACTGAGAGAAAAGCTTTAAAACTGTGTTAAGTTCAACCTAATTACAGCCATGGTACCTAGTAATAATTACCGTTATATCCTCGTTCCCCAAAAGTTTGCGCGTGTATTGGCCAACCTTGGCCAAACATTTGTAGCGGTGGTTTAAAGTCGATAAATTTCTTCAAAATTTGATATTATTTGTTGGTTTAAAGCTTAAAATGTAACTTATTCTACATGTACTTACCGAAAGTAAGACACTCCGGCCATTAAATTGCTTTTTCGGGCATTATTTTTGCAACTTTTGAATACACATTGCGGCATTGTGAAACGTGTTTACATTGGCTGTGTGTCAAGCGAACTAAACAAAATAAGAGCTCATTTCTCAAGTGCGCGCTGCTATTTACCGAGACGTATTTTTTGCGCTGACCCGATATCTAGTTGGTATTGTTGATCGAAGATTATATATGATTGTTGTTCACTAAATCTATCTCCTTTAAGTTCTGTTCATCCAAAAGTGGTCTGTAAGAGATTGCCCTTAGCGCAAGGGCCCATTGTATGATCGCCCATTGTACACTGCAAAATGATTTATATTATTTCTATTCTTCTAAAATAATATTATAAGTGTACAAGGTATTTAGTATTCTTGACTTTAATAATACGTGTAGTACTTTTGTTTGGTCGTTATTTACTTACCTGCAAATTGACCGTCAAAGCTACCATTCACAATAACTTTTGACGCCCAAACCTTGAAAAATAAAAAACCACTTATTTGCAACTATGTAAACCTTTCCACTAACTTACAGGAACAAGAGCGTCCTCACGCGATCTATGGCATCAGCATGCACTGGTTCAGACAGTGGCAGGCCTTCGTGCGGAACAAAACCCAGCAACCGCCGCCTCCCGTGGATAACTCCGGTATCGTCAGTAAACAGGTAACTGTACATTATCCGACATTCTCAACAGCTGCTTAGCCTTTTCCGAATTAAACTAATACTTCAGATATATACAGGGTTAATTGTAAAACACCAAAAACCTCTCAGGACTATGTTACTAACATCATAATCAACAACTTTTGTTCTATGACTTTTAAAAATTCGTCATATTTTAGTTCACCAGATTTTCATACAAAATTAAAAATATTTAAATTGAACGCCCTAAATGTTACAAAGTCTATGCGAAGCAAAAGAAAACGATTTATACTATCACTTTCTTTTGTTTCGCATAGACTCCGTAACATTTAGCGCGTTCAATTTAAATATCTTTATTTTTGTATGAAAATCTGGTGAACTAAAATATGACGAATTTTTAAGTCATAGAACAAAAGTTATTGATTATGATGTTAGTAACATAGTCCTGAGAGGTTTTCGGTGTTTTAAAATTAACCCTGTATATATATATATATATACTAGCAACCCGCCCCGGCTTCGCACGGGTGCAATCGCGAGAATCGTTAACGTACGGCAGTTTTTTCGACGCCTTACTCCACAATTTTCACTACCACGAAAAATCCTATCTATTTTCCGGGATAAAATATAGCCTATACGGATTCGGAAGAATCCCTCTAAGTAATGGTAAAAGAAATTTTGAAATCGGTCCAGTAGTTTTTGAGCCTATTCAATACAAACATACAAAAATACAAAAGTTTCCTCTTTATAATATTAGTATAGATAATATAGTATATATATATATATATCTAGCTGCTGCCCGCAACTTCGTTCGCGTGGGAGGGTTTCCCGCGTAAATCCCAATCCCGTGGGAATTCCGGGATACAAAGCCTATGTGCACTCAGAATGTTAACTATTTACTTATCAAACATTAAAATCCATCCAGCATGCCCGGAGATTAGCTTGTTCATACAGACTTTCTTTTTAATTCTTCCTCTATTACTGTTTCTTAAGGACGGTTTTATCACTAAAAGCGATAATAAAATATCTAGTGTTATTTTCGCCAAGTCTTCCGAGGGCTGGGTACGCTGCAGTCATGGTGTCGGAAAGCGTCTAGAGCCATTAGGTTAAGGTGTCGGCCTTGTGATCGCGGGTGCTAACCCAACTATTGCCGCGAACCCACTCCAGACTTTATATTTATCTTACTACTAGCTGACCCGCCACGACTTCGTTCGCGTGATATCCTATCCCTACCCAACCGATACCACTACCCCTATCCTACCATACTCTTCATTTTATTTAGTAAACGTTTGTATAGGAAATAGAAAAGGGCTGTTTTGACGGTTTTCCTGGCAATTTTTTTTATTTTTTATTTTTCTCAACTTTTAAACCTTCCCTAGACCTCCACGAACATTTCAAAACCAAGATAAGATAAATCCGTTCAGCCGTTCTCGAGTTTTAGGGACACTAACGAACAGCAATTCATTTATATATATATAGATTTTTTGCATATTTAGCTTAGTTGGAGCGGTTAACGGGGCACCGAGCTTTTTATACACAAAAACTTTTTTGCAAAAAATAAAACCGACTTCCATATCAAAACACTACAAAGCCAAAAATAATTTTAATTTCGGTAGTCGGTGTTATTGGTTTTGTATTTTCTTTTTTTTTTCACACCGCCTTCCGAAATTAAAATTATTTTTGGCTTTGTAGTGTTTTGATATGGAAGTCGGTTTTATTTTTTGCAAAAAAGTTTTTATTTTCGCGCTTTTTAGTGGGTCAGTGAATTTTCCAAATCGATTCGTAAATGACGGAGTTATGCGCGAACAAAAAACGCAATGCAGAGTAAACGAAAAGATCATCAAGGTAAATTATTTTTTTCGACTTTGTTTGATTTTTCAGAAACGGCTCGTCCGATTTCGATAAAATTTTCATGGGACCATTTGGGAAATATACCCTTTCCAACAAAAAAAGAATTTTTCAAATCGGTTGGCAAGCGACGGAGTTATGCGTGGACAAAAATAAAAAAAAAAAAAAAAAAATACAAACATCCGAATTGAGAACCTCCTCCTTTTTTAGAAGTCGGTTAAAAACGCGTTTTTATAACGGTTGTTTGAAGTAGTAAACAATTAAATTAAAATCTAAGGAAATAAATTGGTATTTTTGGGCATATATACTAGGCGGTATACACGATGGAATCATAATTTGATAAAGTTGCCTGAACAGAATAAATTCACAAAGTTACCTCTAAACAACACAACAAACACTTAGTACGGCCTGAATACTTCGCTGAAGGTCATCAATTTTTGAATAATAACAGAACTACATGTTTTACACAACGTATACATTTTACATTTTCAAAATGTTGATTTGTTTAACAATAAGAAGGAAATACCTAAATTCGCGCGAGTTTCGCCCATTTTATCCAGAGCCGCCGCGCCGCTGTCTTGTCCGCTTTAGTCCTACGTCGGCCATCGGACGGGGAGCTTGTGTCGCTTGCGCTTACGCACGGATTTAGTAACATAACGATAAAAATTGAATGAAAATTCATTGTAGCGTATTTGAAATGGGGAACAAAGTAAAGAAATCAAGACAGGGAAGGGGTTGGCGAAAAACCAGAAATCTCAGTCGACCGTCGCGCGATTCCCGCCGTGTTTTTATCTGTCTAAGCCTAGCCAGCTCACGCACACATACACGGAGCGCATGGAATACCTACAATCGATTAGCGCAAGAAACTCGGTGCGCCCTTAACAAGATTGTCAGTAATGTGAATTTTATCCACTTTGATAGATCTCTAAAGTAAAAAAAAACGTAAGAGGCTGGTATTACATTCCCACTGCTGGGACACCAGCTCTCTTTGAGCGGGAATGGTCCGTGATTCACCACGCTCGGATTTATGGTCCTTGAACATGCTGGTTTCCTTACGATTTTCTTCTTCACTGATTACAAAGCAGTAACTTGTGATGATTAAATTTGACTGAGTTCGAACTCACGACCTGAAATTCGCAAATTGGGCCCGTTACCACTGGGCCACCACAGTTCTAATTAATACTTTAGAAAAAAAAAGTCGTGTTCATTCTGCCAAGTAATGTGGATGTACATTTTGGCATGCAGTATGTAGTACCGCTCTCCCGCCCGCAAATATATGCACATGTAGAATTGTGATGCAATAAAAACATACCACTGGTTTGCTTGCCTGTGGTATGTTTTTTGCAGGATATGGATTTCCGCAAAGTAAAGGCGGATTCCATTCTGTTTTTTTCCCTAATAACTCGCCCTACTCTTGTAGCCATTCACGTTCACATTAAAATCCCTACTAAAATATTGTATGCTATGTATATAGTTTTACGCATGATTAGCAAAACATGCCTGTGCTTCTTCTAATTTGATATCATGTTTTACCATATTTATAAAAATAAAATACTTTTAATTCAGGATCCAAAAGTCCCATACAGAGAAAACGCATTATAGTGTAAATTAATTTAAACATCCACACACACATATCAGCGTGATCTCATAAGTGGGCAGTAACGACGTGCCCTAAGTATTTAAATTGATTCACCCATGCTACAGGGACCCTTGATTGAGGTACACTGGTGTAGTTTATGCAAATATATTATTTATTTATTAATCCTAAAACTTTCTTCTAGACGTTTTCCACATTCCTCATCGAATGCCCATACTACCACTATCATATACTAGCTTTCTGTCACCATACCATTTTAAGACTTTGTCAAATCGACTTTTTCCTGCTGGAGTTTTAATCTAATCGATCTTCTGCCTAACTGATATAGAACGTGCTAAAATAATGCAGCCCTACACCACAAAGTAAACTTAATATTCACAAGAAAATCGAAAATCATAAGCTGATACAATAATCAAAATAAAATTATTTTAGCAGCCCAATGCAGATTTGTACTTTTCAAATTATCATAAAACAATCCCTCATTACTTGTTCTAAACATTGCAGGAGATTGACGGCACTACAGTGCTCACAATCAAGCCGGGTTCCGATCACGCTCAACTCAGCGAGGAACTATGGCGGTTTTTCACCAGCATCTACGGCGGAGGGCCAGAGGTCCGTCTCAAGTCACCCACCAACACTGCCCAACAAGTCACTCTAACCGACAAAGAGAAGACCTTCGACGCACGAAGACTATCACGAAAGTACTCCGAATCGGACAAGGAGGAATACTGCACGAAATCAACCTCAGAAATGAACATCAGGGATAGTCTACACGGAGAACTGCAGAAGAACCAATCGCTCCAAAATATCAACAGACGATACAAAGTCAAATCAGCCGCCGAATCAGATGAAGATGTGACTTACAGGCGTACGAGCTTCCAGTACAAACGGACTGAGCCCAACGGCAACTATCAAGACTCGGACGATGATGACATGGACGTTAGCCCTCCACACAATACAGTATACATCAACACAGTGCGCATGGAAAATGGCGTCGATAGTTCGGACCACGACGCCAATGACAACCCCGTGCTCCACAAGAAGAACGCTGACAAACTTATTGACACCGACCTACCAAATCTAGATAGTATATCGCTTAAAAGCAAACCCTCTAAAAGCGGCAAAGTGAGAAAATATAAAAGACGGACAGTGAAATGATTCTTTCTCGCTTGCCAGTTTGTTCACAGGCTGAGGCGACGGGTCGCGTCAGCTCGCAAAGACTACGTTTAGAAACGTTTGAATATCGAACATTCCTTTTTTTCGGTGACTGGTGTTTTAAATACGTGCATTTATAGGTTGGACGAACCTTAAAACTATGGGACTGTTTGGTCTCTCTCCGTTTCGTAAAAACGATATTTTTCTAAGGCATTATAATATTTATATCTGCGGCCTCTGCGCCCGGCTACCGGGAGGGTGTTAGTATTTTTAGTACAATTTTAATTTAGTTCAAATTCAGGTATAGTAAAATTAGATACTTGAATAAAAATGATGTTATATGTGGAATAACCATCGAACTTGTATATTTACAATAATGAATGTATATCTGTGTAAAATTCAATTGAAGTTAACCATAACACCTGTAAGTGTATAGAAATTTCGTGTTTATAGATAGACTATAATCCTGACTGCATTTCTTGCGTTTCCTCTTGTTTACCGTGGATTAGGTATTTATTTTGTTATTTCTGGTTCTAAGTCTATGTGTTATTTGTTAATGAATTGATCAGCAATAAAATATATTTCATCTATATTGGCTGCATAAACTTGTTTTATTCTTTTGACGTTACACTGTCATATTATGTAAATATGTTAAGGCAAATCCCTAGTATTAGAATAGTATCTATAAACTGACACGTATATTACTAAGCCAAGCCAGCAGTCTAGTCATTGCGTTAGAAATCTCAAAAAAAAACTAGACACTGAAAGGTCATTGACCCGTGGACTAGCAACGTCATTGATAAATTCATTTTCCGCGTTCTACGTAGAGCTGACGCGCGCATAGTTTTTCTTATTTCCTCTGGATGGTAAATAATTACCGTTTAATACCGACAATTGTGTAATAATGGTCTGTCGTAAATGCGCGTAAAATCAGACTAATGATACAATGACAAGATAATTTATTTCTAGCAAGTGTTTAGCGTCACAATATATTTTCTTATAATTATATTTTGTGTACCGTAATTTTCTATATTTCTACAAATAACTGTCTAAAGTTATATCTTGATTTGCGACTGTGGAATAATAAGAAAATATTGTTGTCCCGGTAACATAATTTTAAAAACACTATGGGACATAGGCAATCCTGAAAAAAAAATAGGCGGGAACACAAAACAAAATAGATGTTCCAAATATTTATTACAATGAAGACCATTACATCATGTTAGAACCAGGTACATTGTTTATAATTTATTATTATTAAACCTGCAAGGGATAATCGTTTGCGTTAGTAGGTACTGACAATATACGACATTGTATTCTGAAAATCAAGCTTTACATTTTTACGGTCGGTATTCTGAAGGTCCAATTAATCAACCGAATAGTTTTGTCACGGTAATATCATGTATTATTATGTGTACCTACTAGAACCATTTTGCTCCTAGGCCGAATATGAAAATATTATGTAGTCTGTAAATCTTGATTTCCAATGCACTATAACAAATCTGAAACGTTACGTTCTTTTTTTAAAACTTTGTTTTTCCTCCATAAAAGCGTAACAAAAATAGATCTTTTCTTATAGAATACCATGTTTCTAAAAATATTTCTTCATTTTTAATTTAATAAATCTTCTACTTTTTTTTATTTATTATAAGGCCCCTATGTATGTACCAAATTACGTATATAGTATACCTATTGATCATATTTTATCATTATTTTTTTGCTACGAGTAAAAGAATTCTACTAGAAAAAAGGTTTGTGCAGTTTTACTACCTTTTTAGTTTTTAACAAAATGGAATTTACGGTAGTGGTACCATTTAACTATAGAACATCTATCAGCATTTTTTTTTTTCGAAATGCAGTTTTTATAAAGGTATCGTAAATTAAATTCAACATGATTCAAAAACAATATTATTCTATCACTCACAGCATCTTCGTTGCTGTAACCAAAACTTACAAAGAGAAATAAAAAAAAAATATTCGAAACTTTACAGATGTAAGCACAAAATAAAAAATATGATAATAATTATGTATTTGGTATTACACAACATAATTTCGTTTTTACAAAAATATAAATACAAATGAGTTACACTCATTAGTGTTAAAAACTATGAAAACTGGGGATACATGAAAAGTTAATAATTATGCATAGATATTCCCCAATAAAAAGGTAAACACTTATAGTGTCGCCAAAACAGATAGATTTTATCGTCAATTGACATCTGTTAACTACAAAATGTTAAATAAATAAATACAGGTAATGAACTTTAATATTAAATATTGAAGTTACATGACAACAAAAACGGCCGTACATGGTAGTCTTTGATATGTTAACTATTTTAATAATTATTTTACAATCTAAAAAAACGTTATAAAAATATATTGCATTGTGTCGTTGTATATTTATGTATCAATAATAAAATATGAGGAAAACGTATAAGCTCCGATTTCATTTAATTAGGACCTATTGCCTTATCATGTAAATGTCATATTTTCTCTGTTCCTGACGCAAAGTACACGATTTTACAGAAGTTAAATGATAAAGCTCTTTTTCTCACACTGTATTATCCTGTTGTGACATTATTCCATTCATAGGTAATAATTATATGAAACCAGGCCGTATTTAAACACTATGTGTAACATTTTGTACTTAGTAGTTTGCACCAATTGCTGTAAAACTATTGTAAATCATCAGATAGGTAAATATCACTCAGTATAACTGCCTATTTGAGAATATAATGTACTGCTATTGTATATGACTAGTGGTTTTAGGGTGTAGACTGATTCCGGCAAGTCGGTTTGTGGTATGGCTTTAGAGTAAAAAAATCCATACATGCTTTTATATGCATTCTTTCAAAATTAACAGTGATTCTTTCATTTAGCAACTGGTTATCTTGTTTTTGACAGCCAGACATAAAGTCACAAACTGAATTTTAATGACACAAAACTAAGTGCATTAAATGAACTGGTAAACACAAAAGAATATAATTCTATGCTAAAGGTTTACAAACAATTTGAAACTCACAAACCAACTGATACTTGTCTACAACCTCGGGAAGGATTTAGCAAAAATATTTCCAACAAATACATACAACAGTCTAAAAAACTTAAACATTAACAGTTTCATATAAATTGTATTTATAAAAAACATTTTTGCGGAAATCTTTTCTGATATCTGCATAAAGGAAATATGTATAATCATCGATATACAAAATATATGAAGTTTTCTTACTTTTACTTATACCAAATGTGCGATAGGAAAGGTCCTAACATTATTATAGATAAACTTTTTTTTATTTTTATTTTTTTCTTGTATTAACTTTAAAATTCCAGATCTCTCGATTGTAAACTTTGTATTAACTCGATCCGAAAACTATCCAAAAATTGAACTCAAAGGCCACTCTTATAGAGCACAATAAAATAAAAAGCGAAATTAATAATAATCATACATATTTAACTTGTATATCAATAAAGATTTCGATATGCAGCACACACTTATACATTAAATTAAGACAACAGGTGTTAACTGATTCAACCAGCCCTATGGTTGTGTATTTCTCAAATAGAAAAAAAAAAACTAATTTTCTCACTAACCTAACATAGTAAAATCTAGAAAAGAATAAGTTGCATTTGAGGTAGATTAAATTTTTTACAGTCCTATTAACCTAATAGATTAGAATTATTCACATAATATTCTACATACCTATCAAGCGTGTACATGATCTCACGATAATTATGCTCTCCTTGCATTACTGGACGCCGAACATTGACCATTATGATTAAAACCTTTACATTACCGAAAATTATTAAACTTAAAAATTACTTTAAACTTGTTACCTATATGTCAGAAATGAGACTATTTCAAAATGCTTTCGAACGCTTTTGAATTCGGGGTCAAATGTAGAAAAATAAAATGTTTTATGCCTATACTCTAAGGTACAAGTAACATTGTACAACAAGTTGCCTTATGTCAAGGGAAGCAAAATACTGTATTTATTATAATCAAAACTATCCCAATTTTGTTTAGTATAATTGAAAGCTCGGAAAAACGGGATAGTTTCTAATGTGGGTAGTTGTTAGTTTGTTTCCCATGTTTAAATAGCTCATGGGTTGAATTTCTAAATGCTGCTAATTGCTTGTGACGTTACCATTAAGACCAGAGACAATAAATTTTTACTAATATTATTATAATGACGATGCCCCAATCTCGACAGCGCTCTAAAAGAAACTGAAATCAACAGCGCACGTGTACAACTCGCGATAAAACAGCACAAAAGACGTTAAAACCTAATTAAATAACCGAAATCAATTAACGTTATTACAAAAACCATCAAAGGAAGGATTAGGGAATCAATAATGTCATGAATCGTTAATAGAATGATAGGCAAATTGAAATTCCAGAATGTTGTTTGAAGAGGCGCCAATCAAAATAAAATAGACTTCAGATATGGATTATCAAAAATCCGCGGCGAAAAAGGCTGTTCCGAATGTTTATTTTAATTCTGATGATAAGACATTTATAGCCAAACAAATATGAATGAACATAGTAGTGCAATATTAAAATGTAAACTAAAACATAAAAATCAGTGGTAGTTCAGTTCGACTTTCTGTCAGTAATCAGATACAGTCGAATATTAGTATTTTACGTGGAACAATTGCTTATCTGACTTCCAGAATGCAGTTACTGCACACACGCTACCCATTAGTAAGGCTCGGACTAAGACTCAGATTGTTAGACTTCTAGGTTTAATAAATACCCATAAATCTTGCCCATTGTATGACAGCAAGTTAAGATTGTCCCCATAAAAGATTGACCTCGGAACGTGTGTGGAGCTAACCTTAGATCGTCCCGAGCACTGAAGCTTCGGGATTCAAAAGAAAATGCATATGAAACGAGTAAGTTACGAGTTGTACACGCGCCAAACACGCTGAAACGTAATGCAAGGCATCCAATCCAAGCTATCTTTTCATTTCGCACCGAACAAGTTATTTAAATTCTCGCTATTATAACATCAACCATCTGACACTTACACATCACTAAACAAATTACATAATTTGGCTCATTATTCTAAAACGTATGCCAAGAAAATTGCTCCTCTGAAGTAACAAGTTGCGAAAATTATTACTGTATGAAAAATAAAAGTTTATTATGGTCAAAATAATGAAATTTTGGCATACCTATCGTCGTTAACGGCAGATCGAATGGAAGATCCAATGTATGACTTTTAGTCCCTGCACACGCGAGTCTAACGAGCAAATGAAATCCGGGTTTGATCGGGTTCTCAGTAACGAACGTCGACTTCACCTATCCACAATCCTACCACTTTTGGCACATTTTAGTTATAATGAAAATGATAACGCTGTAAATGACCTACGAATACGAAGTCGTCTACTTTGCTCATCAGACACACACCAAATTGTATCGATTATTTATTATTCTATAGGAAGCACGAGTGCCTCTGAGGTATATTGATCATTTTTATTGCATTTTGTTTCTAGCTCAAGTCTGCTGAGTTGTAAGGACTTCGATGTCATTCTGGACAGTAGAATGAAATGGAACCCTAATACCATACAATATAAATCCTTCAATTGTATAACTCTGTTATGAACACTTAGCACTTACATTTAAGGATGATATATCAATCTAGTTACAGACAGATCTGATGTTAATCTACTCCGGCAGAATATTACATTTACGTTATTGATTCGAAAGGAATATGCTCTCTGTTGTATTACATTATCGCGTCGAAAGCAGCAAGCCTCGCTAAAACATATTATAATAGCTCACTGCTCCCAAGAGCCATACACCCTGCTCATATTCTGCTCACTATACTCGTATCGGGCGGGCGTAAACGCCACCCGTCTCCACTAAGCACTAACTGTATCCTGTAACCTAACAGCTCACAGAGTTGGTCCCAATTATACTCCATAAACGTCATGTACGCTATAAATAAACAATATATAATTCCGAAAGTACATACACGACTAGATCACATATTCATGTAGAATTCGGAAGTGATTTTGGTATACCCGAGACATACAAATATACAATTTGGCAATATAAACCGGAGGGCGCGCGCCCTCTAGTTTCCGTACCTATACGCTTACAAGATGAAATTATTAAAAGTCCAACATATTACAAGTTGCATTTCTAACTGCACTCAAGACTATTTACAGCTTAGATCAACCTTACCTAATGAGGTAGTTCGGTATTCACATAAGCTAAATGCAGAAATCTCACCCTTCTCAACCATCTGATGCCACCCACAGTCTAATGTAGAACTGCATACTCCTTTTGGATTAGTGCATAGCGGTGCGTATGGTGAGACGAGGTTAGTGTGGCGGGGGCGGGGGCGGCGGAGGCTTAGGGCTCTGCGCCGTCTGGAAGGCCTGCGTGAACGCTGGCAGTCGTTGCTGGACCCGGCCCTCTTCGCTTGTGAATGTTGGCTCACTATCCTCTAACAGCTCTAGCATCTGGCTCGACAAACCTGAAGGGCCCTCGCCCGGATCCATCAACAAGGACTCCACATTCCCCGAATGGAGTAAGTGTGCTTCTATTGGATCTGGCAGCTCCTGCGTCGACAAAAAGGGCAAGTCGGATGGCGTCTGGGAGTACGGCGGTGCTACCATAAACATCATAGGATATTCAACTGGTAGCAGCGTACATCCTGGTGAACCAGGTTCCTCTATCTTTATATCTAGGGATTCCTCCAACTTTATTTCTATAGGTTCTACCTTTATATCAAGATCTGGTGGAATTTCAACAATAATATCTGTGGAGGGTACCCTGGTTGGACCTCCCTCTGATGTACTCTCTTTGGGTGAGGGCGGTTTCCATATAGTAAAATCAGTACCTTCAATAGGGTACTCAGTATAAGTTTCTTCAAATGCAGATGCCTCAGGTGGGGGTTCGCTCGAAGTACCCACGGCTGCAGACTTCCATGATTCCTCAGGGTGTGCATTTTTTACATGCCTCACCAGATGATCTTTACGCCCAAATTTTTGTGGACAGTAAGGACATAGGAAATCACGTCTCCCTGTATGTACAACGAGATGCCGCCGAACATCTTTAGCTGTGAAGAACTTTCGATCACAATAGTTACATGTAAACTTCTTATCGGAATCATTTTTGACAGTGCGGCTACCTGTATGGACCTTAAGATGGTATATTATATCCTGCCGGGTGGTAAAATTTTTATCACATATCTTACATTGAAGGTTGCCCTCTTCAGCAGAATGCAGGGCAGCATGCTTACGATAGCTCAACAGGGATGTGTAGGATTTCCTACAATCTGGCCTTTCACATGTATAAAGCTTTTTAACTGGATTATGCACTCTGACATGGTTGGTGAGATGATCCTTACGATTGAAAGTCTTACCACAAACATTGCATGCAAAGGCTCGAGCCTCACTGTGTATTAAATTGTGCCGTACAAGCTTGAACTTAGAGTTGAAGCGCTTGTCACACAGATCGCAGGAGAAAGGTAGCTCACCAGTGTGCGAGAGGACATGCTGACTCAGCTTGCCAGGGCTGGAAAAGCGCTTGTCGCAAGTTCCGCAAACATGGCGCTTGGCGTGATCCTTGCGCGAGCGCGGTTCGCGGGGCTCGGGCAGGGCCGGGACGGGCGCGCTGCCCTCGCCCTCGCGCGCCCTTCGAGGCAGTGTGGGGATGCGGCGCGCAATTTTGACCGTACGGAACAACTGCTTGATGCCGCTGGGTCCGGACGCTCCGAGCGTCACGTACTGCAGCTTCGTGGGCAGCTGCGACGCGGGCGGCGCTATGAACGTCTTCTGCGGGGCGGCCGGGCGTTCCCCGCTCGGCTCTTCTTTGAACTCGGAGCCGCCCTCCTCACCTTCCTTAGGGTTCGGTGGCGGGCTGGCCATCTCGCGCACATTTTTGACGCGCTTGCCCTATATCGCCGTTCGTTGATCTCGCGTCGTGCTCGTATCGGCTCCGCGGTGGCGCTGGCTCGTCGCGATGGCAGAAAACATTTCTGTCACATTGACGGTCTGCTGGAAGCCCTTTTTCGTATTCGTGTCACATGGTTCTCGCGGAATTTCTCGTGTCCGCAGTCGATTTTCACACAGCGATGAGTCCCAACCGCGTCCCTATGACACTTTTCGATTGAAAAAACTGGATAAATAATGAAAACGGATTGAAAAATTACTTTTTTCAAAGAAATACGTAGCGCTTGACATCGAAATCACGAAATGTCAAAATAATGAAATGAAGCCAAAAGCCATGTCAAAAAAAATCCGCCGAATCGTCAGCTGTGGTCCATTGACCTACATCGAGTGCTTTCAGAAATCACAAGTGTATTAAGTATTTTCAGCTCACAATAGTCGATTTTACCATATTGTCATATGAAATATTTTAATACCTATCTATGTTAAATACAAGTAATAAATAGGTAATATTTTCAGCGTTACTTTCATTTCTATTTCCTCATTTTAATCCAATTTTAATCATATGATTATGCTCCAAAGTTATGCAATACCGAGATCCCTGGAACGCAACGAATGATATTCTTATTCTGTTAATCGAGTCGGATCTTGGATATTAATAGGTTTGTTTGAGATTTTAGTTTTAAAATATTGTAAAATCCAGTAAAAAATGTTTTGTTTTAATTCACATTTCCTTCGTATGTCTTTAATAAAGGTTAAAATAAGGCTCAACTAGCATCAAAAAAGTTGGGAATCCAAGCAAAGGTGAGACGGTACTTCACACCCGAACAGTTGCTCAATCTCTATCAAGCCCAGGTTCGGTCGTGTATGGAGTACTGCTCTCATCTTTGGGATGGATCTGCTAAATACCAACTGGACGCGCTTGAGTCTATCGAGAAGCGGGCCAAGTGACTCTTTGGCAACGATGCACTGGTCGAGTCAAAGCTCCAGAGGCTTGAACATCGACGACGAGTTGCAAGTCTCTCGGTTTTCTATCGGTTACATTTCGGGGAGTGTGCGATGGAATTACACAATCTAATTCCACCAAGCCCGTTCTATCATCGGACTACGAGACAAACGGCGCAGCGCCATCGTTACATGGTGGACATCCCACCCATACGCACAAAACGTTTTGGTAATACCTTCATTGTGCATACGGCTAAGGAGTGGAATTCACTGCCGGAGTCTGTGTTTCCCGATAGCTATAACCTAGGAGTCTTTAAGTCAAGAATGAATAGGTTACTTTTAGGTAAGCGTGCTCCATCTTCGACCACATCATCACTTACCATCAGGTGAGATGGTGATCAAACGCGAACCTATTTTAAACAAAAAAAAAAAAAAATAATAATTAAAGGTCTCAATTTTGCATGCTGAGTAAAGCGATCGAGGGCGAGGAAGTTTGTATCCCAATTTGAAATAAAGTTTCATTAGCTTCCGTAATCCGTGGCAGTCGCAGCGTTGTAGGAATAATTAAACGCTATTGTAAGTACTCAGAATACCTTTAGGATTTCCCGCGACTATTGAAGCGATGTATGTACCAGTATATGTGTTCTGTGTGTACCATACGCTGCAAAAGAAATGGAAGGTAGCGTTAAGCACTGCTAGAGCTGGTTGAAACAAATCACAGAAATAATTGTGTTTCGTTATTCACCAGGGACGCTGAATTATTGTTTAAAGTCTCAGGCTAGGCTAGACTAAACTATTTATTTTTAAAGAGAGCTAGCTAAGATGGGTTGATTCATTGATGTATTAAAAGGAGGAAGATATCGCTGCTTAAATTCAAAAGGACCACAAGTCGAAAAAATTACAAATCCTTTTTAAAGCAAAAATTGTATCAATTCTGCCTTCTTTTTCATATTCGAAAAAGACACCCAGTATTTTCGCGTTAAAATGGAGCTAATCGCACAACAGCCCTTTTTGGACTGACCCTGCAGTCAGTGCGAGCGCACGTTTGTTTTGTGAAAAAGGGCCACATTCCGAAAAATACCTTAACTTATTGCATAATATTATATCTCATTGTAAGTCAAAGATTTACGTCGCCTTTTAATTTATGATTTATTTTAAGAAAAGATTTAATTTAGATACGAAAATAAGCATTTTAATAATTTGTTAACATGGTGTGCTAGAGATTTATAAACAATTTGTGTTTTATTAACTTAAGTACAGTTTTTCTTTAGAAGCTGATGTAATTTTAACTTTTGTTTTTGTATGTGACATAGTTAGGTGTCGATATTGCTTATTCCAGTCAAAATTCTGGATATCTTGAGATTATCTCTAAAAGTACATTTAAAAATGTACGTTATTTATTTGATTTATATCTTTTTATGGTTCATTTTTTGTAATTTTATTGCAAGGTATTGCTAATATGCTACCATTTAGTTATAAACAAAAAGTAGTATAATAAACAAAAAACATTATACGAATTGACACAATAAAACGTATTTTCTGTTTGAGTTGTGGCTTTTTATTTATAAAATTCATAAACATTATAATTATATGTTTTTTATAATCAAAAGGTATCTTTTTTTACGTGGTAAAGTCATCAAATAAGTCCTCCCACCCCGGGCAGGGCCGGAGGGACTGTCAGACTTGTACTGACTTAAATCCACGGTGTTCCTTCAATAGCCCTTCACGTTCCGGGGCCACGGTAATGGCATGAGTTCCACGACCCCGGCAGGCTTCGGCCCTGTACAGGGGGGGCCTCGTCATATTGCTGACACTCTTTGAGGCGCGCGTGGAACACAACGCGCCGTCGACCCGGGCATGGTCCATGGTCGGACAGCGAGTTGCCCTTTACTCGCTGTCTGCATGCCCGCGCCGACGGTGGCCGGAGATCGTCGGCCGACGTCCGACGCCGTGGGCGTCTACCACTGCAGTTGGGCTGGAGGGAGGACACCATCCTCTCCCTCACGCGGCCCGCCTCCTCCTTCGATAGCATGACTGCTTCGCAGAAGGAGGCGACCGCTTCCCACTCCGTCTCGCCCCGCAGCATGGCCTCGACCAGTGCCGGGCGCGAGAGGTCTCCGCCTATCGCCACCGTGAGGACACGTCGGTGCTCTGCCCAAGCGGGGCAGTCTTGCACCGTATGCTCTACTGTGTCATCATGGTGATCCTCGCAGTGGTAACACCCAGGCGTTTCTTCCTTCCCCATCAGACCGAGAGACAATGATAGAGATAGGAGACGGCGCTGTAGTGCGAGCGAAATCGCCTCAGCTGCCGAATGTTTGCGCTTATGAATGAAATAAGATTGCGTGTATTAGGTAAGTACGTAATAAGTGATTCCATGACCCATGTCTCTTATTTTTCTCCTGGTGTAATTAAAACACTGTCTAGCTACACAAGAAGTCATTTTGATGCGTATTTATTCCAAAAAATCCTTAAAAACACGAAGAGACGACAATTTCTTGAGCTGTGTGATTAACAACGTTCCGAACGCGACTGAGAGTGAGCGCCCGCCAACTACGGGCAATCACTTAGTTTTGTAGGACCAGGCTACTGAACTTCAAGGCGAAAAAAATTGTATGGACTTTGAGGGGTAAATAATGATAGATTTTGCTGTCTCACCTGTTCCGTGCGCTTTCTCTTTCTTTCATTACAGTCAGCCATATAAGTTTACTTGTCGTGTGTCTTGTAGTATTTTGTATGTTTGTGCTTATTATTTTCTGGCAGTTATCAAAATCAAAATATGTTATATATTTTTTATCTTAATTTGTTAAAAGTGTGATCTTGTTCAGTAAACATAATTGTACCATAATGCCACCTAATAGCCGATTTATAACTTGTGAAGTATCGTACTTGTGAAGTCGTAAAGGTAATGAAAAAAGGAAGTTTATAGCAAAATTTCCATTAGATGAGGCTCGGTAAGTATTGAATTAGATATTTGATTCTATATTAAGTTAAAAGAAAGCCCGTTACCGACCTGTATACTTTAACGATATCGATAAAGAAGTTACTACCATTGCTCAGCACTATTTAGTCTGATAGGTTGGTAGTACTGTTGTATGACGTCTTGTTCCCCGTGTATGTTCGTTCAGTTGGTATTGAAGTGAACTGTTACCTGTTTTTATTTTTTTTAGTACTAAGTCCCGTCTCTTAAAACATAGTGTATTACATACTCTTTGTATATAAAGATGGGCGTTTAAACGAAAAGCATATAATATAACATGTTATTTAAAATAAGCGAATAAGCAGACTTGTTTATAAAAGCATTTAACGTTATCTGCTTATTCTGCTTTTTGTTAAAATTAAAACGTAACCGCAAATATTGCAATCCGTTGTTCACTTATAAAAACGACAATTTAATTGAAACGGGATTTCGTTAACTGCTTAAGGTGCTTAAAGTGCTTATTTTGCTTTTTACGTTTAGTAGCGTTTTGTCCGCCCGGTTAAAAGCGTCATGTTTTGTGTATTTCCGAAACAATTTGTTTTTGAAATTGTGACTTGGACTTGTTTACGTAAACATAATCGTACCAAGGAAATAATTCTGTGACTTTTAGACTCGTATATCTATAATATAGTTTTTAGGTGTAGTTAAATAAATAATAGTGTAAATAGTTTATAGTAATTGTGTTAATTTTGACAACTTTTTCTATAAAAACAAATTGGTGAGCTAATAAAACCGAACTGCCAAGTACGAAGGAAGCCGTTGCCTGCCGGGGTTGCGAGAACGTGCTAATGAGATACCGCGGCCCCGGAACTTAAGATTTCTGACACTCCCTTCCGCTCCACCCAGAGCGGGAGAAGTCATTCGATGATTTTCCCACCCAGACAAAAAAAGTACGAAGGAAAGTTCATTGTGTCTTTTAAAAACCAATAGGTACTTAAACTTAACCAACTAAAAAAGCAAACAACATAATTTCGTTATTTTTAATGTAAGCAAGTAAATAAGCAGATAAGCAATTAAGCAGTTAACGTAAGTGACTTTTGATAAAAAATAAACGAATACGTTTGTTAAAAGTTTTAAGTCGTTTATCACATCTCTGTTTGTGTAGGACCAAACGCTGTGTCTAGTACCGTACTGTGCGGCCGACAGTTCTTAGCGACTCCGAACTTCGCGCAGAAGGTTGCGCAGTAACTCTTTTTAGGAACCAAATGTCGACGTGCGAGGGGCGGTGATCTAGGCTAGTGATTGACCTTATGTAAATACAATAGACCCTTTGATCGATCAAATATCGCAATCGATAGTTTTAGTTAGAATTTATTAATTTTTGTTTATAGAATATACACTTCTGGACACATCTATTGGCCCACCTTGTATTTTCAGTTTCGTTTGGTCCTAGCTAAAATTTTATATTAGGTCGAGCAAAAAGTTTTTATGCAGTTTTGAACCTGGCACATTCACAATTTCATTCAAAAGTCTTTTTTTGAATTTCGAACACAGAATTTAAAGAAACAAAAGACAATTTGGAGCCTGTTTGTTGATATCAAACAATCGAATACTAAGAAAACTTGGTTTTATTGGTTTACTTGGATTTAATTCTTGAAAAAGTGATTGATATCTTTGCTTTTGCAACAAACATTACTTATTCTTAACATTAAGGTGAGGTTCTATCAATAATCTATGGATACTTCATCTGAAGTCGCCGCCCAAGCTGTGGCACTTATTCAGGCCGGACACAGCCAAAGAAACGTGAGTGCTCAACTTAATTTAAGTCGATCTGCGGTCCGAAATGTTTATCGGAGGTACCTAGAGACTGGCGGCTTTGTTCGTCGCCAAGGAAGGCCACGATCTCGGGTCACAACTGAAAGGCAGGATCGATTCATCGTGACGACCAGCTTGAGAAATCGTCACCTTACCTCCATTGAGATACAAAACCAACTTCGCGACTTCCACGGAGTATCTGTGAGCGCTCGAACTGTTCGGAGAAGGTTAAAAGAACGCGATATGGTACCACACAAGCCAGCTAATGGGCCCAAACTAAAGCGAGCCCACCGAACAGCGCGCCTTCATTTCGCACGCAGTCATTTAAATTGGACACAGCAAGATTGGAGCCGTGTACTCTTTTCTGATGAGTCTAAAATTGTGTTACATGGCAATGATGGAAGGAAGAAGGTCTACCGGCGTAAGGGAGAGCGTTTCGCACAATGCTGCTTTGAAGAGAGGGTTGCTTATGGCGGTGGCTCATGGACTGTCTGGGGCGGTATATCCGCGAGCGGCAAAACTCAACTTGAGGTTGTTACAGGACCACGGCTGCCAACATTAAATGCTGAAAGATACATTCGTGAGTGCTTAGAACCTCACGTGATACCATACGCGGACTATGTGGGCCCAAATTTCCTTTTTATGCATGATAATGCAAGAGCCCATGCGGCCGGCATCGTCAGGGAATATCTTCGGGATGTGAACATCACAGTTATGGACTGGCCAGCCAGAAGCCCAGACATGAACCCCATTGAGCACATGTGGGACGAGCTAAAAAGGCGTGTTAGGGCTCGTCAGCCAGTTGCCCAGACGATGCAGGAGTTGAAAACTGCCATAGAAGAGGAATGGGAGATGATCCCTCAAAATTTCATAGAGCGGTTGATAAACTCTATGCCTAATCGTATGAGAGCTGTGGTAGATGCCCATGGAGGCAACACGCGTTATTAAATTAAACCTTTATTTGATAAAACATGTTTTTTATTCAAAAATTAATTGCCTTTAACAAGGCGCATATCCGACTTGTTAGGCGTAGGTCCATGTCGTATGGTATTCTGAATTCAAATTTAAAACTATACGATCGAAAAAGATGGTAAAATGTATCAGGTTTAAAACTGCATCAACAGTTTTTGTTCAATCTAGCAATCATATTTCGGTAGGGGCCATCGAAACCTAAACTCTAAGGTGGGCCAATAGATGTGTCCAGAAGTGTATTAAACGAAATAAGGTTTACAAACATAGTGAATTTTGTCGTTAATAAACGAGATTTCGACATTAATAAAAAAAAAACTAAAAGAAAGTATTTTCTCAATTGAAAGTCGTGATTTACTTGAATATCAATTATCTATTAACGACTGTTTGAGAAAATTTCAATATAATTTCAATATAAAACCTCAATATAACATTGAAAATAAATATATTTTTGTGATTTGATTTAAATCGATTTGAAGAAAATCGATTAAACAACACCCTCAGGCACGCCAATTGGACATCCCTTTTTGGTTACTTCGTAAAGCTTCGTGCTTATTCGGCAATATTCGGTACACGGTAATACGATAACTGGAAGAGCGGAACTACCTATCACAAGCCAATTATGAGGTTTTTTCCTAACATGGATATTGTATAATTCATAGTTTGATGAAATAAAATTTTTACTTTACTTTACGGTAATATGTCTCAGTCTCAGTCACACGTTAGCATCGGTGTCGTGTTCAGTGTTGCCAACAAGACTTACATAAAACTTGCTAAATGGCTGTTAAAATTATGCCAAAATTATGCTAAAGACAGTATAATTTAGCTAAAAATTATGCTAAAAATTTTCGATGTCAAATAAAACGTCATTGTAAATTTAAATATTATTAAATCAACATCAACAAATATATATATGTTATGTTTTAATCGAGTTACAGTATGCTATCAAATAAAATATGAATATCTTGGTTGATCGACAACCATAACCGAACAATGTGAGCACACAAACATAACTGCTGTCTGTGTATTCAGATTTTGTTTTACGTTGGGAATTTTTTTTTTTTACTTTTCACTGGTTCTATAGCTTTTTATGCTTTGCTGATAAACTATGTAACTTCAAACAATAGATATTAGCAATTATTTCGCACTTACAGTAATTACAATAGGCTTTCATCGTATCATTTTCGACAGGCTGTAACAAATCCTTGAAATCCAGCATTTGCTCCCACTCTGCCCGGTAATGCTGACTGTATTTAGGCGGCATATTAATTACCAATTAATTGATAATGCACGTAAAACTGACAACTGCACTGCATAAACTGTAAGATCTTTTATTTATAAAGTAGTAATTTCACTTTTCTTACAAGAAAAAGGAAGACAATGAATAATGATTATCTATGGTATATGAAATTAAATTTGTATGGGAATCCCCAAATTACGGTAGAGAGCGTTTGATGTAAAGGCGGGCCCACACTGGTTGCCAATATAACGACAAAGGTAATGAATCCTTTGTCGTTATGTTGGCAACCAGTGTTGCCACCTTATGTCTCATAAAATGTCGAACGCAAGATAGTAAAATGGTAGTTTGTGTCATGGTTTAACTTTTATTAAATAACTATATTTTATGCAAAAAAATATGCTATATGCTAAACAACAAATAAAAATGCTAAACAATATAAAAGTATGCTAAATCTAGCATAAATTATGCTAAATTGGCATCACTGGTCGTGTTCGTGTCGCTATCTCTGTCTTAAGTACAGTCGGTTACAAAACTTTTCGTTGTTACTTTCGTTAATTTTTATTATTGTTATTTTTTTTTTATGTTGTTACTTTCGTTAATTTTTATTATTGTTGTTAAGTTATTGTGTTATTTTGTGCAAGTGTCAGTTGGCACTTATATTATTAGTTAAATATGCCACCAAAGCACAATAGGGTTTTAAATCGCCAACAAAGAAAATTTATTTATGATTTAATGCGGTATATGAAAAAAGAAAAAGAATAGGGTGTAAAAGATGTGGACAACGTTTATTTAAGAGTTGCTAACGCAACTGGAGTGTCCCAACGCACAATACAGCGGATTGCAACTAAAGGTAATGTTTCGGGTTTACTTTCGGTATTCCGCACGCCTGGTAAAAAAAGGCCTTGATCAAAACCTATTACTGATATAGATAATTTTGATCAAGGTGTAATAAAAATATGCATACATAACTTCCACAAAACCGAAAAAGAAATGCCGACCATAAACAAATTTCTAGCCAAACTCAAACGGGATATAAATTTTTAAAGTGGTAAAACGAGCTTAAAGACAATAGTCAAAAACTTGGGTTTCAAGTGGCGAAAGACCGAAACTAATAGAATGGTTCTTATAGAGAAGACCGACATTCGCCTGAAAAGGATTTTGTACTTGAAAGCAATGAAAAAGTACAGGGATGAAGGGCGACCAGTTGTATTCACTGATGAGTCATATGCTCACTCATCACATACAAAAGGTAAAGCGTGGTCAGATGGTTCCGCTCAAGGACTAAAGCGCCCGATATCAAAAGGTCAGCGGATAGTTATAGTACACACTGGGTCAGAAGCAGGATTCGTTCCGAACGCCCTACTAATGTTTAAATCTGGAAGCAAAACTGGAGACTATCATGATGACATGAATTTCACAAATTACGAGAAATGGTTACGGACCCAACTGATTCCAAATTTGACCCCTAACTCGGTGGTGGTTATCGACAATGCTCCATACCACAACAAAATCATGGATCCTGCCCCTACAACTAATGACAAGAAAGCAAAAATGCAATCGTGGTTAGTAGGAAGGGGTATACCCTATGAAAAGGAAATGTGTAAACCACAACTTTACGATCTAATAAAAAAAAAACAAAGACGTGCATAAAAAATACGTAATAGATGTAATGTTTAAAAAAACAAACATGATGTCCTTCGTTTACCCCCATATCATCCCGATTTAAACCCCATCGAAATGGCGTGGGCTGCCATTAAAGGGCACGTAGCCGCTAAAAACGTCGACTGGAATGTAACCCGGACAATGGAGCTCATACAGGAAAAAGTAAATTTAATGGGTCCGGAAGAATGGAAAGTTTTATGCAGAAAAGTGCAAGAGGTCGAAGATGAATTTAGAAAGAGCGACCACATTATTGACGAAATGACGGAACAAGAAATCATCAATAATACAGCTTGTGATTCGGAAAGTGAGTCTGAAAGTGAGAGCGACGATTACGATGATGAATCTATGCCAAGTACCTCACATGGTACGCAAGGGATCGATAATTTTATGTTAGGGATTTCCCCCCTTAGTGACAGTGTTTAAGTATTATTAAGTGTAAATATATAAAAAGTACCTATTAAGTGTAAATGTATAAAAAGTATTAAGTGTAAATAATATTGTGTGTGTTCGTGATTAACATTTGCCATTATCGAAAGGTGAGGTTTAGAAATTGAATTTTTGATTTATTTAATAATTTTGGAGTCTTCTTTCTCGATGTTTTTTGATATTTATTTTATTTGTACTTCGTCACTGTATTAGGGAAATTTTATTAGTACATAGGTTTATAAAAAAATGGTAGTAACAGTTTTCTTCACGAGTGTACATGCGCTAAAGTTCGCTGAGCCTAGGGTTACCATATGTAAATAGAGGGATGCCTGTCTATGGTACCTAAAATGCCTGAATTTTCAGAAAAATGCCTGTCTAAAGCAAAACGCTGTAGGTAATAAGTAAAAGCCAACAGATAATAATGAAGAAGGATATTTATTACTAATATTTGTCAGAGGACATTATTTTTTTTAATAGTTCTTTCGAACTAGTACATAAACGTAAAAATCTTCACAAGATACAGTTTTGTAATTTTCCTCAGTAATCAATATTGCTTTTACTGATTCAATTGTCAGCCCATTTCTTTCTTTACTCCACTGGGTGTTGACGAGAGAAAACGTACGTTCTACGTTCGCATTGTGTGCCAAAATAGAGAACACAAACTGGCAGATTTTCATGAATTCTGTAATGTCACCATTCACTTCCCTACTTTTGAGAAAATTGCACCACTTTTTAGTTAAGCTTTCAGAAAAAAATATGTTATCTGCCGCTCACCGCCGCGGCCCGTCGGTGTCATTCAAATCCAAGCGCGAACCGGACGCGGGCGCGAAATTTAAAAATGCCTGTCTCAGACCAATGCCGGCCGCACGCCTGTCTAAGCCTTAAAATGCCTGTCAAATGCGGCAAACGCCTGTCATATGGTAACCCTAGCTGAGCCTATGTTCACACTCGCCAAGTTCCGTCGGCCGTATAGTATCTTCTTCCTTTTAATATATCAATGGGTTGAATCCACTTTATTAGCAATCTTATTACCCCTCCCATTGAGCTAAATATGCTTGAATCTGGAGTGGGTTCACGGCAATAGTGAAATAGGTTGAGTACAAAGCTGCGACCTCTCGATCACAAGTCTGACACCTTAGTCATTAATATGCTATTGACACTTTAGATTAAAAGAATACAAGCATTTACAATAATAAAAAGCCGCGTATCTCAGTCAAAACGTTAACTTTAAAACGATTAATTTCATTCGTTCTTTTTTCAATACATACTCATTCAGTCTATCCACTGTCGTGTTGCCAATGTAGGCGGCTTTTCGCCATTTAGGCTACTCACGAAGAGAATCGGCGACGAAAAAAGATGAATTCGCCATTCATCTTTCCGGTCGCCTACTACAGTTCAGGGACAACAATTTTAATTAAATGAATCATAAACGAGCTTAAAAAAAATCTCCACGCTAATTAATGTAAATCGTTTGCGATACTAGGAAAGATTGGATGGCCCTCACTTTATTTATTAGAAAGCATGTTATACGTACGCAAAAACTTAGGACTTTTTAAGATTAGAAGCGATCTTCACGCTTATTGCGTATATTTAATACGCAATAAGCAAATGCAGATAAGCCAAGACTAGCAAGTCATTCCTCATAAACAGCATACACTTTTATAACAAGTTGCCAAAGTCTGTTACAGAACTTAGCGAGGGAAAATTTTAAACCCTTATCAAAAGGGCATATTTTTAGATTGAGGACTACGTTGAAGTCATGATTGCTTGGCGACGATTCCTTCCTTCTGCTCATGTGCCTTCTCGGGCTTATTATGATTGCGTTATCCACTAGTCTATTAACAATTCCACTTTTGTGAGTGTGTCTTTTTATTTTGTTTGTTTTTATTTTTCCCTACGATAATCCATCCCATGGACAGATTTTCTGTTTTTTAATTTTTATTACTTATTAATTTTATAATGCATTAAGTTTTCAAACTTTTATTTGTGCTGTGTGAATTGGTATCTTTCATACCTTTTAAACAAGTATTATGGATACACTATAAAAATTAATGATATTTTGAAAAGACTAACTGTGGAGTTTCTTGATGGTTCTTCTTCATAGGAATCGACCAATTTCGTACCGTGCACTAGCTTCTGTCATTTTATAAGTGCCCATGTGAAATAAAATATGTTGAGTTGAGGTCACTTTTTTGTTTATGGTTGGTTAGCTTCGGGAAATACCCTGAATTTATCTTTATATGTAACCAAATTTAGGATGCAATGACGTGATATGTATTTTGGTGTAAACGCAATCATCTTATTAAAAACTGAGTGAATAGTTCGGGCCATTTTGGTAATTATTTGTCATTTTTATCAACCAACATCAAAAAAAGGAGGAGGTTATCAAGTCGACGCGTATATTTTTTATGGTTTTATTTTAATGTATGATCATCGGTTACTCGAAGACGGCTGAACTGATTTAGAAAATTCTTTTTTGTTTGAAAGGGTCCATAGGGGCATACTTCGAAATTGGTCCCATTGTCACTAAGTCAGGATCTGATGATGGGATCCTGGAGAAATCGAGGGAACTCTTCAAATATTATAGGCACACCTATAGTAATTTGAGTATTCCGCTTCGATTATATAATATAATATAAATAGCCTTTATTCACTGACCAAAATACAGTAGTTTCATCTTAATCTAGAAATAATTATGTCATCTGATGTTCTTCTGAGATCAGGTTGTCCTCTGACATAGGCCTCCTCCACGCTCTTCCACTTATCTCTATCGTGTGCTAATGTTCTCCATCCTCTTGGCAGGTCATCTTCCCATCTTTTGACTTGGCGTCCCTTTTGTCTTTTCCCATTCCTAGGATACCACTCCATCACGTCTTTCGTCCATTTCTCTCTTTTCGCTCTCATTATATGGCCAGTCCAGTTCCATTTTAGTTTTTTAATTTTCCGAATAACGTCGCTCGCTCTTGTCCGTTTCCTTATTTTGTCAGTCGTCCACCTGTCACGTAGATTAATGTTAAGCATGCTTCGCTCCATGCTACGCTGGCAAACCATGAGTTTGTGGTTACTTTTGCTCGTGGCAGGCCAAGTTTGACATCCATAGGTAAGACAGGAGAGAATGGACGTATTGTAAAGTTTACTTTTTATAGAAATTGGTACTGTTTCATTTTTCATTATATCTTTTAGGGACCAGTAACGTTTCCAGGTATTGCTAATTCTTCTATCGATTTCTTTCGAATGTTGGTCTTTTATTGACATGAGCTGTCCCAAGTACACGTATTCATCAACATACTCGATAACATCTTGTCCTACTTTTATGTTTTTCTTTATTGCATTTGTCATTACTTTTGTTTTTACTGGATTCATTGATAGTCCGGCTTTCCTGCTTTCTCTATCTAGTTGCTGTAACATAGTTTGTAGATCATCTGGTTCCTCTGCGAATATCACTATATCATCAGCGAATCTAAGGTGACTTAGTTTTTTTCCATTAACATTTATTCCAAAATCTTCCCAATCTAAATGCCTGAATATGTTCTCTAAAACTGCCGTAAAAAGTTTTGGGGAAAGTGGGTCACCTTGCCGTACGCCCTTCTGGATACTAAATTCTTCTCCCGGCTGTTCCAGTTGTACCTTTGCTGTAGTGTTTTTGTATATTTCTTTTATGATTTTTATATATTTGCTTTCTACACCTTGGCTTTTTAGCGTTTTCCAGATATAGTCGTGCCTTAAAGAATCAAACGCCTTAGTGTAGTCGACGAATGCAATATTGTAGTGTTGACCATATTCATTCAGTTTCTCAATGATCTGTTTCACTACGTGAATATGATCGATGGTAGAGAAGCCCCTCTTTGAGGAGTGGCTAGATCGGTGTCACGGCGTCCTGACCTACCGCATGACACAGGTCCTCACCGGACACGGAAGTTTCGGGAGGTACCTGTGTCTGATGGGAAAGGAGGAAACGCCTGGGTGTCACCACTGCGAGGGTCGCCCTGAGGACACCGTAGAGCACACGGTGCAAGACTGCCCCGCCTGGGCAGAGCACAGACGTGTCCGTGCCATTAATAGACGCCCACGGCGTCGGACGTCGGCCGACGATCTCCGGCCACCGTAGGCGAGGGCATGCGGACAGCGAGTAAAGGGCAATTCGCTGTCCGACCATGGACCATGCCCGGGTCGACGGCGCGTCGTGTTCCACGCGCGCCTCAAAGAGCGTCAGCAACATGACGAGGCCCCCTCTGCAGAGCGGCGAAGCCTGCCGGGGTCGTGGGACTCATCCCATTACCGTGGCTCCGGTACGTAAAGGGTTATTGAAGGAACACCGTGGATTTTAGTCAGTAAAAGTCTGACAGTCCCTCCCGGGTGGGAGGACTTATTTGATAATTTTACCACGTTAAAAAAAAAAAAGGTATCCATTGTGTGTAATCTTTAAGTTGTTTTAGACCTTTTTTAATTCCACCTGTTTTTTCTATTTGTTCTCTAAATGTTTCCAGTCTCTCTGCTTTTCTGTGTTTTCGTATTGACACTAGAATCTTTGACGGTTATCTTTTCTTTTCTCAAACATTATGCGCCTCTCATTTATTAGTTTTATGGCTTCTTCTCCTAATTTATTTTTCTTCTCTTTTTTAGTAACAATGCTTTTTAATTTCATCAGTGTCCTCTCGAGGAAATCGTATTTTTCTTATATTGTTTTGCGGCTATCAATTTCTTCTAATACATGTTCTGCTTGTTCTAGGACGTTTAGTGGTACTTGCGGTGTTGTTATCATATATTTTGTTGACTTGATAATATGCTTCCTTGATTTAGTATTATTGCATTTGATTACTGCTCTTACCATTCTGTGATCTGAGTTAAAATTTAATTTGTTCACCACATCGACGTCAGTAAATATTCTTTTTTCGCTTGACAGAATAAAATCAATTTCATTTTGGTCTCGGCCATTGGGAGAAGTCCATGTCCACTTTCTTGACTTCCTTTTCTTAAAAAAGCTATTCATTACTCTGAGATTACTTGCAAATGAAAATTCAATGAGCCGCTGCCCGTTATCATTTCTCTCTCCGCTGCTGTAACGTCCTAAGATAAATTCATCATAATTTGATTGGTTGCCCACCTTGGCATTGAAATCTCCCATAAGAATTTTATTTTTGGTCTGCTTTAGCATTAATACTGTTAAGTCTTTGTAAAATTTATCTTTCACTGTCTTCGTATCTTGTTCTGTGGGTGCATGTACTTGAATGATTAACGATGGTTGTTTAAATTCAGGTAATTGTATGTTAAGGGCTGCAATTCTATTTGATATTCCTTGGAAACTGATTATTTGCGCTTTTAGGTATTTTTTTATAAGGAATCCCATTCCGTGAAACCCTTGTTTTTCACCGTAGAAGTAGAAAATGTATTCTTCGTATTCTCTTATCTCTTCTCCTAATCTTCTGACTCCACAAAGACCGATAATATCCCACTTAATAAACCTTATGGCTTCTTCTAATTCTTGTAGTCTTGCATCAGTCATTAGTGTTCTCACGTTTAGCGTTGCTAGGTAAAATCTATTATTTTTAGTTTTTTGATTTAAGGATGTGTTTGTAGGGGGTGGTGGTCTGGCAACCCCACGGGGACCATCCGGATTGGGGTTGTTCCACTTCGGGTTGCCGATTTTTGGTTGCTACTTAGTTTGATTTGGTTTTATATTAGAAAATGAGTTTGTTTTAGGTCTCATCATATCGAATGCGTTTTTTCTATTCTCTTTTATCGTTGAAGTGTTGCTTGCTGGCTTCTTGGCCTGATTCTGATTTTCCGGCGAAGTTAATTGGTCCTTTTTCCTTTTTTCTTTGTTTGGAATTCCCTCTTTTACTATAAGTTGATCGTATTTTATGAACGCAAAATTTCCCTTTGCATGTTCTTCTATAAGTTTAGGTTTTAATTCTCTTCGTTTTTCCAAAACTTCTTTGGGATAATCTTCTGTAACATACACTTTTTCAAGCTCCTCTTCATTTTAAGTATTTCAATTCTCTTCCAGTTATTTGCAAAAACTATAAGAACCGGTCGTGTTTTATTTTCTTGAGTAATACCGATACGGTGAATTTTCGTTACATCGTTCAATTCTAAGGTGATTTTTAAATCTGCTCTTATTATTTCCTGCATACTTTGAAATAACTCTAAAGGAGATTTTTCTTTTTCTTCCAAACCAAATACCAGAATATTGTTCTTTTTCTTTTCCTTCTCTAAATATTCGATCTTCTTTTCCAATATTTCTATCTTGTTTTTCATAATTTTGTTGTCCTCAATCAGAGGTTCTAACTTTTCATTCTTTTTTTCGAATATAGAATTTGTTTGCTTTTCCATTTCTATTTTCATTTTGTCGAAAAGCATTTGAAATTGATCCTCCATGATTTTTTTTTTTTATCAGTTGCAACACTATCGTTCGCTCAGTTGACGTTTAACGGCGCGACAGTGTCACTGTCACGTGAGCTTGTTTGACGTTAGATGTTAGTGTCACTGCTATTCACTTTTAAGATAACCTCACAATAAGGAACTGCAATATGATGGTTTTGCTGTTGTTTTATTACTATATTCACTATTTCTATTTAACAGAGCGTTCTATATCACTGGATGTTTGTGTTCACTAAGGCAATTTCCACAATAGTGTAGATAAACTAGTTTTCGTATTAAAGTTAACGGACAGTGTTGCAAGGAGATGTTTACTGTTCGGCTACCGGAAGAAGTGAAGTTCCGCTTCGATTACTTGAATGTTATTTGACGAGAACTATAAAGTAGGTAAAAATAAATTGATTTAAACTACTTTTTTACTAATATTTTAGGCTACATACTTAGGCTATAAAGATAGGCAAATAACTTGGCAAGAATCGTTCAATGCGCAGAAGTCGATTTATAGGTATCAGCGGTTGTCAGCGAGACCCGGGTATGTAGTAGCGCCGCTCCGAGCGCACGATTAGTGCGTCAGTAGTTCTCATTCCATTTGCTCCCAAATACACTTGCGTACACAAAAGTTGAACCCTTTGTTTTTGTTACGAGTTGTTGTTTTAAATTTAGTTTTTGTTACGATGATTACAATAAAGCACCACTGTTACCATAGAATAAGCAATATTATAAAACAATAGTGTTTAAATTTTGGTGTACAATAAAGTATATTCTATCTATCTATCTACAATGCCAAGACCAAATACAGTTTTACGCAGACTATTAAAACGCCAGAAAGAACAGTTAGACACTATAGTTGTGGAAGGTTGAAATTCTGAATTCGTCACTGTCTTTAGAACACCGGGAAAAAAGAAGAATAAAAGGGGTAGCAGTTTTATAAAGAGCCATTTGAACGCTTGAGTTTAGGTAAAAATCGCCATGTGTGCGTGGCGATGCACACATAAACAACACTAATAGTATAGAGCGAGTGTCGGGTCGGACTTTAAAATCTTGAGCTGTTATAATCGTTCTTATAAGAAAAAGATATTTGATTACTTAAATTACTTAAGATTAAAAAAATGAAAGTCATGTATTAGTTGTATAAAGTATATATTTGAAAGAAAAATATAAGTTACTAGCTTGTGTTGGCAACACCGAATGAAGCTAGCGCGTGTGGTGCTGTGGCGGGAAATGAAGCGGTTACGCCGGTCGACATGGCGCGATCACCGTCTCTCTCTTTGGGTTGAGCTCTCGACGCTTACGGTTGTGTTGTGCTTAGTTTTGCGTTATTAAAGTTGAGATTGTCTGTATTGTCTATATTTGTGAATATACAAGTTATTACTCACTTTTATCTTGTTTATAAATCCCTAATCAGCAGTACCAGTAAAAATAGTTAACACTTGTGCCAGCGGCTTCGCCCGCGTGCGAAGTTTTTCCCGTGTTAATCCCGATCCCGTGGGAATTTCGCAAAATCCTTTCTTAACGGATGCCTACGTCATAACATCTTCCTGCATGCCAAATTTCAGCCCGATCCGCCCAGTGGTTTGGGCTGTGCGTTGATAGATCACTATGTCAGTCAGTCAGTCACCTTCGAGTTATATATATATATATATATATATATATATATAGATGTGACAACCGACTTCAACAAAACTAAACTCAAAAGTGTAAATTTCGGTGTAACTTAACTAAGAAAGATTACACTTTTTGTGTCGACGATATTTATTTCTACAAATAGGTTACAAGTAAGAAAAAGTGTTGGTGTGTCTATACAAATATACAAAAAAATACGTTACAATTTTACGCATAAGTTATGACCATATTTAGTTAAGATTAGTTGACCTCGGTATTTCCTAGCTGATAACTTTCAGAGAAACATTGAAACAAGATCAAACACTTGTGAAATCATAAAATTTGAAAACCAGGTAGTTTAAATATTATTTATTTATTTTATTATTTATGTACACGTAGTAAAACACAATAGGATAAGCATAATTATAATATTTGAGTACAAAGGTACTGCTTATTTCTTAAGAAATTTCTCCCAGCAGACCTGTGAAAGGAGAATTGAAAAATAAATGTAGATAATAGTGTGTGAGAACAAGAAAAGAAAACAATATAAATATGTGAAGTCTAATACTAAAAATAAAATATACCTACACATACTTATAATGCAATAAAAATAACTTGACGTGACTTCATCCGTGAGAAATTGTGACATTCAGCAGCATTTTTAATTTTTTAGACTAATTATTTTGAAAATAAATCTTATACATAACTAAGCTATTTACAATATAATACTGCTAATAGCTTATTTAAGTACATTTTTCTAATCAAAAGTCTAAAAATAGGTTTCAAGCTTCTAGCTTTAAAAATGACGTAATTTCCATACAAACTTTCATCCCCTATTTCAACCCCGTAAAGCCCTTTTTTTTTTCGCATTAAAAAGCAGCCTATGTCCTTTTCAGGCTCTAGACTATATCCGTACCAAATTTAATTTAAATCAGTTAAGTAATTTAGGCGTGATTGCGTAACACACAGACAGACAGAATTACTTAAGGATAATATCTTAACATAGTATAAAGCAAAGTCGCTTCCCTGTGTCTGTCCCTATGTACGCTTAAATCTTTAAAACTACGCAACGGATTTTGATGCAGTTTCTTTCAATAGAAAAAGTGATTCAATAGAAAGGTTTTTAAGTATATAACATGCATAATATCGTAGAGGAACACTGATAATTTTTGAGGTTTCTAATGTGATGTCACAAATAAACACATTTTTTTGCGCTTGCTTTGCAAACACTGGCTGAACCCTACGAGATAGATCAAAATAATGTACTACAGTTTTGTACACCTTAAAAAGGTCAACAAAAAAGTTATCAATGGCATCTGTCTATCTCTTATAGATAACCCACAACTACCATTTTTATCCGTTACTTTTTACGAGAAATACGAGCATATTTTACGAAGCGATTTTAAGCAATACAGCATTAATTCTTATCCAATTAAGTACCATAAATACATTGTGCATTTAATATAAATCAATATTGCCCTTTACAGAATAAAATTTAAATAAGTAAATAGTTTCGAAGATATTACAGATTTAAAATGCAAGGACATAGCGGTTGCGGCGCGGTGCCTATGTTGCTTAGATTTGAGCGTTGAATGTTTTTCCCATGGTAAATTATGTGTCGCACTTTCAAGAGTAATTACTAAAGAGAACATGTATGTCGAATGACAAAAAGGCTGTCAACGATGTATATAAAGATTTTCTATAGTATATTTAATACAAACATTGCACCCGTGCGAAGCTCGAAGCCGGGGCGAGTCGCTAGTAAATATATAAATAAATAATTAACACAGTTAAGAGGAAAGGTAATGCTCTTTTAATCGACATTTGAATAGAGATATAGTTTTTAAATCACGAATGCTAAGCGGAAGTGAGTTCCACAATCTTACAGCATGGACAGAGAAGGAATAAGAATTATACGAGTATATAATATCGCCGTGTGCTCTTACTGCTTTAATTTCTTGTTTATCAGAATTTGTCATTGTTCTTTCGGCACCAGCTTTCAACATAATTATCAGAAATAGCATCATGCGTTTGTTTTGTTTTACTGTACAGTATGTATGGCATTGTCCGTAAATCCACCGATGCAGTGATCTCATTTTAGTTTGAAATGCCAATTCCTGTCATAATTGAACCAGATACTGCTCCTTGAT
Organism: Tholera decimalis; assembly: GCA_943138885.2. NCBI lineage: Eukaryota > Metazoa > Arthropoda > Insecta > Lepidoptera > Noctuidae > Tholera > Tholera decimalis. Next base: position 16,175,949 of record OW964570.2, read on the forward strand.
TAAAACTGAGTTTAAATTTTTCAGTTGCTTTCAGAATAAAGCTATATACACACATCTTACATTTGAAGTAAAATTTGGATATGAGACCCATCTGTTTTTCTTTTTAGATAGCTCATTTTGTAGCCGAATTTTACACTGTGTTTTCTTATATTTATTAATTGACTCTATAAGTACTAAAAATCTATTATTCGCCTTCCATGCACTTTATAATTATTCTAAAAAATTAAAATAAACATTTGAGAAATTTGAACCATGATTAAAATCTAGTATAGATACACAGTGTAATGGAATATACATACGTAAAACTGGAAATGAGGTAATTGTAAACATCATTATGAATATCTTTTACTGTGGGACCAACCTTAAAATTGCGAAAAAGAATAGACGACCTAGTTCATTTATAAGTCTGCATAACTGGTCAAAATTTACTAAACAGCTGATTTTTTTTCACGTTCATAATAATGAATACAATTACCCCTTTTAAGGGTTTATGTATATTCCGTTATACCCTGTATAACATGTTCAGAAATATAGTACCCTAAAGTTAGTTTAGTTAGTTTATCTTCAGACAAGTAGTTGTTACATTACATATCTGAAGATTTTTGTACGTTCAAAATTTTCTAACTATGCAATCATATACACCGTTTAATTTTGATCATTTTAATCTATTGAATCGGTGGTTTCACTTACAAAATACTATTCATTAAAAGCTATTATAGCAATGTAACTCTTAAAATAAAAAAATAGCAAGTGATAAGGTAAAACTCACAAAATGCATGAAATAAGTCGTAGCGCCATGAGATAGTTACCTACGCAACGAGTCTTCTACATATTTTTACGGGCTAAGGACCGACATAACTGCTTTGTGCCTTTTTTTTTTAACGTGGTAAAATTATCAAATAAGTCCTCCCACCCCGGGCAGGGTGGGAGGGACTGTCAGACTTTTACTGACTAAAATCCACGGTGTTCCTTCAATAATCCTTTACGTACCGGGGCCACGGTAACGGGATGAGTCCCACGACCCCGGCAGGCTTCGGCCCTCTGCAGAGGGGGCCTCGTCATGTTGCTGACGCTCTTTGAGGCGCGCGTGGAACACGACGCGCCGTCGACCCGGGCATGGTCCATGGTCGGACAGCGAATTGCCCTTTACTCGCTGTCCGCATGCCCTCGCCTACGGTGGCCGGAGATCGTCGGCCGACGTCCGACGCCGTGGGCGTCTACCACTGCGGCTGGGCTGGAGGGAGGACGCCATCCTCTCCCTGACGCGGCCCGCCTCCTCCTTCGGAAGCATGACTGCTTCGCAGAAGGAGGCGACCGCTTCCCACTCCCTCTCGCCCCGCAGCATGGCCTCGACCAATGCCGGGCGCGAGAAGTCTCCGCCTACCGCCGCCGTGAGGACACGTCGGTGCTCTGCCCAGGCGGGGCAGTCTTGCACCGTGTGCTCTACGGTGTCCTCAGGGCGACCCTCGCAGTGGTGACACCCAGGCGTTTCCTCCTTTCCCATCAGACACAGGTACCTCCCGAAACTTCCGTGTCCGGTGAGGACCTGCGTCATGCGGTAGGTCAGGACGCCGTGACGTCGATCTAGCCACTCCTCAAAGAGGGGTCTTACTGCCGCAATTGCGGCGTGCCCGGCCATCGGTTGCGACAGTCGTTCCCTCCATACTGCCCTGAGATCGCGCCGGAGCTCTTCCCGCCGCGCTTCGACTTATCGAGGCAGCGGGGATACGCCCCGGCGCTGCGCCTCCACGCGCCATTCATAGACGTGCTGGAGGGCAGTCGCCTCCAGATCCCAGGGCAGCAATCCGGCAAGGAAACTGCTTTGTGCCTAAGACATACCTAATAAAATAATTATGCTAAAAGCGGTGGGTACCTACATTTAAAAATCAATCTCGACAGGCCTGCTAGTTATGGCGTATTTTTAAAATGTGGAATCAAAATTTGTACAATGATTTAAAAAAAGTTCTGTTATATACCTAAATCACCTTTGTATTTTTATTTATTTAACACTTAGAGTCTGGCAAACGAAAGTAGACACTCGAATACTTAAAATAAAAAAAATAGGAAGTGATAAGGTAAAACTCGCAAAATGCATGAAATAAGTCGTAGCACCATGAGATAGTTACCTACGCAACGAGTTTTCTACATATTTTTACGGGCTTAGGACCGACATAACTGCTTTGTGCCTAAGACATACCTAATAAAATAATTATGTTAAAAGCGGTAGGTACCTACATTTAAAAATCAATCTCGATAGGCCTGCTAGTTATGGCGTATTTAAAAATGTGGAATTAAAATTTGTACAATGATTTAAAAAATAAAGTTCTACTTACATGATTTAAAAAAAGTTCTGTTATATACCTAAATCACCTTTGTATTTTTATTTATTTAACACAAGAGTCTGGCAAACGAAAGCAGACACTCGAATTATTTGCAAAGTTTTGATATAGCAATGCTATATTAATGTCAAACTCAATTTTCCAAAACAAGATGGCGTGAAAAATGAACAAAACTAAAAGTGGAGTACGGGAGATGTTGTTTCGCATGATGTCTAAATATCAAGAAAAACAACAGGAGAAAGACGCCGAATTCAAACAAAACAAGAATTTTTACGTGTGGTGTTCGATTTCATAAGTTAGTATGATGCTACTAAGTTGATACTTTGTCGTAATTCATAATTTATATTTATCTTTTGGCGAGGAAAAATATTTATCTATTTTGATTCACATTCATTTTATAGTCCGTTAAACACCTTCATAATAATGCATTATGGTTATTTAACATTCTATTAAATGTTGCATGGTTTTTAACAATTTTTTTTCTTTTATAAAAAATCTGGTGGATGTAGCAGGGGTTGATGAGATAGTGAAAACCATTGAAAAACTTACGGATTTAGAGCAGAAAGATAGGATAAGAACCCAGAACCAGTACTTGGATGAAATAGCTTCAATCACTGGTAAGTTTTTACTAGGAGTATATAACTTTATAAAGATGTAATTGAATTCATGATTTGCAGAACGTAATCATTTTGTTTTACCATTATTTACAGAAGTGAGCGTTACTATATTAAAAAGAATTAACAAGAAGGTGGTAAAGGCCATATAAACCCACAGTTTCCGACTTAGATAGTTTCGACATAGATGCTATTCGAAACTAAATTAACGAATTTCATATCGTTAGAAAACAAGTTTAAAACGAAACACACCAGAGCCATTATATGAAGCTGATGAAATTCTGAAGCAGAATGGGCACGAGGTATTGCGACTTCCCCCTACCACTGTGATCTAAATGCCATTGAGTTAGTATGGAGTTTGGCTAAACGTAAAGTGGCAAGTAAAAATATTGTTCTGCCTGGAGTGGAGTTAGAGAAAGTTATAAAAGAGTCGTTTGGAAATATAACTTCCGAGGAGTGAAAGAAAATGAAAGGGACAGAATTACAGAAAATAATTTAGGAACATTTATAATTAACGTAGGAAACAATGATTCCAGTGACTCAAACTTTCCACATGGAAGTCTTACATTGAGATTTTAATAATAGTGAATAAATCAGAACTATTTTAGAATACTGTTGTTTTTAGGGTTCCGTAGTCAACAAGGAACCCTTATAGTTTCGCCATGTCCGTCTGTCTGTCCGTCTGTCCGCGGTTTAGCTCAAAAACTATAGGTACTAGAAAGTTGTACTTTGGCATGAGTATACACGTTAATGACGCCAAAAAAGTGGTAAAATAAAATTTTGAAAAAAACAATTATTTAGGGTACCTCCAATACATGTAAAGTGGGATGATATTTTTTTTTTTTTCGTTCTTCCCATAGTGTGGGATATCGTTGGATAGGTCTTTCAAAAATATTAGGGGTTTGGTAAGACTGTTTTTTGATTAAGTAAACCGTTCGTGACTTATCAAGCTTTAAAGTACTAATTTTCGTTAGAGTCAAGTGTCCCCCCCTCTATCAACTAAACGGTTATAGTTAGAAATTCAAATGTCACGGCAGTAGTACCTATATATAACGAAATTTAAAGGAAAACTATCATACATAAGTGGGCTTTACAAGTTTACGAGTAATAGTCGACCAATTGTATTTGACTCAAAAATTTCGAACAACTCTATAGAAATGTCGATAGATGGCGCTGAGCGCCAGTTGTATCGTGCTAGCTTCTTGTGACGATTGAGTAGTGTAGCTCTGTGTCCGTATTTAAATTCAAAACACCGGCTATGACAAGTTTTATACAAATCTCTAAAAAAAATTGAAACTTTCCGTGCAAAATTGTCGGAGGATCAGGTGAGGATTTGTATAGGAAGTCAAATTAGTTAGGTAGTCATGTTTGCACTTTTAGTTAGAGCATGGTACGAAACGATCAGTCAGCGAATACGACACGCACTTGGCTGTTATAAAAACTACGGAACCCTACACTGCGCGTGGCCCGACACGCACTTGACCGGATTTTTTTTAATTCGAATTAAGACACAATATCTAAACTATTACCTACCTAACATACCTCTTGTATTTTTATTCAGATGAAATCAAATAGATAATTCTAAAGTATCAAATAAGGTTATTCCAGGTATTTCATAGTAATTTTGGGGTTGCTATTCTGATAATTTTTAAATTTGCCGCGTTTTTTCAGTCTCTACTTTCGTTTGCCAGACTCTAGCGACACGTAAAAATTGTTCATAAAAATTTGTAGGTAAATACTTAATCAAAATTATTTACAACCATTTAAAAAGAGTTCTGTTATAAACCTAATAATTAATCACCTCTGAATCATCATTAGTTAGACTTCACGATATCGTAATAATTGTTCAAAGTGCATACCATTCCTTTGGATACCAAAAAAGCCAAAATGTCAACTAATTATTACCTTTTGCAAAATATTGCTTTTCACAATGCAGAGCCGTTAATTTTTGAGGAGTTCTCCTGGTACTTCACCATCAGCTCTACTTCAACATAATTATGCATTGTGACGAGCATAAAGTGCTTAAACATATTCAAGTAATCGAATCGCAACCCACGAAATACTTATTATTGAGTAGTTTCATTAGTCATCTGTGGTCTTCATCATCAGTTCCACTTCATCAAATGGTGCTTTTCAAGAGCAACTGCACAAGTTACTACAAAAAATAACTAAATCGCTATAGGTGTGCCTATAATATTTGAAGGGTTTCCTCGATTTCTCCATGATTCCATCATTAGATCCTGACGTGATGACAATGGGACCAATAAGAAAGTATACCCATTCAGACAAAAAATATTTTTTTTAAATTGGTCTAGCTGTCTTCGAGTAATCGGGGAACATACATAAAAAAAATTCGACGAACTTAGAACCTCTTCCTATTTTTTGAAGTCGGTTAAAAAAGATATACCCTGCTTCATGTGCATTCTTTAAAGATGCAGAATTATTGCCTTTCCCTTTTTTGACACGCTAAACGTAAAAAAAAAAACAAAAAAAAAATCTTGCAAAAAAAAAATACGAGTATCAAAACCCGCGTAGTCGTAGTATAGTAATGCGTTCACGATACGTGCGCTCGACTGTCGTGACGCGGAAAAAATTGACATAAGTCCTGCTCTGGCGGGTGCTCGCGCCGTACCAAAGAGAATGTAATACACCAAAGATATATAATAAACTATAGATACGTTGTCCGCGCTCTAAAATGGCAAGTTGAAATCAAGGTAAGTGCCTCGTGTCTGTTTAGTTACGCACGAACCTGTGTCGCGATCGCTACACTACACATCTTAAGAAAAAATGTGTTTTAAAAGAAAATTAGGAAAAAAGCATGCCTTTGTGTGTTTTCAGACGTTGCACTAATTATACTGCTTCCGTGAGAGGTCAAAATGTGTCATTTCATAGGTAAATATCAACAGAAATACATTTTTTATTTTAATTTTTCTACACGGCTAATGGCGGCTAGCGTATGAATGAATTCAGTCACGTGACGTTAGGGGAGGTTGTTAACTAAAGATGTATATTCATCTCTCTCTAACATCAGGTGTACCTAAAGATGGCATTTATTTTCTGTCCCTTTCTTTACACGTATTAGATAGTAATTCTCTATGTGTGTGTTTCGTGCTGTTTTTGAGAGGTGTTTTGTGGGAATATGACGCGTCTATTATAAAACGTCATTGTAATACACTATGTTTTAGCGCCGTACTAAATGGAGCTAGCTTGGGCAACGTAATTTATCGTAATTTAGAGCGTTTTTAAAATCATGTTATTACAAAATTTCATGATCGCATTGTCATAATAACTATTTATTTGAATTCTTCACAGAACAAAGTTTATTTTTACATATTTTTTTTTCTTGAAATTACGCCTTATTAAATGCGAATAATCGAGATAAAATTGCGCTATAGCACTTAAAAACAGACAACAGCTTTTATTTTTTTTTCTAAATAATGTAATAAATAATCCTGAATATTAATAGACAAATCAAGTATATGTCTTATACTATCAATATTTTGTCACCTTATTTTGTGAAAATTAGTCATAGATTCCGGAATCTGAAGTTGACTCTACGATGATTTTTCAGTAAACTACTTTTGGGAGATTACTCACCACAAAGCGATGTAGATGTGTTAAGTAAATGTTAAACGATAAAAAACTTCATTAATAATTGGTCTATTTCGGACATGTATTTTAAAATTTCAAAGTATGACGTAAGAGCTGGCGATTGAAATCTTAGAAATTTGCGAGAAAACGTAAAATGGCTCTTAACTAGTTGTGACGACCAGAACATATTATTTTTAATGTACTTTTTTAATACATTTTTTTCACTTTTAAATGTATTTATGTATTATATCTATATTATTTATAATACCGCATTAATAATGAATTCCTCTTCTTTCTTTAACATTCTTCTGAACAGACGTGATTAAAAATAAATGATGCCAATAACCATAGAATAATGGCAAGCAGTAAAAGTGACCACTTCTTTCTTCCACTAAGTGCACGATGCGCAAACTTACCCCCACTACGCCAAAATCTTGCCAACTTACGTGCCAAGGACTATACCACTGACTGAAATTCGGCTATATTTGGCTAATTAAGCTGTGAAAAACGGGTGACAACGGCTCCCGCGTTGTTGGCAACACTGACACTGTCACTAATTGTCAATCACTCTGATTCCGATAACCTAATTTTCAGTTTTTATTTAATAATTTTGGCGATTTCAAGCCAAAACAGCTGTTAAATACTTACTTCGTAAATTGTGAGACAATACAAACATAACAGGTAATTGTGTAATATATGAACAGTCATTTAAGTGGAACGTATGAGTAAATTGGCATTCATGCTGAGGACACAAGTGTCCTCAGCATTTTTATTTGGAGGACGATTCTTCAGATTCTTTTGATGCAAGTTATCAATAATTTTATATTTATATAGTAAAGTGAAATTGAACTTAATTAAATGTAATACCAGTATGAGGAAGTCATATTCTAAATTTAGAATACTTATGTGAAGTTGTTGGATTCAAATTATTGTTGTGTTAGACTCTTAACTGACTAAAATTGCCCTGTCGTCCCTTTTACACTCATGCCAGGAAAAGAATCCTTGAATGCAATCAGCTAAACAAAAAATATTTAAATTTGGAAATTACCAATGGACCCCACAACTTCAAAGTGGTGCAAACCATAAACAAACCTTCCTTGTTTATTGCTCATTCTATTAGTTAAACCTGTATCAAGATCAGTTGTGTGTTTTAGAACAAATAGAAAAAGTCAGAAGCACAAAGCCACTTTTTAGTGTTCTCTAGCCGAATGGCAAAAAATTGAATCCTTATAGTTCCGTCATGTCTGTCTGTTTGTCTATCCATCCGTCCACATGTCACAGCCATTTTATTCCGAATCTGTTAAAATGAACAGCTTTCTGATTTTTGGACAAAAATAAAATTAAGGGGGGTTCCCATACATGCAACTGAAACTAAAAATATTATTTTTCATCAAACCTATATGTGTGTGGTATCTATAGATAGGTCTTTAAAAATGATAGGTCTTCAAAAACCACTTTTAAGGGTTCCATAGCCGAATGGCAAAAAACAGAAGCCTTATAGTTTTGTCATGTCTGTCTGTCTGTCCATCCATATGTCACAGCCATTCTATGCTGAAACTATTAAGATTACATATGTGAAACTTGGTTGGTAGATGTGTTCTGTGAACCGCTTTACAATTTTAAGACAAAAAACAAAGAAAATATAAAATATTACGTGGGGCTCCCCATACATGGAACTAAAAAAAAGTTTTTTTTTCATCAAACCTGTGTTTTATTTATAGACAGGTCTCTAAAAAATTACATTGAGGTTTCTAAAACCACTTTTTCTTAAAGTTAATTGTTTAAAACATATACACTTCCAAAGTGGTAAAATGAGTGCCCCATCCCCCCTTTAACTTTTATAATCTTTCAATGAAAATTGTTTTGAAAGAAATTGGGTCAGTTGATTTTGAGATATAGCACATTTTCTAAAACCGCAAATGTAACTTTGTATTTCAAACAAGAATTATGAAAAACAAAGTTATTTGGCTTAGTTGCTATGGAACCCTTCATGGGCAAGTCTGACTTGCATATTGCCAATTTTTTTATATTATTTATGTAAATATAGCTTTGGTTAGAGTAAAGTTACAAATAAAACTATTTGACAAACAGAAGATTTTTGTGTATGAAGTGACAGACTTCATCTTGATGATTTCAGACATAACAGTCACACAGCTTACTTTACTGTAGTATTGACAACCATACAGGACGAGGCAGTGGCTTCACCACAATCCTGGATGTGGAACTAACCACACCCAGATTTAGTTGTTAAGTAGTCACCAAGTATCAGAACCAACAAATTCTTAGTTTAAAACCAAGAACCAACTAATTCTTAGTTTAAAAGATTGGGAGTTTTACATGGTATGTAGTAACTGTTGAAATGTAATGAAATGGAATATTTATTTTGTACATTGGTTATAAATAACACTTTTACACACCATGTTTTAAGCATTCAAGTTTAGCTAGATGAGGCCGGTGATTCCTAACTGACTACTCTGAGAAGAAACAGCTAAATAAACTAAATAAATATAATAAATAAATACATAAACGTTTATTTACCATCAAAACAGCACATGGCTATTACCTATATACAACATTATTTTGTACTCAAAGTCGGTGAGCCCTGCCTCTTAAACTAGGGTTACCTGTGACTTAAGAGGCAGTGATCGGCTTCAATGTTTCATAACATATTACATTACTTGTGCGAAGTGTGTCGGTCTACCATGTGAAGTAGATATTAAACTAAAGGACTAAACAGTAAATATTTATGATAAATAAATAAATATCAAGCAAAATATGGAAAAAAAGGAAGAGTAACTTGAGGATGTAGAGCGGTGTGTGTGAGTTTGTCCAACTGTGTGAGAGTGTGTGTGTAGATGTAGAAGTGTGTGAGTGGTTGTGTGTAACTGCACAGGAGTATATAATGTGGGTGATGGTAGTTCTACGTGTGCAGCAAAATACAATAAATATCATTAAGCAATGAGGAAACAGGTGTGTTACAGTGTTAAGCAATGAATGTAAGTAGGGACTCAGTTTGTATGTAATCCAGTTGAAGGAGCCAATCTGTCACTTTAGATTTGATATTGTATTTGTTGAGGTCACGGATGTTGAGGTCTTTGTGAGCTTTTTTATAAATATGTGCACTGAGTGTGGAAAATTGATGTATGGCGAATGAGGTTTTCTGACGTGTGCCAGGGGGGATATTGGTACGTTTATTAGGATCAGACGGGGGGGGACGCAAGCGTGTCTTCTGAGTACTGATCGAAGAACAAAGAGCTGGAGAACTGTTAGTACCTTACATTCCGAGTATAATTGTGCTGTAGGATAGCGGTATGGCTTGCGTACTATAATTTTGAGTATAGCCCTTTGTGCTCGTTCAACTCTGAGTAGACTGGTTTTAGTTGCGCCACCCCATACTGTTATACAATATCCAAACACAGATTGAAACAGAGCATGAAAGACCATTTTCATGGTATCAGGGTTGGCAGACTCTCTAAGAGACTTAAAAATCCCATCCAATCAAGGGCCGGATTAACCATTAAGTGAAGTAGGCAACTGCCTAGGGGCCTGCATCAACTAGGGGTCCAGGCCCAGTGCACGCACCAAGAAATCATGTTTCTTTGAACGAGAATTTGATGTGCGTGTGAACTTAGGAACCTCACTGTTATCTCACAAAATACAAATCGTTAGATTTAGTAGTAGAATAAAAACAATTTTAGAACAAATCTGGGAATAAGTAAACAAATTAAAAATCACAGCCTTTAATGTGCGTTTCCTCAGTTCACACACGATTTGGTCAGTCAAAGTAAGAAAATGGGCCCCAAGAATGCCATTGCCTTAGGGCCTCTGACAGGGTTAATCCGGCTCTGAACCAGTCTCATAGTCCTGGAGGTCAGGACATCGACCTGCTTATCCCATCGCAACCGTGCATCTAACTGAATAGGTATTCAGTTAGATGCAGGGTTGCGATAGTGTAAGATATCTAGGTAGATATCTTACACTCTCGCAACCTGCGAGCAGGTGTGGGCTGTTATCGAGAAGTTTAGGTTTGGTGCGGTGTTACGGCGGATAGAGAAAGGAATGTAGCACGTCTTCTCAAAGTTTAAAGTTAGCAGATTCAGGTTAAGCCATTTTATTACTTTGGCAAGTGCTGATTCTGCGTTATTGGCAACACAACCCCATGTTGACCCATCCACTAAAATCAGTGTCATCAGCATAAGCAAGGATTTTGGAATTGGGAAGGTCATTCTGCACAAGTCCTTGACGTACACTTGAAATAAAAGGGGACCCAGAATGCTTGCCTGAGGCACTCCATAAGAAACAAATTCTTCATCACTAAGAATGTTACCAATTTTAGTCATTTGGGTGTGATTAGTGAGATAATCTTTAAAAATTTGAAGAGCCATACCTCTTACCCCTATCGATTATAATTTAGCTAAAAGTAAGGGAACAGAAACTGTGTCGAACGCTTTTGAGAGATCTAGGAAAATTCCAAGACATTTAGTTTTAGTGTCCAAGTTACTAGTAATGAGCTGTGTCAGATCTAGAATTGCATCTTCGGTTGAAACTCCAGTACGAAAACCATATTGGTTATCGGCTATGAGATGATACTTGTCCAGGAATTTATTCAGACGGTGACCAAGAATACGCTCAAGCAACTTGGAAAGGGCTGTCAAAACGGAGATCAGTCTGTAATTGTTGACACAGCTTCTGCTCCCTGCCTTGTGGATAGGGTGAATGATGGCTCTCTTAAGTGTATCAGGAAAAACACCCTTCTGTAGCAGACTACAATGTAACAGACTCTGTTGCATTGTTCTGAGATCTCAACTACCGTTTAATAAATAGCAATAGGATAATCGCTAATTGCAAGTCTCTTGCGAGACTCTCGTTTGGGCAACACTATTTTTAATAAAACGGGCGATATATCATCCCAACCCATCGCGCAGTCATTGCGTAAGTTCATAATTAGGGATTCGACTTCATTTTCATCGACCTCCAGTAGCGCAAGCAGTTGAGTGGGGAGAGTGGGATAGTGTCAATAAAATTTGGAACTTCAATGCTAGGTTGGTAAGGGGGAGTTTGGGACTGGGAGATGATTTTAGCTGCCATGTTTTTTCCTATATCAGTAAAAAATTTGCACACTTCATTTATGGAGGATTTAGGGTTGTCGGATATATCCAGGAGCTCAGTCGCGCTAGTTTTAATTTTATTTGTGTTATATTTTTAATTGTTTTCCAAAGGGCTTTCGTGTTATTTTTAGATTTTTCAAGTTTTTCTTGTTGTAGGCAATCTTTAACTTTCTAAGTAGAGTATTTCAAAAATTTCGATAGCGTGTATACGTGGTTTTGAGTATAATATTATCTGGGTCTTTGTTAGATTTCCTATGTAGCTTGTCTCGATTTAGAATACACTTCAAAAGTCCAGGGGTTATCCATGGCTTAATTGTTCTTTGTTTTCTTGGAATAGTGGTTTGTATTGTATGTTTGGCAATTACAGACGTTAACATTGTAATGAACGTGTTCATCGATGTATTAGAGTTGTCGAATTTGTAAACAACTGTAAAGTCCATGTGTTCTAGTTCTGACTTTATTGCAGTGTAATCTAAGGTAGTGGAAATGTGACTCGTTTGGCGTTTGGGATTAAAATTGGCAGAACTAAGCATGAGAGGTTTATGATCCGTAATATGGGAATCTAAGACTAACGTGATGGGTAGGTTAGTTTTTACGTAAGCATGATCAATGCAATTTTCTAGTCTAGTGGGGAACAAATGGGTTGGCAGGAGCCCGTGGGATGTATTAAGTAAAAGATAGTCAATGCTTCGGTCATTTCTTCCGTTCGGTTTAATATCTATATTTAAATCGCCGATGAGAGCTATGTTCGGCCAGGTGGAAAGTTTGCTATAGACTCTGTCAAGACTTTCTAAGAAATTGTTAAAGTTGTCCCTAGAGTTATATGATGGAGAGCGATAAACTGCAACAAGGGCTAAAACTCAGACGAACATGTAAACATGTTGTTAACTTCTGAAATGTTGATTGCAGCAACATGTCCGATCAAGTGGCATCAGCGCCGGCATCCGCGGCCGTGTCGGCGACCAGCGTGGGTGAGGAGCAGCGTTCTGGCAGCACTGGAGGTATAGTTTCTTCTTTCTCTTTTTCGGCCAGAACCAGGGCCAGAAGTTTAGCAGAGTAGAGAGACAGCACGGTGATATTGAGATTTGCAACGGCTGGATTGGCCGTTTTTTTTTATTGATAACTAGCTTTTGCCCGCGACGTACGCGTGAGAAGCTTTTCCCGCGCAAATCCCGATCTCGTGAGAATTTCGGGATAAAAAGTAGCCTATGTGTTATTCCAGAATTTCAACTATCTACTTACCAAATTTCATCCAGATCCGTTCAGTAGTTTTTGCGTGAAAGAGTAACAAACATCCATCCATCCTCACAAACTTTCGCATTTATAATATTAGTAGGAAGTAGGATAGTAGGATAGGCTCGCGTTTGGCCATCATCTCACCTGATGGTAAGTGATGATGTGGTCGAAGATGGAGCACGCTTTCCTAGAAGTAACCTATTCACTCTACGGCTATACGACTGAATTTGTTTATTTTATTTTTATTTAATGAAGGGAGGGGGGATCTACAAGACTTTCGTCAGACATGTCGTACGAATTGTATGGACTAAATGTTGGGCTGTAAAAAGATGGTAGATGGAAAAACGATTGTATGTAAGCGTCAAAAGCCTAATGGCTTAGATTCGGACAAATGGCTTAGATATGCTAGTAATGTGGAAACTAGCCATAATGCAAGAACTCTTAAAAAAAAATTAATACATTATTTAAAATTAATACATAATTTTGGGGATAAAGGCAAGAAGATGATTGAGTACTAGTGTGACGGGTTCTATTGCCGTGGAAGCTTGATTGCGTTTTTGGCTCATAAACAATTCGCCAACCTAGGACGGATCCATGAGGATTTCTAGCCAAAAAATCCCAAACTCGGATTCCCGAACGATTTATATGGCGAGTCTTGTGTGCCTACCCCAGTGTAATGGCGGTAATTAATTCATTTAGCAACTATGTATGAAAGTAAGAGTATACTTCTCTTTCTTGTCTTATAAGCTTCAATAGCCTTTTCTTTAGTATTGGAAATCAGACTTTTACTGACTAAAACCCATCCGTGTTCCGTCATTTGCCCTTTCTGTTCCGAGCCCGCGGTAATTCTTTCGAACAATTCTGCAACCAAGAGAAAATAGGCTAATGGCTAAGGAGTCAGACTTGTGATCGAGGGTCGAGGGTTCGAACCCTCCCCACCCATTACACTATTGCGTGAACCCACTCCAGACGCAAGCATATTTAGCTTAGTTGGAGGGGTTAACAAGATTGCTAGTAAGGTGAATTCTACCCACATTGCTTGCTGTAATCTTTAAAAAAAAGGTTTTAAATAAATTAGCTTCTGCCCGCGACTTCGTTCGCGCGTAAATCCGTAAAATCGCGTAAATGATAATTCCGGGATAAAAAGTGCCTGTGTTATTCCATGACGTGACCTATCTGCTTACCAAATAACATTCAGATCTGTTCAGTAGTTTTTGCGTGAAAGAGTTACAAACATCCATACATCTACTCATCCATCATTACAAACTTTCGCATTTATAATATTAGTAGTCTTTAATACATTTTTAACTTGAAATGTTTAATTTTGTTTTCTTAATTTGTTTTTAAATTTAATTGCAATTATATATAAAAATAAAATAGTATCTTAGAATAATAGTTTTGTGTATTTCATTGTGAGCGTGTGAATTGTATGAGTCATAGTCACTCGAAATAAATGCAATTTATTTTTATTTATTTATTTTTAATCTCCAGGCAGCGCAGTCGGCTCAGTATCCGAAGAGAAGCTATACGGCGGCTGTGAGGGCCCCAACGCTATGTACGTGAAGCTGATCTCGTCGGACGGACACGAGTTCATCGTGAAGAGAGAGCACGCGCTCACGTCGGGCACTATCAAGGCCATGCTGAGTGGGCCCGGCCAGTTCGCAGAGAATGAAGCTAATGAGGTCAATTTTAGGGAGATTCCGTGAGTACACGTTAAATTTTTTAGGATTACGTTGCCATATGGCAAATAAAAACCTTATAGATTCGTCATGTCTGCCTGTCTGTCTGTCCGTATGTCGCAGCCACAAATTCTGTGATTCGGGCGAGTCCGACTCACAATTGGCCATTTTTTTTCAATTATACTGGACAAGCGACCCGGCCCGGCTTCGTACTGTTACTTTCTGTAAATTCACATTAGTAAAACTTTCCTCATGAATCTCTATCTATTGGTTAAAACTTCATAAAAGTCTGTTTAATAGTTTTATAGTTTATCGCGAACATACAGGCAGATTTAAAACACAAAATTTAAGAATACCATAACGCATTTTTCTAACTATAAGATGAAGCAGGATAACAGTAGTCAGTCACTGACTAGATATGGGCGCCGCCATATAAAAGGGCGGCGGCGGCGTCCTGAATATTTTTGGTCGGCGTCGGCGTGGCGATAACGGCGTGGAATTTTCAGATTAAAAAAAAAAGGTTCTATTTCTCTAAGTCTTCCTCAAAATGTTTCAATGTAGCACAAACGGTTCCTATCGCATTGTAATCGCTCGCGGTAAGTACTGGTAGGAGTCTAGGTCCTCTCGTCTTCTTTTTTTGGGTCTATTTAAATCTAATCCGTAATTTGCAATACCCATAGGCGATACCAATGTAATGGAAACATATTCGTCAGGCACCGGATGATTTACAAAAATAAAAATTATTCATTTCAACACTTTTTGTTCAATAGAAAGAATGACAATCCAATATAGAAAATAAATTATTATATTTGGACATCTGATGCTATGCACTCAGTGTGCTTTAGGCAGGCACACAGAGTAATGCGCTGGCAAGAGCAGAAAGAAACGGAAATGCTTTTACCTTGCTATTCCAGAATGACAAAAGATCTCCATCCTTTGGTTCCGTTGGGTCGGCTGCAGCAAGGTAACGCTAGCATTCCAGATCGACGGGATCGTCTTGAATACCCTCGCCAGCGCTCATGCTATGTTTTTTTGATAATTTTTGCAATAATGACGTGTTATTGTCATCGCTAGTGTTTTTAATTTCCAGCAAATAATTGACGCTTATGATTTCTTTGATATATGAAGAAAGAAAAGAAGTTCTGATCATATTTTGGTTCTCTAAAATGAATCAATTTCTTTCAAGCTCATAAATCTGCAATCCAAAAGTGCTGCTGCTATTACCGCTTTATTAACTTGGAATCTCTTGTCTATTTTTGCCAATAATAGTTGCGTTTTAAGCGTAGCATAATTAGTGATCCATCATCTTCGAAGGTGTTTAAGACGTCAATAAATTCTGAACGGAACACAAGATCAACATTTAAAGTGCAGGTCTTCTGAGACGACATAATTTCGACAGCCTCCCGGAACCTTTTCAAAAATTTCACCAGGTCTTCCAATAGGATCCACTCACATTGAGTAACTTTAAGCTCATCTTGGCCTATATTCCTTAACATATCATTAATAGGATCTCTGTTTCAAACACGAATCACACTTTCCAGCATCTCTAGCACGCTGTGCCAGCGAGTGCTTGTTAAGGTTTTGTTTGTTGGAATATGTTTGTAATGTCCTAATACCGATACAGATGGCGAAATTACCTCTTCAAATACCCCATTGTTTTCAAATATTGCCAATTCATTTTCAGGTTCAGGTATAGGATCGCCTTCGTCATCTTCTATCGCTTCCACTACTCTATCAAGGGAAATCAAGAACTCTAGCTGCTGCTGAATCTTCGGCATCAGCTTGCAGTTGCGGCGAGCGATATCTCAAAGCCTTCACAATTTGTTTAATTTTTTTAACAAGTGCTGTTATTTCGGGTACTGATTCAATGCCACGAGAAGAGAGAAAAATTGTCACGAGATTGTGTAGTCCATGACCAAGACCTAGGTAGTGAGTCATATTTGGCAATGACACTGCTCGTTTCACATTTACCCCAGCATCAGTAACCGCTACAATCTTATCGTACAAACCGAACCTCTTTTCTTAAGATGATCGCATTTCATATTCTTTCAGCATTAAGAATTTTCTTTTTGTTGCCGTTAGCGACGATCAAGTTTCCGAAATACTTCCAACAAACCTGATTCGAGTTTTAGCGTCATAAAACACACTCACAGACAATGTACTGACACTGGTTTTTGGAAGCTCCGTCATTTCTATTGATTAAGGCACCTAATAACTACAGAAACTTTCGCAACACGATCGACGTCTTTACACAGCTCACGCCGCGCGCTAAATGGCGGCGGCGCGCCGAGCGGTTGCTGCCATATCTAACCATGACTCGTTTCATGCTGCAAGTGCTGTTATACCAATTTCAACCGTATTTACAACAGTATCAAGTCCACATTTAATTTCTACTAGCTTCTACCCGCGACTTCGTACGCGAAAGGAAGGTTTTCCCGCGCAAATCCCGATCCCGTGCAAATATCGGGATAAAAAGTAGCCTATGTGTTATTCCAGAATATCAACTATCTACTTACCAAATTTCATTCAGATCCGTTCAGTAGTTTTTGCGTGAAAGAGTAACAAACATCCATCCATCCTCACAAACTTTCGCATTTATAATATTAGTAAGAAAGATAAGAAGATATTAGTAAGATTGGGTTAGTTTGATTTGAATAAAACAGCCAAATTTTTAACCATATCAAATAAAAGCAAGAGACAAATGCAAGAGTCGGGTTTCCTAACAGTAATCTATTACCGACAGGCATGCGCGTGCACAGGATTATGATAGGGTATGCGGCGGAGTAATCGGTCACAAAAACTTTTTCTTTTATAGATTTTTAGCATAGCCACAGCCACGCATCGCCACCATGCTACGATGCGTGGCTGTGGCTATGCTAAAAATCTAAAAAAGGCAAAGTTTTTGTGACCGATTACTCCGCCGCATACCCTGTCATAATCCTGTGCACGCCCCTGCCGACAGGTCTTCCGGAAACTTCAAAAAACAAAAGTTTTATGTTAATTTGTATTTTTTTCTTATTTCCAGTTCCCACGTACTTCAAAAGGTGTGCATGTACTTTACATACAAGGTACGCTACACAAACTCTTCCACAGAGATTCCCGAGTTCCCGATCGCACCTGAAATTGCGCTGGAGTTGCTAATGGCCGCCAATTTCCTGGACTGTTAAGAGAGTACAGCAATGTATCGGTAGATGGCGCTAGTGTGACGTGAGACAAAGGAGGTTTGATGAAAAAGAGTTTATTTCGTATTTGCCACAAGTCCTGTCCCACTTTTGAAAAATCCTTATGAATTGGTAAATGGGGGCTAATGCGGAACAAATAAAAAAGGTTTTAATTTGGGAAAGTGTGAAATATAAAGCCTACAGATGCCTCATTTAGTCTTACTCAGCAGTACACTTAAAGCTATTCTTATTAGCTTTAATTTTATATCTCACTAGCGCCGTTAAGATCAATGGCCTTAGTGTATGTATCCAAACGGATAAATTTCATTTACTGAAACCGAATTAACGCCGTCTGGTGATAATATCAGAAAACCTCTTTTAATTGGAGTGATTGACGCGACGTTTATGTTAACACACTAGGGCCTTAGGAAATGATAACACACTAAGGTATTTTCCTAAAAAAATTAATTGCTCCGTCAGTTGATTACCAAAAAATATTTGAATGTATTAACCTAATTTTCCTTTTGTCATATAAACGATAAATGAAGCAAGCTGGACTTTTTGTAAACAAGTGACATCACCAGGCCCTCCTGATTTAATTTTGATGAGCTTTATTTTTGTCAATTTGAAAAGGCAAAAAATACGCGTTCAATATTTTTTTATAATCTATCTGACATACTAAATAGGATTATTTTTTAAATCCAGGAAAAAATCCCATTACAATTCAGTGTGGTATTTACATTTTTTTGTTATGATCGGGTAAAGAAACATTGTTAGATTTTTTCACATAAAGATTGTCGTTAGTGCTCCTATACATTTTTGCCCACACTGTGATTGGGGAATCGCTTGGCAGTCAAAAGGAAAGGTCTCACTCCCTCTATTTCAGAATATGCCCACACTGTGATTGGGGAATCGCTTGGCAGTCAAAAGGAAAGGTCTCACTCCCTCTATTTCAGAATATTTTATTCTCAGTTGAGTGCATAAAATGTAATTAATTTAAATAATTAACCTTTTATAAGTTTGTAAGCTAACATGGTCACTAATAGTATCATTAGAATTTAAACCGGAATATTTACCATCCATCGGAACTTTAGTCCATCTGTGATCATGAATTCATGACGCTTGTACTATTACAAGCGTCATGAATTTCCGATAATTCGGCACTATTGCCGAATTATCGGAAATTCGAAACAAAAAATATACATGGTAAATATCCCGTGTTTAGTTCTAATGATACAATTAACCTATTTTGTTAGCTAAAAGTCTGACTTTAATTTGTATAGTCAGAATGTCCTTTACTCTGCGATCTTTAAAAGGCTGCCGGGACTCTAGATTATTATTAGAGTCGCTTGTAATTAATTTTGAAATAAATTGTCTGTTTTATGGTTTTATGATATTTTTTAATTTCCTTTCTAAATACAAGGGGACGATACCTACTTAAAAAATGCAAGAACAAATGCAGAATCGAGTCAAGAAATTTCTCATACTATTTCCGAAATTGAAAATCTCTTATGTATATAAATATAAATTGTATTATTGAATGATTTTATAGCATTATTTCTTCCATTTTCATTTAGTTCTTTGTGATACCAAGAACACCTTAATAAATGATGTCTCTCACTGTAAAGGAGATGGCTCAAATCCATACTAAAAACCCAGAATCGACAGCAATGATACCAAAGGGAAATCTCGGAAATCCGTGGGGTATAGAAGCTATATCATATCATAAAAAAACAAAACTATTTTGAATTGATGTTGTAATTTTGTGTAATTGTTGATTATTCTGTTGTTTCGTTTTCCTGCCACGGGTTTGGTGTGATAAGTTAGAAAAAAAATATTTCATATATTTTCATTACATTATATATTTTCTATGTACACTGCATCTAAAAACCTGCAGGTTGATTCAAGTCGTCTTCATGTCGAGCCCAGGCAATATAATATATTATGGAAATAATGTGGGCACAACTGCCTAATGTGCGGCGGCCATGTATGCAGCTACAGCAATAATCGGTGATTGCTTGGCGATTGTTTAGTACGTAGCAATAATAAGTTCTTGTTTGAACGTGTCTCGATTTAATTCGGCACCATACTAACGTATTATTATGTCCTTCTTCATCATTAAGGTTCAGTCTCGGGATGCCTATAGATTTCAATAGAATACACACCGGTTGCTCTGACATGTTCGTAGCAGTAGGATTTTGACAACTTGATGTGGTACGTTTCGGAGCAGGCCACCACCGCGCCAGGTCTAAGCCGCCGGGCGTAGAGAGCGAACAAATACTTTGTCTCTTTCTAGCTTGAACAAAAACAAGGCTGACAGATTGAGATAAAATAGTAGCTGCCTTTCAACGATATGTTATTAAATATCACTGTTTATTAACAAGGATTTGTAGTTATGATTTATTAAAAAAAAACTTAACCCCATAGTTTTTCGAGGAAATAAAACATGTTTTTTATGTACACATTCAGACCGCACATAAGAAGTTTTTGTTGACTTTGAGTTTTTTTTTGGTCATCTCCTTTATCATTATAAAATGTAAATCTCATATCGATACCCTAATTTGCAAACCTAATAACTCCTCTGGAGCAAATTTTACAGAAGAGACATAAAACGTCATAATAAATTTATTTTACGCAATAAAGAAAAACCAAAAATCCCGTTGGAAATTATGCTTTTTATTTAACTAAAAACACTTAAAAACCAATTTTTTTTTTATAACCATTTGGTTTTATAGTGAAAAAAGGAGTTGTTAGATTTGGTTTAAGCAATAATTGAAACTAAAAGTGGAGTTGTTTGTTTTTATCTTAAACTTTAAGCAGAGTACAATCGTACAAACAAATTGTGTTTTATAATGAAAATAATTAATTTTCGTGTGGCAACGCATCATAATAGGCGTGATAATCACGGGGCATAGATTTAGATTTTTAGTTGCTGTAGATCAGAATTTTTTTTCGTGTTTTTTCTTCTTTCGTCATATAAGTTTTTTAGGTCCTCCGTCCTCACGGGGACAACTTGGGTTTTTCTTTGATTGAGGATCCTCCACTCCTCGCCAAACCGCAGCTTGTACTTGCAGCTTTACATCACCATTAGGTCTGTACTGCAGAACTCTCAGACCTGTAAAAAAAACACTTGATTTTAGAAAACCTCCCTGTAAATAATCACATAACAAACATGTAGAAAGAAGGTCTTAAGTCATGATAATTTGAAACAAAGCATGCAAATTGAAAGAAAATAAGCGTATACCTTTGGATCCCCTTTGGAGAGTTGACATTCTTTCTGGTGGTAACTCACAATGGTTTCCGTCTCAGGTTCATTCTCCGGTGCAGTAGGCTGTGTATGGATCGGTATTGATTCTAATAGTGTTAGGTTATTGGAAGGAATGTGAGTATCACAATAAATAACAAAATAACTATTTGTTTCCAGCAACGAAATATGCTCAAAATATGTCTACACTTTGTCTAATGTAGGATGATACTTTTGTCACTGTAACTGTAATGTCACTTCCTTATTGCAACGTACTAAGGTTGCGTTTGTTTCCTTATATTTGGTTTGACATTGCAATAGCAGCTTTATACGAGGGTACTTTTGACAGTTGACACCTATGTAGAGGTACATAGGTGGCAACTGTCAAAAGTATCTCCTATATTAAATAAACTGTAGCAGTTCCTATTCAACGATCAAAGAGAGCTACATGTTGTTGTTCATGTTTGGTTGGTGGAAACACATGGTAAGAAAAACACTGCACCGAAAATCTACAAATTTAATTTTCTGTCATCATCATGTACAATTAAGCGACGCGCACGAAAGGTTCTAGTAATATTGAAGTCTCCTATATACACACACACACACACACACTTCACATTAATAAAATTAACACTTCTGCACATGATTGTACAATGTACATAGTAAAAATTCAATTATTACAGTATCTCAAAAACTTTGCGACAAACATTATCAACTCCAAGCATTACACCAAAATAATAACTCCAATCCCCGTGCAAATTTTCCAAAAAAACATGTCAAAATAATGTTACAAGGCTGTTTAAATCATAAATACACTTACCTTAATATATCTTCTACTGTTTTTAAGCTTCAAACGGTGATAAAACACACTTTAACCATTTGTTTTGAAAATAAATCTTAGGGAGCATGCGTACGCTTCTGTGACGCCATACAAAATGGCCAACTGCGCGGGAGATATTCGATTATTTTGTCAAAATCGATGCGTTTCGATTCACGCGGAGTTGTTTGATTTTCAAATGGCGTTTTACACCAACACAGTTGGGAATCAAGGAGTTATTAGTATTTAAAAAAATAGAGCAAAAAATCTAGTTTCTGCTGGTATCAAAAGTCATTTTTCATGAAAAAGTGGAGTTATTAGGTTTGCAAATTAGGGTATCGATATGTCATTAGTATATCGCATTTATAGCATGCAATTTTGTAAAATGTAATTTAGAAAATGGTTTTCTCTAGATCCATACACAATACACAGTTGCAACAATAAATAATTCCTGTAGCTATTATACTCCAGTGAAAGTATACGAATTATCAGTTAATACATTTCATATATTTTTTTTAACTTAAGTAAATGTTCCTTTCAAATATTAAGACTTGTATAAGCTCGAAATGTTAGGATTTCATAATTTATTTTGTCAAGTGTCACATAACATTAACCAAATCGCAATGTTTTGCTTTGTATTTTGTTAATAAATCTTCAATTTTTATTGTGTTGTTTTATTTACGTAATCGTTGATTTCCGAATTTATAAGCTCTAAATTATTATGTTTATCTTTGGTATAGTAAGTAAAAAATAAAACATTGAAATAAGCACCATTTTTATGGACCTTGGTTACAATGGTGACTCGCTGCACTCTCTGGCACATCTAATGAGGTGGATGTGTTACAGCTACAGTGGATCGATTATACCCTGTTTTTTAATCTCAGAGACAAAGTTGACATTACGATGCGACGGTTGCCAGTTTTTTGTAATTCTTTAATAGTGATCTGCCACTATCGAAACTTAACGTTAATGAAATCAAGTAGGTATCGGTTTTTTATAATACGTTATCCTAAAATAATATGTAGATGCTAATTTAAAACGTAGAAATAAAAAATTAATAATGTAAGATATATATATTTTTAATAACATAATTATGAGATTCAAATAAAGACTCCATATCTTAGGAATATTCTGTATTATCAGAATCGCCACCTATTTTTATCATAAACCTATCAGTAATGTCGTCGACTCTATGGCCCAGATGACACAAAAACACACAATAACTCGGTATTTATTGTGTACAAGCAGGCGGGACCCAATTGAACATATCTTATTTAATATTATAAATGTGAAAGTTTGTGAGGATGGATGGGTGTTTGTTACTCTTTCACGCAAAAACTACTGAACGGATCTGAATGAAATTTGTCAAGTAGATAGTTTGCATCCTGGAATAACACATAGGCTATTTTTTATCCCGGAATTCCCACGGGATCGGGATTCACGCGGGAAAACCCTCCTACGCGAACGAAGTCGCGGGCAAAAGCTAGTATATTTATAAAAATGGTATGGGTCCCGCCTGCTTGTCACTTTTTTAAATAAAAATGTGCTAATTTCTTTCCTTTCAGTTGAGCAGTCAGGATTTTTAGTTTTTTTTATCACCTTTTTATTTTTAGCTTTTTTGTTTAAATATGTTAAAGATTTCACAGATTATTTAACTCTTACTAGGAATTGTGGCCTTGAAGCGTATTTATTTAGAAGTTTATTCGGATCAACTGCCTTCTAGCCTTCTAGTGCCCTTACTCTGCTCAATACAATATAGACCTTTTGTAAATAAATTAGAAGTTAAATACATCGCAGGTAAGGTCGTCCCTTGCAGTCAATGTCGGTGTCGGGGTCAATGAGATACTGTTCCCTATAATTCTATAGAATTAAGCGTCCACCGATGTCGTAGTCGGTATCGGTGCCGGGCCGGGCCGGGTCGGCCAATGAAGAAACGCCCAATGTATTATTACTGCCCAGCACAATATAAGCGGCAGCATCATCACAGGGTCAATAATTCATCACCACCTTCACCAAGTGAAGTTACACCAACTTTAGCTGGCCTATAAAGTTATCAAATAACAATATTATAATTCAAGAACGAAGGAATAATTCCAACTTTATCCTTTCTTTACTATTAAGATTTTTCAGTCTTCTTATATGAGTTTTAATTTCTATTTAGTTTTATAAATATAAATCACATATTTATATACTATTCTCTCGTAAAGCCCTTTATTTTGATACCCCACTCGATGGGTTTGAAAGACAAAAAACCGCAATCTGAATATGGCACTGATTCCTTTTAAAACTTGTATATCCTAAACGATTGCTTTACCTAAATAAAAAATAGAGGAAAATACCTATAAATGGCTAAGATATCGGACTTGTAATCGAGAGATCGCGAGTTCGAACCCCTACCATTACACTATTGCCCACTCCAAACACAAGGATATTTAACTGAGTTGGAGGAATCAACAATATTGCAAGTAATGTGAACAATATTGCAAGTAATGTGAATAATACCCGCATTGCTAGTTCTCTTTATAAAAAGACTTCATTAATGTGAGAACTACTTATTCAAATTAGCCCACGCGTTTGGCCTGTACAACGCCACATAGGTACCTACATACACAAACATACATACCTACATACATAGGTACAAAGACTGTGAAAAACATTACCCTCCTTTGTATCGCGCAGTCGGGTAAAAAGATACGATTCAACAAACCGGTATTGTAGGCACAAAAGAGCGGGCAACATAATTTCTTAACATGACATTTGCATGTGTCAATTCTGTCTCTGAGATTAAAAAACAGGGTATAAGGTTGGGGATTATTATTTTTTTATCTCGACTACCCAAGTGTGGGATCTCGTTGGATAGGTTGTCAAAAATAATGGGTGTGTGGGAAGACCAATACCTATTCCGTATTCGATTCAGTGGCCACACCCCAAATAAGTGGTTGTAGGTAGGAATTCAAACGTCACGTTAGTAGTACCAATATATAGCGAAGTTTGCAGTTGGCTTCAAATTTATGAGTAATAGTCGACCAACTGTATTCTACTCGTTTTCGAACAAATTCCATGGATCAAGAGGATATCTAAACCTCGCATTGCAGACTTGGGCCTAAGTAATAATTAAGATCTATATACGGTGCATATAATGTGCTAGACGCAGATCTTAGACAATACTATACAGTCAGTACAAAACTGGTTAATTAATATATAGGGAGAGGAATAGTTATTATCTCCCCTGATACGTTTGAATATGTAGATTAGTTCCCAATAAATGTAGGTATGTACACCTTTATTCCTCCTTACCCCTTCATTGCAACGAATGGGATTTTTTTCACGTACATAGAGGCTGAATGCCCGAAGCTTAATTGGTTACCTATATCTCTGCCAAGAAGAAGTCAACCATCATCATCGAGACGACATCTAGACTGCATCCAAGACCACATTTTCAATCAATCTCTACAAGTGTCATGCCTGCACACTATACTCACGCTGACAAAGAAGCCATGGAACAATTGGACGATAAACGCTCACCTTTCCACAAACCAAAGCGAGCTACAATGTGAACATCAAGAATTCATCCCACTACTCGGAAGTTATCTCGCTAGCATTGCGCAAAATAATACTAAGCACTGAGCAAGTTAATATTATCAACATGAATGACCAGATCAAAGGACAACCACTGAAAATCACCGAATTACCTATGAACCTGAACATTGTCAATGAATCTATCCCACATCTCGAAATCGAAGATAAAAGCTTAATGAAGCAACCGGGTCATACACATAGACATGTTCAGGTATCGTTACTCAAATTCTAATAGTACAGCACGCAACTTTATTTTTTTTAATGCTAAAAGAGTAACTGTCTAATAAACAGAGCTAGAGGGAATTACAAATTCAATAAATTTAGTCATTTAAAAAATTAAAATTATATGTTTAAAAACCCTTCTGTGGACTGTTCAGATACGCAGTAGCTATGTTTGAATAGCGATTTCCTTAAATTAATTTTAATTGAGTTGAAGTAAACTTTAATATTTCATTGTAAAAAATAATAAAATTGTATAAATTTTAAGCAAGTGTAAATACTTCAGTTTATTTTCATTTATATTTCAAATAAACATACGGTTACATGAAACCTCGACCATTCTGTGGACCTAAAATATCACACTAAAATACTATCTACCAAAGCTACCTTACAACAATTGAGTTTTATACTGGCAGCACTCGACAACCTGTCAGTCACCATTGCGAAATTACAAAAGGTGCACACAGTGTTAGTAAAATAAACAATTTCCCCTCTTATTTAAGTATTTTGTCAGAGATCAGTGTTACTTTTCTGTTCCTGGTATATTTTGGTAAGTACACATATAATTTACTCATAAACACGTGGCCGCAACGCTTCTCGAGGAGTATATTTTGTATCTTCTTGTCTACTTTTCCAACCTTCAAAATTAAATGATTGACGTTCATCTTATTCCAGAAATACCATTCTGTGGACACATTTTCTGTGGCTTTGGATATCCACAGGAGATACAAATGTCCACTGAAGATAATTATAATATTATTTTTTTTACAGTAAATATTATTTCACTCTTATGGGGAACATAACAAACAATGCTTTAATTAATTGCTTGGTTTGTTTATATGATTCTATATAAATACAAAGAGAATTAATACAAAAACCTATTGGAAATGACTAGCATGGTATAAAATGTTTATTGTTTTCAGCTGCCATGCCTCGTTCAAGATCGAGAATACAATTGAGCGAAAAAGAACAAAAAAGGAAAGCGACGAGAGTAAAAGAAAACGAGCATGCGCCGTGTTGCTTAGCGACGGTCCCACAACCCAATAACGTAATAAAACAACGTTTAATATGATAGTTGCATATCTTAGCAAAATATCTAACGCTGAAACTATCATATGGCATTTCAGTGAATCAGGACACCGAAAAGGTGCTCATGACGGTGTTGGCGGCAGTATAAAACGTTTATGTTTATGTTATGTTAAGACATTTTTGACATTAATCGCATTACAGAGTGCATGGAAGTCAATTTTAAGGGCATTATAATTATTTCTGTTAATGAATCCCAAATAAGTGAAATAGAAAGTATTACAGATACAAGCAAAGTTCGCCCTTTCAAATGGACTTTTAAAATTTACCAAATTAGTTGGCACACAAACAAACCCAACACCTTCCACGTAAGAAGACTGAGTTGCATTGAATGCAGCGGATACGAAATGCCTTCATTTTGGAATTAGTTAAATTCAATTTCTATATCTCTCAGACCCTTCCGAGACACAATCTTTGTCTAACAGTTATGCATCATTGACCCCAACAAAAACTCCATCCTCTTCTCCTAGAACAGCATCGGTCTCAACAATAACTGGACCAGGAATACCACTATCGGTGCAATCTCCTGTAAACCCGCCATCACCGGATTTATGCTCCTAGAAAGAGAATCAACTTCGAGGACATCTACTCAGATGACTCTTTTCCATTGAAACAACCCAAAAAAGTCAAAGGTCTTTGATAGTGGTGAAGAAAGTGATGAAAACAATCTTTAAACCATATTTTATCTCCTGCGGACTATATTCTGTGGAATCAAATGAATTCCAATAGTATTGCACTGATCAACGCATTTTTAGAATTTTATATTGACACCTTATTTTCTTTCGTGCTGTGTTTTTCTGATTTCCGAGAATTGTGTGTAATATAAGTTTTAAGCGTGATTATGTTCTTTTCTGTGGAAAACCTGTAATTTCTGTGGTCATGTAAAATAATCAAAGTGCTATAACTTTAACATTATTGAAAAACGATCTAGTTTGTAATGATAATATTCATATTGTGATTTATAATTAATAATATAGACTGATTTTGAAACAAACCGATAACATTTTATTTTCCAATAATTTCACTTTGATTTTGTGTTTGACCCAACCAGTACAAATCGATCGCATAAACCTGGAACAATCGATTTACCATATTGTTGCTGGTGAATAATCCTGGCTACAAGGTGTGGCTGCAAATAGTCTCCATTGGCCAAACAAAAACAACCGGAGATAATATTATGTAGATTGGAATCTCGCGGTTTGTGGCAGGCCCGACATAATTATAATACATAATTGGACATAATTATAGACATTATTATATGTCCATTCTCCCGTACCATCCTTCACAATATATTATCGATAGGTTGAGCAGAGGGATCAACTTAAGGTGTATGAAATCCCAGAGTAGTGTCCATGGATTCCATAATCTCCCCTCGCTTTACACGATAACCGCATATTTGTCCACCCCAAATTCCATCCTAATGGCGTTACTGAAGGTTTTTGTTACCGTAGCTCCTTGTTTAGTAGCTCCATCAGTTGCAAGTTGCTGGGGCAAAGAGTTTCAAGGCATCCATTTTAAGGGATAACTAGCAATGTGGGTAGAATACACATTACTACCTAATTTTGTTAACGCCTCCAACTAAGCTACATATCGTCGTTGCGTTTGCAAAAGTCGCTATGTGGTAAATAGTCATTTTCGTTCTTTTAAGCAGTTTCAATCGTTATTTTAATACACACATGCTGTAAAACAGCTATCTAATAAACAAAATATTTCAAGAGTTACCTTTCAATATTGCGTTTATCAGATAGCTGTTTTTACAGCATGTGTGTAATAAAATAACGATTGAAACTGCATTAAAGAACGAAAATGACTATTTACCACATAGCGGCTTTTGCAAGCGCAACGACGATATGCTTTTGTCCGGAGTGGGTCCACGTTAATAGTGTAATGGGTGGGGTTCGAACCCACGATCTCTCGATCACAAGGCCGACACCTTAGCCATTAGGCTATTGACGCTTAATTACCTATCGCCTTAAGGTTGACTCGCATTAGTCGCATGTCTAAGCATGACTAAGAGCTCTTTTTCCATAGTGCTTATTTGGATTCAATATTATTCAAAGTTCTCAAGGCGTAACAGATAGGTTTTTATCTGCCATGAGCCGATGGTACATTGTGAGAGTTCGGCGCTTATAGCTTCATTAGAAGCGTCTGTTGTCAATATAAACTCCTGAGTTTTCGGGATACTGCAAGATGGGTTCATTTGTTAAAACAGTCAATGTATTCACAGTCGAAAGTAATTTTATTAGGCTTATTAAGTCATTTTGTCATAGGCTTAGTGACGCGAGCATGTATTCACAGTCGAAAGTAATTTTATTAGGCTTATTAAGTCATTTTGTCATAGGCTTAGTGACGCGAGCAGTCTGGGATAAATTTCCTGTAAAATCCTAACACGTCTAGAAACTGTATTATTTCCTTAGTGCTGGCTGTAAAGGATTTTTGTTACGGCTGCTATTTTATCAGGGTAAGGCTTAACACTTTCGCCACTGATTATATTACGTCCTAAAATTGCGGTTTCTATTAAAAAAAACTCGGATTGACCCATCTCAATTTTGAAGTTAGATTCCTGCAATCATAAACTTTCGCATGTGCTCTTACAACGTTACAAAGATGTACTTAATATGATTACGTCCTCAAGATACATTAGACTGATCTCATTGTATAAGCCTCGAGCACTTAGTCGAGAATAACCTCTGGATACATCTCACACTATCTCAGTGTCTTGTCAAGTATGTCATTGATATTAAGAATGGAATAGTCAGTTTCAGTTTGCAAAAGTCTACTACTTTGCGCGATTTTAACTTGTGTGTGTTAAATAAATAAATAAAAAAATTCTTAGGAAATACCTAAGTTTTTAGGCTGATTCAGAAGATCGTATTATACCTTGGCCCAGCATCTTAGTTACCTATGTGGTCTATAACTTCTTGTCGCTGCACAAAAGCTGCACCGAAGCTGTTGGTATATACATACTTACGGAAGTTCATCCGTCGTTCTAATACGATATTTAATTATATTTGTAAAAAAGTTAAGGGCTCTTTAAGGGGAGGGTCTGTATATATGCTTTTGCGGTTGCACAACGACACGCTTTGCTTTGCTTTGCTTGGTAGTATAGATGCAGGCCTACCCTCCCCCCTCCTTCAGAGAGGGGAGGGTGGCGTGGTCCTGAGGGAGAGCGCATCAGTCGTGTAGATCCTCAGGGCAAGTCCGGCGGATTTACCTTCACGAGGTTGCCACCCCGTTTTTGGTCTAATTCCTTAAGAAATAGACGTAACCGAAACCACCGGGCGACCCGTTAGAGTGGCGGGTTTTCTACTCTACCTCCCTTACTGTGACCCCTCTGTGACGAGGTGGTTGCGGGCTCAGCTGTCACAACATGCTGATGGCGAGTAGGAGAAGTTAGTCACCTGCGCTAGGACCTGCGCAGTTGATCGCCGTGAGCAGGGATGAAGGAGTCCTGGGGGGTTGAGCCGATCGGCGCTGGCAGTAATGTGTCCGTGAGGCAACACGCCCTCTTTGGTCTGGATTTCAGGCAAAACGGTGGCCCTACCCCCTAGCCAAGGGTAGGGAAATGGCCATTGTGTCCCGTCAGAGGGCCACAGGTGAGGTGCGTGGGGTCTGCGGAGGTCGCCCTCGGGTGGCCGAAGCAGTAGGTAAAGGTCATGCTGACGGTGTAAGTGACGGTTGATCAGTTCGTGGGGGGAGGCCTTTTCAACCCCCTACGCCGACCTGATCAAGCACCCGATGTCGCACTGTAAACCAGCCTTGCGCACCTATATCTATCTGGTAGTCCTAACGTCAAACTCTTTTAGTGCGACGTTCCCAGGTGCGGGCTCCATGGAGGGTGGGAGCCAGATAGACGAAACTTTTCTTCAAATTTTCATGGATTTAAGGCCAGAAAATACTGCAGGAGTGGAGTCGGCGGAAGCTGACAATACTCCGAAGCGAGGTGCCTTTGACACTTCGCTCGCCCCTGGTAATCCTGCGGCATCTGCTGCGGGCCCCAGCGCGGGTGTCGGTCCTGCCGTGGCGAAAACCGCAGCAAGGACCAAATCTAAGTCCCTACGTAAACAAAGGACTTCGGAGCTGCAAGGGACCAGTACCGAACCTTTTTACGCCAAGGCGAAAACGGTGTCGACTAACGTCACAGCCGGAACTAGCCTTGCCAAACAACCTTCACCTCCCAATGTGGCTCCTCAAGCCACAGCCTCTGAGGCGGTCACATCCGGTCAAACGGGGACGGCCGCCAGCGCTAGTGACGACTTCAGCTGCAACTGGCGGATAGCTACGCGCAAAGGCAAGGGCAAGGGTAAATCTACTCAACAAACCCTTCGCCCAGGCATAGGCCCTTCAGGCCAGAAAGCTCCCATCGACGAGGGCAAGAGGAGGGAAAGGCTGACGCGTAAGGAGCGGCGTCAGGAACGCAGGAGGGCACACAAGAGTAAAATCACCCCTCCCAATAAACAGGTAGCATCTACTAGCTCGGCCAATACGACCAAGCCAGGTAAGCTCAGCTTCTCTGCGGGGAAGCGGTCTCAGGATGAAGCCGGCAATAGCCGACCCAAGCCCACCCAACCGCAACTTAATTCCGCAGGAGGTTCAGGCGAGGTAGCTACCAAAAAACACCAATCCGCAGGGAACGATCAGGTAGCGGCTAAGCGAGCTCTCAACGAGAGTTTAACACCTCGGGGTAAGCATAAGCGGCCGTGTCTTGATCAGTCCAAACGGATTGACACCAAAAGCTACGCCCAGGCTGCTAGCGAGTCTCTTAACGTCGCGATTACCTGTGGACGGACGGGATTCATCAGCCAGGAAGTATCCAAACAGGTTTTAGCGGCGATTCACGAGCAGTTAATGCTTGCGGCCTTCGCCTCTTCACAGGGCGCTCCAGGGCTTACCTTTCACGCTAAGCCCGTCTTCGCCGGAGGTGTCCTCAAACTGTGGTGCGGCAACGACCACACCTTGGAATGGCTGAGGAAGACAGTCTCGGGGCTGACTCTCCCGGCTAGCACCTCGCTAGTCGTCAAGAGTCAATCGGAGATCGAGAAACGCGTGCGTTGCGGTATTGCAATCCCTGACGACATGGATCTGTACAAGGACCCGACCTACATCGGGCGAGCCCTCTGGTTCCAGAACCAGTGGGTCGACGTCAGGAGGTGGGTTCTTCTGCACGCCGAAAAACAAGCAGCATGCTGGTTCGTGGTGCTGGCCATTCCGGAGGAGCAGGTACCGATCCTGATGGTGCATGATCGCCGACTCTCAATTGGTCTAGGGTCGGTATACATCAAGTATCAGGGCGCAAATGGTAGGTATACCGACATCCCTCCAGGATGGGACCAAACCGCACCACCACTAGGTGCGCAAGACAACCCGGCTACAACCACGGCGGACCCAGCTACTAAAGCAGAACCAGCCAATGTGGACGCCGTCCTTGCATCGGGAGGGGAGTTGGATGACATCACACTGTCGCCAGCCTCTCTCCCGGGTGGGGGTGACTTCGACGACTTGCTAGCCGGGCTACGACTGGGGGTGGACGACGAGGGTTCCGTCAAAGATGGCTCCCAATTCGTCCAACTGTAAAGTCGTGCAGGCGAACCTCCACCACAGCCAGACCGCGACGGCTCAACTTCGCAAGTGGCTGGAGGTTCAACATACGGCCATTGCCCTGATCCAGGAGCCGTGGGTCAGAGGAGGCCACGTACAAGGACTCTCCAATCTCGGAGGTAAGCTTCTTGTTAACACGAACCATGACAAACCGAGGGCGTGCATCTACGTCACAGGTAATGTTAAAACACAGTTCTTATACGACTTTTGTTGCAGAGATGTCTCTGCAGCAAAGATGACCATACAGCAGGGGCAAGCGGAGAAAGCGATCGTCTTTGTCTCGGCTTACATGCCTGAGGCGGAGGCACCGCCCCCTCGGGAACTGGCCCGCCTCGTGACCCACTGTGAATGCAGGGGGGATGAGGTCGTCATCGGGACTGACGCTAATGCACATCACCCCTTATGGGGCATGGATACACAAAACGAACGGGGTAAGGCTTTAGTAGAATTTTTGTTCACAACTAACCTATCCCTTCTGAATACAGGCTCCGAACCAACTTTCGTAACCAAACGCAGTCGAACAATCATTGACCTAACACTGGCAACGGAGGGTGCAGCGGAACTCATCAATGGGTGGCAGGTATCTGACGAGGCTTCTTGTTCTGACCATAGGTGGATCCGTTTCGACATCCAGGTCTGTGTTACTCCTAGACTTCCACGACGTAACCCGCGAAATACGGATAGAGTGGCATACACACGCAGCCTTGTTACAAGGCTTGTACACACAAGCGACCTGGTGACACTGGTTGACGCGAATCAAATAGACGCGTATGTAGGCCAGCTCACCGAATCACTGATCAGCAGCTACCACTCTGCATGCCCAGAAACCATACCGCGCGACACACCGGGTAAACAGCCCTGGTGGGGCGCGGATCTGGAGCGCAAACGCAAGAAGGTAAGAAAGGCATTTAATAGAGCCATGAATACATGTAGGGAGGATGACTGGGAAGTTTACTATGCCGCCAAATCCGCCTACAAAAAAAGCATCAGATTCAGACGAACCACTGGGTGGCGAAAATTCTGTGGTGAAATTGAATCATGCCAACAAGCAAACAGGGTAAGGAAGATACTGGCACAGCAGACCACTTCTGGGCCAGATTCACTTCGTAAACCGGACAACACACTGTCCACATCACCGGAAGAAACGAGGCGCATCCTAATCGAAACACACTTCCCAGGTAGCGTCCTCGCACAGGTAACCGAATGGACGGACGTAACCCGAACGCCATCGGACGAAGATTGGCAATACGCTCGCAAGATGATCACGCTGGAGAAACTCCAGTGGGCCATCCGAAGCTTCCAACCTTTTAAGGCGCCAGGTCCCGACGGAGTCTTCCCGGCCTTACTTCAATGGGGGGGCAACTCTGTTGTGACGAGACTGGTGCCCCTAATGAGAGCGTGCCTGGCATTTAGATACGTTCCAAAGGTATGGAGGGAAGTGAAAGTCATATTTATCCCAAAGCCAGGTAAGAGTGACTACACGAACGCAAGATCATACCGCCCAATCAGCTTGACCTCCTTTTTGTTGAAAACAATGGAGAGAGTGCGTGAAAGGGAGCTACGAGACGGCGCTCTAAAAACAGTACCACTGCATGGCAACCAACACGCGTACAGCGCTGGTAAGTCGACCGAATCCGCTCTTCACCAGGTAGTCACCGTGATTGAAGAATCGATTAACCAAAAGGGTTCCTGCCTGGGTACGTTCATAGACATCGAAGGAGCCTTCGACAAAACAAACTTCTCCAGCATAAGCGCCGCACTCTCCAGACATGGGGTACAGCAGGTACTTATTGATTGGATTACAAATATGCTAAGCAAACGTGTGGTTCGCCTTGAGGAAGACCAGCAGGTAGCCTTAATAGCCAGAGGCTGTCCACAGGGCGGCGTGCTATCACCTCTCCTCTGGAATTTAGTGATCAATGACCTCATCACACAACTCAACGCTCACCGTTATTACACAATAGGCTATGCAGACGACCTCGCAATCCTCGTGCCTGGGAAGGTAACAAGAACCATCTGTAACCTCACCCAGCAAGCGCTACGCATCGTGGAGCGATGGTGCAGGGAGTATGATTTGTCGGTAAACCCCACTAAAACCGAATTAATCTTATTCACCCATAAACGAACTCTAGGCCTTCATCGCCTACCTAAGCTGTTCAATACAGAACTCCAGTTGTCTAGTGAGGTTAAATACCTGGGGGTCATTCTGGACTGTAAACTAAACTGGAGCAACCATCTAGACTACAAATTAAACAGGGCATGCATCACCTTCTGGCAATGCAAGAAAATGATAGGTAAGAAGTGGGGCTTATCCCCAAAAAACACAATGTGGTTGTACAATGCTGTAATTCGGCCGATGATTACCTACGGGGCCGTGGTGTGGTGGCCCCGCACCAAGCTTGTCACAGCCGTAAACAAACTGCAACGCATGCAAAGGCTGGCCTGCGTGGCGATAACGGGCTGCATGAGAACTACCCCGACAGCAGCTGTGGAGGCGATGCTGGGGCTCCCGCCGCTCCATCTGTTCATACAACAGGAAGCGACGATGGCAGCAGTGCGTCTTAAAACACTGGACCTCTGGGGTAAGAAAGAAACACAGCACACTGCTCTGCTTGAGGAACTCAACAACGAGCTCCCCATAACGAAGGCAGTTAATGACAGGGTGCCCAAACAAATCGTCTTTGACAAAAAATACAGAATCCAACTGTACGAGGATCACCGCTGTGAGGGGTTGTGTCCCTCTGAGGTGCGTGTCTTCACTGATGGTTCCAAAACAGGTACTGGTACGGGTGCAGGAGTCTTTTCGGAGGATCTCAACATTCGTATAGCCAGACCTTTGGGGGTCTACAACACAGTGTTCCAGGCCGAATGCCTGGGCATCTCACTGGCAGCTTCGGCCATCATAAACAGGGAAGTTAAGGACCACTCAATACGTATACTTTCGGACAGCATGGCGGTCCTGCAAGCACTGAACAGCCACATAGTTAACTCCGGGCTGATCTTGGAGTGTCACAATCTCCTTAACCAGGTTGGTAGACACAACAATATAACCATTCAATGGATCAAAGGACACAGCGACTCCCGAGGCAACGATGCAGCGGACGAACTCGCTAGAAGGGCGTCGAGTATGGCGATTATGGGACCCGAACCCATTGCACCACTCCCCTTCGGTTATCTGCGTCACCTGGTAAGGAAACGCACCAGAGACCTACACCACAAACTATGGGTGGACCATGGTGAGTGCAGGCAGGCCAAAGAGGCTCTCCCGACCCTTGATGGCCGCTTGTCGAAACAGGTCCTTAGACTATCTAAACCGCAAATGCGGCTGGTGACAGCCGCCCTAACCGGTCATGGATCATTTAATAAACACCTCTATTTAATAGGAGTCACAGACAGCCCACTCTGCAGAGCCTGCATGGAGGAGGACGAAACAGCAGCACACCTGCTACTAAGCTGCCCTGTAGTAGCGGATTACAGGACTAAATACTTCGGCAACCCAGGTACCCTCCGAGAAATGGTAAGCAAAACAAGGGCGTTGCTCGCCTTCCTGGAGGAACTGGCATGGATTGAGTGAAGAGAAATCTTACCCCTCACGCAAAATACGCGCATGGTCGTGGAGTTGCGGACACCTGCCCGACATACATACATACATACATACACATAAGGGCTCTTCCTCGACATAGAATTCGTCGCCAAAATGGGCACATAATGTAGAGACATTGATTGAGGAAAAAACTTACTAAGAGAAGTAAGATTTTTTCTCAATTTCCTCAATCACGTTAAAACCTCTATATCTAACGCGCATAGGATCAAGTTCGGTGCTATTAAACTCAGTAAATCGGCTTGTTGTTATGTAATAGTTAAGTCATATTCCGTTATTCCGTCTGGTTTTTAATTTCTACGATTCTACGTCACCGTCTGGACAATTGATACCTAGGGATATTCACTCTTCTTGACGAGTTAGCGGGAATGGTTTCTTGGTTATAACGAAATAATAATTATGTTTATTTTGCAATATTTTTTCGTAAATGTAAATTAGATGAGGCCTGTGTTTCCTTACTACTCTGAGAAGAAAAACCGAAACAAACTCAGAGGCCAACGTCTCTTTTGAAGTCCAATCCGTAGTGATCAAATCATATGATAACCATGTATGTTTTTGTCTGTGGTGCTTTTTAGAGGACAGACACACAGATTTGAGCATGCCCGTCCAAACAGTGCAAGTATTTTTCAGTTATCGTGTAGCTTAACTTATATTAAATTATTTGATCTTTTACATTGATAAAACGTTGTTGATAAAAAAAGGGTCGGTTGTAAAGTCTGTAATTAAATAATTATTTTTCAAGCAAATCTAAATGACTGAATGGATGGAATGGACCTAATATAGGTACCGTCAAAGTAATTATGAAACCTATCTGATAAAGAATGTTATATTCGTGGGATTATTCAATTCAGGAAAGTTCTGAAGCCTAATAAAATGTTCATACGTAGTAGCGTTTGTTACGTCGAAGGGATGTGAAAAATATTGTTCAACTGCCTCGGGACTAATAAAATACTGATTAGCTCCGGTATCTACTAATAATTTAGGTGGTGGGTATCTGTATGTAACGTAATTCCCTTTTAGATGGAGATTTCATTCTATTTTAATCCTTTTTGGTCCTTCTCCTTGCGATAACCCTGATCTGCTTTGGAAGTAGCGGACGGCTGTGTTTATTATTCAATTATAACGAGGGTTACGGACATAGGTACTAATCAGTATGTAACATAATAATCGGTATGTTCGTAGTAATAGTCGAGGTATTGTACCTAATTGTCATAGTAATCAGTCATTTCGTTATAATTTATTTCGCGCGTTTTGAAGTATGTACTATACCTCGTTACTAGGTCGTGGATTCCTTAACTTACGCCTTAACCTACCTAGGTACTTTTTTTTTCTGGGTGGAAAAATCATTGAATGACATATTCCGCTCTGGGTGGAGCGGAAGGGAGTGTCAGACTTCTACTGACTAAAAACCCACCCTGTTCCTTCAGTTGCCCTTAAGTTCCGGGGCCGCGGTATCTCGTTAGAACATCCCCGCAACCCCGGCAGGCTATAGCCCTATGGGGCCTCGACACTGTTGCTGACAGCTCTTTGAAGCGCGCGTGGAACGCGACGCACCGTTGACCTGAGCTTGGTCCTTACCGGACGGTGAGCGACCCCGCTCGCCGTCCGCAAGCCCGCGCCTACGGTGGCCGGGGATCAGCTCGCGATCCCCGACGCCTGGGGCGTCTCCCGCGGCGGCTGGGGCGTGAGGAAAAGAGTTGCCTCTCTCTCGCGCGTTCGGTCTCCTCCTTTACTAGCATGACTACTTCACAGAAGAAGGCGACTGCATCCCATTCCCTCTCGCTCCGCACCATGGTCTAAACCAGCGCCGGCGCGAGAGGTCGCCGCCGCCGAGTAGGTAGGTACTGGTAACCCTATTGGTACATAATGACTAATACCGCTTATTGGTTTCGAACAGGTATACTGCGTTCCGGTGTTCCTATATGGTAATTTAAATGCGTCATTTAGTGGGTTATAGTTCGACGGAGGCGCGCGAAACATCAGTTAAGTACATATTAGGAGCCCGATGAAGTACTTGATTATGCTGGAAGGGAGGCCTTCACTGCTGCCGCTGCTGTAGTGGTGACATAGGCATAGAACGATACGCGGTCGAGTACCGACGTGTATACGCTTTTCCATACGAATATTTTATTCGCGTCTAGTGCAGCTTTAGCCGCCGCCAGTTATTTCATCGCTATGAGATGTAAACCGCTCATAGCCAACGAGCTGTTGGCATTCATTAATCATGCCATCGATTATATGGATGAGGTGAGCATATTGCAAATCTGCAAGACAAGCTTCAAAGAAGAGGAAGTGAGCAGTGCCAAATTGCTGCTATTCCAGTCGCTCGGAAAAGTCAAGCAGATGCAGTCCCGTCGACGGGATGGTGGCCAGAAGTGTGTTCAAGACATCATCACATTGCTGAAGAGCACCGATCCGGATGACGTGCCCGCTTTCGTGGCGAAGGAGCTGCATAAGCTGCCCCCGTCTCGTTCGATCACGTCGACGTCACCAGGTTGTTGAAAGATATAACAACCCTGAAAACAAACCTGGCCGAGGTGCAGTTCAAGTTGGAGGTATCGAATAACACCATAGAAGAGCTCCGTACTGAAGTAGTGTTGTTACGCAACGCTGTTGCGGTAATCTTCTGGGCAGGCGTGCTCCATCTTCGACCACATCATCACTTACCATCGGGTGAGATGGTGGTCAACGCGAGCCTATTATCAATTAAAAAAAATTGGGGGTCGTGTCACGGAGAAAAAAATGCAGCCATCAGCAGTGTTGTGCCGCCGTGTTTCACCGCGCCATCCGCTGTCGAAATCGCATGCGTTGCATCGCGATCCGCCGACGTCGTCAACTCGACACCGATCGAGGTAGTGACGCATGTAGGTACGTTGTCCCCTAAACGTGCCTACGCAGCAATTGCCGCAGAAAAGCCAGCTATGTCGCAAACAAAGCGGCTAGCAGAGCATGTGAAGAGGAATAAACCGAGTCCTGTCATCGAGCAGCCGAAACAGAATGGCCCTGAAAAGGGTGAGTGTCACAAGGATGGCTTTATGAAAGTGGGGAAAAAGAAGAGAACTGGCTGGATCCAACTTCCTGCTGCGTGCAGCTGCACCATCGACGCAGCTCTACGTGTCCAGGCTGCAGGTTGAAGAGATCATGGAGTACATGCGAGCTAAGACCAACTGGACTTAGAGGGTCGAGCAGTTTAAGTCGCGTCATGAAACGAATTTTAAATCGTTTGTAATGCGGGTTCCAACTCATCTATTAGAGACATTCCTCAAGCAGGAATTCTGGCCGAAGGGTGTCGTGTATCGACGATTTCGCGGAAAATTACGCGACACCTCGCAGCGCAACACGACGACGCCATCTATTCGTATTAACTAGTTTTTGTTTTTAAGTGTTTAAAATTCGTACTGTATTAGTTTATTTATAAGATTTTGTATTTGTTTATTGTTTTGTTTTGCCTGAAATAAAAGATATATTATTATTATTGGCATATGCCAGCTGGGCCCCTAATAGCTGGTCTAAAACTAGTGTTGCCCAAACGCGAGTCTCGCAAGTCTTGCAATTAGCGATTATTAGTTGAGATCTCAGAACAATGTAACAGAGTCTGTTACATTGTTCTGAGATCTCAACTACCGTTTAATAAATAGCAATAGGATAATCGCTAATTGCAAGACTCTTGCGAGACTCTCGTTTGGGCAACACTATCTAAAACTATAGTCGTTGCTAAGCTTTCGTGCAATGTAACACAAGTCATTATAATGCTAAAAAAAATGGGTTTGGTATTTGTCATAATACTATTAAGGAGTGCTATTTCTTTTCGTCAGTAGAGACTTGTCATTATAAAGGGCGGTCTCATCCCTTTGGTCGAAAAAAATACTAGTTGAAGCTGCTGGATTTGTGTGTGCGTGTGTGTCAGTGCATGTAATTTTCTGTTTTATACTTCCACAAGTCTAACACCGCCAACAGACTCACGCGAGAAGTCTCGCCGAAAAGTCTTGCCGAGAAGTCTTGCCGAGAAATTGCGCGAGAACCGAGAAGGCATCAATCATATCATTCTCGATCGTTATCCGGAATGGACGACAGTGCAGCGGCTTTGGTTTGTGTGCATTAGCATATTATATTATATTATATAAAGCTAAATTACCACTCACTGACTGACTCACTGACTGACTCACTCATTGACATAATTGTTCTCCCAGATGGTGGATGGGGAGGTGGGTATATTTTGACAGATTCGTAAACAAGTAACTCTCAAACCTACGGGAAAAGTGCCAAACCTCCCCTTTTCCCCCCCCTCTATCGTATCTCGGAAACTACGAGGCCCGTATTTTTTGTTTTTTACGGATTCGTATAGAGGAGGCTCGGTAAAGTAAAAACCATTTTTCAAAGACCCCCCCCCGCCCCCTTATCCCCCCCTTTAGGCGGATCTCGGAATCTAAGAGACTTGGAACATTTTTTTTTTCAGATTCATTTAGAGGGGCAATGCTTTAGTCGAAATACTTGTGCAACCCCTCCCCATCACCCCCCCCCTCTTTTTTTTTTTTGTTTTCCCAAGCTCGCGAGGTGCTTGCACCTCGCGCAACACGCAAATACTAATCCCCCCATCACTCCCCCCCTTTTTTTTTTTTTTTCACAAGCACGCGAAGTGCTTGCACCTCGCGCAACACGCAAATACTTTTTTTTTTCACAAGCACGCGAGGTGCTTGCACCTCGCGC
This sequence comes from Tholera decimalis, assembly GCA_943138885.2. NCBI lineage: Eukaryota > Metazoa > Arthropoda > Insecta > Lepidoptera > Noctuidae > Tholera > Tholera decimalis. The sequence continues at coordinate 16,216,528 of OW964570.2, forward strand.
AACACGCAAATACTAGTTATACTATATAAAGCTAATTTACCACTGACTGACTGACTGACTGACTCACTCATTGACATAATTGTTCTCCCAGATGGTGGATGGGGAGGTGGGTATATTTTGACAGATTCGTAAACAAGTAACTCTCAAACCTACGGGAAAAGTGCCAAACCTCCCCTTTTCCCCCCCCTTCTCCCCCCCCCCCCTATCGTATCTCGGAAACTACGAGACCCGTATTTTTTTCTTTTTACGGATTCGTATAGAGGAGGCTCGGTAAAGTAAAAACCATTTTTCAAAGTCCCCCCCCGCCCCCCTTCTCCCCCCCTTTAGGCGGATCTCGGAATCTAAGAGACTTGTAACATTCTTTTTTTCAGATTCATTTAGAGGGGCAATGCTTTAGTCAAAATACTTCTGCAACCCCCCCCCATTACCCCCCCCACATTTTGTTTTTTTTTTTTTTCACAAGCACGCGAGGTGCTTGCACCTCGCGCAACACGCAAATACTAAACCCCCCCATCTCCCCCCATCAACCCCCCCCTTTTTTTTTTCACAAGCCCGCGAGGTGCTTGCACCTCGCGCAACACGCAAATACTAGTTATACTATATAAAGCTAAATTACCACTGACTGACTGACTCACTCACTCACTGACATAATTGTTCTCCCAGATGGTGGATGGGGAGGTGGGTATATTTTGATAGATTCGTAAACAAGTAACTCTCAAACCTACGGGAAAAGTGCCAAACCTCCCCTTTTCACCCCCCTTCTCCCCCCTCCCTATCGTATCTCGGAAACTACGAGACCCGTATTTTGTTTTTTTTACGGATTCGTATAGAGGAGGCTCGGTAAAGTAAAAACCAGTTTTCAAAGTCGCCCCCCTTGCCCCCTTCTCACCCCCTTTAGGCGGATCTCGGAAATTAAGAAACTTGGAACAATTTTTTTTCAGATTAATTTAGAGGGGCAATGCTTTAGTCGAAATAATTGTGCAACCCCCCCATCGCCCCCCCCTCACCCCCCCCAGTTTTTTTTTTTTTAATGAATAATTCACCACCACTAGCACGCGAGGTGTTTGTTAGTCGAAATAACTGTGCAACACCCCCCATCACGCCCCCTTTTTTTTTTTCTTTTTTTTTTCACAAGCACGCGAGGTGCTTGCACCTCACGCAACACGCAAATACTAGACCCCCCCCATCACCCCCACCCCCCCCACTTTTTTTTTTCACAAGCCCGCGAGGTGCTTGCACCTCGCGCAACACGCAAATACTAGTTATACTATATAAAGCTAAATTACCACTCACTGACTGACTGACTGACTCATTGACATAATTGTTCTCCCAGATGGTGGATGGGGAGGTGGGTATATTTTGACAGATTCGTAAACAAGTAACTCTCAAACCTACGGGAAAAGTGCCAAACCTCCCCTTTTCCCCCCCCCCTATCGTATCTCGGAAACTACGAGACCCGTATTTTTTTCTTTTTACGGATTCGTATAGAGGAGGCTCGGTAAAGTAAAAACCATTTTTCAAAGTCCCCCCCCCCCCCCCCCTTCTCCCCCCCTTTAGGCGGATCTCGGAATCTAAGAGACTTGGAACATTTTTTTTTCAGATTCATTTAGAGGGGCAATGCCTTAGTCAAAATACTTCTGCAACCCCCCCCATTCCCCCCCCCTTTTTTTTTTTTTTCATAAGCACGCGAGGTGCTTGCACCTCGCGCAACACGCAAAAACTAAACACCCCCAACTCCCCCCATCACCCCCCCCCTTCTCTTTTTTTTTTTTTTTCACAAGCACGCGAGGTGCTTGCACCTCGCGCAACACGCAAATACTTTTTTTTTCACTTTTATTTTTTATAAAAAGCACGCGAGGTGCTTGCACCTCGCGCAACACGCAAATACTAACCCCCCCCCATCTCCCCCCATCCCCCCCCCTTTTTTTTTTTTTACAAGCACGCGAGGTGCTTGCACCTCGCGCAACACGCAAATACTTTTTATTTTCACAAGCACGCGAGGTGCTTGCACCTCGCGCAACACCCAAATACTAAACCCCCCCCATTTTTATTTTTTATTTTTTTATAAAAAGCACGCGAAGTGCTTGCACCTCGCGCAACACGCAAATACTAAACCCCCCCCATCACCCCCCCCACTTTTTTTTCACAAGCACGCGAGGTGCTTGCACCTCGCGCAACACGCAAATACTAGTTATACTATATAAAGCTAAATTACCACTCACTGACTCACTCACTGACTCATTGACATAATTGTTCTCCCAGATGGTGGATGGGGAGGTGGGTATATTTTGACAGATTCGTAAACAAGTAACTCTCAAGCCTACGGGAAAAGTGCCAAACCTCCCCTTTTCCCCCCTCCCTATCGTATCTCGGAAACTACGAGACCCGTATTTTTTCTTTTTACGGATTCGTATAGAGGAGGCTCTGTAAAGTAAAAACCATTTTTCAAAGTCGCCCCCCTTGCCCCCCTTCTCACCCCCCTTAGGCGGATCTCGGAAACTAAGAGACTTGGAACATTTTTTTTTTCAGATTCATATAGAGGGGCAATGCTTTAGTCGAAATACTTGTGCAACCCCCCCCCCCATCACCACCCCCCCCTTTTTTTTTTTTTTTTCACAAGGTGCTTGCACCTCGCGCAACACGCAAATGCTAAACCCCCCTATCTCCCCCCATCGCCCCCCCCCATTTTTATTTTTTCACAAGCACGCGAGGTGCTTGCACCTCGCGCAACACGCAATTACTAGTTAATAAATATAATCTTGTGAATACTAAAATTAGACAAAAAAAAAACAAAAAAAGCCACCCAATTTGTAATAGCTTGGCGACCACAGACAGTAGATACATACAGCACAAAACAGTCAACACATAATCAGTGCCACGGTCTTACTGAGACCGAACAAGAATGTAATACCGTTCTCTGTTCTCGCCCGAGAAATCCTTTGAAGCGGGCAAAAAGAACAGGTGAGCGCGAGAACGAGACGGCAAGAAAGCGATCACATTCACGCTTCTCGGGTGTTCTCGGCGTGAGTCTGTTGGCGGCTTAAGATTTATGTCATGTAGGCAACTGGCCTGCTTTTGTATTCTGTCCTAGAAACAGAATATATATATGCTCAACGTTTTATTAATTTTATTATAAATATATTTAACAGCGACTGGGTTGTGGAGCACAGATAAGCAGTTGCTCCATGTAAAACACTATTACTCAGCTGCGTTCAGTTATATTGGAAGCCGAGCCCAACATAAATTAGGAAAAGTCTTACAGCAGAAGAATTTACAGCTCAGGTTGGCAAATTGTCGTCGTGCAGCTATAGTTTTTCGTGGATTTACGTTACAAACCTGATCTACTGATCAGGTTTCGGTGTCTGCTAACACATTTTGTAGTCATAGGTGAACAACTGCCTGACAGTTAAAAGCCTGGAGAAAGAAGGAGGATGATGTGGTAGGAAAGCGGATTGGTTTCTTTGTATGTCTTCAGAATGTGTCTGGCTTCAGGCGCATTGTTCATTTTTTATTCGGGATGAGCCCTCTGTTGACCTCAATTTCGCCTGATGGTAAGCGATAGATGAGGTCTACCACGGAACGAGCGAGCCGCGAAGATGCCTATTCACTCTTGCTGAAAGATCATAAGCGGCAGGGAACACAGAAGCCGGCAGAGAGTTCCACAACATGGCTTGTTTAACTAACAGATAAAAAAGACAGGTATCAGAAAAAAAAAAACATTTTGATAGATAAGCTGCAATGTGATCACAAAAACACTGTTCAGTCAGTCAGGAAATAAAACAAACGAGAATGATTGACTTGTCCTTTATTCAATGCGTAAACAAAAACCGGTCCACCATTATCAGATATTTGGAAAATAATCTCAGGCAGCTCACTACGATAATATATGGACTACGTACTGCTTACTATAACCATTATACTTTGGAATGATATCCTGCTTAACACTAACACATTAGGAAAATCAACTTTACAAATAAACCGAAGATTCGTCAATAAATAAATTCTGATTCCATAATTACAAAACTAACCGATATTACGTACGCTACAAATTCCATCTGAGATCTAAGCTTATAATAAAAACTTTGGATAATAATTAAAATAATTATTGACAAATTGTTTTGTACATTTTTACAAAGAAAATAAATCAAATCCGGCTGAATACTGTGTGAGAATGTATAAGGAATTAAATGCACAATGTTACAATAAGTTGTGACTTGTGAACGCACCTTACCTAACGAAAAATATACACATTATACTCGCAATAATACATTTTACATTAAAAATAATACTTTCTAATCAATTTCAAACGACTTCAGTTAGACAATTATTGTTCTATGGAAGAATTCATTCTTACACATATGCACCAGTACTGGTTGAGTATAAAATCTGCAACACCGTTACACCAAAAATATAAAATTTGTATGAAAATAACTACAAAACCTACTCATTAGGTGCAAGTTTGAGGAATGTGCTCACTGTACTGCGTTACATAGCCTTCCTTATTATTTAAAGTATTCAAATTTTATTGGCAATAATATCACAAATCAATATTATCATGATTTCACAATCAACAGTTCGGTGTGACGTTATGTATGTATGTATGACAGATGTACGGATGTATGATGTGTCGATAGAACAGAGATATGTCGAACAATAATATTCACGAATAGGCAACACGACATATTTATTTGAAGCACAACAATGCTGATGATATGTAGATAGATATCACTAGATGATCAACATATAATATATAGTTGTATTCATGTATATAGCGTGTTCTTTACTTGCTATAACTCATAGAAAAGCGTTCCAATTCTAGTTCTATTAAGAAGCAGAAATTAATTATGAACTACAGCTAAATACAGATTCAGTTTCTGTCAGTGGGAAGGAACAATGTTGGTATCATATAGGCCATTATTTACTTAGGCATAGGTTTACTTAATTAATTTACATTTTAAGCTGAATTGACTTCTTACAACTTTTGAGCAGGAGACAATTATTTTTTTTCAAGGATTTGGGAATTTATTCTATGAGGTATCCATTGTGCCTTCCTGCCGACGAAAGTTTAAAAACCACACGATGTACAAGAATACAACATTATTAAAACGGTTATGTATATGAATTCTGATTCAAACGAATGCGCATGGATGGACACAACGACAATTATTTGGCTCACTTAATTCGCTACAGTTAATATTGAGCATTCCTTTGTCTTTTCCAAATAAGCGTTGCACTATAGACTTTAAGCGGCAAAAGAAATATCTATGAGCATATCCGGATAAATACACTAGTTGTTCTAATATAAGGTCATAGCCTATGTAAAGCTGTCGACGTCATAACGACGTAAAATAAAAATTGCCACTACAAGCGAAAAACTTCAACGGGTCATTCACCCCTGGTCGGTGTGAGCAATGCTCTGATCTAGAGGGATCATCTTTTTGCTGACCGAGTAGATTGGTGGGGAGTCTAGTTTACCAGCTAAAGCTTGAACTCGACTTTTCACGGACTCCATGGGGGCTGAATCTACCTTCACATCATCAGAGCTTGAAGAGGAATATTGGAAGGATGAGGCTTCAGTGTTGCCATATATGTGTTGTGGTTCTTTAACGTTGCCATAGAGATTGTAATTGTGAATTAGGGTGGAGACTCTGTTTGGTGCGGCGGGAAGACTGCTGTGTTCTTTGGGCGGTTGCTCGGTTCCGGTTAGCTGGCTGGTTGTCACTGGTTGGTTGATCTTGAAGTCTGGCTTCGGAGGGGGGGCTTCATCCTCTTGCACCGATGACTGGTTACTTAGTACCGGGTTCTGAGGCAGGCATATTTGGTTTTGAGCTTCGAACACTTGGTTTTGTGACGTCAGCGTCTGGTTTTGTGGTACAACGACCTGTAAAAAATATAAGCCCTTTTTATTTAACGGTCTTTCGTTTTACAAGTGCTAAGGAAAAATAGAAAATGAATACTGACTACATACTACCGAATATTAAGAAAACGCTGCATGCAAAATGTAAGAAAAAATATGTTAATAAAATCGTTAAAACATGCTGGAGTCTACCTAAAAGTAAAAAAATACTTTTGAAAACCGAAATCGATTTTCATATTACTCGTAAAATTCATTAAATTAAAATGTATTACATACCTAAAACTACAAGAGGAATTAGAGGTTTAAATTGTATTGAACTGGTCGAAAAGTGTTGAACCATTAATTCAATTTTTTTAGGAATAGATTGAGAGTCTGTGCCTTTAAAGAATTCAATAAGAATGGGTGGTTGTATATGTTAATATCATTTAAGGAAAAAATATCAAATCCTAATCGTTTAACTACAGTACTAGCAGAACGATTTATTTGAGGTAGAATTGATATTTGCGCATATCGCACTCAAAAAACTCGAAATTGGGGAGTTACAGTACATATTCGAATGCACATTCTATTTTAAATTCGGGTGTGACATCTCAATCTAGATTTTTTTTGTGAAAAGAGAAAACAAAGCAGCACCAGAGACATAAACCTACATTGTTTTCATATAATTTGACCAGTACAAATTGACTTTAAAAGAGACGACACATGCGTTTGTTTTGTAAGTAATGGGTACATAATCTATTTGGCAATAAAGAATTTTTATTATTTCTCTTTATGCTTTACATTTCTCCCATCTCTGTGGGGATTATAGGTACGGGCCGGAGCCAAGTGCAATTCTATAAAAAATTTAGGTATTTATCATTATGACCTTATGGAAGTGGGGCCAGAGCCGGATTAACCCTGTCAGAGGCCCTAAGGCAGTATAATATAATATAGGCATTCTTGGGGCCCCTTTTCTTACTTTGACTGACCAAATCGTGTGTGAACTGAGGAAACGCACATTAAGGACTGTGGTTTTTAATATATTTGTTTACTTATTACCAGATTTGTTCTAAAATTGTTTTTATTCTACCACTAAATCTAACGTTTGTATTTTGTGAGATAACAGTGAGGTTCCTAAGTTCACACGCACATCAAATTCTCGTTCAAAGAAACATGATTTCTTGGTGCGTGCACGGGGCCTGGGCCCCTAGTTGATGCGGGGCCCCAAGGCAGTTGCCTAGTTCGCCTAATGGTTAATCCGGCCCTGAGTGGGGCAACACTTTTCCGGGCAGTTCAGGGAAGATAGGTAGCGTGATGTCTTACCTGCGCGGGTCAGCATGCGACACTAACCTGCGCGGGCGGGCTGCGCGGCGTCAGGGCGGCGCGCCAGTCCACCTGAGGGTGCCTCGCACGGATACAGTCCACCACGTCCAGAAGATTCTTGGCGTCCATAGCCAGGATGTGGGCCGCAGCCAGCATGTTCCTGGGAACACGTCTTGTGTTATGGCCGATGTACATTAATGAGTATTGTCCTCAAAATTACCAACGTCCCCACGGTTTATACAAGGTGTCCAAAAAGAGTATCGGGTATCTGTTTTAGCGCTGAAGTTGACTCGAAGCGGCGGAGGGGGCCGGGGAAGGGATTGTCAAATCCGCCATTTTGTGCAATTTTAGTTGCAATGTAGCAGTACGCGGGGGCGTATTGCGCATTTTGTGTAAGAGCGTATTATCGTAACGGTGATTCAATTGTGACTGCCCAACGTTTGTATCGTGCGGAGTATCGTACACGCAATGCATCATTTGACGATAGCATTAGAAACGACCCCTGCACAGCCCAAAGGTCGTTGTGTGGGCCGCTATGTCTGGTAAAGGCATAATTGGTCCTTATTTTCTTGAAGATCGAAGAGGCCAAGCGCTTTATGTGAATAGTGACCGTTATTGCGATATGCGGCGAAACTTTTTGGGCCCAGAGTTGCAGGAGTTTCAAGGTTTCAACTCAAGAACGTGGTTCCAACAAGACGGGGCCACTTGCCATACATCAAATCAATCAATTGAAGCTGTTTAATGAATTATCCCCTAATAAGGTCATTTTACGTAGAGGTAACATCAACTGGCCTCCCAGAAGCCCCGACCTTAGCCCACTTGACTATTTCGTATGGGGATTCCTTAAAAGTAAGGTTTATGAGAATTATCCGACGAACCTAACGCAATTGCAACACAACATCAGGTCAGAAATGGCAACACTATCGAGGGCTATGTGTCGGCGTGTTATCATCAATCTTCGTTCCAGATTAGAAGAGTGCCAGCAGCGTAACGGTCACCATTTGGATAACATTATCTTTTCGATAATTTTGCATTTTATGTTCTAATAATGAACAATAAAAAAAAAAACTTGATTACCGTAAAACGGGGTTACTTTGAGAGCTGGGGTAACTTTGATGATAGCTAAACATAGTACATTTTTTTCGGATTTAAAGCGTGATTTTGAACGCAGCATAAATTTTGTTTGTTCTGTTGGCCAGATTTATAGATCGGCCATATTTTGCCGAAGCTCCAACGCGTAATTGTGTTCAGAAATAAATAAAATTATTTATTAAAGTTTTGTGTTAAAAAGGCGTAAAAAAATTGGCTGAAAAACTTCAGTGACACAGGTTTCACTATTTTAATTTAACAGTTCTTAAGGATTTAAAGTACGTTTGCATTTTTGGTTTTGGTCGCCATTTTGATTTGCATGAACACTTTAAGTTCACCGGGGCAACTTTGATAGGATATACTTTGATAGTTATCAAATTTACCCCAATGATCATGGAACCCAATCTTATAGGATTAATATACAAATTATCAATTTAACCCCATATTTTTATTTTATTTTAGTTTCCTCATGGTTCGCACCGACAAAAAGACCTCGGGTACCCGCAATTATAAAAATTACACAGAGGAGGCAATCGAAGAAGCAATAGAGATAATTACTAATAACGAATTGTCTATTAATGCTTCTGTAATTCAATATAAAATTCCGTTTGGAACACTTTATAATAAATATAAGGATTACACGGAAGAACGCCTGGTGCCCAACCTGTTTTCATGCATCATGAAGAAATAGTAATCTTACGTGCTGCGGCTAGATGTGGTGATTGGGATTTTCCACCTAATTGATCTCGAAGTAAATGTTAAGACTGATTAATGTTACTGCTAATGTTACTTTATTTTCTTACATAATAATAAAATGTATTTGGTTTATATCGTTTATAATAATTATAATACAATGGGTATTAAAATTATTATAAACGATATACCCCTTGACTCAAAGTATACCCAAAAATATTTAAAATGCAGTTTTTTAACGAAGTGTCTTTTCGATGAATAGTTAAATGAGTGGATAATCAAAATAGCCCCATAATCAATAAAACTTTGATAACTAGGTATTTTTTTTTTTCTAAAAAAGTATTTACAAATTCATATTTTTTTTGTTGCAATAATTAATTTACGTAATGAGTCTACACTACTGTTTTTTTTTTAATATTTTTATCGTTGAAATTGCAAGTGTGGCATCCATTTGAAGTTTATAACTAATCAATGTCACCCCGTTTTACGGTACTACTAGTTTTTGTTTTATTGAACAAACAAATACCCGATACTCTTTTTGGACACCTTGTATAAAGTTGTCACAAGGCAATAAAAATGGTTTGCCTTTTTGTACGAGTGTAAGTATATACAAAAACCATACCTACATTCTTAAATAAATAAACCATTTACTTAAATCTTTAAATACACTTCTCATCAGAAAAAATCGAAACACCTTGCAAGTTTATGTTTTGTAAGGATTATCAGAAAAATATGTCTATTTAGGAATACATGTCAAATTTCGTTTAATAGTGAACAATACGAGGTTTACAAATCCTAATGTTAATGTTCTAAATTTTCATAGGTTTCATATTTTGTTTAAAAAGTTATTTTTACCCTGTATGGAGTAAGAAGGAAATTGATAAAACAATACACGTAAATGAAAAATAAAAGCTAAGAAACGTTTATTTAATAACTTGTATTCCCTCCCCAAGCTCTTATTACTGCTTCCATACGGTTCTTCATCGATAGGATGGATTCATCCCATAGATGCTTAATCGTATTCATGACCGAGCTTCTTGCTGGCCATTCCATAATGAAGATACCGGTGTATTCCCGTTGTCCCCGTAGTCCGTGTCCCCGTTAAAGGGGACAAAGGGTATTTAATAAAATAATTAAAATTATTTCCCGTTGTCCCCGTTATGTACATGTGGGCAACGGACAGTTAAGTTTTCACGTATCGTTGTCCCCTTTAAATTTTTATTTATTTACTAAATACCTTATTTATTTTGATTTCGTTTTAAATGAAAAGGTGGAATTAAACACAAAGTATTTAAATGTTATACTTACAAAAACATACCACATTAATATACCTATTTAACTATAACGTCACAGAATTAACTTAGTATAATAAAAACAAAAATAGGATTGAACTTAAAGCTTAAACATAATGAAAAAAAAAAGCGTTCTCCATCTCTTCTGTAGACCTTGTTCCTTCCGTCGTTACCATACAACACAATTTTACACTCATTAGAAAAGAGAACTTTGTTCCACTGGAGGTATGACCAATTTAGGTGTTCACGTGCAAAGTTAAGGCGCGCTCTTCAATGGTCTGCAGTTAACTTCGGTCCATTTGCTGGCTTGTGCGGTACCAGTCCACGTTCCTTCAACCTTATTCTAATTGTAGAGTCACTTACAGCCACACTACGTACAACATGAAGCTGCTGCTGCAGTTGAAAAGCATTAAGGCGTCGATTTCGTAAAGTAGTTGTTCTAATAAATCGATCATCTCGCTCAGATGTGACCCGATTCCTGCCAGATCCTGAACGGCGCGTGAACAAACCAGTCTTCCGATAGTGTTTGTAGACTCTATGAACAGACGACAGGCTTAAATGAAATATTTCAGCCACAATACGCTGACTAAGTCCAGAATCCAGCAATGCCACCACTTGGGCGGCTTCTGCGTGCGAAGTATCCATATGTTTTAGAAAACAATTCTTTTTCAGACGTCCCAAAGTCACAGTAAACAAATAAAGAACAAAAAGTTTTAAGATAAGCGCTAATTTTTAGTTTTCAAAGGTGAAATGTACTCCAACTCTAAACACACATTTGTCTCAAAACAGTGAATTGTTTCATTTATAGGATACACAAAAGAAATTCTAATTTGGAATTTAGAATTTTCGCTTATCACTGTAATGGCCAAACTGCCAGCTATACAATCATGTGACTTTTTTCATGGAATGAAAACACTTTTGTCTTAAATTAGGACAGAAACCATAGAAACGGAAGTGTTTCGATTTTTCTGATGAGAAGTGTAGTTACGACTAGCGTAGCAAAATTACAAAAACCGTCAGATAATAATATAACTCGCAAAAATTGTATATATCGATAAATTGTGATCCTAACACATTAGAGAAATTGTGAAATTGAAGGTTGACTGGTATTGAATGCCTTGCTGCATTAAGTCCGCCCATGTAACACCATTGTACATAAATGGCATACAACGGAACTCAATTCATGCAGTTTAACGAGTGAAAAATTGTAATCAAATGTTTTCAGTTATTTTTCAATAGATTATAATCTATCGAAAAATAATGCACTAAATTGCAAGCAGTATGGTACTGATCACAATTTATCGATAGATTACATCTCGCGAGATATATTTTAATCTGACGGTCTTAGCAATTTTACGGTGACATATATAAAGCAATCGATTTACCGTCGTCGTTTCGAAACAGAATTGGCAATTTCCTTTAAGGTCCCTAAAGTATAATACATTATTTGAAAAATTCGAGAATTTGACTGTTGTTAGCGTTGTTTTTCATAGCACTCACTTAGTATACTCATGCTGCAGCGTGGTGTTGTGGTACTGTATCGCGAGCCGCATAGCTTCCACTAGTGCCGCCATGTCCTTGCTCAGCACTTGGTGAGCCATTTCCACCTCCCTGAAGAAATAAAGTCATATGTATATACTAGCGACCCGCCCCGGCTTCGCACGGGTGCAATGTTTATATTAAATATAGGCAGCGTTCGCGAGAATCGTTAACGTACGGCAGTTTTTTCGACGCCTTACTCCACAATTTTCACTACCACGAAAAATCCTATCTATTTTCCGGGATAAAATATAGCCTATACGGATTGGGAAGAATCCCTCTAATTTAATGGTAAAAGAAATTTTGAAATCGGTCCAGTAGTTTTTGAGCCTATTCAATACAAAATGAAAAATCTGTGGCGTAACCACCACAAGATTCTTTTATAAAAATGTTACACCTCAAATTAAAACAGCACTTCCGTAATGAGTTTTATATTCTATAACTTTTGATATTTGTAAATTTTTGATTGTTGATTATTTTAAAAGGCAAAAATACCGTGTGCGATATTTAATGTCTAACTAACTGTCTATCCTTAAATGTATTTGTAAGGTGTACAATAAAGTATATAATAAATAATAATAATATAATAAATAAATAGAGTAATCTTTTTGAAACATGGAACATACTATTGGGATATTGTACATTTATATTGGCAGAACTGTGTTAATAGTTTAGTGTGTGAACTATATAGTATAGAAATGTAAACTAAAAAAATAACGTATCTTTAAGTCAAGAGTGAATACGTTACTTCTAGGCAAGCGTGCTTCTTCTTCGACCACATCATCACTTACCATCAGGTGAGATGGTGGTCAATCGCGGGCCTATTATCAATAATAAAAACTTTTTTGCAAAAAATAAAACCGACTTCCATATCAAAACACTACAAAGCCAAAAATAATTTTAATTTCGGTAGTCGGTGTTATTGGTTTTGTATTTTCTTTTTTTTCACACCGCCTTCCGAAATTAAAATTATTTTTGGCTTTGTAGTGTTTTGATATGGAAGTCGGTTTTATTTTTTGCAAAAAAGTTTTTATTTTCGCGCTTTTTAGTGGATCAGTTTTAATTAATCTAGTTACAAAAGTCAAAATGTCGACTACTTATCACCTTCACCAGCAGAGTAAACGAAAAGATCGTCTATGTAAATATTTTTTTCAGACCTTTGTCTATTTTTCAGAAATGGCTTGTCCGATTTCGATAAAATTTTCATGGGACCATTTGAAAAGTATACCCTTTCCAACAAAAAAAGAATTTTTCAAATCGGTTGGCAAGCGACGGAGATATGCCCGAACAGACATTAAAAAAAAAAAAAAAAAAAACAAACAAACATCCGAATTGAGAACCTCCTCCTTTTTAGAAGTCGGTTAAAAAATTGGCCAAGTGCGAGTCAGACTCGCCCATGAAGGGTTCCGTAGTAAGTATAATAATATAATATGTATATTTATTTGACGAAAAAAAAATCTTACAAATTTCTTAAAACTAGCTTATTTACATTTTTTACAACTACGCCAAATAATTTTGTTTTTCATAGTGTTTCTATGAATTACAAAGATAACTTTCTCTCGGAATAAAATAGCTGTGACATACGGATGGACGGACGGACAGACAGACAGACGGGCAGACATGTCGAAACTATAAGGGTTCCGTTTTTTGCCATTCGGCTACGGAACCCTAAAAAGGGTGTCATGCTGCGAGCAATGGGTAGCTCGCTGTCAGACAGAAACCAGGCTATCTATGTCTATTTTGTTTATTACGAATAAGCTCACTCTTGATCACCATCTCACCTGATGGTAAGTGATGATGTGGTTGAAGATGGAGCACGCATACCTAGAAGCAACCAATTCACTCTTGACTCAAAGACCCCCAGGTTATAGCTATTGGCAAACACAGACTCCGGCAGGGAATTCCACTCCATAAAATTAGCTTAGTAAGTTTGTATTGTTTAGTCCGCTAGAACATTTTTTGACAGGCCCGTTGGTATAATGGTCAGTAGTCCTGACTGCTATGCGCAAGGTCTTGGGTTCGATTCCCACCTAGGACAAATGTTTGTGTGATGAGCACGGTCATTTGTTCTTTGTCTGGGTGTAATTTATCTATAATATGTATGTATTTAGAAATATATATGTATGTTTATCAGTTGTCTAGTATCCATATCACAAGATCTGCTTAGTTTGGGACTAGATGGCGTTGTGTGAAAAAAAAAAAAAGTTGTGGAATATTATATTATATTATATTATAACTTACCTCTGTGCGTGTTGAGGGAAGGGCACTACAACTTTGTCTACAGTAGCGCACAGGTCCCTGAGCTCGCTGCCCACACTGCGTACTGCGGCTAATACGCCGTTAGCGCCGGCTCCTCCCGCGGCCGCGCCCGCCAGACGCATCACACAACGCACTACGCCCGTAGTTGCGCAGTACACTGGATCCGTGTTTGAGGTGCGACCCTAGAAAAAGAGTAGTATTATATACCTCTCGCCAATAACTTGGCAAGGTTTTGCCGTAGTAGGGGTAAGTTCGCGCATCGTGCACTTAGTGGAAGAAAAAAGTGGTCACTTTTACTGCTTGCCATTATTCTATAGTTATTGTCATCATTTATTTTTAATCATATCTGTTCAGAAGAATGTTAAAGAAAGAAGAGGAATTCATTCGTTAATTTGGTATTATAAATAAAATAGATATAATACATAAATACATTTAAAAGTGAAAAAAATGTATTTAAAAAAAACAATAAAAATAATATGTTCTCGTTGTCACAATTAGTTAATGAAACCCCTTTTATTCTTCTTTTTTCACGGTGTCCTAAAGACAGTGAAGAATTCGGAATTTCAACCTTCCTTAACTATAGTGTCTAACTGTTCTTTCTGACGTTTTAATAGTCTGCGTAAAACGGTATTTGGTCCTGGCAATGTAACCAACGTAACAAAAACTAAATTTAAAACAACAACTCGTAACAAAAACAAAGGGTACAACTTTCGTGTACACAAGTGTATTCGGGAGCAAATTGAACGAGAACTACTGACGCACCAATCGCGCGCTCGGAGCGGCGCTACGTCATACCCCGCGTCCCGCTGACAACCGCTGACACCTAAAAATCGACTTCTGCGCATTGAACGACTCTTGCCAAGTTATTTGACGATAGCTATATGTTATGTAAAAAAAAAATAAGCCCTTATTGCTGTTAGTGTAGTGTGTGTAGTGTTGTTAAAACTATTATCTTTCTTATTTCTAACTCTAATGTATTTTATATTTATTGGCGGTCGGCATTCTTATTAACAACAGCTTGTCCTTCGACAAAAGCCTGCTCTAAAGACTTCCATGTCTCTCTTTCTCTGGCTATCCTCATCCATTCTGGATCAGCCACTCTCTTATGGTCATCTTCCCAGCGCTTCATTTGTCGCCCTTTACTTCTTTTACCTTCCCTAGGGTACCATTCATTGTATGTTATGATGGAGTTTTTAATAAAATAGGCAGTTATCGCATCGCCGATGATGAGCGAGTAGCGAGTAGAGCTAGCATCTGAAAACGAGTTGGCGAGCAGCGAGTTTATTGTTCCGATAGTTCAGTCGCTGAGCTATCTTCTGGTTAGTCTCTCAGCGTGAGTTCTGACCGCCAAGTGATTTAAGTTTATTTTAAGTTTTGTCGCTGAGCGACAAGAACTGTCAAAGATAATAATCTTTGACAGTTCTTGTCGCTCAGCGACAAAACTAGTGAAGCGTGTAGTAGCCGGCAGTGTGAACAGTCAGAGAGCAAATATTAATATATGCATCTCTTTCATTTACACGAAATGTATATTTCATTGTCCGTTTCTTGAGCGAGTAAATCGCCGATAGTTAGTCGTTTACTGCTTAAGCTGTGAATTTTTTGTGTCCTTCAGTGTTCCGTAAGAGTAGTATCATCTGTGCGCATTCCACAATTATTCAGTATTCCCTTTAGTAACAATAATGTTTCTGAAAACAGAATGTATTGTCCAGAATGTGTAGACAATATAATGTAATATGCTTTAATTTAGATTTTTAGATTTGTTTTTGAACAGTAAACGAATTTAGAAATTCGTTGTATAAAATATAATTAGAACCATATCATTTAGTAACTTCATAGTAACTTAATCCAACCGTCACCAATAAAGTATATTAGACACTGAATGCTGTGTACAGTAATAGGTAATCGGACTTCAGATTTATGCACTGTATATTGTTATAGTTACTAAATGTCTCAGTCTATATCTGTACTTATTCAAATAAAATAAAATAAAATAAATAAATAAATTCATTTGTGTTTGTAATAACCTGTGGAATTTTCGTATTATTAGGGTTCCATATCCATATAGCGACAAGAGTAGTATCGTTTGTTATGATAGTTTTTAATAAAATAAGCTATGGAATTTTCTCGTTTTTTAGTTCCGTAGCACTAAAGAAACGGAACCCTTATAGTATCAATTTATTGTCAGTTTGTCCGTCCGTCTGTCAAAACTCTTTTTCGAAGAACCGGGTAGAGATATTGAAATAGTCTCTTACAGGTGTAAAAATCATGCTTGTAAATCAATGCGATCAAAGATATGACCGTTTATGTCGCATATTTTGCGATTTCACAAGTGAATCAAAATCTATTGAGTGCTATCCGTCTTCTTTCTTGAAATTTCTCAAGAAGCAATTAATAATAAATAAATATAAAATAAAATAATGTAAGGGGAAAATATTATTGAACGAGTACTTAAATAATTTTGTACAGAACCCACGGTGCTCGAGTTCAACTCGCACTTTGCGGGGATTTTGTCAACAGCTAGCTACTGCTAGCTAATAAATAGTTTAGATATTAATTTTAAAATTGCTTACCTTATCTTCACTGGGTGGTCGTTCTTTCGATACCGTATTCGCAGGACTGGTTTCAGCAGAGGTAGCCGCTGTAAAGAATTGGTTAATACAATTAATAGTTTTTCTTGCAAAAGGGCAAACTACGCTATTGCAGGTGAGGTCAACAGACGAGTTACACACTAGAGTTGGTTCACGTTAAGAAAATAGTGACGTTATCAGTGTAACTGCACGGTAAAGGTGTTTTCACAATGGAGTAAAAGTTCGAAATTAAATTTATATTTCAAAAAATTAAGTTTAATGGATAAAAATCAAATGAATTATCTTAAATTAGTAATATTTTTTAATCAGCACCACTAGAATCTCCATTTGTATTTATTATGATAAAGATAAAGATGTGTTTTATTTGCAAATATGGGTTTTACAACATAATATTGTGGTGACATAAACAAAAAGAAATTAAAGCTCAACCATATTTTACCATCAGGCATGCAAAAATACAAAAAATAAAAGAAAAGTATACATAATTATGATAGCTTTAAAGCAGGATTACAATATCAAATTACGTTACTACTTATTCTAAAAATACTTAAAATAAAAATTATATATTAACAATATTTTTTTCCGCCAGAAACTCGTTTACAGTATAATACGTTTTGTCTGCTAAAAGTTGCGTAATGTTTTTTTAAACAAATACAAATTCAAATTCTTCCAGTCTTTAGGCAATTTATTATATATTTCTGGTGCCATGCAGCAGACACTTTTGCGCATTAGGGCTGTATTTGCTCTAAGAACACGTAATCTACTATTATCGCGTCTATTTCGTGGAAATAGGTCATTTAGGTGCATAAAATAATTAGAGTTAGCCTTAACAAATACTGCTATTTCTAAAATGTAAATACTAGGAAGCGTTAATATTTTATACTGTTTGAAGTAAGGCTTGCAACTATCGGTAGTTTTTAACTTGAACATTGAGCGAATGCACCTTTTTTGTGATTTAAATGCCGCTTCTCTTTCAGAAGAGTTGCCCCAAAATATAACCCCGTATCGTAAATGGGATTCGACTATACCATAATAAGCAGTAAGAAGGCCATCTATGTCAATTATTGGTGATAATGTATATAGTGCATATGAAGATTTACTGAGCTTTTTACATAATATGTCTATGTGACATTTCCAGTTTAGCTTTTTATCTATTTCCAACCCTAGAAATTTCGTGCTTTCTACTTCTTCTATTATGTTATTTTTATAGTTGATATTAAGGTTTCTTAAGGCCGGTATACCTATACGCTGGCTAAAATGCATTATTTTGGTTTTGCTTAAATTTATTTGTAAGTTATTTTCTTCTAACCCTTTTATAATAAATTTCAGGGATATGTTAATGTCACTTTCATATGTGTTTACACTTTTGCACGGTATTGTAATTGTACTATCATCTGCAAATAATGTCAACGGGTTTTCTATGCACTTAGGTAAATCATTTATGTACAATATAAATAATAAAGGGCCAAGCACGCTGCCCTGCGGCACACCAAACCTAATTTCACGTTCTAATGATTGAAATACCTCTACGTATTTATTACTTGCATTTATTCTATTAATTTGAGTAATTTGTTGTATGAAAGAATTTTGTTCCGCGTTCTCTATGACGTCCGTCTGAATTTCACATAAGTTATTCTTCTTGTAACACGTGGTCGCAGCATTTCTTTCATCGATTACCACCTATTAAAGTTATTGCGTCACAAAATATTTTTTTTACATCACTCATTTTGTATGTTGAGTTTTTGGCACCTACATAATGTTTTGTTTGGGTCCACACCAATTTAATAGGATTAAATTAAATTATTTTATGTATAACGCCTAAAAGACAACCGTTTTGCCAAAATATCTGCAGTCAACTGGTCACTGTGAACTTAGCTTTATAATTTGTTGCGACCTAATTGGTCGAGAGGCGCGGACAATGATGACGTCACTATTTTCTTAACGTGAACCAACTATAGTAGTACTATATAGTGAATATTATCATGTAGCCACTTTATTTTCCTCATAGGTTGCGAAATAAGGTCTTTTCAAATAATAACTAATTATTTTCAGCCTATAACAACATTATAATCACCATACAACATGCCCACTGCTGGGACACTTGTCTTCTCTTTTTATGGACGATGTGGGAATTAATCCACCACGCGGGCCCAGTGCGGGTAGGTGGGTGTTGTTTTTGGTTTTAGGACATGCGAATTTCTTCACAATGTTTCCTTCACCGTGGCGTTTTGAGAGTAGTGATGAAAATATAAATTAATAATAATATACCACAACTTTCACACAACTCGATCTGGTCCCAAACTAAGTAGAGCTTGTGCTATGAGTACTAGACAACTGATAAACATACATATATATTTCTAAATACATACATATTATAGATAAATTACACCCAGACAAAGAACAAATGATCGTGCTCATAACGCAACCATTTGTCCTGGGTGGGAATCGAACCCACGACCTTGCGCATAGCAGCCAGGGCCACTGACCACTAGACCAAATGACCAAAGGCCTGTCAAAATTACACCGAGATATTTGCCAAACTTGGTTCGAACACAAGACTCACTGACTGGGTTGTTGTGTCGCTTACTGTTTTTTTTTGACATAAAGAAATATCTAAAAACATTAGTAATAAAAGGACCTTGCGTTACTTGAGAGTTATTATTTTAAAAGAGGTCTATAATATGTTAAAAAGATGGAAAATATACTTCACACCCGAACAGTTGCTCAATCTCTATCAAGCCCAGGTTCGGTCGTGTATGGAGTACTGCTCTCATCTTTGGGATGGATCTGCTAAATACCAACTGGACGCGCTTGAGTCTATCGAGAAGCGGGCCAAGAGACTCATTGGCAACGATGCACTGGTCGAGTCAAAACTCCAGAGCCTTGAACACCGACGGCGAGTTGCAAGTCTATCGGTTTTCCATCGGTTACATTTCGGGGAGTGTGTGATGGAATTACACAGTCTAATTCCACCAAGCCCGTTCCATCATCGGACTACGAGACAAACGGCGAAGCGCCATCGTTACATGGTGGACTTCCAACCCATACGCACAAAACGTTTTAGGAATACCTTCATTGTGCGTACGGCTAAGGAGTGGAATTCCCTGCCGGAGTCTGTGTTTCCCGATAGCTGTAACCTAGGAGTCTTTAAGTCAAGAGTGAATAGGTTACTTTTAGGTAAGCGTGCTCATCTTCGACCACATCATCACTTACCATCAGGTGAGATGGTAGTCAAACGCGAACCTATTCTAATTAAAAAAAAAAAGATACCTGATTGTGGTTGACTAGACACTCTTGGTTCAGTTGCACTGTCGGATTTTTGTTCGGTACTCGGTTCAGACTCGGTTGAAAGTTGCACGTTGGACAGTCGCTTTTTCTGAAAGTAAAATAAATATAATGAGTTTCAGGAACGTAAGTTCGATTTATAATGTGTTGTTTAGTAGAACGCGACTGTAGCAGTCGGTTTTCAACAATGTTGAAAACTGTGGCATTCGGCTTTTATTAATAGACTAGCTGTCCCGGCAGACCTTGTTCTGCCTTATTTCTCTAAAAAAAAGTAATATTGTTTTTTTATGTTAATAGCTGCCTCGACAGATTTCGTTCCGTCAAGTGATTGGCCTGTCACAGTCTAATAGAAATAAAATAACATTAAAAGACTTTACTAATATCTAATGTGGTGATAATTTAAGTCCATGCAGCCTCTTTCCATCCAAAATACTGCACCAACGCTTATGTTCTTATCACTTATTTTCCTTAATATTATTCACTGATCATCATTAAGTAAAATAATAAAATTTTTACACAGTAAAAATTACGATTAAACAAATTTGAGGGATCTTGTTATATTATTTTCATTAATGACATGCAACCTCTAATCAACTTGAAGGCATACCAAAGATAATCCTAACACGCCTTTGTTTTGCTTTGATTGACGTCAAATGTTTGACAGCTGGGGACAGAGTGGTTTGTATGAGAAAAGATTAACAGTCACGCGGGGCTTCGCTCCCGTGGATTTTATCACGATAAAAACATAACTCTCCTTCTTAAAGAGTAGCCTATAACCATTGATTTAAATAGTAAAGTAAAGATACGGTCATCCCAACATTTGACGGACGCGGTCGCCCTACAAAAAACACTAACGCCATCTATTAGAACTACTATGAATTACGATGTCAATCGGCATGGTTTGCTCCTAGACGTAACCTTATAAGAGCGGGGTGTGGTATTTTTCGAAGAACAAAAAAATAAAATAATTTTTTTTCAAAATTTATTTGTATAAAATTTAAATAAACAATAATAAATAATTTTGTACATAATCTAATCATAATCTTATAGTAATATTATTAAATCTATCCATTTCATCGGCCACAACGCGCGCCGCTGCAACGTTATGTCGCAGTTTAACGCGGCTTTGCGTCATCTTTGCCAAAAATAAAGAAAATTGATTGAACTGATTTGACAAATAAAAAAGAAAATTGTTTTAAATAATGTTAGAAGTTGATTTAATGACATATTTTTAACTTACCGGTGATATGAAATGTTATCATTTTTTAATTGTGCTTTTTGTCGTAGTTCACGCAACCTTTCTAACTTGGCATTTTTGCTTCTAAAATTTACGACCGCTTCCGAAGACAGCCGATCGCGTTCTAGTTCACTTCGATACCTCGAAATTGGTCCCAAAATGGTCTTCAAGGGAATACCATTTTGGGACCAAGTCGAGGCGTCATTATAACATGCGGTTCACCCAGTCCTTACGCAGTAATATATAAGTCAATGTCTATAACCTTCCTCAAGCTTCAAGATACTTTCATACCAAATTTCATCTAAATTCCAGTATTTCCGATGATTAGAGCGCTTAAACAAACTTTTCCGCTTTATAATATTAGTATACATAAATTAAAAAGCCTATTTATTTCTGAACTAAAAATTACAAGGACAATTTAAATACTACACGGTGGGCTTTAGGAAAAGCTTCCGACGGTTTGGATCAATTTTTGCGGTATTTTGCTAATATAAACCATTATTAGTCGGCCGTTTTACTTATTTATTTCCTTCTTTTTTATTGCATCCCTTCTGAATGTGCATTTATATGCGGCTGCAAATAGGAGGGCGGTGCTGCATACCTACTGCATGCAAGAATGAACATCTGTTTTAGCGGAATCACCACTAGATATTTTTCTAAAGAGGAAATCCGTAGCAAACTAATTGGTATAGATTTATACTACACTATTCGGGCCTGTCCATTTTGTAACATGCCTGGGCAACTTGTCGTTGTTTGATATGGCTGGCCCATTTCCATTCTTAAATGTATCATGCATTTAATAAATAAAATTTAGACTTACCAAATTCTCCTCTTGCATCTGCAACCATCGTCTATCTTCTTCACTCTGATGTTGCTGTCTCGCTAGTTCAGCCAACAGCCGCCTTTCTACCGCTTGCTCGCTGTCGCATTCCGGACTCTGTTACATATTGAATACGAGCTATAATCGACTGTCTGTGAACACAATTTTGTTTGAATAAAATGTGCAAAAGATTTGTTATTTGTGAAACTGCTTTGAACAGTGAAATTAAAAGCGTATTGAGCGTGCATCAAAATGGACTTACTTCTACACATTTTTTTAGAACTAACATTGCTGTTAGTGATATCGCCAATTTCCAAATATTGTACAAATATTAACATGTTTTTAGTAAATAAAAGTAAAATGTTATTAACCAAAATATTATACCGGAAAGATTTTGAGAAATTTTGATAATATACAACCACAATGTTAGTTCATGTGTTTAAAAAATATAACGAAGACAATTGTGACAAAATCGATTTGATTTCATCACAAATGAATTCTTGAATTAAAAAAAAAATATAATTAAAATAAAAACCGACACTCTACCGGAGAAACCCAAATGACACAAAAATCTGAAAACAAAAACAAAACCAAAGACAAAAGAAAAATAATTTCAAAATAAAATAAACTAAATATGTCTTTACACATACACCTCAGGGATATAGGATTGGATATTTACAGAACTTAATGCAGAATTCATGAAAAAAAAAAAACTAGTTCACTTTCTTGTACCCAAAAGTTTGTGATTATATAAAATCGGGTTTAAATTCAAATAACGAAATCAATCTAAAAGCAACTTGACTTACAACGACTTCCAAACACTTTTGAATCGTAAGTCTTGTCGTATAGTTGTGTAGTTGTGAACGAGAATATTTAAAAATGTATTCTAACAAAAGTATTTACTTTAAATGTTTATGGTATTCTTCACGCATTCCTGATTGTACCAAGCATGCATAATCTAATATCTACACACACGTACTAAATACTTTCGCCTTTTCAAGTGCTTATGCTAAATGCAAAACTTCATTAACATTTCTAATTCAAATGATTTTTACTATAAAATTTTGACAATCTGAATCGTACTTAAAAAAGTTTTGCATTTAATCCGCAAACACCAAAGAACATGCCTTCCAAAAGTTATACAAACTACGCGAACACAATCCAATCACCTGCACGGGTTGTGCAACTCCGTGTACATGTGACACTCCGGACGTCGAACCGGACACGGTAGGCACCACAGCCGGCTGACATTCCATCCGGGACGCAAAGATTACCGAAGTATCCGCTGGTTGCACCATTGCCGGACGAAAAGCCGGTCCGGCGAGCTGAGGCGCTTGGGAACTGGCCGCTTGAGCCCTATACATCATCGGCTGTGCCCCAGACACACTGTGGGTGTAAATCTGTTGACCTCCATAAGACATTGGTGGCACAACACCCATTGGTTGCGATGCAAACCCTTGTTGGAAAGGCTGTGGGCTTGCTGAACGGAGAAAACCTGGTGGGACTTTCGAAGGTCGTGTCTGTCCGGGGGAGTACGGAACCCCTTGTACAACCCCTACAGGGACTCCATAACCTGATGAAGGATGGGAAGCCGCCATACTACTCTCGCGTCTATACTGCGGTCGTGCCATTGCTCTCTGCGCCGCAATCGCTACACAACTCTTCACATTATCCCCACCAAAATCGTATATCTCTTCAACCAAAGCCGGTTCTGGTTGCGTGCGCATCTTGTTCATCACACTGGCTGCTAATTGGGCGTTAAGAGCCCCTTGCACAGCGAACTGTCCCACATCTTGGTCCCTACGAGTCCTAGGGGGAGGAGACGCGGGTACGGAATGTTGGCGGGTAAACGGCGCGATAGGGACTGGCGAACCGCGATGGGACACACTGCCTCTAGCGTTACGTTCTAAGGAACCCATACGGATTGGAGCTCTCTCGGCGCTTGACAGAGCTCCTCTAGTGTTTCTTTCTAAAGACCGAACGCGGCTAGCATAACTTTCGGATATTTCCGCTTCAACGGCCGGAGAAGGCGATGAAGTCTCGCGCGGTGAGACAGGAATATTCTGGCATAGATTGTCACAACTTTCCCTCGCACCTACTACGACTGTTAAGGTCTCATCAGATGGCTCTGAAGGGGCGGGGACGATAGGGTCTAGCTTCTGTAAGCTAGCAGCGGGGATGGGGGCGGTTTGGAGAGGTATATCGATCTTTTCGTCGGGCTTAGGGTGTATGATTTTTTCGACAATGTCTTGGGTTTCTGGTAGGGTCTCGGCGAAGTCTACGGAGACGGTGTTGAATACCGATGCAGGGGTTGTGTAGGCCTGCGGGTGGATGGCGCGCGCTTGGTTCTCTCGAAGCAGGTGCGCGAGTACGAGCGGGTTCTGTGCTACGATGTACGTTTGAGCCGCGTTACCGCCGGCTGGCTGGGGAGTTGTGTCGCTCACTGTTGGCAATAAGCTGCTGTTAGAATCGACTGACATAATAAGTCAGATTTACTCGTACCATAGAAAATGCTAACTTGAATGGAACTTTTTGAAAATTTAAAGGACCAAATAGAGTAATAATTTTGAAACCCAGGAAACTACCCTATTTCAGTTTAAATCTTATAAAATGGTGTGTATGTGAAGTAATAGTGACCTGCAATGTTGTTGGAGGGTCGCTGCGGCTTGGGCGGCGGCTCGTCGCTGAAGGAGGCGGCGGCCACTCGTCTGTTCTCTCGCCGCATCGTCTCCCACGCAGAACTACGCTCCTCTTGTAGGATCTCGCTGTAACACAATATTAATACTAAAGTATTTTTTTTTAAAACATTTATTAATGACAAGCTTTTTTTATTTTTGGAGGATAGGTAGTCATCCAACGACTGCTTCCCGATTTGAGTGAAGCATTAGTCACTAGCTGGCTTGACTAATCTTGTTGACTAGAAAGATTCAAATAGGTATCCATCATAATATCCAAAGTTTAAGCGCTCGAAAGACTTAGTAGTCCGACCTGATTAAAAAATATACAACGTGTAACGGAAACCCCATATTTATCCAAAAGGACTGAAGACAACATCTGGTATGGAGTCTCTATACAAAGTTTCAGCTCAAAATAAGTGACTCACAGAATTGACCCCAAATTATCGGTTTCATTTGTTTCTTGAATACCAATAATAACAAACGTGTCACAACACTATGAGGGTCACCACTTTCACGTCACTTGCCAATAAAACGATAATTCTCTTCGTTCTTCTTAATTTGAAAAATTCGGCCTCTGGTATCAATGTATTGAAATTTCTAATAAGCTCCACACATGTAGACATCGGATTACAAAACCCTTGCCATATCGTTTGTTATCATCCAAAGAAGCCGTGCACTCGGTATGTATGTATATACCCTTTAAATTACACGTTGTATATATCTATTAATTTCATGACGTTGGTAATGAATAGCCTAATAAAGTAATTATTGAAACATTTTAATAATAACAATAAAAATCTTTTACTTCTCCTCACATAATAAAACATACATTTGTAAATTATTTTTACACCGTTCAATTAACAATTATAAGAGAGAATTTACTAACATATGTAGGTATTTTAATATTACTCTTAATAGCCTGAAACTAAAAGCTAAAAAATAGATATATGTCACTATACAACGTGTAACAGAATAAACGCAATTCCTGAAAGTAGTTGGTTCAGAACCGGCTTCTGAAACGCTTTCCAACATAAAAAAAATAGGTGCTAAATTTTGACGGAAAAATGGTTCATTTAGCTTAAAATGGAAACACAGTATTATACAATCCTTAATTCAAGGAAATTGTGTGCGTGTCGCGTCGGTCGCTAACATTGCATGAGTGTATGCGTCTGCGTAAGGATATTGTATGAAGCATATACGTTTTGCGTTTAGTAAGGATACCTATTTTATAAAAAATGCCTAGGTTTGGTTTCAATTTATGCAGTTACAGATGTTGTTTTAGACTTACAATTTAATATTCTAATTGGGGTGTCTGAGGTATTGCGCTTAATCTGTTACACGTTGTATATTAACCTCTATAGCCCCAGCGGCACAAAAGTGCCAGTAAACCAGTATTAGTTGAGCCCCGCTGCTCAACTAATAGTTGACGTAAATAATGGAGGTCCTTGAGAGGTTAAGGGGAAGACAGTAGTAGTAGTAGTGTATACTAGCGCAACTCGCAAGTGTTACAGATTCCTATGATGTTATTGTAAAACTTATGTCAATGTCAATAAATAAATATCACCTAATTAAAGTAATAGTGACAATATTTCAATGCAAGTAAAAAAAATTGTACTTTTACGCGTCTTCCCTTATTCCCTTTTTACTATGAATATATTATAAGGAATCTATTGTCTAAAAAATTGTATTGTTTGGATTTGACTGAAGCCAAAAAAAGATAAACTTAATAAGTCAACTTAAATGTATAGGTACATTTTTGCTTATAACCTTAAATATGTGAAAAGCTTGTGTCTGAGTTAGGCATAAAGCTTGTGTTAGAGATCACCAGGTCCGACTCTACCGTCCAACAAGTTCATTTGAGTGGGCCTTTTCTTTCTCAGTAACATAAATAAAATATGTGTTGTGTTTCAGTCATCAAGTACCTTGAGCCTTCAGATATAATCTGTGTGTCTGAGAATTATTTATTTAGGTTTCTCAACAGAGAATACAGTTACCTGCTAAATTATATCACCTTGTGTTTCTTTAATTATAGGGGAACACATCATGCGTGAGTAATTGAGTATATCAATTACAAGGAAAAAAATTAAATACACGAAAAAATTACTAATCTATCTCTAAAATTTATATAGTACTAGCTGTGCCCGCGACTTTGTCCGCGCGGAATAGTGACTTTCGGCAGCATTTTTCATTTTTTAGGCTAATTATTTTGAAAATAAAACTCATACATAATTTGAATGTCGTATTTGTTAATATCTAATCAAAAGTCTAAAAAATAAGTTTCAAGCCTCTAGCTTTAAAAATTACGTAATTTCCGTACAAAATTTCATCCCCTATTTCAACCCCTTACAGCCCAAGCAGCATTTGTCCTTTCTCAGGTTCTAGACTATGTCCGTACCGAATTTCATTAAAATCGGTTCAGTAGTTTAGGCGTGATTGCGTAACACACAGAGTTACTTTCGCATTTATAATATTAGTAAGGATTATTATTATTAACAGGATAAACTGTGTGTTACTTTATAGTGAATTGTGAATAAAAAAGATCTCCAACTACTTCAAAGGTTCACAAGTTCTTTACTAGCTTGTCTAGGGTAAGTATACTCACAAGAGTGTCTCCTTAAGCTGATGTGCGGCAGGTCTCTGGCTGGGCTCGTAGGCCCAGCAGCGTGACATCACAGAATACAGGCGCGGAGGGCACCGGGGAGGCAACGCTAGTCGCTCTCCGTTCTCCAGTTTGCCTATTACGTCGTTGTTCTTTACGCCACTGAATGGCTTCACTCCCAGCATTAGAATTTCCCACATACAAACGCCTGGGGAAAAGAAGGTAGTTTTAAATTAACAAAAGAATGAAATATGGACTTTAAATGGGACTTGAGCATTATTGACTGCCGAAATCCTAGAATTAAATTAAAATTCGTCTTTTGCCAGCAGTAATTAGGGTCTAATTGTAGTATTTTTTATATTTCTTTTTTTTTCAATAACTTAATCAGTAACATTACTAAATAGTAACAAAAAGTGATGTAAGACTGAGACAACTACTTGTTATCTTAAAGAAACTCAAACAGTCTCTCATTAATACAGGTTGTTAATAAGCAACCTAGCTATGAGAACAGCATGTCACCCAAAAATTAGTAACATTATAATATTATAAATATATCCAGAAATTACCTATGTACTAAAAATAACTATACACACGATTTTAATACTATAATTAGGCTCGTGTTAGACCATTATGTCACTTTATGCTACGATAAAATGAAAAAGCAGAATATATATAGCGTTTGGCGGGTATAACTAATCCACATGTGATAAAAATGGCTAGGCAAAGGGCTACGCACCAAACATCCAAACATCGGAGGCGGATGTGAACCGCCTGAAGTTGATGGATTCGGGCGCCATCCATTTGATGGGCAGTTTGCCGCGCGACGCCTTGTAATAAGACTTGTCCTCCACCATCTTCGATAAACCAAAGTCTGCCAACTGTGGGACAAAGGAAATTATATACATAAGGTGTAAATGATAATTGATATATTAAAAAAAAAAAGATAATTAATCTATTAAGTGTTAGCAACTTATTACTAATTATGTAGTGTTAGTACCCATCACTCTCCGTACAAACTACTTTATAATCCGAAACGACCACTCTGACCTACCGTTCTCATAATGAAATAATGATGTTTATTTTGCAAATATGTTATAAATAGCACTTTTATACGTCTTTTCTTTTCGTAGATGTAAACTGGATGAGGTATGTTCCTGACTGACTATCTTGAGATGGAACACCGAAACAAACTAGAGTCACACGTCTCTTTTGAAGTCCATACAATTTGAACTAGTAAAAAGATATCCCATTAAAAATAATACTTGTCAAAAAAAACCAAGTCTCGCAACTCAATTCTTCTACCGTAAAAGGTTGTGAGATCCATGTCGGTCGCCACCAAGTCGGTTATTAATTTATTCAGTCCCTACTTAAGGGACCTTCTGTCTTAAGTTGATACGTACTTATCTAACCTAAAAATATCTTATAGTGACCATATCAATATTAAAAATCTTTAACGTTTTAAATAAATAGATTGACTCGGCCATCGCATGAAAACACAATATATCTCACAAATAATACATATATAAATTAGATCGTTTAGTGCGATTGCCAAGTCAATCTATTTATTTAAAACGTTAAAGATTTTTAATATTGATATGGTCGCTATAAGATATTTTTAGGTTAGATAAGTACGTAATAAAATTCAGGCTTCTAGTTTTATCCACAACGAAGTTATAGAGGGTCGAAAATGGCCTGAACTGCTTCGAGAAAAGGATAGTACGGCCGTGCCGCTTTTTTGCTCGACTTGGCGGGGGCACTGCCGTGCCCCCAGATAAGAACCATATGTGTAGATTTATATAGACTTCTAAAGAGTGTAAGCATTTGACAGGTATTTTTGACACCTTCTATAGCGGTTTTAGTGAGGAAGAAACTCCATACTCCCCTGACCTTTTTTCCAAAAGTCCAGGCGATTTACGAGGGGTTCCTCTTTAGTAAAAAAATAAACGGTATCGTTGACATACCTTAACACAAGTTGGGGTGGAGACCAGCACGTTCCGGGCGGCAATGTCTCTGTGCACGAATTTCTTACTTTCGAGGTAACTGAGAGCTGTCGACAGTTGATAGATGTACAGGACTAGCGTGCAAGTCTCTAGTCTGGAACGACAAAAAAATCAGATTATTCCGGTTCTCTTTTTTTTTTGTCGAACTATATTATCTTCGCTAGAATCATAATTGTGATAGCTTTTTCCCATGGTCGGTTTGCAGTCTAGCCAAATATGAATGAGTATTTTACATAGAAACTGCCTATCTGACCTCCACAACCCAGTTATTGGGAAACAAGATAGCACTTGGCAAGACTAGTGTCAGATTTTCTGAATATCCATAACATTAAATTAAATATGTATGGATTCTGGTACTTTCTGAGACATGAAAGAATCTCAATATTGTTACGAGCTGGGGTTCGGGATAGAAATAATTAGCAACAATTAAACAAAAATTAACACTTTAATTAATTAAACACGAAATAAAAATTTAACACAATTATTCGTACCACAACACTTGTCACTTAACACTTAAATCGCACTGAAATTCACTCGTAAAGCTTCGATTGTATCGCGTATTCGTCTCGTAATAAGACTGACCCTCTGCGCCCCTTTGCGATCTATTTATATCCCGGTCTATGAACCTTTCAGTTCCAGAACATTCATGTAAAATCGACTCACTGTTTATACTGCTAAGAATATTCCAGAGCTACTTGAGATGACACAGTACCGCTATTCGCCGCTAGATGGCGTTAGTGTCTCGACTAGATATACTCAGTTCTGCTACTCGCCGCTAGATGGCGTTAGTGTCTCGACTAGATATACTCAGTTCTGCTACTCGCCGCTAGATGGCGTTAGTGTCTCGAACATTCTAGATTTCTGTCGAAGTTTCTCGACGTACTTCACTAAGGGACTGGCGTAACAATATGTTAAGATGACCACTCATCCTCAGACCGACTTTAACAAGCGTTGCTTAACCTTCAACCTTTGCGATTTTCTTTGTTAAGTGACGAGTTCATTGTTTTCGTTATCCAAAATGTAATTTTTATCAGCATAGTTTTGACCGCTGTAACCATGTTTGTCGAGTTCCTTATATGTATTTTTATTTAACAAAATATAAATTTTATCAGCATAGTTTTGACCGCTGTAACCATGTTTGTCAAGTTATTTATTTGTATTTTCATTTTCCAAAATGTAAATTTTATCAGCATAGTTTTGACCGCTGTAACCATGTTTGTCGAGTTCCTTATTTGTATTTTTATTTAACAAAATATAAATTTTATCAGCATAGTTTTGACCGCTGTAACCATGTTTGTCGAGTTCCTTATTTGTATTTTCATTTTCCAAAATGTAAATTTTATCAGCATAGTTTTGACCGCTGTAACCATGTTTGTCGAGTTCCTTATTTGTATTTTCATTTTCCAAAATGTAAATTTTATCAGCATAGTTTTGACCGCTGTAACCATGTTTGTCGAGTTCCTTATTTGTATTTTAATTTCCCAAAATGTAAATTTTATCAGCATAGTTTTGACCGCTGTAACCATGTCAGACAAGTTATTTATTTGTATTTTAATTTTCCAAAATGTAATTTTTATCAGCATATTACTGACCGCCGTAACCATGTTTGTTCAAACTCCTCTTTAAGCGTCTGCTTACACATAGCCCCTGCACTATCATTGTACCTGAGAGAGGCCAAAACCTGTGCTGATAAACAGTTTATCAGCATAGGTTTTGGCCTCTCAGGGTCATTTGAGAGGAACTACATCATAGTTACTATGATGTAGTTCCTTTCAAATGACCCCTGCTCTGCAATTGTACTCAATATACTCATTCCATTTCTCAATGTTAACTTAGGTGTGGACTTAGGTGGTTAGATGTATTTAACATAAAAATATTCATAGCTTTTTAGATCACACAGACACGAGCACAGCAAATTAGAAAAGAGAAAGGGTCCTATTATAATTATTACGGCCGTGTGTGTTTCCTCGAAAAATTTAAGACATTGGACATATCTTTCCTCGAAATTTTCCTTTTTTCTAAAATTAATAAAAGTGTGAGCGTTATAGTTGACCTGTGAGCATTCTGCTGTAGATAGGCCCTCATCTCGCCTAGCGTGGCGAGCTCCATGACTATCCAGATAGGCGGGGAGCTGCACACGCCTACCAGCCCGATGATGTGCGGGTGGGAGAACTGCTGCATTATGTCTGAAATGCAATAAAGTAAGCGTTAACAGAGGATTATAATAAGCAATGGCATTAACTGTTTACTAACTTTTTTAGATTCTTTTTAACAAGTAAATTTCAATTATAATCTCACTAATTTCTTCTACGGTGGCCAAAGGAAATTGCCCAAGTGTGCGAGATATACAGTATGTTAACTAACAGAGGGCGTTCCCGGTAACCCGCAATAGTATAGCATCCATACATGCTAAAAAAATATTACCATTCGAAAACAAATTGTTTTTTTTTAAATTAAAATAATCACTAAAAATGTTAAATTGATACGTAAAAGAAACACTCTGTACACGCGTACTTAAAGGACGGCAACGTCACAATTTATTAATGAATGACGGGCCGCGTGTGCGGCGATCTAATTGATGTTCTTATACTATAGCGGGGGGACCGCCCTCTGTTAGTTAACATACTGTATAATGAGTAAGTGTATGCGCAAGTTAGTAGAGAGCAAATCTAATATCAAACCGAACTGCTAAGGCTAAACTGAAATAGGTAGTATATTTTTATAGATTTGCCATGGACTTTTTTCGTGTTTTTCACCTAAAACGGCCAATTTCGTACTGTGCACTAACTACTGATGTTTTAAAATATGTCATCATAATTAAACCTACACACAAGTCTCCTTTCTATGAGAGGGAATGGGCCGTAATCCACGAAGTGGTCCGTATGGTGAATGTTATATATCTTCGAATATGATGTTTTTCTTCACCATTTTGGGAACAGTGGTGGTGATATAAATTACACAAAGTAAAGTACAAGGCTGGGTTCCAACTCACGACCTAAAACTCGTAAGTCGGGCCACTACTGATCACGCTTATTTAACGTACGAAAGAAAAAGAACTATTTTCTTTTTTTTACTGTTAATAGGTTCGCGTTTGACCACCATTCTCACGTGATGGTAAGTGATGATGTGGTCGAAGATGGAGCACGCTTACCTAAAAGTAATCAATTTTTGGGTAGAATAGTTTGTACTGTGAACACGTTTAAGCCCAAATAAGTAAGGAGCACCGTCGGTCACCTATCCGGTGGTCTAATTTAATAAAAACCATCAACGTAGAGCCGAAGACAGAGTGGTGTGGAGGAATGTTGTTGCATCAGCATATATATGTTTATATTTTATTATTATTATATATATTATTTCATTCCATTTTCTTGTACACATACCACAATGTGTTTTTTTTAACCCAAAGGTTGACTGGTTGACAATACTTTGTTGCATTAAGTCCGTCCATGTAACACTATCTATACTTATAATAAACCTGTAGAGAGGTCAATTCTGTACATGAAATATATTTCCAAAATAACTATCAGGGGGTGATTAGGGATCGATACTGACGCCAAAAATGCAATCAGTAAAATTTTTGTCTGTCTGTCTGTCTGTCTGTCTGTCTGTCTGTATAACCGTTATAGAAACAAAAACTACTCGACGGATTTTAACGAAACTTGGTACAATTATTTGTCATACTCCTGAGCTGGTTATAGTATACTTTTCATCACGCTACAATCAATAGGAGCAGTGAAGGGAAATGTTGGGAAAACGGGAGAAGTTACTGCATTTTTTAAGCTTCCGTCGCGTGTGCTACCTTAATGGTTAAAGCTACACAGAAATCATTTATGACGGAAATGTTCTCCTTAAAATTATATAACAAATATCCCACAACAGCATACATCTATATTTTATGGTTGACTCACAATAACACGTGTAACTCCCGATAGCTTAGCAGTTCGAAGCTTTCTGATTATTATTCTGCTCCGAAATTTCAAACCACCACAACTTTGCAATGGAACTCGGCTAAAAGTAACCCAGTTGCAACAAAATATAATCGAGGATCAAATTTTAACAGGTTGCGGTGCAGGAGAAACCGTCTTTATTCCCAGAATTCCCATAATACCAAATAATTTTCCATTCCAATTTAAAAGAACGCAATTCCCAGTACCGGTGTGTTATGCAATGACGATTAATAAGGCTCAAGGGCAGACTTTTCGTGTTGCTGGAGTAGATCTCGGTGTCAGTTGTTTCTCGCATGGTCAGTTGTACGGTCGGCCAAGAAAGTGGTGTACCAGTTTTGATTTAGTTTCCCGGTCATCGAAAATTACAACAAGGTTCGTTATAAAAAGATATTACTGAAAGAGACAACATTATCATGACGTAAACCTATGTATTTAGTATTCATACGTCATATGTCACATATAAGTACATGACATTTTAACCTTTAGTATAAATGAAAAGGACATTAGTTTCTACAAAGCAATTGAAATGTTTCCAAACAAAAGTAATAAAAACTATTTAGACAACCGAATTCCATTTGAAAAAGAAAACTGACAATTGACATTTTGTCAAATATATGCAAAAAATCGATATATTTTCCGTGTTATTTTTCAATCAACTGCATATAAAATCATCTCAATGCCTGCCAACTTGACCATTGCCGAAAGAGCACAAATAATTGCCCAATTTAATGAGGGAAGCAGTATCAGTGCGATATCCCGGAATTTGAATATATCGAGGCGTTCTGTCCGCTTTTGGATTCGTCGTGAAGGAGAGGAGGGAAGTTTGTTGGATCACAGAAGAAGTGGTCGCCGGCCTGCACTCTCCAATAACGATAGAGAATTCATGAGACGAGAATATGAAATCAATGGTTTTAAGCCCACAAAACATTTTGCGGAGATGTTCGATGTGAGTGCCCAAACAATAAGGAATCATCTACATTACATGGGGTTGCACCACAGGCATTACGCCAAGAAAATATATTTGACGGATGCTCACAGACTTGCTCGTCTGAACTTCGCCAGAGAGCACTTAGAGTTTGATTGGTCTAATACAGTGTTTTGTGATGAAAAAACGTTTAAATCCAGTCAGCATGGACGTCTTCACCTTTGGCGATATAATTCAACACGGTATAAAGATGATCATGTAATCCCAAATAGAGAATCAGGTCGAATTTCCGTAAATATTTGGGGCTGGATGAGTACGGATGGTGTAGGAGAATTGTGTTCTCTACCTCCTCGAGCGACGGCTGTAAATTATATCGACGTGCTTCAGAATGCAATGCTACCGACAGTCCGTAATGTTTACCCGGAGAACGAAGTGCCACAATTTGATTTTGTTCAAGATAATTGTTCAATTCATAATGCGAGGATCGTAAGAGCCTGGTTTCGTTCACACACTGACGTAAGGGTAATTCAGTGGCCCTCAAGATCGCCGGACCTCAACCCGATAGAAAATCTTTGGGGCCTTATGGTCCAACGATGGTCGCATCAAAATGAAAGAACCAAACAAGCTCTTATTAGTCACTGTAATTATATCTGGGAGGAAATGCGGGGAACCGATATTTGCTCACGGCTTGTTGGTTCAATGAGGTCTCGTCTTTTAGAGGTTATAGAGGCCAACGGCGGTTACACCCGTTTCTAATTTTTAAAAATTTTCAATATCTTCTAAATATTACTATATATGCTATGTTTTTGTTTGTTATAAGTATTTTAAAATTGATTGTAGAAATTTAATAAAAGGATAAATCTATTTTTAGCTTGTTTTTTATTGATATTGTAATTACAAGTTTACAGAAATTGTAGGTTTGTGGACTCGCCTTGTGCCTTTACAATTTTATGTAACTTGTTGATTACAATTCTGAATTTGTAGATACAATTTTGTCATCAAAATCTACAGCCCCCCGCCGTTGATTTTACGACGTCATTGGTTCCATCAAGTTCAAACTAAGAACAGCTGTCACGTTACAAACAGTAATAGTCGTTATCAATAATCAGATAAAGACAGCAATAGAAGTTGTCAGATCGATCTGCAAGCGAAACTAATCTTTATCACCTATGAATCTGCAAGCGATATTCAACCTTAGGGTGGTACACCACTTTCTTGGCCGACTGTACGTCGCTCTTTCCCGGGTTAGCATTTCTAGAAATCTTTATGTTCACGTGCCGGACGGGTCAACTTTCAACATAGTTTACCCGGAAGCTTTGCACTGAAGTATTTTCGTTCTATAGGTACTTAAGCCTCATGTGAACGTGATCTAAACAATATTACCAATACATTAACTTAATAACACACAAGGAGTTACACGCTGACGGAGTCGCGGGCACAGCTATTAACAATAATATTGTGCGGTTCGGTATTGCGATATTTTTCAACAGTATTATAGATTGACATATTATATTTCCCTACTAAATTACGAAAGTTAATCTGTCTGTTACATCAAAATCACTGAACCGTGAGGAAGGACATAGGCTACTTTTTTTTTTACGAAAAACGACGGAAACGTGGACGAAGTCGCGGGCAACAGCTATCTATACTAATAATATAAGGCTGAAGAGTTTGTTTGAACGCGATAATCTCAGGAACGTTCGAATTGAAAAATTATTTTTTAATTAAATAGTCAATTTATAGAGAAAGGCTATAGGCTATATATCATTACGCTAAGGCCAATAGGAGCGGAGCGCCAATGAAGAATGCTTCAAAATCGGAGTTAAATTTAACGTTAGCCCAAAGTAACTATTCCACGCGGACGAAGTCGCGGGCAAAAGCTAGTTGTACATAAAGTTTAAATAAATAAGAGAAAAAACGAGGAAGAAGAAGAAGGTAAGGAACAAGGTACAGTGGTACTCAACTGATAAGGCGCGTCGTGAATACTCATTCGCACAGAAAAGAAAGTATGGCCCCGAAGATTACCGAAAGAATTAAAACTTACAATCAACCTTAGAGCAATACTATAAGGTTCATAATACAATGCAGCTGTGAGTTCCGTTTCACTCACGCGTCACGCGTCGCGCGCTAGCATGGCGGCAGCTGCCGACCAATAGCGGTAAAGAAAAAAGAATTGCGGTGTGTATAGGGACACGGTATCGATAAGAAAGTATCGATATTGTACTCATGAGTAATATAAAAAAAAGTATCGTACTCATAAATGTATCGAAACAAAAGTATCGATACTTCAAAGTATCGAGTCCTTTTCATAGGGCCTAATGCGCATACGTCAGGCCATCAATGTCAGTCAGTAACGTCAATTTAGCTTCAGTACAGTAGGACAGAAGAACAGAACATCAACACTAATGGTATTGGTTCACTAGTGTAATAAATAGTACATACTTGAAAAAAGACAACTGTGACTTTACAAATTATTTAAACAAATATATTATTTATTCCTTTAGACATATATTATAGTACCCATTCCTCCTCCGTACAATCGATAATACGAGTAAATACACAGCGAGGAACAATATGTACTTTTAGATGGCACATTCACATTTAATAAGTCAAATAATAGTCAAGCACAATAACGATCAACCGGAGAAAACAAATCGCGAGACGAACACGAAGAATAATACAAATAATACGGTTTTGTGGGATATCGTTGTACATTATAAGAATTACATTGTACCTTATAAACAATAAATAAATAATAATAACAAAACAATTTTCTAACAGCGAACGATTGAGTGAACTGTGAACAGAAAGACTGAAGGAATGATTTCGAGCTCAATGTAATGATTTAGAAGGTTCAGTATAATTGAACCAGATGGCGTTGCCGTCCAAGATTTATTCGATACGATACCTGTCAAAAGTACTCATTGAGTAAAAGTATCAAATAAAAAGTATCGAGTACAAAAGTATCGGTATCGCAACGAAACGTACTCGATACCAAAAAGTATCGATACTTTTTTCGTGTCCCTAGGTGCGTAGAGTCATATCAGGCAGCCATATCAGTTGGGTAATAGTATACTCACAAGCCTCCTCGAGGAACTTCTCGGCGGTGTCGAGGTCGGCGTCCATCTTGCAGGTCTTCACGGCCACGGGCAGCAGGGCGTCTCCCCGAGCAGCGCCCGCTGCCAATTGACGCCTCAGTGATGGGTGGTTTGAAGACGTCACCTTGCACGTGCCTGACGAGAATTATTCACTTATCTATACTATATTATAAAGAGGTAAAATTTGTAAGTTTGTATGTAGGGGGTAATCTCTGAAACAACCAAACCGATTTTTGAAAATTCTTTCACTTACATGTAGCTGCATTATCCCTGAGTGCTATAGGCTATAAATTATCTTTATATCATGCATATTAGCCGAGCTATTATAATCTTTGTCGAGCAAGTCGGGAACGGGATCCCGTGGAATATTTACGACTTCTACGCGGACGAAGTCGCGCGCAGAAGCTAGTAATTAATAATTATATTTGTGTTTTATAATTATAATTGTTTACTTATGAATAATAATTATTGTTAGGAGCTGGGGTTCGGGATAGAAATAATTAACGCCAATTAAACCAAAATTAACACTTCAATTAATTATACACAAATAGAAATTTAACACAATTATTCGCACCACAGCACTTGTCACTTAACACTTAAATCGCACTGAAATTCACTAGTAAAGCTTCGATTATATCGCGTATTCGCCTCGTAATAAGACTGACTCTCTGCGTTTTTTTTTTTTTTTTAGGTAGGGCCACACGTAGATCAGCTCAGTAAGGCTGTGCGTCTACTTAACCGGTCTGTTGACTCTCTGCGCCCCTTTGCGCTCTATTTATACCCCAAAATCGACTCACTGTTTATACTGCCTAGAAAATTCCAGGAAGCTACTCGAGATACATAGTACCGCTATTCGACGCTAGATGGCGTTAGTGTCTCGACTAGATATGCTCATACCTGCTACTCGCCGCTAAATGGCGTTAGTGTCTCGAAAATTCTAGATTTATGTCGAAGTTTCTCGACGTACTTCACTAAGCGACTGGCGTAACATTATAATTAATGATAATTACAATTATATTATTATAAATAATAATAATAATCTAATTAATTAATATACTATTCCATTCATTTTTCATTCATATCCATTAAATTCTAAATATGAAGATCTAGACTTTGGGATATAAAAATACACATTGTATATGTGATGTCCATGTTTGAATAGTTAGTAGATAAATAAACAATGAAATACCTTTGTGTACATCTCCAAACTGTCCTTCACCGATGATACCAGTTAGTTCTATTTGATTTCGTACTAATTCGTAATCTCGAACTGAAACAAGTTAGACACACATAAATACACTAGTAATACTAATTTTGCAAATTCTTACAGAGAAAAGTATGCTTAAAGCTGTGTTTTGTTCCGGAAATTAATCAATCGGTTCCAATTATGGGCATCAGATGGTAACACTGCCACTGTAAAATTACAAAAACAATTAGATTATAATCTATCTCGCGAAATTATAATTTATCGATAACGCAAATAATTTCGTCACATTATAATCCATCGAATTGAAACCGAAAAATTGTCAACTGACAAATAAATACGTCAGCACGCAGATGACGTCCATCAATCAGCGTCCAAGTTACGTTCCGTCGTATGCCATTTAACGATTTAAATTCGATAGATCTATCGAAAACTTATGAGTTAAATTGGAAGAAGTATGAAACGAATCACAATTTATCGATAGATTACAATCTCACGAGATAGATTATAATCGAATGGGTTTTGCAATTTCACGGTCAGAAATTAATTACTAAATCATTTTCCTTTAAGTTGACCTAAAGTTGTTCTTATCGTAAAAATAACCAGTTTATGTTACCTGCGGGCGTCGAGTAGTCAGCGTCATCATCCACGATCTCCGCATAGTCTTCAGACAGCAGCGTGGCTGTGTTCGCTTCCCACGAACTCGTCTTGCCTTCAGAAGAACTGCTACTCATCTCCGCTGTTAAAATAATATTGCAGTTCAGAGTAACCGACAAACACAAACACTACACTACTGATAACCCTAAATCTTCACATTACTAGCAATCTTGTTGGAGGGGTCCAACTAAGCTAAGTGTCTGGAGTGGGTTCACGACAATAGTACAGTGGGTGGGGTTTATACCCGTGACCTCTCGATCACAAGTCTAACACCTTAGCCTTAGGCTATTGACGCTTCAAGTTACTGTAAGAGATCACCCTGTGCGATAAGACCGACAAGACTGCCCATTGTACACTAGAGTTGGTTCACGTTAAGAAAATAGTGACGTCATCGTTGTCCGCGCCTCTCGACCAATCAGGTCGCAACAAATTAGAAAGCTAAGTTCACATTGACCAGTTGACTGGAGATCTTTTGGCGAAACGGTTGTCTTTTATGCGTTACCTACCTACATTAAATAATTTAATTAAATTCAATCCTATTGAATTCGTGTGGGCCCACATAAAAAAATATGTTAGTGCCAATGACTTGACATTGAAATAAAATATTTTGTGACGCAATAACTTTAAAAGCTTGCTAGTCGATGGAAGAAATGCTGCGACCACGTGATACAAGAAGAAAATTTTATGTTTGGATGACGTCATAGAACGCAGAACAAAATTCTTTCATAATAAATTCAAATGAGATTCTAGTGACACTGTTTAAAAAATGTTACTGATTTAAGACGATTCATTGATTTTTTTTCATTAAACTTAATCTTTTGAAATATACATTTAATTTTGAATTTTTACTCCATTGTGAAAACACTTTTACCCTGCAGTTGCATTGATGACGTCACTATTTTTTAACGTGAACCAACTATAGTTATATTTTTTCTATCCATCGAAGTAATGTGAAAGTATATAATAAATAATAAACACATTTAAGAGTATATTACTAGCCGTTCTATCAAAGCAACACATTTCGAGATTCATATTTATTTATATAGAGCAAACTTTTTCTGTTTGTTCTTTTAAGAACCTTTCTCGCTTATTAAAGCAATTATGAAAGTCACCAAGTATGGACAGTAATTGTACTAACATTAATTATCTAGAGACGAAATGACGCTTTGCTATACGTTAATGGCTATTAATATAATAGAATATTATAAAGAGGTAAAATTTGTTTGTACAAATGTAGTGGAAAATCTCCGGAACTAATGATAAAATTAAATATATTTTTTCATTGGTAGTAAGGTGCATTATTTATGAGTGCTTATAGGCTATAAATTATTTCGGCATCAAATATAATAAAATTTTAGGTTGGGAAAGTTATCAGCTAGTTAATTTACAAATAAAAACGGGCCTCATCTAGATTAATTTTACTTAAAAAATGAATGTATGTACTAGTGTCATTTAATAACCAATTTGTAAAATAAATAACATTATTTAAAGAAAAAGCATGAGTATTTTGAGATTTTCTTTCGGATACTTACTTTTACATTGGCAATTGAGTTGTTTCCAAACGGTTGCTTGAAAGAAGTTATAAATAGATTAAACAGGTGGGAAATGATTCTTGGTATCTGATATTACAACTTAAGCTTAGCATTAGATTTTATATGTTGATGCCTTTTGACTAGTAGCGATTTTAAACCTTCGGCCCTCAGTTGAGTGTTCAAAATTGAACAGCACCTTTGTTTCTTAATTATTGTTAATTAAAGCGTCGCCTGGTCCGATATTTATTTATTTAATTCGGGAAAAGAAACAGTTAGACTAAGTACTTATTCTCTAGTATCATCCAGCATACAATTACATATGTGTAACCCACTGCGTTATCCACAGATTACATTTAAAGTGATAATATTGGTATACTTACTCGTTCTGTTCCATAAAGACGTTTGGGACTCAGTAACCAGTCTACAGTATCCATCTACTAAATCTGCTAAACTTTCTGCAGCCTGCAATAGAGAAAGATTTTTAATTTATTTATTCAGGAAAATAGTTACACACTAAGATAATACAAAGACAATTCATATAAGTAGAGTGAGAAAGTGACCCACGACATTTTCCACAGTTTATAAAAAAAAAACGTAAGTAGTGTTATACTTAAATTCCTAGAATACAGAAAGAACTAGAAGCCGTGAGCGCGCCTAATACTGAAGCAACAAAAACTACTCCTAAATGGAGTAGTTTGACGCGCAGCCGATCAGTTGTACTGTGAACGTCATAGCAAGACGTGTTTTACCCGTGTCCAATTTATTTAAATTATGACGTCTTGTGTCGTTTCTACCTGTAAAAATGCGGCGGGGCTGAAAAAAACAGGATGGCATCACATTTCACGTGTAACTAGCGCATTCACTTATCGTCTTATTTAATTATTGAATAAATTGTTTAGTTTGTAAATGTCAAAGAGAATAATGAATCCATCTTGTTAGTGTTGCCAATATAAGAGTTTTGATTTTCCCTTCTTTTTATTACCTACTGAGGGCTTTTATTTTTTGTAGTATATTAATAACTACTTTAATCAAAAAATATTTTAACCAATGTTCAAGACTGCAATAGGCCAGCCAACGGTAACTGGACGTGTCCGGAACTTTTCCACGATACGTGGAGTCATAAACGTTGCTTTCAATAAACAAGGTTACTTAATAATGATACCACTAACCTGATGTGCTGGGTTCGCCAACTTCGACCTTCAAAGGTCACGCCCTAAGTGTGGTTTGTATGTACAATGGGGTGAGTAATTGAAAGGTGTGATGTAAGTCAAGTGTTGTAGAACGTTCACAAGGCGCCGGTCTCCAGATGGCGCGGTCACAACAGCAATCACAGCACAACTCGTTCCCACCAAGCGCGTGCCACACGAGGTGACGCAATAAGGCGATATGTTCCAAGAAATATCACTGTATTCTAGTCAATTTGGAATTACAAAGTTCAACCAAACACTGTTCACAATTAATCTGTTCATATCTCGTGAGATCCAATCCGATTTCCAACAAATTCCGCGTGCCAGCCCGACCGACGACAAGGCGGCGTATGATTCAACAATATCCCGGGGTTTTCGGCAAATGGGGAATACACTTCAACAATTAGATAATTCGCGACCCAATTATCGGTCTCAACAGGCGAATCCAACAATATTTTACCAATTATGTTTAGCTCAAGAGGGCCCGATGACCGGCATTTTTTTCAACAAGCAAAGTCTATCTGTCAAGTCAGAGTAATGTCAAGAACAAATTTCTTTATGTCAAAAGGGTGCGTTCCGTTTCACGTCGGACCGAACATCTACCCCCCCCGGACGGGCCTACCCGTCCGCTAATCAATTGGAAGTCTTGACAAGGTTGCAAATTCAACACAGCTTCAATGCGGCCAAATACCGTAGCTAGTTCATTAAAGGTGAGAACGGTGTCTCCCAACAATCTCCGCCAGCGTCCCTTTGCCGCTTTCACCGCGGCCCCCAAAATACCCCCCCAATGGGGGGCAGGCTGGCGGGTCAAACAACCAAGTGACCCCTCGGCGGGCCAAACTATTACCAATGTCAACCTGGTTCTCATTAAGGAAGGCGTATACCTCCCTCAAATAGTTACTTGTACCCTTGTAATTCGTACCGCAATAAGACCTAATCAAAAAAGGTAACCCACGGCGAGACACAAATCTTTCCAAAGTCGCCTCAAAGGCCTCTGTCGAGAGGGAGGTTACCAGCTCCAAATGTACTGCCTTGGTTGACAGGCAGACAAACACACAAATAAGCCCTAACAATCTTGCTATTACGAAGGGTGGACGTCTTCAACAAAGGGGGACCAACAAAATCCGTTACGACGCCAGCAAAGGGCCTCGTCTCATTGACGCGATCAGCCGACAAAATCCAAAATTCTCGCTGCAGAATGGCCAACAGCGCATTGCAACCGGGATGCGAGTTCTTAGTGTGTCGATCAGTCACCAACAATTGTACCAAGTTCAGTTACAACAAGGGCAGGAGCACCAATTTTAGGGTAAGGACAACTCACAATGGTGACCTCAAACCAGGTCCTTCCCTCAACAGTGGTGTCAGCCGGTTCGCCAATTCCCCAAATCTTGCCTGAAAGGTCGTTCATCTTCAGGCCAACCTGTCCCGCTAACCAAGAAGACAAAAGGCAACCCCGGACTCCCGTTTCCAAAATGGCACAGACCACAATCGAGTCACCCAAGGGTCCCCAGACCGTGACCGAGGCCGTTGGCAACAAAACCGTCTTGATCGGGGGGTTCCTTTAGCGGGGCAGGCGTCAATCTCTTAGTGATGCCTGGGCGGCGACCGATCGCCGCTTCCAGGCTGCCCTCGTTCACGACGGGGCCAACAATCAAACCATTCGTCCGCGCGGTGTCCCAAGCCGCTCACCATCACTGGAGGGGCATATCCCACCGAATGCCCGAATGGCGGAGGGCGCGACTCCAGCCGGGGACGTTCCGCCAACGGAGAGGAAAGGCAGCGGCGCCGACCCGGCCACTGCTGCCTAGCAGCCAATGCGCGTTCTCCCTGACGAGGGAAGACCAAATGGCGCTCGTGGGGCTCCCGTTCAACTTGCGCGGGGGGTGGAGTGCGGCGTACAGAATCGCGGGTCTCAGCCCGGTGCTCGTCTCCGGGGTACCCCCCCCTGCGCGAACCCCCCTCAGAGGCTGGTCTGCTGGAGCGGTTCGCGTTGGCGCACAAAATCTCAAGGTGGGACCCTTCACAAA
The DNA here is from genome assembly GCA_943138885.2 of Tholera decimalis. Taxonomy (NCBI): domain Eukaryota; kingdom Metazoa; phylum Arthropoda; class Insecta; order Lepidoptera; family Noctuidae; genus Tholera; species Tholera decimalis. The sequence continues at coordinate 16,260,343 of OW964570.2, forward strand.
TTCTACACGGGCGGGGGTCGGGGCAGTCCCGATGGAAGTGGGCCCCCAAGCACGAAAAGCACAACCGGCGTGCGTTGACAATACGGCGGCGGGCACTTACGTGCAAATTCAAAAAATCCGGGCAACGCGCCATGACATGCCCCGTTGCCTTACAAAAGTCACAATGATGAGGACTCCGGGCACCATCAAAACGGGGGGCGGGGCGAACATCAACAGGCCCCCTAGCCCGAGGACTCCGGGCGCCAGCCAAACGGGGGGCGGGGCGATCATCAACAGGCCCCCTAGCCCGAGGACTCCTGGCGCCAGCAAAACGGGGGGCGGGGCGATCATCAACAGGCCCCCTAGCCCGAGGACTCTGGGCGCCAGCAAAACGGGGGGCGGGGGGAACATCAACAGGCCCCCGAGCCCTAGTCCGTCCCTGGTCTCTGGGCTGAGAAGGTAGTGGGGGTGACCCCGTGGCGCCACGAGTGTTATCCGCAAACCGACACTCGTCTTCCAAAAATTTGAGGAGGTCGTCAAAGGGGGGAAGATGGGTGGCACCATCCCCACCATACTTCTGCTCAAAACGCGACCTCAGCTCCGCGGGGAGCAACTGCAGCACCACGTGCACCAACAAGTAGGACCAATGTTCTACCGGTAACTCCAAGCGTCTCAAAGCGTTGGTCGCTGAAACCAACGGGTTCAGCAAGTCAGTGCGCAACGTCGACGTGCTGACAATGGCCGGTAGTCCCAAAATCTGGTCGATGTGCACATCAGCCAGGCAGTGCTTGTTCTGATACCGTCGGGAGAGAAGCTCCAGAGCGGTCGGGTAAGAGGAATCCGTCACCGGCAAGTGCTGCACCAAGGCTCTGGCTTCGCCCTCCAGGACAGACAATAAATAGGCCAGCTTCTGGGCAGGTCCGAGGTCCGAGCGTGCATCGACAAGACTCTCAAAGAGATTTAGGAAGCCCAGCCAGTGGTCCAAGCGACCCTCAAAATGTGGCAGCTCCAGGGTGGGCAGCCTACTCAATAGTCCAGGGCCTGCAACAACGGGGGTCTGCGGCTTGGCCGCATCAGGCACCCGACTCTTCAAAATTTTCCACGCTCGTAGACATATGACATCCCCCAGGTGGACAATCTGGTCATAGTCACCCAAAATCTTATCGCGGGCTGTCTGATCCATCACCCCCAAATCCACGTCCATGATGTACTCGTTGAAGCGCGTGAGCGCAGCATCAGCTGACTTGATCCTCTCAATCACTTGCCCATACCGAGCAAGGGTGAGCTCTTCCAATTCCACACGCTCAACAGTTGCAGCTGCCGATGTGAACCATCTCAACTGTGAGGTCAATCCCGCAGCAGCCTCCCTGACTGCCCTTAATGAGGCCATTGCAACAATCAAATATTAATACAAAACACCAATCAACAACCAACAATCAAATATTAAACAAACAGCAATGACTTGTTAGCTGACCAAATAATTTCACCAAATAACAACTTAAATTCAATTATTTCAAGTCCAAATCCGACCCTGTACTTATTCCAAGTATGAATCTAGCTTGGTACAGATGGCTAGTTACAAAATAAATAACAATTCAATGTATAATACAATGCTGGATCAACCTCAAATAAATATCAAGAAGCACAACAATTGACTGTATAATATTGAGCCGGAGAATCTCTAACAACAATCCAATAATTACTATAAATGCAATAACCAATACACACAATTCAAGTCCTATTATGTTAGACTATGTGTAATTATTATTTAGATAACCTTTCAAATTCAGATCAATGACATTCAATTATTAATTGCAACAATTATACCAAATTATGTACCAAATACAACCAATTCCTAATTTCACAAATAAATCCTATTTGTCAATTCAATTCTAAGGGGCTAGCACTACAAATTACAGTACAAACTACAAGTACTATTTGAGCCCGGCTGACAAAGCAATATATTCAAACTTATCAAGTTATAAGTTGTGTTAAGTAATTAAACTCAAGTTTTAAGTTTTCAACAATATTCAAAACTTCCAATTAAACCAGTGGATCTTATATTATAAGAGCCACGCCCTGCTACCACATTGTTCAAGACTGCAATAGGCCAGCCAACGGTAACTGGACGTGTCCGGAACTTTTCCACGATACGTGGAGTCATAAACGTTGCTTTCAATAAACAAGGTTACTTAATAATGATACCACTAACCTGATGTGCTGGGTTCGCCAACTTCGACCTTCAAAGGTCACGCCCTAAGTGTGGTTTGTATGTACAATGGGGTGAGTAATTGAAAGGTGTGATGTAAGTCAAGTGTTGTAGAACGTTCACAAGGCGCCGGTCTCCAGATGGCGCGGTCACAACAGCAATCACAGCACAACTCGTTCCCACCAAGCGCGTGCCACACGAGGTGACGCAATAAGGCGATATGTTCCAAGAAATATCACTGTATTCTAGTCAATTTGGAATTACAAAGTTCAACCAAACACTGTTCACAATTAATCTGTTCATATCTCGTGAGATCCAATCCGATTTCCAACAAATTCCGCGTGCCAGCCCGACCGACGACAAGGCGGCGTATGATTCAACAATATCCCGGGGTTTTCGGCAAATGGGGAATACACTTCAACAATTAGATAATTCGCGACCCAATTATCGGTCTCAACAGGCGAATCCAACAATATTTTACCAATTATGTTTAGCTCAAGAGGGCCCGATGACCGGCATTTTTTTCAACAAGCAAAGTCTATCTGTCAAGTCAGAGTAATGTCAAGAACAAATTTCTTTATGTCAAAAGGGTGCGTTCCGTTTCACGTCGGACCGAACAACCAACTTGAAAAAAGAAAGGTTATCAGTGCGACCCGTATACAACGTGTAACATAATAAACGCAATTCCTGAAAGTAGTTAGTTCAGAATCGGCTTATAAATCGATTTCCATTATAAAAAATAGGTGTTAAATTTTGACGGAAGAAACTTTCATTTAACTTAAAATGGAAACACAGTATCATGACAAATTAATACAATCCTTAATTCAAGGAAATGCGTTCGTGTGCGTGTCGGGCGCTAACATTGCATGAGTGTATGCGTCTGCGTAAGCATATTGTATGACGCACATACGTTTTGCGTTTGGTAAGGATAGCAATATTATAAAAAAATCTAGGTTTGGTTTCAATTTATTTAGTTACGGATGTTGTTTTAGACTTATAATTTAATATTCTAATTGGGGTGTCTGAGGTATTGCGCTTAATCTGTTACACCTTAGATATACTTGTAATATGACTTTTACTTTGAATATATTATGTACTTAGGTTTTTTTTTATACACCTGCCATGTTATCTCTTCACCACCCATGGTGGACTGGTAGAGAATGCATTAAGTTTGCCCTTTGTACATTTTTGTGTTACATAATTTTAATAAATAAATAAATACAAAAAAGAACTTCTGACGGTTTATACTTGCTCATGTAGGCCTGTGTGAAATAAAATATGTTGAGTAAATAAATATTTATGGACAGTTGTGCTCACCTCAACACTGCTGCACGTGATTGTGAGCGTTTCCGTCGCTCCCTTCACTCGTAACTGAAGCGCGGCCTTACCGCATGAACCGCTCTGAAATTTAAATCATTATTTTCTGTGATTATTTTTGCTAGAAACCTACCACATTTAGAAGGTCTATTTTTTAGAAATCTCACTACCAATTCGTAATTTATTTAACAGGAACAATATTTATACTGTATTTGTTACTAAAATCATCTATATCAAATATTACTAATATTAAAACATGGCAATAAATAGAATACAAAGTGGGGATATTTTTAGGTTTCACAATTTTTTATGAAGACTGGCAGATAGTAATTGTTAATAATTTTGACGTTGAATAAAAATATTAATACAGAAAATTTAAATAAAAATTAGAGTTGAAATTTTTTTTTTGATTCAATTGGTGTTTTGCCTGCCTTTTGTGGTGTAATGTTTTTTTTTTTTGATTTCTGCCTCTTAAGTCACAGACTTTGAGTACAGTACCTTTACCATATACCTTTTTGATGATAAATAAATAAACGATATTTATTAATTTGTTTATTTTATAGTGCGACGTACGGTGCTGCATACTGCATTCAAGCTCGAGCCACTATTTTTTCGCAGAATTATTAAAACTAAATAAGAAGCTGGTTTTACTTTGCGGAAATCATGTCTTTGATTTCCGCAAACCGCAACTAGTGTGTTAAAAGTTTGCTCTAGAATTTGATCGTGAATACCTGAAGAGCTGCTTTGAACAACTTTGAACTTAATAACAGCAATTTAAAGTTCAATTTTCGATATCATTAGGAAGTCCTGTATTTCCTTATTTTATTTATTTGGTATGGTACCTGTGTTTGCGACTGTTGCGTGCAGTTGGACTTGAGCGTCTGCACGGCCACGATGTCACAGAACGACGCGATCTTCGTGTAGGTGGGGGGCTCGCCCGCCTTATGTGACACGTACGATATATCTGGAACATAGCATGCAAACTATCAATAAAAGTTAAAGTAAAGTCTATTGCCACAAAAGAATATTACAATGGTATACATTTAATTTTATACATAGATGCTTAGCTACATATATTGCAAAATGTGTATACAGATAAAGTGAGCCCTGCCTATAAAAACTAAATGTCCTTACTTTGGTATTATTCGTCAAATCGTTCGAGCTCCTTAAGGTTCTAAGTTGAGCTACGCGATATTTGACAAATGCTTGCACTGTTTGGACGGGTCTGCTCAAATCTGTGTGATTCTGACCTCTAAAGGGCGCCACAGACATTAACCTACATGGTTCTCATATGATTTGATCACTACAGATTGTATGGACTTTAAAAGAGACGCTGACCTCTGAGTTTGTTTCAGTGTTTCTTCTCAGAGTAGTCAGTTAGGAAACACTGGCCTCATCTAGTTTACATTTACGAAAAAAAGACGTGTTAAAGTGTTATTTATAACCTATTTGCAAAATAAACATCATTATTTCATTATTTAAGAGGCAGTGAGGCAGTGAGTTTACTTATTATAAATAGTTATATTGCGAACAGTGTCAACATATCCATAGTATTAACAATTGGTCAGTCCGATTACTTTTATGACAAAAACAATATTAAAACTTATATTCTAAGAGAAGAAAAATGCCGCAAAAAGCACTCGAACTGCCAGACAGTCATGTTTAACTCGAATAAAATAACCTACATAGTTCACATATTCACAATCGTTTATGAGGATTATGTAGATTAGTCTGAAATGGCCTTTTGAGGAAAGAACCACACAGATTTGAGTAGACCCGTCCTGTCAATGCAAGCCTTTGTCAGTTAGTCTGTAAGCTCAACTTTGGACTACTAAGGAGCTCAACGACCTGACGAACAATGCCAAAGACGGGACATTTTAGTAGGTTGCGAAAGTACTCAAACTGCCAGACATCGTCGTAAAAAAGTTATACGTTAAAGTCACTAAATGTGTATCTGAATGGTATTGGAGTAAGTGGGAGTGTATGTAGGTATGTGTGTGTGTCAAGTTAAGAAATATGTATAGTATGACGGGCCCGAAAGAGTCATTGCCTGCCGGGGTTCTGGAGACATTCTAACGAGATACCGAGGCCTCAGAATGCAAGTGAAACTACAGGAATCGGGTGGGTTTTAGTTCAGTATAAGTTTGACACATTTTTGTGAACGACACCAAAAAAATCACTATTTTTATAGTTGACCTTGGAGTGATGGCCGCCATGGTCTACGTACAATGGTCCTTTTTTTCTGTTTGGGAAAATCATCATATGACTCCTCCCGCCGTGGGTGGAGCGGAAGGGAGTGTCAGACTTCTACTGACTAAAAACCCACCCTGCTCCCTCTGTTGGCCTTGCATTCCGGGGCCGCGGGGTCTCGTCAGAACTATGTGAACAGGGATTAAGTGCGGAAACCAAGGCCCAATGAACAAGGAGACCTCTATGTTCTCTTTATTTGTGACCTATGAGGTTGTCCCCTGGCTGGGGGCCTTTAATTTATTAGAGGTCACCACAGGATAGATCGGTTAAGTAGTCACACAGCCTTAGTGTGCTGAACTACGAGTGGCCCTACCAAAAAAAAAATGAGGTTGTCGGCGGATTAATCGGACTTGTCTGTGGCGGCCTTAATTATAATAATTAAAGCCTAGTCAGGGTTTACATTAAACTTACAAACTAGGTGACTACATGCGACGGGCACTCCCTGTAGGGTACGACCTTGGCTAAGTGCGTCGCAGGGGGAACGAGACAATATGAATAAAAAAAAAATTATAGATATTGATAAACATGCAATATTAACATTGATTTATAATTAAACCAAAATTAAATATGGAATAATTAATAAATACAATACAAAGCACAAATATATACACAACAATAATTAACTCCCCTTCTTTCTCAATTATACATGTAATATTTATTTGTATATAATTTTTGTATTGTATGTATATATTTTATATTATTATGTTCAATTATACTGTATACTGACAGCTCTAGCCAAAATCTGTCTCCTTTAAGTTTTGTCCATCCAAAGGTTGTCTGTAAGAGATTTCCCTGTGCGATAAGACCGCCCATTGTACACTAGTTTTATTTTTGAATCCATAGAAATATTGTAAGATGTACAATAAAGTTTATAATAAATAAATAATAATCTATATATTATATAAAAGAAAGTCGTGTTAGTTACACTATTTATAACTCAAGAATGGCTGAACAGATTTGGCTGAAAATTGGTAGGGAGGTAGCTTAGAACCAGGAGACGGACATAGGATTTTATCCCGAAATTCCCACGGGATCGGAATTCACGCGGGAAAAACCTACCACGCGAACGAAGTTGCGGGCAAAAGCTAGTTTTAAATAAATCTTTCCTATTATGGAAAATCAAACAAAGCGCGCTTCCTCCCTCAAAGTACCCATTTTAAATTTTACTGTGCCCGACAGAGTCCAGAATTGTTTCTTTAATGTGTACATTATGGCAATGGATAATGATAATTGAAAGACTGAATCGGTTAATCCCTGATGTCCACTTAGACTCACCTATAAAGGGCCCAATGGCCAGTTCGACGGGAATGGCCCAGCCGGTCCCGAGCGCGCCCGTGAATGTCTCCCGATCGTACCCGTAGTGAGTGTGCATTGTGTCCAAGTATTTCAGCATGCATTCTGTATCGCTCAGATTTGCCACCTGTAATTAAAACGTAGAATTGTTTCAACAACAACTGTCAGACATATAATTTTAATAAAAACTTAAGTCTACAAAGCCTCTGAACACTTTTTAACCGACTTCAAAAAAAGGAGGTTCTCAATTCGTCTTGAACTTTACCTCATTACTCGGAGACGGCTGGACCGATTTGGAAAATTCTTTTTGCGTTTGAAAGGGTATACTTTCTAGTTGGTCCCATTGTCGTTATGTTTGGATCTGATGATGGGATCATGGAGAAATCGAGAGAACTCTTCAAATATTATAGGCACACCTATAGCGTTTTGGGTATTTCTTATAGTACCTTGTGCAGTTGAGTATCAGTACCACTTGAGGAAGTGGAACTGATGATGAAGACCCCAGATGGCCACCGTAACTACTCAATAATAAGTATTTCGTGCATTGCGATTAGATTAGTTGAATACTTGAATATAGATGTTAAGCACTTTATGCTCGTCACAATGCATATGATGAAGTAGAGCTGATGGTGATGTACCAGGAGAACTCCTCAAAAATTAACGGCTCTGCACCGGGAAAAGCAATATTTTGTAAAAGGTGATAAGTAGTTAACATTTTGACTTTAGTAACTAGATCAATTACAAACAGACCCACTAAAAAGCGTGAAAAAAAAACTTTTTACTAAAAAAATAAAACCGACTTCCATATAAAAACACTACAAAGCCAAAAATAACTTTAATTTCGGAAGGCGGTGTCAAAAAAAAAGAAACTACAAAACAAATGACACCGACTACAGAAATTAAAGTTATTTTTGGCTTTGTAGTGTTTTTATATGGAAGTCGGTTCTATTTTTTTGGTAAAAAGTTTTTTTTTTTGACAAAAGTTTTAACTATAATGACATATAACTTCAGTGTACCAGGTTAAATAAAAAATCGCTTCATTAATTTCAATGAACGCTTAATAGCGCTTATGTCTCATAATTTTTTGTCCGGACCGGTGTCCTAAAGTATATTTTAGATTTTTCATAGTCACCGAATTTGATTCTCCTCGGCTTGGATTATTTACAGTGAGAAGCATTTTTTTCTACCCAGGTTGGATTAGCACATTTCGAAACCAGACAGGCCCATTACTTTGTGTTGTTTTGTTTTGTTACAATTTTATACTTGCATGCCCTAGATCCAAAAATATGAAGATATGCGACATCCACTATCCCGCACTGGGTCGTCATATCCCAGTGGTGGGGGAATCCCCGCTGCTTCGACACATCCAACAGTGGAAACGATACAGACTGGTTACGTTATGTATGTTGCTAATAGTCCCACAATTTGTCATGTATTTAGTTCCGGTATTACGGTTATTGACTTATGTTATTTCTGTAACTGCACTAATAGTAGATTAGTAGCCAAGGGCTGTAAGGCATCAATTGCAGCCCGAGATATTTAGGCGCACGAGCGCAGCGAGGGCGCCTATAGTTCGAGGGTGCAATTGATGCTTACACCCGAGCTAACTACTCTGCTTTACATCTCGATTGTGAGGTAAGTAGAAAAAAACCGGCATTACAAGAATAAAACATTTTAAAGTAAAAGTTTTCTATTCCCGCCTTTTTTCATCTTTGTTTTTTAATATATTTTTTTTCAAGAACGAAATTGAGCTTCGCCGTTCGATATTTAAAATTGATGACTATACTCATACGAAGACAAGGCTGAATAGCGAAGCGACCTCTTTTGTCATTGGGCTGAATGCATGATATCTGGTTAGATGTACGCGAACTTTTTGAAAGAGTGAAGAGATGTTTTTTTAATTACTTACCGCCCTAGGGCTTTTCTAGCTACATTATTACCCTAGAGCGCTAATTGGTTACCTACAAGCCCCATTTGGGGGTAATAAGGACCTACTTACCGAATATGAGAGATGTAAATATCTTCATTACCTTTTTTAAAAAGAAAACTAGCAAATGTAGGTAAAATTTACCTTACTAGCAATCTTGTTAACCTCTCCAACTAGGCTAAATATATAAGTTTTTGAGCTAACATGGTCACTAACAGTATCATTAGAACCTAAAAGATATTTACCATGTGTATTTATTGACATGGATTAATACACATGGTACGGATGACGTTCATCCGTGGTCAAGGCGCTTGCAACAGTGCCGAAATATCGGAAACTCGGAACATTAAACAGACATGATAAATATCTCGTTTTACGGCAATAATGGGGTGGGGTTTGAAACCGCGACCTGACTATTATAAGTCCCGAGATAAGCCTGACAACTAACCCAATAGGGCTATTGACGCTTATATACTGAGAATATATGGTCTTGAACCCTTACCTTTTTGAACTGCTGCTGTATCGCTTTCTTAAGCACCTTGGGTTTGATGGCGTCGAGCACAGACTTGGGCAGGAACTTGTGCAGGCCAAACTCCTTCTCTAAGTATTCGATGTTGGACTTCTTGTCCAGAGATATTTGCATATCCTTACAGAAGTATCTGAAATTGTACAGGAAATTTTATATGGACATTGGGTGAGTTATACGCAAAAGCAGTACAGCCTTCTACGCGTCCAATACAATAATGCATTCAGAATGCTGTTGGGGCTTCCTCGCTTCTGTAGCGCCTCAGGGATGTTCACAGAAGCGTGTGTGGATTATTTTTATATAACCATGGTCCATGCGTAAGCGGTGTACAGACGCCAGCACATGAAGCTACCCGAAACTGTCAAATTTTCACAATCAACCTTGAACCTAATTTCTTTAACGATAAAGTTGAAAATCTATTAAAGAAATTTGACAGATTGTTGTAGCTTGATGTGCTGGCGTCTGTACATCCCTGGTGCGCAGGATTCGGGTCATACCTGACAGTACACTGAGCGCTTTCTCCGAGCGTTTTGACTACCAATAAATGTATCACTGTAACATGGTACATGTAAGGGCTAATGTACAAATATTATTTCAATTATTGAATTGCTTTTAATTTTAATTCTTTATTTTGTGTAAATCTTATAATGTGTGTGGTAAAATTCATTTATTTAAAGTAAACAAATAAACAAGAGTTTACTTGTTTACTTTAAATAAATGAATTGAAATTGGAATTTCTGGCTCGCAATAGATAGATAATTATATTCTTTATTGTACACCATGACAAAATTAAATGAGGATTTAACAACTACAAAGGGTGTCATTTAATTTGCCTAGTTAGTTCGTTCGTTAGTATCAAATCTTGGAACTGAATTTTAAAGAAGTTATCCGCAACTGAATTAGATGAAAATTCGTATTTAGATTGGATGTAAAAGCATGGTTAACTAAATTAAAAAAACTTGTATTCAAAATTATTTTTATAAGCTACTAGCGACCCGCCCCGGCTTCGCACGGGTGCAATGTTTATATTAAATATAGGCAGCGTTCGCGAGAATCGTTAACGTACGGCAGTTTTTTCGACGCCTTACTCCACAATTTTCACTACCACGCAAAATCCTATCTATTTTCCGGGATAAAATATAGCCTATACGGATTCGGAAGAATCCCTCTAAGTAATGGTAAAAGAAATTTTGAAATCGGTCCAGTAGTTTTTGAGCCTATTCAATACAAACATACAAAAATACAAAGGTTTCCTCTTTATAATATTAAGTATCGATTAACCGCCCATTGTACACTAGTTTATTTTTTTTGTATCCATAGTAATATTGTAAGGTGTACAATAAAGTATATAATAAATAAATAAATGTGGGAAGTCTATATGGCTTAAAATCCACTGATGAACATAGGCTTTTTCGAAGCATCGCAACATTGCCCTTTCCTGTGCTCCTCTCATCGGTAGACTCACGTAATCTTTACCATGTTATCTGGCCAGCTTTTAGGGGTCTCGTCTTTCAGTATGGCGCTGATCGGTCAAAATATATATAAGAGATTGTTGTTGCAAAGTTAATACTTACTTAATTTCTAAACAACATATTTGTATCGCCAAATCCTGGTCTACCATAGGATGATTGGCGTTGAGGTAGTCGTGTCGCACCTGAAACGTAAAACGAAATAAATTTGTATTACAATCTTTATTGTCATCCATACTTAATATTATCAATCCGAAAGTGTATGTTTACAAATTATATGTTTGTCTGTCTGTTACGCCTTCACGGTAATACTGCTGCTACGATTGTGAAGATATTTGGAATGGACATAGCCTATGTTTTCAAAAATTAAGGGGCTGAAATGAGAGATGTAAGTTTGTGCGAATGAAGTCGCAGACTAGTTAACTTTAAATGTGATCGATAGTTCTAGTCATAAAATATTAAACGTGTTGATGAGTATCTTAAGGCTCAAAATAGATTCACTATGACAAATTTTTGTCCGTGGTTTTTTGTAATACCAATTACCAATGTCCATTGGTTTGACTTCAAAATATCGGCAAGGATTTTGATTCAGCAGGCATAAGTTTTTAGGGATAAAATGTAGCTACCAACGTTAATTATTACCTAACTTACTACCGAATCTATAATTAATTAAATTTTTGTAACTCTAGCCTTTTCAAAGGCATAAATTCAAATGTTATTTACTTTCACCACAACATAAATTGTATTTTTTTTTTCATTATTTGTTTTTAGCAACCAATAGAAGAGCGGTGTAACCTATCACAAGCGATTCCTTGTTTAAAATGTGACTCTAATCACTGTAATGTTACACATAACGCCAATAGCATAGGGCGCCCTTTTCGTTTTCTTACGGTGAGAAAATCATCAGATGACTCTTTCCGCTCTGGGTAAAGCGGAAGGGAGTGTCAGACTTCTACTGACTAAATACCCACCCTGTACCTTCAGTTGCCCTTGTGATCCGGGTCTGCGTTTTCTCGTTAGAACATTCCCACTACCCCGGCTGGCGATGGCCATGTCAGGCCTCGTGAATGCTGAGTATAAGGCGCCCTAGGGTGAGTAGAATCAGTGTACCTGGTCGTAATAATAATGGAAGGTGACTCGGTCGGCGTCGCACAGGTCGCGCAGGTTGGCGGGCAGGTAGCGCACGCGCAGCTCCAGCCGCCACTCGCTCGCCGGCCATTTTGTCAGCAGCTCCGACACCGGCGTGTCTTGGTGGATCCAGCGGATCTGGGGATATAGTCATTAAAATTAATTAGGTTAGAAGAACAATAAGCCCTTTTTTTAGGTGGGAAAAATCATTAAATGCCTCCTCTCAATTTGGGTGGAGCGGACTCTCAACGGTGTCAGACTTCTACTGACTAAAAACTCACCCTGTTCCTTCAGGTACGAGACACAGCGGTCCCATCGCAAGGTCCATTTTGGGACCGCGGTGTCTCGTTAGAACTTTCCCGCAATTCCAAAACAATAAGTACCCATCGACACACTTTATATCGCTCATAATGGTACTTGCCTTTAAAATGAGAAGTTGTTTAATTTGTTATATTTCTTAGCACTCATAGACGTATAATGGAATGGACATGATGTGCTTGTGTATAATAGATAGCGATTTAAATAATGATATTTAAAAAACATTACCCCTCACTAAATATCATCTATACTAATCTATACTAATATTATAAAGAGGAAACCTTTGTATTTTTGTATGTTTGTATTGAATAGGCTCAAAAACTACTGGACCGATTTCAAAATTTCTTTTACCATTACTTAGAGGGATTCTTCCGAATCCGTATAGGCTATATTTTATCCCGGAAAATAGATAGGATTTTGCGTGGTAGTGAAAATTGTGGAGTAAGGCGTCGAAAAAACTGATTCTCGCGAACGCTGCCTATATTTAATATAAACATTGCACCCGTGCGAAGCCGGGGCGGGTCGCTAGTAGTATATAATTATGTAAGTACAGACTGATAAGAAAGGGAGGCAGGCAATGGAGGCAGGTTGTAAATCAGTGATGAAGAGTATTGTGGGCACGCTGCATAATACTAAACATTTGCTGAGCCTTCCTTTTGGCACATACAATCTGATGTTTTTCTTTTTTTTTTTATTAAGGATAAGCCCACTTTTAACTTCGATCTCATCTGATGGTAAGCGCTAGATGAGGTCCACGATGGAACGAGCCAGTCCAGAAGACGCCTTTACTTTTAACACTACTTTTGACTTTACTTTTTGTACAGTTTTTTTAATACCTTCATTGTGCGGATGACTAAGGAGTGGAATTCCCTGCCGGAGTCTGTTTCCCGACAGCTACAACCTAGGAGTCTTTAAGTCCAGAGTGAATAGGTTACTTTTAGGTAAGCGTGCTTCATCTTCGATCACATCATCACTTACCATCAGGTGAGATAGTGGTCAAACGCTAACCTATTTTCAATAAAATAAAAAAAAAAATTGTTGTAGAAATTAATTTTATTCCTTCTTTCTTTCTACCACGACTTTTCCCACGTACCTTGCCCGTAGTGAGTCTCTTGGCCCGCAGCGCAAAGCAGGAGGTATACACTCGGTCGCCGGCCGCTAGCCTGGCCGCCAGCAGCCGAAGCACGGACCTCACATCTTCGTCCGCTGAAGCTCGCACCACGTTGAACCCACCGTTGGGCAGGTGGACTTTCAATGTGGACTGGTCGCCTGCACTGCTGCCTACAAAATATACAATATAGATAGGTTTATAGATAATAATAATAATATTTTATAGGAAGATGCTTAGATTTGTTATACAAAAAAATGAACAATGGCTTAATTTTAATATTTTTTTAAGCTATTGCATAGCTTTTATCGCGGTCTTTGAGCGCGGCGACCGAATCAATAAATTCCGTAACGAAAATAAATCTAACACCCCCCACTCTGACCGGCACAGCGGTGCGGCGCACGGTGGGCTGAAAAACGGCTTTCATAGACTTAGGCATTTTATTTTGCAAGTGCCAGTTTTTGTGCCGGATATCACTTCTATTTGTTATAACAATATACAAAAATGACACCAGAATTGATTCTGCACAAAAACGAAGGAATTATAATTTTTTTACGAAAATTTTGTATGGAGCTAGTATGAAAAATCGAAATATCTCTGAAACGGCAGCGATAACCGTAATATCCTTATAGGAGGTTTTAGTACTAATTATTTATGATTTTTTGACATACGTTACATAATGGTTGTAGATGCCTTTTTTTTTTTAAAATCGTCAAAATATTTTTATTTATTTTTACATATTAAACGTTCCTTTTAGTGTTTAAGTTGAAGAATTCAGAGCTTTAACAACTCTTAACATAAAATAGCATCACCCCTATAGACCTGAAGGACTAGACAGAGGTGTGTAGTATCTTGTTGATCTTGTAAGATTTCCAACAATACCAAATAGTTGAATATCAGTGTCAAAGTGCCCATGCTGTCGCTTCTTTTTGAAAGATAGGGGAATGAAATTGTTAATTGATCATACCCTAAAAGTATGATTACAACATAACCGGACACATAATAATATCGACACAAAAGGAATTTTAAAACCTTGCATACGTTCAAAATACAAAATAACATATTGTGTAGTCATCTAATGAGTCTGATGACAAGTAATTAAGTAATTAGAATGATGGTTGTAGTCTTCTGATTCTAATGAGCCTATTAAGTGATTAAATGATTTGAAATATCTCGCAACAATACCAACTAAGAACTGCATTCACCTTTTTATAATTAGTGAGCTAATGTGATTTGCTAATGTTGATTAGTTCTACTATGAGTTCTACGAAATGTTTTTGACGATTATAAATTTTTATTATCATATCTTTTATAACTTTAATGAGGGTAGTTAACTAATTATTGACTTTATACAATAAAAGGGCTATAATTTTGTTCCATAATTTAGATTGTTCACAACCGTGTAACTGCTAACACTAAAACTATTTGCTTTGCGACTACAAAATCTTAGAATGGAAAGTTTAATCACCAACTTAGATTTGTTTGTTCTTCTAAAAAGTGAGTGTCCTTCATTTAATCATGAAGTATTGTTTAGTGCAATTGTGTCCCGCATAGGCGATTGCCTTTCTGCCGAAGATCAAGTAACTCTCAAAGAATTTTGCCGGAGATTCACGCGAGCTGCTTTAAACAGGTGGCAGAAATCTAAACGATTCTTTGATAAGTTTAGAAATACGTACGGAGAGTGGTTGCAAGCAAATATTGATTGGCCGAGTTGCGTGCAAACTTTAATAAATCAAGAACCAACTGTTGATGAGATACCAAGAGCACGCTCAGTCTCTCCAGAACCTTCGACATCATCGACTGTTGGAACAATGACAAAAAGGTCCCGAAAACCATTCAAAGATCTGGGAAGCAAACAGAAAAAGAGAAGACCTAGTGAGCACATAGGCGAGGATTCCTGTGAATTGGCATATGCAGCTGCAGCACGTTTAAAAGAAGAAGGTTATGAAGATATCGCATCTGTAATCAATTATATGATCAAAAATCCAGAAGCTGCCGTTAAAATCAAGGAAAGCATTAAGAAAACAGTAATATTTACACCAGAGAAAGCACTTGGATTGCTTCTTTCACTTAAGCTTTCAAAGTGGCAATATATTACGTTGCGAGAGACTGCCATTCGGGAAGGTGCTAAGGATATTTACCCATCCTACTATAAACTGCAACAAACTAAGCTTGCATGCTACCCTCCTAATCAATCAGTATCAGTTACGGATTCATCAGCTAGAATTACACTTCAAGCTTTACTTGACATCACGGTGAAGCGGATTCTTCAAAGTCTTTCTGATAATGTGGAAAATAAGCAGTTAAAGCTGATATCGAAGTGGGGATTTGATGGTGCTTCCAATCAAAGCCGATACAAGCAGAAAATGGACGGCGAGCTTGATGATTCAAGCATTTTCATGACCTCCTTGGTGCCACTGAAACTGACAGATGGAGATAATACTATATGGACAAACCCGAAACCATGCTCAACTTTTTATTGTCGTCCGGTTCAGTTCACTTTTGTAAAAGAAAGCCATGCAGTTGTCATTGATAACAAAAGAAAAATGGATGAGGAAATTGAGGCCCTTAACCCCACAGAGTGCATTAATAGTAACAGGGTGACTCATAAACTAATGATGACAATGATCGACGCAAAAGTCTGCACGTACCTTTCTGAAGCTAGATCAAATGCATCATGCTACCTGTGCTTAGCAAAACCAACAGAAATGAACCACTTAGATGCTGTAACATCAAAAACTGTGTGTTCTGACATATATGAATTTGGCCTATCATCCCTACATGCCCGTATAAATTGCATGGAATGTCTGTTACACATTGCGTACAGACTTGACTTCAAACAGTGGGCAGCAAGAAGTAATGAGCATAAAGATATGTTACAAAACAGAAAAAAAAACATTCAAAATAAATTTAAAGAGGAGCTCAATCTGTTAATTGATATAGTAAAACAAGGCTCGGGAACTACCAATGACGGGAATACCGCAAGGAAGTTTTTCGAGTTTCCCAATAAAACTGCAGCTATTACTGGGTTGGATCAAAACCTGATAAAAAGATTTGCTGTTATTTTGCAAGCAATAACATCTGGTGAGAAGATCGATGTCATCAAATTTAAAGATTTTGCTCGCAAAACAGCAGAAAAGTACGTGGAATTATACGACTGGTACTACATGTCATCAACCGTACATAAACTATTAATACACGGAGCTGACATAATCGAAAAAAATGATATTGTCCCGATTGGGACTCTCTCGGAAGAAGCCTCAGAGTCTCGAAACAAAGATTTTAGGAGGTTCCGGGAACATCATTCGCGGAAAAGAAGCAGGCAAGATTCTAATCAAGATATCCTAAATATGCTTGTTGTTTCTTCGGATCCTTTTCTAAGTGCACAAAGGCCGAAGTGAGATGCCAAAAGGAAGACAACCTTTTTTGCTGAAACTCTCGACCTAATACAGTTTCCGGAAACTGAGTTCGAGTTTGTAGGTATATCCGATCTGGATTCTGACTCGGAATTGGAGTCCGACAACGAAAGTTGTAAAGAAAATTTGTAAAATTTAATTATTTTTCTTTATGTTCTTTTGTTATTTATGTTAGTTTATTGTACCAATATGTTTAGTTAATAATTTCATAAATTATAGTTTCAAATATGTATTTTGTATAATTGAATTTATTAGATATTATTTTTGTTACTTCTGTTTTATTTAAATTACCTATCAATAAAAAGTTTATATACAGTCTTTTTTTTTTCACATATTCTTAATATTTGGGGAAAAAGCATGCTTCCTAACGATGTTCTTAACTTTGACACAGTTCATGGATCGTTTTGAACAGTTTCATATGTTAAAATAAATAATGTTAGTACTATAATCCCCTATAAGGATATTATTATTATTATGTGTCCGGTTATGTTGTAATCATACTTTTAGGGTATGATCAATTAACAATTTCATTCCCCTATCTTTCAAAAAGAAGCGACAGCATGGGCACTTTGACACTGATATTCAACTATTTGGTATTGTTGGAAATCTTACAAGATCAACAAGACACTACACACCTCTGTCTAGTCCTTCAGGTCTATAGGGGTGATGCTATTTTATGATAAGAGTTGTTAAAGCTCTGAATTCTTCAACTTAAACACTAAAAGGAACGTTTAAATATGTAAAAATAAATAAAAATATTTTGACGATTTTTAAAAAAAAAAGGCATCTACAACCATTATGTAACGTATGTCAAAAAATCATAAATAATTAGTACTATAACCCCCTATAAGGATATTACGGTTATCGCTGCCGTTTTAGAGATATTTCGATTTTTCATACTAGCTCCATACAAAATTTTCGTAAAAAAATTATAATTCCTTCGTTTCTGTGCAGAATCAATTCTGGTGTCATTTTTGTATATTGTTATAACTAATAGAAGTGATATCCGGCAAAAAAACTCGCACTTGCAAAATAAAATGCCTAAGTCTATGAAAGCCGATTTTCAGCCCACCGTGCGGCGTTGAAAGCCGTGCATCATCTAACGTCGTTTCAGCTCGGCAGACTTCGGCACGGTGTTTGTGTGCGTAGACGTATGCGTGTAGACTAGCTGCTAATAAACCTATAGTTTCAATGATAAAAATTCCCGAATAACCTACATGTATTGTAAGATAATAAAAATATTTTAAACAATATTAATTAACTTCTCATTTATTCAATAAAAGAAAAAAAAATTGTTTTCTTATCTGTCACCACGCTCAAAAAGTGTAACTTGAATTAATATCAAAGGAAAAAAAAATACTGCATAAATAAAATAAATAAATAACTAATTATAATTGCATAAGTTGACAAAAAATGCTATGCAATAGCTTTACCGCGGCAGTACCCGAGTGCCACGCTCATTTTTTTCAACCGACGACAAAAAGAGGAGGTTATCAATTCGACGCGTATATTTTTTTTAAATGTATGATCATCGATTACTCGAAGACGGCTGAACCGATTTGGAAAATTCTTTTTTTTCTTCAAAATTCAGCTACCAGCACCAAACCCCTCGAATATTTGTTGTCATACTTTCTTGGACACCACAGATTGTCTGTAGAGTTGTCACGACTTGCGTACTTAGACTTTTCCCTATTATGTTAGGGTCAGCTTTCAGTCTAAGCTATTATGCAAAAAAAATGACTAAATCACAAATTTCTAAAAAGGCTATAACATTCTGACTAAAGACCTAATTAATCAATACTATTTCTGTTTAATATTACGCTAGTGATTCAAAAACATACACGTAAAAAGTAGTAATTTGTTGGTAGGAACTAATTTGATTATGAAATATCTTTTACTGATATACAAATATGGACCTCGGTATACGCACGAGCTCGGCAAGCATTGCTTAACCTAGAATTTAAACAAGTGCGGCTTCTTTTAAATTAGCCACGACCTCCTCGCTCTCAGCGATAAGACCGCCATTGTAACCAGTTATAGCAATAAGGTTATGCAAGTGTGTTTCAATTTTTGTGTACAATAAAGTATACTCTATCTATCTACAATTTCTTGTAACATTAAATTAATTTTCCACAGCCATTCATCCTTTCCACAGTCTATTGACAATTCTTTATACCCAGCCTCTTATTGGTGAACACAACTCCTATGGGCAGACGTTTATGGCTGACACTTTCCCAGCTGTTAAGGTATTCTTTTCACGTTCCTATGATTTATGCATGGAGAGAGATTTTACTGAGAATCGATGATAAATCGGCTCTAAAATGAAAGTCGGTAGATCTGTTATTCTGCGACGCGAGCTTTGTATAATGTTGAATCGGTGTAATCTCATTTCCTCTTTCTTTGTGATTAAGAAATGATCTATCGGTATCATTCGAACAAAAATTTTAAAACATAACATTGTTTTTGGTTGTGGGGTCTCCGTTTCTCTCTCCGGTTCTTCGTGTGAATATCCGCTTATTTAATAAGTGCTAGGACAAGGTATTTATATAAAAGAAAATTTAAAAAAGTTGGCCGGATCACCTTATAAAATCATCAAACTTTACTCTTACAAAATCTATACATTACTTGGCCCTACCTTGGTTTACCTATGTTATAATACGTATGTAAATTGTATGTTAACAAATAAATAAATAATTAGGTGTTGGCGGCAAAGCACGGAACCATTCGTATGCCTGAGTCGCACTTACTAATTTCATTTTAATAGCCTCTACTTCCAAAAATCGCATCAACCTGTTAGCTGTCAGCTGATCGAGTCACAAATAGATTAATTTCACAAAAGCTGCGCCTACACACTCACTTAATGGATGTCACCAAAGTAATGGGGTTAATAAAAGGCAGAGTAAATTAAAACCTTGTGAGGAGTGTCGTTATAGGCGTGGTGCCCAACCCCCGTGGTTATTACGTACTCTAAATATTGGTCGTAATGGTTATTGTTGAATGGGAGGTAATATTATTTCAATTTACTTCGATGAATGGTTTTCATTAGAGGAATATTTTCCCAAATAAAGGCTGATGGAATGAGATTTTTCCGCAATGTAATTATCATCAGCTTAGCTGTTTTTCAATAATGTATGGTTGACTTTGAGTCTAACTGCCTATTTGACTTCCACAACCTGGTAGGTAACTGGGTAAGACGATACCCCTTAGCAACACTAGCGTCATGTCTTCTGGCTTTTGTCTACCTATAAAGGCTGTCAAAGATGTACAAGTGACCGAAACCAACTGTTTGATGTGCATTCCGGGGCACGGAGGAAGCCCTTCTAGGTATACAAATAGACTTACGTTTGACTGTTACTTGTAGGTTCCAACAGCGTGACGTGCTTTCCGAGGCACGGAGGAAGCCCTTCTAGGTATACAAATAGACTTACGTTTGACTGTTACTTGTAGGTTACCCTACATACTGACAAGACCTTTCCTTGGAAGGAATGTGGCTTGAACTTGGGAGACATACGTAAGATACCTAGAGCTTGATAGAAAACTTTTTAGAAAACTTGATAGAAAAGATATGAGATAAAAAGGGAGATTTTTTTGTTTGTTTATAGTTTGCACCCGATGGGGGCGGGCGCTGATACAAGATATTCAATTATCTTAATTTAGATATCGGCCGCAACTCTTACATAAACATTAACCTTAAGGCCGATGAACATTTCCCACGGCGTCGGAGGTCGGCCGACGATCTCCGGCCACCGTAGGCGCGGGCATGTGGACAGCGAGTAAAGGGCAACTCGCTGTCCGACCATGGACCATGCCCGGGTCGACGGCGCGTTGTGTTCCACGCGCGCCTCAAAGAGCGTCAGCAACATGACGAGGCCCCCTCTGCAGAGGGCCGAAGCCTGCCGGGGTCGTGGGACTTATCCCATTACCGTGACCCCGGTACGTAAAGGGTTATTGAAGGAACACCGTGGATTTTAGTCAGTAAAAGTCTGACAGTCCCTCCCACCCTGCCCGGGGTGGGAGGACTTATTTGATGATTTTACCAAGTTAAAAAAAAAAAAAGAAAAAAAGGCCGATGAACATTTAACATGCCTTCTTTACTTGAAGGTGCAAATAAACAATTTTTTTTACTAAGACTCGTTAAAATAATTATTTGTTGGCCATACGAAAATTTGTTCCGGTACGCGAATCGAACCCCCGACAACAATACAGTAATCAATCGCTCAGCCGCTGCGCCAACCGTGTTGTGTTATCCTCTGACCTCTTTTCCAATCATCTGAAGTTCCATTAAAATCGCTTTTTTTATTTACATCAATAAGGAACTGCCAGTTTATATAAAACACAGGGAGGAGTAAACATTCTCAAATTGCTTTTATTATATTCTTCATACAACGACATAAAAATCTCTATTTAGACCTCCTGTTACGAAAGCAGACCTAAGCACAAACAATCTCGCATGCAACTACAAAGAAAATTCATTAAAACTTCTTTTACAAAAAACCTTTTTAACAAAGTAAAACCTTGTAACTTTAAAAATCTTTTTCAAAAAGAGTTTCCGACGTAAACTGTGGTAACTACGCTAACAACTTTTTCACACACGCTACACGCCCCTGCTTTAATTAAAAGCAAAGGTAATATAATGCTTGTCTCATTAAAAAAGGACATACTTCCCAACGTTTAAGCTGTTATACAGGCTGTATCATGTGCGAGGTCATTTTTAGGGGGAGAATCTGCAACTGAACTATACATGCAAAATTAAAGTGTCTGAGTATGATTTTAAAATAATTAAGTTTTCTCAGGTGCTTTGCTTATAGTTATTTACGTGACATTAAAACAATCCTCCCTTCTTCTGTGTTTCCTGTCACTTTGACCTTTCAGCCTTTAAAGCGAGAGTAAACAGGCATCTTCTGGGCTCGGTCGTTCCGTCTTAAGCCTGCAATACATGTTGGCCGAGCGTAGGCCAACGCGAGCGTTGGCAAATAGGTACAAGGCAAGAAATAATGTCCACACGTTCGACAAGTTCGTCGAACGCCAATGCAGACGGCCAATGTAGAAGAGGGTCTGTAGAGCTGCTCACACATTGGCCGAGCGCAGGCGAGCGCCTTTGATTTGTGACCAAAAACCGACACCGATCCGAAGTGAGGCAAGTGATCACGAGCAACGGCGAGCGAAGACAAGTTGCACCAAATGAGCTCTATATACATTATACTTTGGCGCTGGCCTACACTCGGCCAACTAGGCAAGTGACACCGAGCGATAGCAAGACAAGGCAAATATACCGTCTACATGTTGGTATTGGCCTTCACTCGACAACGCTCGGCCAACATGTATTGCAGGCTTTAGGCCTAATCGATTGTTTGCCATCAGGCATGATTGAGGTCAAGAGTGGGTTCATCCAGAATTTAAAAAAAAACTGTCAGTCTTTCTGTTTATCTGGGCTAATAACTCAAACGCCTGAACCGATTTTGAGGGGCAGTTAAAAAAAAGGCAACGGCAACAAAAAACTGAATGAACTAAAATAAATATAACGGCATCAGACTGCTTTTAAAACGATTTGTTTGGACCTTTTAGTATTTAGTATTTTGGAAAAAATATTTGTATGTTATTTTTTCTTTACTGTTACAGATACAGGAACATCACTAGTGTTGCCCAAACGAGAGTCTCGCAAGAGTCTTGCAATTAGCGATTATCCTATTGCTATTTATTAACAAACACACAATACAACAGAACAATGTAACAGAGTCTGTTACATTGTTCTGAGATCTCAACTACCGTTTAATAAATAGCAATAGGATAATCGCTAATTGCAAGACTCTTGCGAGACTCTCGTTTGGGCAACACTAAACATCACCCTTAATTATGACTATGCATTTCTGAAGCATCCTGTATATAGGTGGAGAAACCAAGTAGTGGAAGGATGAGATATAGGGAGACAGAGAGTGCGTGTAATCGGATTTATGGAAACAAAGGTTCTTTTTCCAGCTATAAAAGGCTTGTGACGTCACAGTATTGTTTCCATTCATTTTGATAGTGTGTGCTGTAATATTTTCGAGGCTGTCAAACTTGGTTTTGGTCGTGCTGTGGATTTAGATTTAGAGCGTGTGCGATATGAACCTATACATGCGAAAATGTGTTTTTATTTGTTCTTATTTCACGTCAAAATGGTGAAACAGGTCGATGTGATTTTTGACATGGACATAGTTGACGGGGCTGGACAATTGCATAGGCTAATTATTTTGCTCAAAAAACCTTTTTACGGGAGCGAGGTCGCAGTCATATGCGAGTAAAATATAATTTAAGGGGTGCGTAAGTTTGTTTCTTTACGAGACTATGTAAGTATGAATGTCGAATAATGACTTTGGCAAGCCGCACATACGCAATATTATTGTCAATAATTGGGGTTTTGTCAATACTATTTCGCGTGTTCGGGTCATAATGTCATATTGATCAATATTATTGCAGATTTCCGGAAATTTTGAAATATTATTTTCAACTAGCTTTTGCCCGCGACTTCGTCCGCGTGGAATAGTTACTTTGGGCTAACGTTAAATTTAACCCCGATTTTGAAGCATTCTTCATTGGCGCTCCGCTCCTATTGGCCTTAGTGTAATGATATATAGCCTTTCTCTATAAATTGACTATTTAATTAAAAAATAATTTTTCAATTCGAACTAGTAGTTCCTGAGATTATCGCGTTCAAACAAACAAACAAACTCTTCAGCCTTATATTATTAGTATAGATAGCTGTTGCCCGCGACTTCGTCCACGTTTCCGTCGTTTTTCGTAAAAAAAAAATAGCCTATGTCCTTCCTCACGATTCAGTGATTTTGATGTAACAGACAGAACTTTCGTAATTCAGTAGGGAAATATAATATGTCAATCTATAATACTGTTGATAAATATCGCAATGCCGAACCGCACAATATTATTGTTAATAGCTGTGCTCGCGACTCCGTCAGCGTGTAACTCCTTGTGTGTTATTAACTTAATGTATTGGTAATATTGTTTAGATCACGTTCACATGAGGCTTAAGTACCTATAGAACGAAAATACTTCAGCGCAAAGCTTCCGGGTAAACTATGTTGAAAGTTGACCCGTCCGGCACGTGAACATAAAGATTTCTAGAACTGCTAACCCGGGAAAGAGCGACGTACAACTGACCATGCGAGAAACAACTAACACCGAGATCTACTCCAGCAACACGAAAAGTCTGCCCTTGAGCCTTATTAATTGTCATTGCATAACACACCGAAACTGGGAATTGCGTTCTTTTAAATTGGAATGGAAAATTATTTGGTATTATGGGAATTCTGGGAATAAAGACGGTTTCTCCTGCACCACAACCTGTAAAAATTTGAGCCTCGATTATATTTTGCAACTGGGTTACTTTTAGCCGAGTTCCATTGCAAAGTTGTGGTGGTTTTAAATTTCGGAGCAGAATAATAATCAGAAAGCTTCGAACTGCTAAGCTATCGGGAGTTACACGTGTTATTGTAAGTCAACCATAAAAGATAGATATATGCTGTCGTGGGATATTTTTTATATAATTTTAAGGAGAACATTTCCGTCATAAATGGTTTCTGTGTAGCTTTAACCATTAAGGTTGCACTCGCGACGGAAGCTTAAAAAATGGAGTAACTTCTCCCGTTTTCCCAACATTTACCTTCACTGCTCTGCTCCTTTTGATTGTAGCGTGATGAAAAGTATACTATAACCAGCTCAGGAGTATGAAAAATAATTGTACCAAGTCTCGTTAAAATCCGTCGAGTAGTTTTTGTTTCTATAACGGTTATACAGACAGACAGACAGACAGAAAGACAAAAAGTTTACTGATTGCATTTTTGGCATCAGTATCGATCCCTAATCACCCCCTGATACTTATTTTGTAAATATATTTCATGTACAGAATTGACCTCTCTACAGATTTATTATAAGTATAGATATCGGGGGAGGCGGGGTATTGTCAATATTATTGTGTGTTTGCGAGTGGTATCACTATATTTCAGTTGAGCAAAATCATGCAACCTGGACGCACGTTTGATTTTAAGAAAATATATGACGAAGACAGCGTCGGGAGTGTTCCGTCAATTGATATCTAAAGGAATTCATTAGACTGTGGGAAACGTTTCCAGAGCTTTGGAATACATCTTCAAATGATTATAGGGACAAAGTGAAGAAAAATATTGCGCTTGACAAGTTGCTCGTAATTTATAAAAAGATCAAACCAACAAGCACGAGAGAAGACGTAAAAAAGAAGTTGAATTCTTTAAGGAAAGAACTTAAGGAAGTCACCAAATCAAGTATAAATATAAATTAATGAATTACATGTCTCCATGACTGCTGCACTTATAGCTCGTGGTGATATTATAGCGGAATACTTTAAATCTTCAAAGCTTCTGCCAGTTGCTCAAAAGCGGAGAGTGACTGCCAACTTTTCATTGGTTGTTTAACATTTTTTCATATTAGTGTTACATTACATTTTATGATAACTGCTATCTGTCATTCTAAAATAATTTTTAAAATCATCTTTTTCAGTACCTAAGCCTTTTATCGTTAATGAATTGAAAGTGGCTCAATTTGACTTTTTTTGCATCCAGTCTTTAACCCATCGTTTCTTTTTACATTTATTTTTGTTCTCTAACATAAATTTAGTACGATAAACAATACTGCAGTCTTTTTATTTTTATCCATTTCACACAACAATTCCACGCGAGTCGACGATCTTGACGGGATTGAGCTTGTTATTGTTAGTAAATATTGGCAATAATATTTTGCAGTATGCGGGGCCTTATATTGATAAATAATATTGTGTGTGTGGCTAACCTATGAATGTCATATAGAATGCTCTACCCATGTGAGTAAGACAAGCTCAGACTAGCAAAATCTCTTTATTTCTCTTAAATTGCTATTATTAGTATACAACGTGTAACGGAAACCCCATATCTATCCAAAAGGGCTGAAGACAACATCTGGTATGGAGTCTCTATGCACAGTTTCAGCACAAAATAACTGACTCAAAGAATTGATACCAAATTATTAGTTTCATATATTTCTTGAATACCAATCATAACAAACGTGTCACAGCACTACGAGAGTCAATAACTTTCCACGTCACTTGCCAATAAAACGATAATTATTCTTTTTGTTCTTCTTAATTTGAAAAAATCGGTCTCTGGTATTGTGTATTGGAATTTGTAATAAGTTCTACACACGTAGACTTAGGATTACAAAACCCTTGCCATATCGTTTGTTATCATCCAAAGAAGCCATGCACTTGGTATGTATATACCCTTTAAATTACACGTTGTATATCTCAGCTTTTTATAGGTATATATTGTAGTTTATAACTTATGTATTATATAGTATAAGTAGGTTAATAATACACTATGGACAGCCCGCGTATTTATTCCGCCTAGTGTCCAAATTCATCCAAAGGATGTCTCTTTTGTTGTTAAGTCCTTATTTGATTCTGTTATGGTGTACAATAAAGAGTATTTCAATCTACCTACAACACTTTTATCTTGTGGAAAAATCATCGAATGACTTCTCCTGCTCTAGGTAGAGCGGAAGGTTCCTTCACTGCCCTTACGGGGCCATGGTATCTCGTTAGAACATTCCCGCAATCCTGGAAATGGCTCTATCGGGCCCAGTCAGTACTGCTGACTGTTTTTTAAGGCGCACGTGGAACACGACGCACCGTCGTCGACTTAGACATGGTCCTCAACAGACGGTGAGCTACCCCGGCTTGCTGTCCGCAAGCCCGCGCCTACGGTGTCCGCAAGCCCTCGCCTACGGTGTCCGGAGATATCCCACGCCCAGGGCATCTCCCGCGACAACTGGCACGTGAAGAAAAGTGTTGTTTCATCTATCTATAATTCTATCAGTAGATAATCTTACCATGTGCTGGTGCAGATGACTGGTGCCTCTTGGGCGAGCCGCCCGGTGGTGCGGGCTGCATGGCGCGCGCTAGCGGACCGTCCGCGCACCTACCGCCACCTTCCGGCTCATGGCTGCAACAACGGAAAATAACACTTTAGAATATTTTGTCAATACAGAATACAAGATGATGTTATATGTACTAACAAAAATATTGGTACCTATAATAAGAGTAGGTAAAAAGCCCTTTGTTCCTGGATTCGAAAAAGTCCCTGACTTGGGCATGTCTATTAGCATAGACTTCTAATAACGTCTTTCATTGTGTTCTGCCTCATGTATGTTTCCGTGTCTGACACTTAAATAACTTCGAGAGATAGAAAAAAAAATGGGTACCTACCAAAATGGAAAAGAAAGTCAAAATCTTACACAGATAGGTAATTAAATATATTGCAACAAACTCCTATCACCATGAGTATGAAAAACCAGTATTCAACAAAATTACTAATAATATACTATACTAATAATAGATTCACGTACAGTTAAGCAGTGGAATTGTCGGAGTCTGTATTTCCTGATATCTGTAACCTGTTAAAGGTTACTTCTAGGTAAGCGTGCTTCATCTTCGACCACATCATCGCTTGCCATCAGGAGTGAGATGATGGTCAAACGCTTGGCTCTCTTCAAAAAACATTGAACCACTGCATATTCAATTGGTATCATGGCTTAATTTAAAAACATGGCCGTTCCGTTCAATGCTTGATTGGAAACGAAAGAGCTGAACCACTTTTTATAGTATACAAGTCTAAAGCGCAATGCAACGGTCAAGCGAGTATATGTAAAAATTAACCCGTGAGATATGAAATAGATCGGTGAAAACGTGTGCCCAAAAAAATCAGCGCGATTTCTATAAAAAATTGTTCCTGACCTTATAGAGCGCAGGCTTATACGCCTCGATGAATGCGTAAAATTAATTTTTAGCGTAAAAAATCTCGTTTCCACAGTTCATTTACTTTGTAAACGCTCCTCAGCGGTCTGCTAGGTACACGCATTATTATTCATGAGGATACGCACATGGAAATCTGCGTATATACATGCTATCAAAGATTTGTTTATTAAGTTACCATTTACCGTCTTTGGGCCGGTTTAATATTGAGAAAAATGAGTTATGAACGTGGAAGTTTAACAGGTGAAGTAGAGATAGAAGAAATTTTTTCAATTATTTTGTTAGGTGTCCGGGTTTCTTCAACGCGAGTAAAACTATCGTAATTTCAAAATATATTTAACGAGTATATTTAAATGTATGTTTGTTTATCCGCCGCTAATGATATTTTTTTAGTAGTAACTGAAGTATGTGCAATCATGAAAGCGCACAGTAAGCAATCTATTGAGGAGATTAGTATGCAATAAGTCATTTTTTAGACACAAATTCTCTTGAAGAAGTTTAAGGGCACTGTTTCTCAACATAATTATACGTAATTATCATGAATTTCATAAAATCTGCTTATATTTATGTCTGCACAAAATGCCTAGTAATTATAAACACATCGGCGCTTTTAAGTTATTTTAGACCATAATACAAGGGAAGGACGTTTTTTTACTCTTAGTGGGAGTTTCACTCAAAAACTACTGAACGAATTTTAATGACAGTTCTGTTCAACTATTTTAGGACTGCCGACCAAAAAGGATGCAGTGTTATGTTTGAAATATGTAAAGGAAGCAACAATAAAATACCGCCGTTGAAGATACGGAAAAAAGTTTATCTATAGTTTGTAATAATTATAACAAATGTTCCAGAAACTTTAGTAAAACTTGGGCTCATTAAGATCATATTAAATGTACACTAATATTATAACGAGGAAGGTATTGATATTTTGTTTGTTTGTAATGGATAAACTCAAAAAACTACAGGGCCGATTCCAAGAATTGAGTTTTATAATGCTTAGAGTTTGATTATTTAATAATCCATTTATTTTATTGTAGTTCTATGTATATTATTTATAGTTATTGGTATACATGTGATAATTCGGTGAAGGTAATTTTCTAGTTAAAATGTTTTAATAATACTATTGTATAAATTGATTTAACAAAATAATGTGTTGCTATAAACACTAGGAAGAGTTTTGACGTTGAGTTGTTATGACACGAATGCGTTTTGAGACACTTTATGTAAATTTTTGACGTAATGCTAATTTTCAGCTAAATTTGTATAAGTATATACGCACCTTTAGAATTGGTTCCTTTTTAGCTTTAACCTTTAGAAAGGGTTCACGACAAAAGTGTAATGGGTGGCGTTCGAACCCGCGACCTTTCGATCACAAGGTCGACACCTTAGCCATTAGGCTATTTCCGCTTAAACTTGATCAATCTGTTAACACAAATGTGTTCAACACAAAAACAATGCAAGGAAACCATTGTGTTTCTTAAACTCACAACAAAAAACAAAATGGCTGACCTCCAGCCGAAACTATTGCGAAGGAAAATATCCATAGCAAAATATCAGTTACTTTCAGCGTAACAGGATTGGCCAAGCTTTGGTAAAGGGTTTAACAAAAGACGCCGATATGGTGCCGACACGGCCGCCATTTTAACCAAGGGTACAAATTGTGTACTTAGGAAATGTTGGGCACCTTTGTACACAGAGGCCAGTTATAGTAGAGGTCATGTTTATAATGGGTAAATAAATCTGGGAAACTGAAGTATGAACATTATGTATTTTTATAGTTCTTTTCAAATTTAGTGTTAGATTTATGAAGTTTTCAGATTGTAAAAATGACAGCTAATTCCTGCAAGTTTTTGTAAAGTTTTCAGCAACTTTCGGTAATTTTCATGTTTTGAAAAGACATTTGGAAACCATGTTTTGTTGGTCTACGTAACGAAATGTTTCCCTATAAACCAATGCTTGGAAAAACGGAACCAAACAAAAATAAAAACAAAGATCAACGTAAAAAATCGTATCTCAAATTCTTGTAAAACTTTTCTACTAAGTCTGTTGCCGCAACATAACGTTGTTTTATTTCGTAGCGAATTACAGCATAAGAGGATTACGTACGTGGTGCGTACGAAATGTGGGGAGAAACATGTTGGTAACGCGAAAATACGAACACATTACGTAGCCCGTGTTTTATTAAAAGAAAGGAGATGAGGTAACACACGAGAGGAAAGAAAAGGATTAAGTGAAATTAATTCCAGATGTTTTTCTTTTGTGGTTTTCCTTTTTCAACCGAGACTTTTTATCTATACAAAAAAAAAAAAACAAACAAACGTTCGATGTTCGTCTTTCCTGCATTCTAAAAACCATAGATCAGATTGTGATGTGATGATTGCGAAAAGACTAGCTTTTGAGGGTTTATGAGGGCGCCTTATGAAGGTTTCTCTCGTCAACAAAAAGGTAGATAGCAATAGTAACACTAAAATTGTTCTTCTGGCTTATATGGCGATGAATTGTGAAATTTATATTAGCTTTTAGTGCCCAACTACTGGACAAAGGTCTCCCTCCATTACATTCCGTAGTCACGAGTCTATGCCTCATCTTTCCAATTCTTTTATTCTGTTAGCTATCAAGTTTGGATGGTGGAACCAAACATTTAATTAAATACAATAAATCATTAACCCAACCAAAGGTTTACCTACTAGTTAATCGGTTAATGGTCGACTACAAAACGCACGCTTTTTACTGAAAAGACCAACTGCCAATCAATGAAAGCAAACAGTTTCGCTCAAAGACCATTACCATATTGACCATTACCTTCCTAATTGTCGTGAATCTGTCATTATGTATTGTATACCCAGTATTGAACTAATTTAGTTCTTTTATAAGTCTTGCATTATAGTAGTGTTTGATGTAATTTTCAAAAGTAATATGATACTATTGATAGAATTAAATTTCTTTTTAATATAGATATGTCATTTAACGTTTTATTGGCTATATTTTTAAACAAAGTTTTTCGAACCCTTGCTCCACACTAGGAAGTAGGAATGTCTCCCATATTGTGGGTGAATTTTTTACAAACAACTATATAGGGTACAACTATATGTGCGCCATACAAAAATTTGTTACGATACGGGAATCGATCCCGCAACACATAGCGCAGAACCCAATCGCACAACCACTGCGGCAACAGTGATTTGTAATTTGATTATAAACACTCAAAGTTAGTATAACTATCTGTTAGTGAAATAGTTTTTAAATCCATAGAATCATGTTTTTGTCAATTAATAAATTAATTAATTATCTAACCTTCATGAGTTTCTCGCAATGGGGTTCCTAATCAGTAAGTCCTAAAATATCGGAAAAAGTGTTCAATGCCAAACAATACAAACAGAGACACATAAAACTCGATAGAAACATTCCAGCAATTTCATATCGCTCCTATTTCGATCAAAGGACGAGATCCGACCCTCGATTGGTTTGGATCAAATTGACCGCAAGGCATCCGAGCCCTTTTAATAAACCAAGGGCGGTTTACTCACTTTAGTTACAAACCAAGAATATACAGAAATTCCACTGCAAAAGGCTAATTCTCCTACTTAAAAAACGTTCAACTCAGTGAGTGTCTAAACATAACAATACATTTTAAGCCTATAACATTCCTACTGTTGGGTCACATCACAGGCCTCCTATGAAATAGAATGAGCCGTAATCGACCACTTGAGTCCAGTGCGGGTTGAATGTCATCGGATTTTCAGGCCTAGATTATGCCGATATCTTCACAATTTTTTGAGAAATATACACAACGTTATGTGTCTGTCTGTTTTGAAACCCACAACCTATAATCGATAGATATGCCTGCAATCACTGAGCCACCACTGTTCTCAATTCTTATCAAAAACAAACAAACAAACAAACTTTTCCGCTTTATAATATTAGTATAGACTATGGCACCTACTAACTAAATAACGCGTGGTCAATTTTAGACGTTTGTCAATCGAAATTACTAACACAATATCAGTACGTATAAAGCAGACACGATAAAGTGACAAGTCATAAGATATTGCAAAATTTTTAGTTTCTGTAGCTCTATTTTCCGGATTAAGAACGTTATCTTAACTCTTCCGACCTAGTATGAAAAACAGAATTGAAAATGAATGATGGCAAGTTATATCACCTTTATTACGTCATGACTTAAAAATTAAGAACAATGAATGAACTGTCTAGAATTTTTTTAAATGGTAGTGATTTTTCATCCGAATACTTGCCAGTATTCGGATGGCGTATCGAATCGCAGTATATCGCAGTATATTTTGGCGTTAGTCTTGGCAGGTAACATTAGATCTTTTTAGTTTAGATTAAATATTTAATTATTTATAAAATCTATGTTAAAATAAAAATTAATAAAGATTTTATATTTAATTATCTGTATTTTTATTTATAAAATCTCTATTTGGCTATTATATGGTTGGAAAATAGCGAAAAGCCTTTCGACATTTTTTACACTTCGTTTCCGTCTTTGTGTTCAAACTAAGTTTACCATCTTACACTACCAAGACATTGTTATGACGTTAATGGTGCTAACTTAGTTCCGGCATTTACATAGTGTGTTAAGATCCGAACCTTATCCGGTTCGTATCAAATGATCCTAACACCGTGTTGGGGCACAATCTTGAAGCAAGTTCAGGGAGTGTTTGAGTGTACAGGATAATGGGTTTGGAGAATGTTGTTACAATATTAGACAATACAAGTTGATTCTAAAAGGACACAGGTATAATATAGATATTATTAATGAAGATCCTAAACTAGAATTTATGGTTTTTGTTTTATTGATTATAGGGTCATGTTTGGTCATCATCTGACTTGATGATAAGCGATGATGATGTGGTGAATATGAAGCATGCTTATCTAGAAGAACCCTATTGCCTCGTGAATTTAAGACATAGGTATCAGGACATACAGACTAAGGTAGAGAATTCCACTCCTTAGCTGTGCACACAGTATATAGGTGGTACATGGATGGTGGCACAGTATATAGTTGTCAACTTATTCGCTGGGGTACAGAAGAGAAAGAATGCAAATTAAATAGTACGATGGCCTAAAGGCTTCTGTATAAAACGTCGGGAAAAGAGACGTGATGTTTTTTTATGTTTGTGATGGATTGGAGGTTAATTAATATAGTTGCTGATTATTAAAAAAAAAATCAGCAGACCTGCGACAGGAGTTGGATAAGAGACGACATACCTACACAGAGTGTATATATTACAAGTAAAGTACACTTAACTAATAATACAATATATCAAGTAATGCTTTAACTTTTCATTCATAATTTACTCATACTAGCTTTTGGTAGTGACTTTACACGCTCTCGACGTAATCCAGGACAACAGTTATGCAAAATAACACGTTAGCTCCAGATCCATTTAGAGGTTATGACGTGAAAAGATAACAAAGAGTCAGTCGGTCGTACACGTAGTACATATACTATCGTATATCTAATACTAGTGCGGGTCGATACCGGTTGCACGACCAATGCTTTGGTCGAAGTCAATAAGTTATCAAAGATAAAAAGGGAGCGAAAAAGTACGACTTGAAAATAATGTTGATTCATTCACAAAGTATTCGTTATCGTATCGCTTCTATCAATTGTTTCTCAAATATTTTTAGAAAAGATAAGAAGGTTGAACGAATCTATGAATGGTATTTAGTATTTACGGATCTAAGATTTACAAATTAGGGATTAGCGATTCTAAGAATTAGTGTCCGACCGAAAGTTCGGTTTCGGTTTCGGCCAAGTTTCGGCGGCAGTTTCGGTTTCGGCCAAAATTGGCCGAAACTTTTGCCGAAACCGAAACTGATTTCGGAAGTTGTCGTGCACGCTCGCCTAACTTTGTTTCTCGCGGCAACGCTTTGGTGGACGGTGGCGGCCCTGTTCGGGAATCGTCGTGCACCGTTCGGATAGCTCTCTAGCAACACAACTTAGTCAGTGCGCCCGACGCAAACATACTTTAGAGGTTATGTTTTGATGGAACTGTTTACATGTAAGTTTTTGTTTCGTTTCTGTGCTTGAATGATTTATATAGTTAAATATTGAGTCAGTAACTTTGTTTTGCTGTTATTTACAAATCAAGTCACATGTAAAAAAGAGATTATAAGATTGTAATAAGATTTCAAAATACCAATACTTAGTATTAAATGAAACAGTAACAATTAGTGATTTGATTATTGATAACTGATAAACATTTTGCTATGAGAACTTAATTTGAAAAAATAATAAAAATATTATTTGTTTATTTATTTATTTATAACATTCTTACCTACACTATCATTACAGATCTATGATCCAACGCGACAGAGTGGCCTTACTAACTAAATCCTAAATCTACACCTTATACCTAGTTGAAAAATATCTTAAT
The DNA here is from genome assembly GCA_943138885.2 of Tholera decimalis. NCBI lineage: Eukaryota > Metazoa > Arthropoda > Insecta > Lepidoptera > Noctuidae > Tholera > Tholera decimalis. Next base: position 16,294,497 of record OW964570.2, read on the forward strand.
CTGAATAACTTATTACATATAGTGTAACTTTTGCGAGTTCACTCAAGTTGCACCACAATACATCAACCCTCCCATGAACCTCATTCACCACGCGTATGGCTCTAGTGAGAGGAGTTCTCGCCAGTAGTTTGGTCCTGGCTGCAGGCACAGCGAGCAGGGGCGGGCGGTGCCGCCTCCACACGTACCGGTCGGGCACACACAGCTGTAGGTGTCGCAGCACTCCCGGGTTATGCGCCATGCCACGTAGTAGTTTCACTACATACGCTACGAGCGAAAACTCCCGTCGTACTCTTAGAGTGTTATACCCTACCATACCCAGAACAAATAGTGTAGGGTACATCAATGGGTATAATGGATATACCCCATACAGCTTGTAATACAAGTGTCTCGTGAACTTATTTTGGATACGTTCCAACATAACACTATATTTTGCCTCATGAGGAGCCCAAATGAATGAGCTATGTTCGAGGTGACTTCTGACTAATGCGTCATATAGTACCCGTAGTGTCGTGATGTTGGTAAATCCTTGGGACTGCCTGAGTACGAAACCTAGGTTTCTGTATGCCTTCTTACATATCTTATTGATATGCTCACGGAAGGTTAGTTCCTGATAGAAGACTACCCCTAAGTCTCGTATTTTTTATATTGTATTAAGTAAATAAATGATTACAACAAAATTAATATACTGTGTTTCCATTTCATGTTCTAATTAATGCAGAATAATGGGTAAAATGCACCAAATTTCAGTATTTTAAGGAATTTTATACTTGACCACGTGAGTTTCGGTTTCGGTTTCGGTTTCGGCCGAAACTGAAGCCGCGGCCGAAATTTCGGTTTCGGTTTCGGTTTCGGCCGGAAAACCAGTTTCGGTCGGACTCTACTAAGAATACTTTTGTTATGAAGTAGGTATGTAGACAATTCCTAAAAGTGGATTAATAAAACCTACTTATAATGACAAGAGAAAAAAATTTAAGCATATAAGACCAGACTTAGTGAACAGAACCATCAGTATTAGGGCCGTTATTTGCCTGCCGCAGTTGCGGCAATGTTCTAACGAGATACTGCGGCCCCGGAATTCAAGGGAAACTGAAGGAGTACGGTGGGTTTTTGTTCAGTATAAGTCGGGAGGAGTCATTTGATAATTTTTCATCCGAGAAAAAAATATTTCTCAGTAACATCAGTACTATTGTTTTACTTATAAGATTAACATAAAAGAACAAACTTCTACAGTTACGGCTAACAGATTTTTAATTTAAACAAGTTTTTTATAGAACAGTTCCAAGTATTAAGTGTGGTCACCTTCAAAGCTTACATATACTGATGAAGATCTATGGGCCCGCACATAATGTTCAGGTTTGACCTTACGTTTACTTTTGTTACTTATGTTTTTTGTTAGTTTTGCAATAAAACGGTACAGTATTTGATGAATTAGACGCCTCATTTTCCTTAACTATGGCTCTGATATAAATGTGTTATTTTCCCAAAGAACATAGTCTATATGAGTCAAGATTTATGAAATCTAACAGAGAGCCACTTTCGCTATTTTGAACGGGTTCAGGTACATGACAAGCAGATTTGTCTGGCATCTGCGTGTGGCTTCAGGGGTTCTCGAAATTTCAATTTCTAAAGGATGATAATCCCGATAAGGTTATTAGAAAGGAACATCCAAAAGCCTATAAGAAATTACGATGATGACTCGACGAGAATCGGTAAATACCGGAGAACGCTGAAGTTCAAATAAGGCGCCTGTTCTATTAAGGACATTAAAATACTCTAGGTGATGCTATGGCAAACGTCAGTCGTATAGATCGTCCTCTAGTGCAGTTGAAAAATTAAAACAAATGCAATCGCCTTTAAAGAAGTTAACCTACAAAAAACTATACGGAAGAACGCGGAAAAATATGGCTCAAAATAATTCAAGAGTTCAATTTAAAATCCGCAGCTAAGCCCAGCTTAAAATACTACCTCTACTAAAAGCGAAAAACACACAGCCCAAAGAAAAACACTAAAACGTGCAATATAAGATGGGTAAAGCTCCAGCTAAAAGCTAATATTATAAAAACAGATATGCATTATTGTAAAATAGATGCCGAAGTTGAAGCAAACATACTGCAGGTTGACTTTCACTTTGCAGGTATTCAACGGTGCCTAAACTTTAAAAGAATTAGGAGAACTCTAGGGAATAGTTCTTGAATAAGTAATATTTATTGAAAGTTTGATACTCAATTTATATGATATGACAGCTAGTGGTAAAACTTTCAGGGTATTCTGACGGTCATACAGACGTTTAGAAAGAAAATAAAGAATGAGTTTTAAAATTTAAAAAAAGGTCGTCATTATAGTAATGGTAGTACGTTCTAACCTTGCAAATAAATAGTATTTCAAGTAGTGAGTTTGCAACCCCTCAATCATGCCCAAACCTCCTTTTACCTCCTCTATCAGTGCAAAATCATAATCCTTTGTTCTAATCAACCAAAGCCCAAATCTAGGCTTCCCAATATCCAGTACATGGACATGGGAAGTTGTAATTATCGCAACAAGCCTCCTACAGCAGGGGGTGTCCACCTCGCCTCCCATCTCTGCTTCACCCCCGCACGCATCGATTGGCGGCTTTCGGCGAATGCAAATGCACAATGCCCCTTGCATTCAGAATAGGCGGTGCGGGTAGTTAGACACGTTATGTTAGGGTTGGCAAAAGTGATATGAAAAATATTTTTGTGCGAATACAGTACCTTCAATTATACTCGTTAAGAGGCAAAAATACACTATAGTACGAGTTTCGAGTTTCATGTAATTCAAAATTCATAAAAAATTTCGTTCAGACATATTCCTTCATTGGGATGAATGTCTTGGCTTCTTTAGTGTCAAAATTGATTAGTTTTTAAAGCAACTTGCTTACTTAGATAATATTATCATTTATCGCAGGTTTAAATGTTACCACATTGACCCTAAATATCAGTTTCTCTATAATTCCTGTGAAGAAGGCATTATAGAGAAACTGAGAGTTCTGACAAATTTTCAGACATCTCTAGGCTGGCAACCCTAAGTTTTGGTTACTCGCTTTTGTTTCCTATGTCTGGGTCTGTGGTTGATTTGCTTTTGTTTAGGTTTTACTTGTCTAATCAATGTTTACTAATCAGCGTTCCCTTGTATTATATTTTTCCCGTGGTGGTATTTTAAAATCAATTCTTTTGGTATATTTATCAAGAATTTATTATATATCAGGCCCGTCAAATAAGTTTCGTTTAGTCTATTAAAATTTTGATTTTTAAATGAATTTATGACGGAGTATTTTTAAAACGTATGCTTGTTATTTGCTTATACATTTATGACGAATCATCAAGGTCTATACCAATGCAAGGAATAACTGAAGAAACAGGGTGAGTTTTTAGTCAGTGGAAGTCTGACACTTTCTACTGCTCCACTCAGCGAAAGGAATTATATGATGATTTCCCCCCGACAAGAAAACGGTTTTGTTTCGTTAAATTTATCAACTGACATTATGTAGCTTATTCTTGACTTGTTTATCTCCGTTTTTGCAGTACTAACACAAAGTTTACTTGAAGAACCTTTATTTTGTTGCATTTACACATTATAGGTGTCTGTCTTCTTTATGCTTTCTGTGTGCCAGAAATATCTTGTTTTACCGGCCTCCTTACTTGAGCTTCCTTAGTGTTCGCAAACTTGTCTAAACTGTGTAAACGGTTACTCGACCTCGGATGCGGCTCTAAAGATCGCATTTCAATTCTTGTTGAGATAAAATCTGTACGTTTATCAGATGGCGTGAATGCTTCACACTTTAGATGTGGAAACTACTGAACTTTTAAATACAGGTTTGTTTAATGCAAAGATGATAATAAGTTTTTTTCTTTATGTATATTATGTATAGTTGATTATTTCATCCGTTGGATTAGCAATTTTATTGTAGAAGCATTTATTAGCGTTTCCCGACACTAGGAACTTCTCCTGTATTGTGAGTGTATTTTTACAAACACCCAGACCCGGGGCAACTATTTATAGACCGTATAGAATTTGTTCCAGTGCATTTGCTTAACCACTGCGCCAACCGTGGCATCATTGATTTCATGATTGGAAAATATTGATCCTTCCATTTTCCATTGTCTCACACATTACAGGAATTAAGACTAAAAATATTAAGTTATCGCATACATTTCCTTGCCAATTTTCTATAGATGCATTCAAAACAATAACAGAAATAAAATAGTAAAACAATACACAAAACCTTTAGTTGTCAAGCAGTTCTGATAAGAATTAAAGCAGCCGGGGACATTTGGCAGAAGGCCCGCAGGTCGGTGGCATCGATACGGTCATGCGGTGCGATGCAAATGAAGTATTGTGTCATTGTGGGCGATTCCAGCGTGTTTGCGATACGTAAGTACCGTTAGTACTTTTGAGGTAACGCTAGTGTATTAATTTAATAATAAAAGAACGTCTTAAAGAGGCTGTTGGGGCTACCCTGGCGCATTTGGCATGTTTGCGGAGGTACAAACAAATGGCTTTCAGGCCATAATGCGTAAGAAAGCAGCCTCGCTGTTGCAGCGCCTAGGAATTAGTGGCAACAGCGTCCTCAAGGCAATCGCGGAGATATTTGACTGCCCTCTCCAGCGACACTGAATGATGTAGCAAGAGGGTTAAGATGCTGTTGCGACGGGCGTGGCGCATTTGGCATATTTGCAGAAGCACATACAAATGGCCTTCAGGCTATAATGCGTAAAAAACTAGCCTACGAATCACCTACAGCATCGCCTACGAATCAGCGGCAAAAGCCTGTTCATGGCAATTGCGGCGCGATTTGACTGTCCTAACCTGCGACACTGTAACCTCACACTAGAGGTAGCAATAGGGTAAATATGAATGTATTTTAGATGTCTGTTCGTATTTGTTTAAGTCTTTGTTTTGTACTAATGTAGCATAAGTTTAAAATGTTATTAAAACATTATTTGTGCCAAGAAAATAGGTATTCGATTTATTGTATTACTACTTTCCCGATGCCCGTACTAAATAAATATTAAGCAATAGCAGCTACAAACTGGAGATATTTAATTCAAGAGTGGACATGTTACTTATTTATTTATATTATTAATTTTTTTTATGAGTTTGATTACTTATATTATTTTTTACTTTAGGCTAAAAGAGCTTTATAATTATTTTTGTAGTAATTCTCATTGCTATCAAAAGTAAGTTACTTCAGGTGTATCTAGGGTTGCCAACTTTTATTAGAAGAAATAGAGTATATATCTGATTTCAAAGGAGGTAAATAAAGAGTACGGATTTATAACAAAGAGAACCATTTACTAAAAAAGGCATTTTGGTACTTTTTGCAGCACATAACAAATTTTCATTTATTTTAAAAGAATTGTACGACTCCAAACATCCTAAATCTAAGTTTACATACATCAGGAGAATCATTTTTAATAAATTTCGTTTTAATTTAAGTATAATATGCGTGACTGGCATTAGTATAGTAAACATCGTGTAAAAGAGTATTTTAGCGACCTCTATTAGTGTTATAGATTATAGAGTACACCTACATGATATAGAGTACAATACTCTATTTTAGAGTACGGTTGGCCACCCTAGGTGTATCCTGCTGCTTATCTCTTGCCCTATCAGATATCTACGCATTCGAAGAATTGACATCACGCGTTATTGTTAGTAGGATTTTGTGCAGCCGTAGAGAGTAAGGAACCAATATGATATCATGCAATCATTAATTTTGTACGAGAACCAATATCTTAATAATAACGAACTTCAAGGTTAAGCAACGCTTGCCGAGGTCGGTCGGTGGATGGGTGAGCACCACAACATGTCGATATTCCTCCGTGCTTAAAAAAGCACGTTGTGCTGTTGGTCAGGGCTGTGATTTGTACAACTTTGACAGTCGCTACGGGTAGTCAGAAGCCAGTAAATCTGACACTGGTCTAGCCAAGGGGTGTCGTGTTACCCAGTTACTGGGTTGTGGAGGTCAGATAGGCAGTCGCTCCATGTCAAACACTCTAGTACTCAGCTGCAATGGTAAGACTTGAAGCCCACTCCGACATAATTGGGGAATGACTAATCAGGCGATTATGATGTTCTAAACCTCTAGTAGCAGTCTACAGGTTCATTTTTCAAAGACTATGATGCTTTTCAACCGACGTCAAAAAGAGGAGGTTATCAATTCGACGCGTATATTTTTTTTTTTTTTTTTTTATGTATGATCATCGAGTACTCGAAGACGGCTGAACCGATTTGGAAAATTCTTTTTTTGTTCGAATGGGTATACTTCGAAATTGGTACCACTATCACCAAAGTCAGGATCTGATGATGGGATCCTGGAGAAATCGAGGGAACTCTTCAAATATTATAGGCACACCTATGGCGTTTTGGGTATTTCTTATAGTAACTTGTGCAGTTGCTCTCAAAAAGTACCATTTGGGGAAGTGGAACTGATGATGAAGACCACAGATGGCCGCCGAAACTACTCAATAATAAGTATTAAGTGGATTGCGATTCGATTACTTGAATATGGATGTTAAGCACTTTATGCTCGTCACAATGCATATGGTGATGTAGAGCTGATGGTGAAGTACCAGGAGAACTCCTCAACAATTAACGGCCCAGCATTGGGAAAAGCAATATTTTGTAAAAGGTTATAAGTAGTTGACATTTAGGCTCTTGTAACTAGGTAAATTAAAAATCATCCAACTAAAAAGAGTGAAAAAAAAAACTTTTTAACAAAAAATTAAACCGACTCCCAAAAAACACTGCAAAGTGAAAAATAACTTTAATTTCGGAAGTCGGTGCCAAAAACGAAAAAACAAAACTAAAGACACCGACTACCGAAATTAAAGTTATTTTTCACTTTGCAGTGTTTTTGGGAGTCGGTTTAATTTTTTGTTAAAAAGTTTTTTATAAGCTCATATAGGCCGTGCGTGCACTGCCTTGCGGTGGCCGCAATTCCGGTAGTTGTACCGCACCGGTAGACTGACCGCAGTGCGCGCACTTCTATGACACTCCATACTTCACAAATTTTGCGGTGCGGTAGAACTACCGGAATTGCGGCCACCGCAAGGCAGTGCGCGCACGGCCATAAGGTAACAATTATACATTCTAAATGTATAGAGTTGTATGCGAAATGCACAACCGAAATGTCACATGCATCATATTCATGATTCATTCCAAACATTTTTGCATCCCCAGAAACGCAATCACCGATAAAATGTCTAAAGCCTCTGGCTGTACTTATAGCTCACAGTCAGCAATCAATTACTATATCTATACTAATATTTTAATGCGGAAAAGTTTGTTTGTTTGTTTAAACAGCTTATCTTCTAAAGGAATAGGTGGATTTGGATGAAATTTGGTATGGAAGTACATAGTTTGAAGCTTGAGAAAGGTTAGGCTACTTTGTATGGGCGACAGCAGAGAAGGAGGGTTATGTTTTTATTGGGATAAAGGCCACGGCAGTGAAACGCCGCGCGACTGATACTGTTTAATATGAACGAAGCATTAGAGACAAAACAGTCACCAAAAAAAAAAAAGAAGTTTTCAACCGACGACCAAAAGAGGAGGTTATCAATTCGACGTGTATATTTTTTTTTTTAATGTATGGTCACCGAGTACTCGAAGACGGCTGAACCGATTTAGAAAATTCTTTTTTTGTTTGATAGGGTATACTTCGAAATTGGTACCATTTGTCACCAAGTCAGGATCTGGTGATGCGATCCTGGAGAAATCGAGGGAACTCTTCAAATATTATAGGCACACCTATGGCGTTTTGGGTATTTCTTATAGTAACTTGTGCAGTTGCTCTGAAAAAGTACCATTTCGGGAAGTGGAACGGATGATGAAGACCAAAGATGGTCGCCGAAACTACTCAATAATAAGTATTTCGTGGATTGCGATTTGATTACTTGAATATGGATATTAAGCACTTTATGCTCGTCACAATGCATATGGTGATGTATAGCTGATGGTGAAGTACCAGGAGAACTCCTCAAAAATTAACGGCCCAGCATTGGGAAAAGTAATATTTTGTAAAATTTTATAAGTAGTTGACATTTAGGCTCTGGTAACTAGGTAAATTAAAAATCAACCAACTAAAAATAGTGAAATAAAAACTTTTTACCAAAAAATTAAACCGACTCCCAAAAAACACTGCAAAGTGAAAAATAACTTTAATTTCGGAAGTCGGTGCCAAAAACGAAAATACAAAACTAAAGACACCGACTTCCGAAATTAAAGTTATTTTTCACTTTGCAGTGTTTTTTGGGAGTCGGTTTAATTTTTTGGTAAAAAGTTTTTTATAACGAACTATCTATATTAGAAGGTCATAAATGTAATACTAGCAAGTAACACAAACTAACAAACTATTAGCAAAGTATAGTCATAAAAAGCAACGCATAAAACTGTAAGAACTGAAGATGTTTACAAATAAACAAGTCATAAGGCGGGTGGGTGTGAACAGGTGCGCAATTATGTAGGCCGTCGAATATGTCCGAACTGGCTCGCGGCCTGACTCATTTGTACGGAGTATGAAATGCACAGAAGGATAAGTTATTGAAATGTGCGATAACGCGTGCGCACGTAATCAATTATTATTATTATTTGGTTGGAGAGTTATTGAAAAAGAAAGCAATCTAAACAAATAAGGTTACACGGTCTGTCTGTTTGTTTTTAATGTTTATTCTTTTGAAATACCAACTGATCAAAATCGTCAAAGAAAAACTAAGCTTAAGCTAAAAGGAAGTACATAGTCTTCATTTTACTGCCCAGAGAAAGAACTATTTCCTGTGGCTTTTCTATTTCACAGTCAAAGCAAACAAACTAACACGCACAATGCATTTCATTTGTTCTGCTTATGTTGATGTTAACTTATAACCGAAGAAGTATACCTACGATCGGTAAAGTCAATTAAATTTTTGTGACGAAATTATACGAGTTTATTTACATACCAAAACTTACATGGCAGAAGCCACATAATCACACAACACAGCTCACTGTGTCCGTACACTCACTATGGTGCATGTGACGCAGCAGACAGACTGATTCATTTAGAATTGTTGTCACAGTTTATTTCACAATGTCTTAATAATATTATTGATCCAATACCACAATAAATAAAATATGACTAAACAGTGTTGACTGAAATCACGACTGTCACTAGTTAGATTAAATCGACGATTAAACAAAAATGCGTTTTCTATTCCTTATCGCATTTCGAGCGGGAATAGGCCTTCTGATTGCTATCTTCTCTTTGCCACCGTATTGCACATGTACATAAATGTTATTGAAACCTATGATGAAGGCAGTAGAGTCGATAACCCTACAGTCATTGCCATTCCATCATTGGTTTTATTGCGATTAATTTAAGGAAATGGTTTATTATTGACAGTAAATCATATTAATTACGTCGGCGTTTAAAGTTTTATTGTATGTGGAAATTGGATGGTACTGTTAGGTTTATTGGGACCAGATTGGTTCCATTTGAAGCCGTTAGTTTGGATCAAGTATATAATATTATGAAAAGGCTTTTCATTATATTAGCACAGTAGGAAGACTATTTCTACACTTGATTCATCTAGCGTTTTCCCTACAATAATGGGAACTGCTTCTAGTTGAACTAGATGCAGGTGATTACTAGAATCTTACCACTAGCCGAGGTATTCCTCGAAGCGCTACCATTTTGAAGCGCACCTAATGAAGCGCTTTTAGTAGCGCTCCCGATAGGTACCATGTTATCGGAAAAGGAGAGCTCCGAGGAATAAAAAAGGAGCGCTTCATTAGGTGCGCTTCAAAATGGTAGCGCTTCGAGGAATACCTCATTAGCCACTGCCTATCTGGCTTTACTATTTCATTCTTTCCAATTTACTATTATTTTTTTTAAGTTTATTGGAAGGTTTCAAACCACGCGGCAGAACACCAATGTGATAGAACGATGAAATAAATGAATGAATGTACTAGGAGAGAGAGAGAGAGTTCTAGAAGAGTGGCGTCGCATTGTTAAGCGGGCCGCTAATGTCGACGTGACGACCACGACTACTCTACAAAGAGTGGAACGCCTATGAACGAGAAGATTGTAGTTTTTAGTATTGTTTACTACATATATTTTTTTTTATTCTGTAATTAATTGTTTTTTTTTTCTACTTCTGTATATTGTTACAAAGTTTCAATCATTTAAGCAGTACTTTCACCGCAGACTTTGTATTTTGCTATTTCAGGCCATCCAAAGGCTGCCTGGTAAATACAGATGTCAGCGATAGGACAGCACCACCATTGCACGCATTTATATAAGTTTGTGTAAAAACGTGTACAATAAAGTATATATACACATGACACACATATACACTAGCCCATAACCGGGAAGCAAGATACACAAACTATAAAAAAAGTCTTAGTTTAAAAAGAAAGTCCTATACGACTGAGGAACCTCGTTCGTTTCTACGAGTAAAAGCAATATTAAATACTATTCATCCATCATAAATAATTAATATAAAACTTTCTTATCAACCAGCAATATAATAAACACAAAGATGAATACAGAATACATTCCGTTACCAATATCTCTGTGTCTGTGTCTCTGTATATTGGATACAGATATCTTATGAGCATTTGATTAACTAATTAGCTTTGCGTCATTCAGTTCATAATTAGTATTCAAGTTGCTTAGCGCCACTGAATACTAGCGAAAGTTCTGATTACATGTAGGAAGAAAGCGAAAACTATCAAAGGCTTGTTCTAGCTTTGAAATAATGCTAATTTATCGTTTTCTTTAGGTAGCGACTTCGAATGATTTAAAAATGATAATCACGTAGACATCCAGTTCTATTGCTATGACGAATATTTCAAAAAATCATATGTGATTATTTTAAAAATATTGGGCTAACATAGTGTTATTTTGTAGTATGTAAATTACGTCATGCCTAAATATTCAGGCGTTTGCTACTTCCTATAGACTGTTTGATTAATTGTTATCTATTATAAACATGTATTTTTATTTCAAACTAAGTCGCGCGGGTATAAAGAAAAAGAAAGCCATATGTACCCTTAAGCAATTTGTACTCCATCAAAAGTAAACACAAAAAGATCGTAACATCTAAACTGTGTCAAAATCGTGATTCAAAAGTGTCAAACTGGATATTTTATTAACTGGATTTCTAGTTATAAAATATACATCATTTCGATTACGTCCATCGTATCAAAACATACGATAATGATCTAATTCACGTAACAAGACATTCAGATGAACAATTTTTGGAAAACATTACTATTACGAATTTAATGCAGGAAACGTCGATCAAAGCTATTGGATGTCAAGCAAAGCAGTCTTCAAACCCAACTCGCTACCCACTAAATCAGTAACACGCGACATAGCTATCCGATTTTCAAAACCGATTCACGGAAAATCGGTACTGATACTAAATCAATTGCCCCACATCTCTTGCTTGCTAGATACGAGCTGAATATTGAATGTTCCTTGTCACAGAGCTAGGAACGCACTGGAAGTGACTAGAAATGTCATATTTAATATAATTAGGATCCTATATTCGAACTGCTATACATCTGCCTTTCAGCTGGCTGTATGACCTAATCGGTAAACGGTTGAAATTTTAACAGAGTGAGAATTGCAAGTAAATTAAAGGGGCCACAATAAACATGATTACGGCACGGTGCCCTTCGTGCTCAAAGCCGGTTCCTTAGAGAATTGAATACTTGCAGATAGCATAATTGAGCAAAGCAGTCTGTCAAAGTCAGTCTATTAAGAGGCCTTTTTTTCGCGGGAAAAATCATCAATTGACTCTCTCCGTTACCTTTCGATCAGTTACTCGCAATTGTGGTAGGCAATATCAGCAAGTATCAATGCTGCTGACGGATCTTTAACGCTGGCGTGACACACGGCCCACCCGGGCGTGTCCTCCCGACATTAAATAGCCCAAGGAAATTATGACCACGAGCACAAGTTCTGGATATTTCAACTACAGTCAGTATTGTCAAGTGAATTCAATTTTTATGAACCATCGTACACAACACAACCTTGCGTGGATAACAATAAGGGATAAGATACGGCCTACAGTTACGATTACAGCAAAAATCAACTCAACCTCAACTTTGTCTCAACCATCGAGTCCAGAGCTCAGACTGCAGCAAAAAAGCTAGGATCACACTGCGTAGGATCACAGGGTGAGGCGGTACTTCACGCCTGGACAGCTTCTGAATCTATATAAAGCACAGGTCCGTTCCTGCATGGAGTACTGCAGCCACTTGTGGGATTGCTCTGCAAAATACCAACTTGCTGCACTGGACTCAATCGAGCGCAGGACTAAAAGGCTTATAGGCGACGAGGCGCTATCGAGCAAGCTTCATAGCCTGGCTCATCGGCGAACCGTTGCTTGCCTGTCGGTTTTCTACAGATTGTACTTCGGGGAGTGTGCGCAGGAGCTCCACGACCTGATCCCTCTATCTCCCTTTCACTACCGGTCTACCAGACGCACGGCTGGATACCATCCACATTTGGTTGATATACCGTCTTGTCGTACCAAGCTCTTCTCCTCCACATTTATTGTGCGCACTTCCAAGCTGTGGAATTCTCTGCCGGCTTCTGTGTTCCCTGCCACTTATGACCTTTCAACCTTTAAAGCAAGAGTAAACAGGCATCTTCTGGGCTCGCTCGTTCCATCGTAGACCTCATCTATCATTTACCATCAGGCGAGATCGAGGTCAAGAGTGCATTATGAGGTGACAGTAACAGGTGACTTAGTTGGTTTGCACTGCCGTTTCTAGCCTTGGTTGCCGAGATGTCTCTGTGTACTGCGATCCTTTTAATTAAACGTTGCATCAAAACGGATCGTACAATACCGGTACTAATTGGGAATCGATTGCAATTTTGTGGAACGAAATATAGGAGGCATTGAACGCGGAGAATCACCGAAGTTATTGAACTTCTGTTGTGTCCGATATTTTAAAACATGGCGTCGGAAACTATGCTAGGAAACGTCGAAGGATAGGTGGTAATTGTTTATGGTAGAACTTTTGTTTATTGTCTATGTTCAGCTGTGGTTTGTTTATGGCCTCAAGAGTTCAATAGAATTAGTTTTTTTGTGTTTCATGGTTTCAGCTGCTCGTTACCGAAAATAACGATTTTGGAAAGGTATTATGAAAACGTTTTACTTGTTTGCGAGAAAAAAGCCGTGATGATATGGGTTCCCTGACTTAATTGAAATTTTACCTAATCTAGCAACCAGAAAAGCTACTAGGATTGAAGTTGAAGGGAGGTGCTTGACTTCTACCGAAAAGACTGCTGATACCAGAGATGGTTAAGTGTCTATCTGAAATTTTAATTTTTGTGTCTTTCGGTATGTCCAGCTAACTCTGGAACGGCTAACTGATTCTAAAATGACTTCTGTCACTGTAAGATAGAGGAAGTTATGGAGTAACATATGTATAGGCGACTTTTTTATTCCGGAACTCCAGCGCGAACGGTGTCGCGGGTAAGTAACATAGGTAGCTACTAAAACGAATGAGGCGTGAAAAATCATCAAACTCCAGAAAACGCTATAAACGCCAGCCATTACATTAAAATAGAGACAAAAGCCATTACTATCCAGACAGAATCGTTGCTAAAACAGTTTCCACGCATCAATAAGCAATAAATCTTTTGTTCTAAAATAGACATAAACCGTCGATCGCCTTATTCATGCACTATGTTCATCTGTTAGGCTAAAATCAATGATATTTATAGCACTGTTCAGATTGTGGAGTTGCGACATACGAGGTTACATTTTAAGCTTTTTATGTTATGGCTTTATACAGGTTTTTCGTCGAGGGGTATATCATCAAATGACTCGTCCTGCTCTTAGTAGAGTGGAAGGTCAGTTGACCTTGCGTATGTCGTTAGAGCAGACGATTCTGCCGTCCTTAGTGCTGACTGCTTTTTGGGAAGCGTGTGGAACATGACGCGACGCGCTGTGGACCTTATCGGACGGTGAGCTACCCCTGCACGCCGACCGCAAGCTCGCGCCTACGCTACGATAGCTGGAGATCGGCTCGTGATTCCCAATGCCCGGGTATTTCTGCGGTAACAAACGGAACCTAAGAAATCTATTACTAAGGAATATTTTAGGCCAATATTTAGTGTTCGGTAAATCCGCCAACACTAATTCTTTAGATGTTAAACAAATTTCCGCCAACACTAATTCTTTAGATGTTAAACAAATTTGGTTGCTTTATGAAAAAAAAAAGCTATAATTTGAGGGTGGATAAAAAGGCTAACAAAAACAACCACCCATAGTAGTTTACAACACTCACGCAATAAATACCAAATTAGTAATGGAATGCGACTGAACCCTGGCGGCCAAAATAAAAGAGTGTTATCCAATTTTATCCATTGCAAGCCTTGATTAAATACGATCACTTCAGGGGACAACCAGTTTGAATTGTTACTATGCCAAGTATAATTATGGAAACATCCTTGCATTCTGCACATTTTGCAACACGCTAAGGTTTTAAAACGATCGCGCGGGGCTTCGCTCCCGTGGAGTTTATGACTATAGAAAACATAAGCCTCCTTTTTGCAGTTGGGTATAACCTATAAACTTCCAAATCCAACCAGTACTTTGGAAGATTAGCGTGTTCAAACAAACAAACTTTTCCGCTTTATAATATTAGTAGGTATAGATTTTATCTAAAAAGAATAAAAAAAAAAATAAAAAAACTCTCTCCCGATTTTGTGATTAAAGGTGCCGTCATACAAATTAACCTATTTCAGTCCATTATGTTCAGTGATTGTGACCATTTGTTACATAATATTTGTAGTATTTGGCAATGATTCTATAAGAAAGCAATCACTGCGCACGAGCAGTTACACTGAAACGAGTGGTCGCGTTGACAGAGGGCGCTTTCGGGTAATGCCAAACAAATATGAATTTAAAACCAAATTAAATTATGCTCATATTTGAATTGTTCTATTTCATATCATGCAGTATTTTCATGAATGAAACAAAATTCGACGTAATAAAGCATTGAGTCGTGCAATCTCTCTCTAATCGTCGCAATAAGATCGCATATGAAATCGATAATGCATTATAATAACAAACAAGAATGGCAGCTATTTCAGCTATCGTTATCACCTATCAGTATTGCATTGTATGCTATTTTTATCAATCAGTATCATGTATCGCATATCAATGATTTCATATGGTGTAGTGCAATAACCCCAAAAGCCGTAAAAACTGTCTGTGTGGGTGAAGTGACCTTGTCAATATTACTCACTAATGATTTAAGATATTTATGTCAATGTCATGTTATGGAAATTAAGTATAAACTATTTGAATATAATATTCTGAACATATTTTTATGCCCATCAAAATTTATGTTTCTTAAAACTAGATTCGTTTCTGTGACCGACAACGTATTTATGAGTGTTCAACTTTTGTAAGACCGCCGAAACTTGCTTAGCTAAGTGTTAAACCGCGAACAGTACATTCTGTTGCTTAGTATTTTTCCCAATAAAGTCTGGGTAGGGTTCCAGACTAACCAGATGAGTACCAGTGGAGCGACTGATCAGATTTTCTGGGTTTTGTAGTTTTTTTAAGTCCTCATTTAATTCTGTTATGGTGTACAATAAATATCTTCTGGCTACCCGTAACAACTGTCAAAGGCGTACAAATGACTGCTAGGGCTTACAGCTTAGTGTGTTTTCGAGATACGGCGGAATCTCTATATGTTAAAATAGTCACCCATTCAGGGACCGGACTCGACAAGCGTTGCTCAACCTAGAAGATCTATTCGTGCAGGCGTTATTATCTTGCCATGAGCTCGTCTGCAAAGCTATTTGCCAGTTCTAAAGTGTCGAAACCTACCTCGTTTAAAACTAGTACCTACTTAACGCGTCCGCCTATAAAAACATGCCGTATATTTTCATCTGAATGAGCACGGCGGGCCTCGCGAATATCGAATGCAATAAGTGATATCTATGAATATTCAGAGCACGACAGCCGGCCGCTGTTAATTTGACGCATTTTAGACGATCCCTTGCACCATTCGGTTCCGTAAGGTCGCAAGTGCACTGACGACCATAGCGTTTTTATTGGGATTTATTTTTACGCTGCGATAATTTTTCACAGAACCTGCTTTATTATAATCTGTTTTTTTTTTTTTGTTAAAACTGATCCCTCCGTCTCCTTTTCACTAACGATCTACCATACGTACTACAGGGAACCATCCATACTTGGTTGGTATACCGTCTTGTCGTACTAAACGCATACCTCTTCCACATCTATTGTGTGTGTGGAACCCTGCTGGCTTCTGGGCTTCTGTGTTCCCTGCCACATATGACCCGTCAGCCTTTAAAGTAGGAGTGAACAGACATCTTCTGGGTTCGCTCGAGCCCTGGTAGACCTCATCTATCGCTTACCATCAGGCAGCTTATCAAAACGGCTTTTGACCATAATAAGAAAAAACTGTGGTTTATTATTTCGGTGAAACTTACGACTTTATTCGTCCGAGATTAATTGAGTCCAGTGCAGGCAGTTAATTTATTCGAAGAACGCCATCGTTAAGGATTTGATGGGACCGTTTGTTACTGCGGTATCACAGTTAAAGTAATTGGGTCAAATAAATGCTGTTAAATGGAAACTATCAATCTTTGCATGAAGTGTGTCAGTTATGAACTTATGATGCTATTAATCTTGCGAGAGTATCGTTTATTTTATAAATTACGTGGACTCTACATCATTTAACACACTTATCATTTCGCACACCTAGATCTAAAGAGAGCTAACTCAAAAATTGAGATTTTTGAGTTATACATACCATCGAATTCCTTATTACGTAAGGAATTCTATGGTATGCATAACTCAAAACTTGAGATTTTTGAGTTAGCTCTCTTTAGATCTAGGTGTGCGATTTTATCATCAGTCTACTTAGCCTTTTTCCAAGTATATCGGGGTCGGCTTCCAGTCTAACCGGACGCAGGTAAGTACTACTTTTTTACATGTAGCGACTGCCTAACTGACCTCCACAACCCATTAGGTGAGTAACACGATACGCCATGACAAGACTGGTGTCAGTTTTTCGGACTTCGGAGTACCCATAACCAAAGTGGTTACGGGTAGTCAGAAGCCCGAAACTACTAAGATGTACAGACGCCAGCACATCAAGCTACAACAATCTGTCAAATTTCTTTAATAGATTTTCAACTTTATTAATAAGGAAATTATGTTCAAGGTTGATTGGGAAAATTTGAGTTTCGGGTAGCTTCAAGTGCTGCCGTCTGTACAAATGACAACCGGATTCAAAATAACAAAACCCTTTTAACAAGTTTATGACCAACTAAATTCAACGATTCTGCATTTAAACATGGCTATACGTCTAAAGCTACAAATGCCAGTCAACTATTTATGTCGTTAACGTGGATCAAAATGTCGGATGACGTCATGAGACGAATCATTGTTGGAATTTGTTTAATAATGAGAAATTGCGTGTGAATTACTTGAGCTTCGTGATCGGCATATGTTATTGAATAGGTTTGGATACTGGCCGTTGTGTCTATTATTACGAGAAATATGGGCTTTTATTTTTTTTATTTCAATTGCATTATAATAGAGCTATATACATTTAGAAATATTTACTAACATATAAGTAAGCAAATAAAAAAAATAAAAAATTTACTAACATAAGTAGAACTTAGAACTAGCTAAGGATAAACTAAAATTAATTGATGAAAATTATTAATTAATAAACAGGTAGTCTAAATATTATTTTACCTGTTTTGAGTTTTTTCACGATAAGAACCGTTTTCCTATTTCAAAAGTTCACATAAAGAAAACTTCGTATCAAAATGGACATTTGATAGTCTAGCAAAATATCAAACGGAAAATACTAGACATCGGTAACCAACTTCGCAATTTTGCACGTTTCGTAATAAAAAAAAAAACAGAAAAAGGATGTAAGTATCTGCGTCTGATTCACGAATTTTCGAGTAAATTCCTGAATCTAGATTGGACACATGCATTTCGTAGAATAGGCATCGTAACTGTATGAAGTAAGCACTGAGATTTGACAGTTATTTAGCCGACTGTATGAAAAAATGGAGACTCATCTTTCCTGTATAATTAACTTCATGAATATTTTTCAAGCATTATAATATTTATAATGCTTACGTAATATGATGCTAATAAATCCTATATCTAAAAGCGGCACTGATTTTTTACTAGGTTAGGTAGGACACGATTATCTGCTACAGCACGAGGCATAAGTATTATTAGTACGAGAAATTATTACTGACCTACTTTTATATTAAACTTTGTATTTTATTGTATACTCATTTTAATTATAGTAATTTATTAAATTAATGTCAAATTAGACATATTTATACACAACCAAGATTATTGTATGTTTGAATGCGAAATATTTCGTAAATTGTTCCTATAAACCTCTAACATTAAAATAAACTATCCCAATCTTCTTATAACACACTATACGAAACAAAACGAAATTCATACAACAAATACTACAGTTGTTATGTATCTAAACACTAGTACTTCGCCCGCGACTTCGTCCGCGTGGATCTAGTGGATCTAAATAATTTATAGCACTCACAAACTTACTACGAATGAAATCAAAATTAGAATAATCATAGTGCTTACATACAAACTTACTAATAAATAAATAAGGTAAAGCACATCTCAGGTGCGTGCTTAAGAAGATTACGAAGTTTTCTCTTTACAACAGAATTACTTACAGCAAAAATTTGTGCAAATAATCAAATATAAGTTCAAAAACCTTTACACACTACACATACGTCAGACTAAAGAAAAACACTGGCACGGTACGGCTCTCACAAACAATTGTGTTCAATGAACTTGAAAATTGTTTCTCCTCGTACCTAATGATATTCATTGGAAGCACACCACTACGTTTTTCAGTTACGGCATTTTGTCGCGTGTGGTGTAGTGTGGTACGGAGGAATAAGGTCGTATGTGCATTTACTCATTTAAGTAAGTATTTTGTGATAATATTTACAATTTTAAAATGTTTTCTGACTCTATTTGGCCAATTCAATATAGCTTTCTTAGGTTAATGTGCTGTAATTAATTACTAATATATATCTCACACACACTCATACATACAAACGCACTCAAGGAGAGGTACCATAGTCATTCAAGGACATAAACAAGTATTCTATGTTTGTTTAGCTTAGGTTTTAGTTCTTATTTTTTCCGTAATTCATGTAAAACAATGATTATTTTGACTCTCGTGTAACATTTTTGTTAAAAGGCTAGTCTAAATTTTAAATTCCTGTACGGAATGCTGACAAATGTCATAAGCTTCAGTCTATTTCGGCGGTGGAATTTATTTTCGATGTTTGTGACAATATACTAGTCAGTTTGATGTATAAAAATTGTGAAAACTTATTTAGAAATAAAGCTATAATGAGAAATCCAAATGGTAAAAGATTGTTTAACTTGCAATAGAAGATTATAACATATTATGTAAAGTAACTCTTTGTTCTACAAATTCACGTTTCCCTAGTTACGTTTAAGTCTCATTTAGGGGCTAGATGATTACGTTTGTCATTAAATTGTTTGCTAATGACCACCGAGTGTCATTTGTTTTTTACAGCCAATAAATTGCGAATGAAAATCGTTTTAAAACCGATTTGGATTAATATTTTTCTAGCTCTTTATACAGAAAAACTGGATGTTCATTAGTTGAGGTTTATTTTTGTTTCATGGGATTTTTTAAAGTTTAGTAAGCATGCAATCAGTAGGTTTCTGTGCGGCTAGTAAAATCAGCGGATGCTTATCTTTTGAACACCGGGCATAGACGTTTATTAATTTCAGTATCAGCTCGATCTTAAAAAATATTAACTACAAAGCCAAGCAGGTCTGTAGGTCTAATAATAATCTGATAAGGTATTTCCACGCAACGGATGTAGAGCCGTTTCCCTGGCATAGGTACGTGCCCCAAAATCTGAATACTACCACCGGGGATACACGGCTAATGGGAGAGCCGTGGAAGTGTCGAAGTTGAGGCAGAAGGACACGAGTTAACAAGGCGGTACATCCCTCTTAGAAGCGGGAGGAATCAAACACCTCACTCCACATGCTTGACCAGAAGCTACGGCACCAGTCGGGAGCTGCGTTGAATTATGTTTAAGTACTCCCGCAGCTCGTGGCGCAAGTGTGCCACAGAACACAGGGTGGTTTTAGTCAGTTAGAGACTGACAGACCCCTTCGTCCGCCCCAAGGCGGAGGTCATCCATGATGATTTCTACCTAAAGAAAGAAAGGCAGAGCCCCAGGTTGGCCATCTTACCCGCTTTTCGTGAATATACCCACAGCTTAGTAGACAATTTATGCGATCCAAAAGACTGGTGTAATATTCACAGCGTCATTTAACTCCGCAATATATTGCCCGCCATGATGGAATAGGTATCGTCGTGTTGCGAGCATTTTGCATTAAAAGTTTGGAGACTTGAGTTTTAATCATCTTAATGGGTAGAATTTGTATAAGTAATCATTTATTTATAACTGCTAAGTATACTGAATTTAATTTATAAATAGGTTTTTGACAGATCTCTTGTAATCCGAGACTTAACACATTGGCAAGGAACAAAGTATTTGTTCCTTGCCAATGTGATAGTAATTATGTACAATATTATATGAAAATATTTTTCTTTCAAAAGAATTAAAAAACCAAAAGCAATTTCAATTTATCATCCTAATTCCTGAAATAATCTCGGGCCACAATATTCTCCGTAAAACCCAAAATATAATCATTTTCAACTCTGGCGCCGGCTGGTAACATGGTGAATCACGAGCATTCCTATACTTATGTCATAAGACAGAGGTTCTCAGCCTAATGGTTTCGAAAATCATTTGTTAAGTACGTATTCTTAGTAGGTATTATCTAGGAATAAACTCAAAATCACTCGACCTGCGTTTAAATGATTAACGTATACATTTTTAAACTAACATGGTCATTAACAGTATCATTAGAACTTAAAACGGGATATTAACATTGTAATGTGACCATGTGATTGATATTAGCGCTTGCAACAGTGCAGCAGTGCCGAAATATCGGAAACTAGAAATAATAAATAAACATGGTAAATACCCATTATATTTCAAATTCTAATGCTAAATGACTAGTATTTAATGTGTGTTTAATAAGTTTAATCATTCTCCTAAAAAATCATACATCAGGTTGTTATTAGTTTGATACGTTCTTAATATCAACCCTCATTTCCGAAATGGGGACTATCGTTTTTTTTGCTCACCAGTTGGCGCCACTGTTGACTAAGGTCCAGAGGTATAGCTGTCAAAGGCGACTTTATAGGATCGGTGCCGAAACAAAGTTTTGAATCTTGAATCTCATTAATTAATTATAAATAATATCTCGTTTATTAATTATAAATAACTATCATCATATCGAGTAGCTATGCCGCAATGCTGTGCAGTTCCGTTTTGTTTAGAAAGAAAAGGAGGGCACAGGTTTCCAAAAGATAAAACTGTTCTAAAACAGTGGCTTGTGGAGTTGTCGCGATTCGCAGAAATAACTATAGGTACTCCGACAATACATTCTCATGTTTGTAAAAAACATTTCAACCCCGAGGATTATGTGTTACCCAAAGAATAAAATACAGAAAATCGTAAATAATGTTATTATCTTTCTTAATAATCCAGATTTGAGTAACTTTTACGTTAGGTACTTTCATCTCTTGTAATCTTCTGTTCACAAATATTCAGCTACTTATAAATTAAAGCCAAAAGTTGTACCTAGTCTATTTTCTTGGAACCAAGACAGTGAGGAGAGAAAGGAAATTAAAAGAAAACGTGCAAAAAGAGCTCGTTTGTTCAAAATTGTTCTGTAACACTATGTTTTCCTCTGCGTTTCCAAGAAAGTTATTGTTTCGGTCATATTCTTGAATTCTGTAAAAAAAAATGGCCATGTGCGAGTCAGACTCGCCCATGAAGGGTTCCGTAGTAACTACGCCAAATAACTTTGTTTTTCATAGTAATTGTATGAATTACAAAGTTATATTTGCGGTTTTAGAAAATATGCTATATCTCGAAAATTGCTGACCCGATCTCATTCAAACCAATTTTGGTTGAAAGTTTACATTTTTTCCTCCATTATTATAGAAGTTAGGGGGGGAGGGGGAACACGTTTTACGAGTGTGTAAGCGTATATCTTTTAAACGATTGACTTTATGAAAAAGTGGTTTTAAAAACCTCAATGTAATTTTTAAAGACCTTTCTATAAATACCACGCATAGGCTTTATGAAAAAAAAATCAGTTTCAGTTCCATGTATGAGGAGCCCCCTTAATTTTAAATATTTTTTTATCTTTTTCTTAAAATCGGAAAGCGGTTCACAGAATACATCTACCTACTAAGTTTCATGTGTATAGTCCTAATAGTTTCAGAATAAAATGGCTGTGACATACGGACGGACGGACAGACAGACAGACATGACGAAACTATAAGGGTTCCGTTTTTTACCTACCTCGGCATACAAGCTTTCTTTTGGCAAAAAATAAGTTTGTAAACAGTAAACAAACTGGTTAGTTTGTTTGTTTAATATAAGCGGCCTGAAAGAGCAGCTAATTCAGAGGTTTCTGAATTAGCTGCTCTTTCAGGCCGCTTATATTTGCGCATTTTTTTCTTAATTCCGCTTTCAATGCGTTCACATTCATCGCCAAATAATCCATATTTGCGATAATTTCACGAAGGAGATCATTTTTCAACAGGTAAATTAAAGAAATTATAATTTATGTCACGAAGTCCGCTAAAACCAGTGAAAATTTGAATTTTTTGGACCTCACGCGACACTATCGCCTCTAGTGGCAAACTCACACGCGATAGCCCCCATTGGATGGTGTTAAAGTGTCATGATAACCAAATTTGTTTTTTTTTCGATTGAGTTTGTCTATATAGACTCTTGGAACTTTAGAAATTTAAAAAGTTTGAGCAACTCTGCCATAAGACGCTGACTCTAGGATATGTATGCTTGTTTCTAGGACATTAGTAGGCAGCCTGAGTATTGTGTCGATTATTTGGACAGTTAATTCTTAGTACCTACCTAGGTCGTTGATATTCAGATTCTGCGTAGGTTGTAGCGCCACGGTTTAGTATGGAATTTAACGTTTTATGTAAGGTGATGGAAGGTTTGCGTAAATAATAAATGTCCACCTTTATTCTCGTGGGTGTCTTAAAATACAACTATACTGCCAAAATGGTGGGTAGCCGTGACATAAGAATGTCTACTAATAACAATAAACTGTTAAAGTTTCACTTCTACAGGTATGACCAGAAAGAAACGAAGCTTTTCAGAACGAATATCTCTATCGCTTTTCATCAACGTAAGTTTTTTTTTATTGATAATAGACTCGCGTTTGAACACCATCTCACCTGATGGTAAGTGATGATGTGTTCAAAGATAGAGCACGTTTGCCTAGAAGTAAGTAAGTAGTAAGGACACGTCACATTAACCTATCAGGCCGGGCCCCATAGGGCCATTGCCTGATGGGGTTGCGGGAATGTTCTAACTCAGTTCAGTGGGTTTATAGTCAGTAGAAGTCTGATACTCCCTTCCGCTCCACCTAGAGCGGGAAAAGTCATTTGATATTCTTCCCACGGGAAAAAATAGATTTATTTATAGAATTAAACGTTTCATCACATTCGGTATCACGAATATTAACGAAATTATTATGAAAGATGAAGACAAGTTTTGCCGGTCCTCAAATAAATATTGTTTGACACGGCATGGTTGTCGCAATGGTTGAGCAGTTGGCTACTGCGCTGCGCGTGTGTATCGCGGGTTCGATTCCCGCACGAAAGATACGTATACAACGTATTTGAAATGGAACAGGAAAATATTGGGGTATACACAATGTAATAAGCCTGGAGGGTTAATTGATTTCTAGAATCAGTCATATTCAGCGTCAATATTAGGTAAATTATTACAGACTAAGCCTATTTAAAATCTAAGTTAGTCTCACCCACTCAATAAGCCGTTTTCACTAGAAAAATAAATCAACATCATTTGCATATCTTACCAAAAAATCTAGCCTCTTCTAATTAAGTCTACATAAGGACCGACATACTTAGTAACCGTAAATAACAATTAATCATTACAGCATTCATGTATCACGAACAGGCATTTGCATATTTATTCGGGCCGCCATATGCGAGCTAAATTATGCAAAGCAATCGGCTGATGACGACTCATAATTAAATATAATAAAACATTTAATCACATTGGCCTTAAAACGTATAAAAACTGTCACTCTGTGTTAACAATATTAGTGTTGTACAAAACAATATGCTTTTTAAAGCCGAAAGACGAAACTCATTTATGGATAAATCTTACGCCGAAACTTTTTATTTTAATGTTATGATCTGTATTCTAAGGATATGATTACAAAACATTGTTATTCATGTGTGATTAGTGTTATACCTGATTTCTAAAATTATTAACAATTGAACTTAATACATTTAAACGTAGTGTTCTGGTAGGCTATCAAGGTACGTTCAATGGAAACACAAACAACAAATCCTTTTTGGGCCAATATAAGGTAATGGTGTGATTCATTTGAATATTTAAATTTTGTTCCATTCCATTAAAAAGTTAAGTTAAAGTTGGAATGCACTGAGTCCATTCAGAGATATGAGTAGGTTCTATTTTTAGCTGGCCACTAGGTCTCGGCTGTCATTCGGCCGAAACCAAAAGCCCAACACAATCAATATTTTGCCTTGTGAGACCCACACTTCAAAAACCTTAGCGTAATAAATTTAAAAGTCAATTCATATTTACAACCGTAATGCCAGCGATTGTTACATTTAGTTTGAAATAACTGTAACTTATAAAGGATTATGATTTAAATGGGCTAATATATTTAACGAAATGTTTCGTTTTAGTATCAATAAACTACAAGAAACTTCGTTTGTTGACTTACATTAATATAGAGCCAATCAATATTTGATTTGCAGCTATTTGAATAATTTTGGTTTTGTCTTTCGGTTTATTCGGACGCAGTTCCCTACACTACCGTACTTCTTACCATATATTGAAATACATTAATAGAAATCATTATCATGGTAATTAAATGGTTGATGTTAAAATAATTGCACAGGTAATAAATATAAGGTATATCAAAAAACACTACAGTTTAAATGACAGGGTAATTTTAAAAAGTGCAATCAAAGTTCACTCGACATAACGCGGAACAATTACCTTTTCTTTAACAAAAATCAGAAATGAGTCTCATTTAAAATATCAATACAATTTACGTCTTTAAAAAGCGATATTACGCAAAGAAACACTCAAAGCTTAACTCACTGATAAAGTTATTTATTAAAAGCTTTCCGGCTTTTAAGAAAACCGTGTTGTATATCAAAAAGTTGCGCGATTATCATGTCGAGAAGTTGCTTAACGTTAAAGGGCCGGTGGAACAGATAAGCGACATATGCTGGGGTGTTGTCAACATCGCGACACCCACTCAACACCTACGGGACAAGATGGCGTAAAGTGGAACAACAGAGATCATAACTGTCCCCGAAATGTCGGAAATCGGAAGCGATGTACCATTTACTGACATAATTTAAGGTGAGCCAAAGCCAATAAGTACCTTTTCTCGGCTGGTTTATATACTTTACTCGACCTGGCTTCAGGATATTTTTCTGGAGACCGCACTGGCCATAACTATGGGATTGAACTTTAGATATGCCTCCATATTAATAAATCTGAAATCGATGCTCAACATTAGTCGTCTCAGATGTCATAGTTTTGTGTCCCTTAATGAGCATTAAAAGTCAATTTTTTTAAGTTATTGACATAAGATGGCAAGAGTAACCGTTTTAGTTGAAACTACTATTAATATTTGTATTCCTGAACATTATATTCTATTATCCATCGTGTATTGGTTCTCCTTTGCATAAATAAAAAAAACAACCTGATGTCGAGTTCAGGCACAGAAATTCCTAACAATACAGTCATGTATTTATCATACCTATCATAAAACAAATACAGCCACTAAAAATGCAAAATCCGAGAGAGTTATTTGTCCTCGATGCTAATTAGGCCAATTTACTTCAAGTATTCGATTAAGAGACTCGACCACTCTTAATAACGGTTAATGCTATGCGGTTAATAAGAAAGTGAAAAATAATTGGCAGCTTCAGACTGTATGAATGTGAATCATTGGACAGTAATTATCGTACATGCTTTGAATCGAACGCATAAATGGAGATATCGTAAGATCGATAAACTGATGGAGTGAATGAAAGTGAGAATTATGAATTTATTCACTCCTTTCGATATTTGAAAAACAGTGCCAGTTTAGCTAATGATACAGGCAATAGCTTAAATAGCTATGAAACTTATGAAAGTTTAGAATTGGATTGGAATTATAAGTTTCATATATCAATAATCTCTCATTCTCTTTTTTTCTTGGTCAATACGAAACCTTTTGTAGTTCTGACATTGATAACGCTACTTAGAACATGTACCAATTTCTCAAACCAATGAAGTTGATGCAAGCACGATAATAGTGACATAAACATAAAATAACTACAATAATACACTGCCAGCATACTTCACCAAAAAGGGAAGATCAGCATTGCTAATAGATTTTTTATATCCCATATTTTAAAGCTTAACAGGTGTTTAAGTTGCATCACACACACTTTAAGTTGGACACCTTGAATCAATTTGTCTGCCCACACCTCAAGTCGCGTTTATATCACACAAATTCTTTACACATCAATTTGGAAATAAAAAATTTTTGGCACTTCATCAAAAATCTATGAAAATAATGATGTTAAAATTAATTAAGTAAAAATAAATTCCATTTTATTGAAACTGGCGCAAAGAAATCTGTATCGTCAATTTATAAACTGTATAAATGCTAGAAAATAAATGATAGCTTTCAATGTTCATTGAAATTCTTATAATGTAGCTTAAATAGGATAGATTAATCTTAAAAGATTTCTCGATTTTACGCACCTTTTAGACCGGACCCTCGTATATCTCCAAGTATTACTACTATAGTGTCCTGAGTTAGACGGACACAGTAGCAACTGAAGGCTGTTCGGCCTCGGCTGCCTCTGCTTCTTAACTCTCAGTTTCACCACTTCTTCTACTTCTAACTTCTCTAGTTTCTTTTCTTTCTTTCCTTCTTTGATAGGCGGCTTCTTGGAATCCACGCTCCACCTGCGCTCGTCCATTATTCTCTCTTCTAAATTTAAATGATCGAGCCTTTCTTTGATAAAACTCCTTGTTCGGATCAAGTCAGGGGTTGTATCCAGTACAGGCTGATGTCTCCGAATTTCTATAGGAGACAAAGGTGGTCTTCGTGGTTCAAAGACGACTTTGGAATACTCGTTGCTGCGACGCCACAGACGGGGCGAGAGTGGCCAGAACCGCCCATTTTGTTGACCAGATTCCATCACCATTTTGGATTTTTGTCACTTCACTATTTAATTCACTGACTTTATCGATGCTTAAATAAAAATAGATAATACTTAATAAGAGCTTAAATCCTCAGACACTTATTCAATAGCTTAACGTTCGTTGGTAATGTAATTCGAGAGAAATACTGAACACGTCCGTTACATCCGCAAGCTATTCATAAACTAACCGTTGATGAAATGAAAAGTGCATAACAAACGCGCCCACGCTATCAATCATGCGAAGCGTCTACAGGAACCATAGATAAAGATAGAGTGACTACTTCGATGACTCAAACTGTAGTGTAATTGACGAAAAATGTATTAGAAATGTCATTCGGAGTATTTTCATTCCTTAAAGGTATAATATTATTTTTCTCGTATCAAAAGAGAGCAATATTTTCCTACATTTAAATGTTTGCCTTTAAATTCAAATGTTTGAGGTAAAGAGGATAATAATTTGGATAAATAAATTGAAATAAAAGTGAGTATAGAAATATAAATTCTCGGTTTATACCAGCAGATAAAATGATGTCAAAGCATATTACAAACGGCCTAATGAACTTTAACCATTTAAACGAGTTTGACCTTAAATGAGACAATTTTTATAAATTTCTATCATTTGTGAATTCTACATTAATTAGTGGAATTGAGGTCAGCGACCGACAAATCGCGGGTCACTATGGCCTAGCGGCGCTAGTAATAAAACCTTGTTTTTGTCTTTTATTACTGTTTGTCCAACTATAACAGGATCTGTGTACATTTGGCATAGATTTAATGGCGTTTTTCCTGTCTACATATCGTTAAAACGAGTAATTTAAAAGATTGTTGCACTTTCCGTGCGGAAATGGTTCACAAAAACAGATTAAAATGTTACGAGAGTATTTGGTTTTAATTTAACGATAAAGGAATGAATTCGTTTTAACAATTTCATGCTTTTGTTTTGGCAGTTCCGAAATCTACCTAAATCTGAAACTTGTACAACCCATTTTAGGAAACAAAATCGTGACAGACCCAAAATAAGCAAAAAAGCGGGACCCTAAAAACGTTTTAGCATTTTAGGATCACGAGGGGGATCTCAAACTGTTGACGGCTCCTGACGACGCAATGATAGCCATAAACTGCGGTGAAGGCGTAATGGCTGTGATATCGGATGTCACCGAATAGCGTTGCATACTAAATGCTGGCTCAGGAAGCAGCCGACAGGACGGTAATATATGTGCGTACAGGCATGCTAATGTACTGATGTAGTACTCAGATACAGTGTAAGTAGATACAGAGCTTTGCATGTGTATTTTTATGTTTGAATCTAAGTGAAAAGTAAGTAAGTGATGCTCAAATATGTAACGGAATAGGTCAGTTGTACTAGGGAAAGACAAGTCTATCAGTGGTGGGACCTTAGGCTTTAGTTACATTGTTTAACAAAGGCAAAGGTCGGATAGAGTAGAAAGCTATGGAATCATAGCTTTCCACTCTATCCGGTGCTTTGCCTTCTCTGAGCATTATGTCATAAATGCACAATTGCTTCTTGTTAGGTGTTCCTTGACAACAACGTCTCACTCCTTAGTTAGATAAATATTATAGATTAAGATAATAAACCTAATCTGAACCGTCTTGCTATCAAAGCCAGACTCCATAATTCCGAGTAACGACAACTGCCTCTCGAACTTCCATCCGCTTGCTTGCTTTAGTAGCGCTTATTTACGACTCAAGGATAAAACGAATTTCACGAAACAAAAAAATTAAGTGCCAACAATACTTACGTAACACCATTTAACGATAACAGGAAACAGAGATAGAACTTAAAGTCTTAAACAATACCACGACACAAAATCCCAGTCTAAGTAAGGAGTCGCAGGATATTGAAAGGTTTCAATGGGCTGAATCAACGGAAGTATTCGATGCGTTCGACATTATTATTACAATAGGTCTGAGTCAGACACCAGTAATTCTTGAAATCGAAACGAAATCAACGCTGTTGACATTGTAGTCTACGTGTGGGATGCGACGGAAATTCTTGCATATAGCTTGCTTGTGATTAAGTGTCAAGATATTTAGTTTCAATCATGGGTTCACCCTTGTAATATACCATACAAAATGGTCTATATTTTAAGTTATTTGCAATGGAAATCAGAGAAGTTTTACTATCTTCTATATATGTATCTATATCTATCTATCTTCCACAAAAATAAACGATTTTATATTTGTTATATCCTGAGTTGGTTGGCGCAATGGTTGAGCGATTGGCTGCTGCGCTGCTTATCGCGGGTTCGTTTCCCGCACCGGAACAAATGTTTGTATGGCATACAAATAGTTGTTCTGGGTCTGGGTGATTGTCAAAATGCACCAACGATACAGTAAAAAATCCTTATGAAGGATAATAATTTAATAAAAAAATATGCACATCAATTCTGGCAGTGCATCATTCATGAAATGTTAATTAGTTTGATTATTAGTATTAGTATGTTTCGCTTTGGGGAAATCCTATGCAAGGTTTTGTAGGATTTTTCTACGGGTTTCCCGAAAGGAAGTTTCTAATTTTATTAATCAGTTAATCATATCTGCAGTTGGATGCAATGCTGAGTAATCCACAATAAGTATAGGTACAGAAAAAAGGCAAGGCTACGTGCTGTACTTTTACGCATAATGCATATCCGTACCATATTTTGATCTTCTTTTCAAATCATTTAAATATTAAATAAAATAGTTACCCAAGCTGAATAATTACTATGATTTTTTTATAAATATTGTTGGAGGAAATAATTTAATTTTATGATGAAAGTCAAAATAAAAGAACATAGCTTATACTATATGAAAGGTTATTAACATCGCTAGGTCAACAGCATCGTATCTACATATAGGATGCGCAAACGCAGCAGATTTGCGTGCCTACACATACGTAGTATGGTGCGGTGATTAACGCATGAATCAATAAATCCTTCACTAATATTGTTATTTATGAATATAGAGCAGCATAGTTGTATTATTTTTGCTGTACAAAATACAGGTATTGTGTGTATAACAGAGCTGAATAAAACATTTTTCTTTCAGAAATTGAGGGTTCGTCTCAAAAATTGTGAATAATCAGTAACTGCTGATATACAAAACAGCAGTTAATCTGCACTCATTTTAATTCTCAGAGCTACGATAGGTAGCAATAGGCAATAATGATATAATTTTATAATAAGCTTAACGCACGATTACATATACACGTAAACAGATCTATAGATATTGTTTTATCAACAAAATATATACCGGAAAAAATAACATCGAATTGATGCATTATCACGAACAAGTATCGTTTTCGTCGAATATTACGTAGATTGTGACAAAATTGATAACATTTCCGAATAATTTCAAATCATGTTTTTTTTTTCAGAAATCGTAACGTTTTTCCGAAAAATTGATATGAGTCGTTTGCAACTATAACAGTATGAGTTTATTGTCACTTGCAAATTGGTTTTCAGGAAAAGAGTGGAGGAGCATAATATCCTGTCAGGACTTATGTATCTACATCTTTGCTTCAGCCTTTTTTATGTTGATAGTCTCGCGTTTGACCACTATCTCACCTGATGGTAAGCGAAGCTATTTAAGAAAAGATATAAAATTATGTAGTTTTAAATTTTTGTAGTGCAGCGCAATGAAATTTGCTATCAGACAACTCATTATTCCTAGGTTAAGCTCGCCTTTTTACTCAAAATGTCCCGTTGCATTTGTATTTTGTATGTTTGTGAGTACAATAAAGAATGAGTAACATTATGAATGACAAATCTACTAATATCAACTGCACTATAAACTGCAAACTCGATTCATATATAAAGACAAATCTAAGTGATGATAGATCACATCACTGACCGTTCATTGTTTAAAGTGGCCATAAGTGAAACGAGAAGGGAGTTCCCTTCTTCTTGCAAACCGATCGTATCTTTCCACGGGGCTTGTTAGTAAGTTATGGACTTACTCCTGAGTATATGCATAACTTTGGGAATTATAGACTTGGCAAGAGAGCCGCCTGCCTCATAATTGTATTAAGTATTTTGTAAATCGAAACATCTAACCTTAATGGTGATGTCTTTTAGGACGGAAAGAATAGTTCTTTCTTGGAATATAATTATGACCTGATGTATGAATTTAAACAAAGCAATTTTAGTATAACATGTGACATCCACCAACCCCCACTGGACCTTTATTTTTTTTTTATGGATGGGAAAATCATCGAATGACTTCTTCCGCTCTGGGTTAAGCGGAAGGGCGTGTCAGACTTCTACTGACTAAAAACCCACCCTGTTCCTTCGGCTGCCCTAAAGTTACCCCCACTGGACCTGCGTGGTGGATTACGGCCCATTCCTCTCATAGAGTGGAGGCCAGTGTCCCAGCAGTGGGAAAGTAACAGGCTGAAATACTAATATTAATTTTAGTATGTACGGATAGGTGCAGCTTGCGCTATGTTGAGTCTATTTTATCCCGTGAAAAATTGGTGTTAGTTTATGTAAGTTTCTATTTCAGCCCCTTAGTGGTGGGCTTTTGTATAAACAAACAAGAAGTGTTGTACGCATCTCCATGTCAAATGGACAGTCAGACAAACTTTTTTTAATTGAATATAGGTTCGCGTTTGACCACTATCTCACCTGATGGTAAGTGATGATGTGATCGAAGATGGAGCACGCTTACCTAAAAGTAACTTATTCACTCAGGACTTAAAGACTCCCAGGTTGTAGCTGGCAGCAAACACAGACTCCGGCAGGGAATTCCACTCCTTAGCCGTACGCACAATGAAGGTATTCCCAAAACGTTTTGTGCGTATGGGTGGGATGTCCACCATGTAACGATGGCGCTTCGCCGTTTGTCTCGTAGTCCGATGATGGAACGGGCTTGGCGGAATTAGATTGTGTAATTCCATCGCACACTCCCCGAAATGTAACCGATAGAAAACCGATAGACTTGCAACTCGTCGTTGATGTTCAAGGCTCTGGAGCTTTGACTCGACCAGTGCATCGTTGCCAATGAGTCTCTTGGCCCGCTTCTCGATAGACTCAAGCGCGTCCAGTTGGTATTTCGCAGATCCATCCCAAAGATGAGAGCAGTATTCCATACACGACCGAACCTTCACATTTATAATATTAGTATGAATATTAGAAATATGCATTCATTTTTACGGCGACCAACAAACAAAATAAAACAAAGGATATTCAAAAGAAAACAATCTAACAAAGACATTATTGTCTCACATCATACACAACCAATGAATAATTCATTCCAGAATTTTAGTTAAGTACTGAGTGGTATCCTAAGAAAGCATGAAATAACCCTGGTGCAGGCATTGTTGGTGACAATAGCCGGAAGCGGGCGACTGGTCCCGTACATGGAGTCCTAATACTGTATGCAGTGATGGTCGCTGAGTGAGGGGAATTATGATCTGATGTGACTTTGATGAAGTTTCTAACAGACGCTGATGTGCAGTCTGAACACGGGTGGCTGTTTAACATTTTTGTTTTTACTTGTGTCGTGACTCGCGGTACGTTGCTACCTTTACACTGTTCCATAGACTAAAGTTTATGTGCGGATCATTTTGACTTTCTGATCAATTTGGCTGAGAAGCTGGGTAAAGAATTAATTGTTGTTAATTTAATCTTCAATATAAATAGAAATTAAAGTTTGTCCGTTACGCGTTCTTAAACGATCGTTCAGATTGTGATGAAAGTTAGGTACGGTGCTCTGTGGAGGTGGAAGGGAAACCATTTCTAGACAATAAAATCCACTGCCACATGTGCGTAATATCAGCTTGAAGAAGAAGTTTACGTTTGTCTGTATGCGGGTAATCTCCGAAACTAATGATCCAATTCAAAAAACTATTTCATTAGTAGTAATGTTCACTATTTGTGAGTGCTATTTAAAGCTATAAATTATTTCAAAATCCACGCGGACGAAGTCGCGGGCGAAGTGCTAGCAAACTATAATAACTTTCTGAAATCGCTTTCAAATGAATTGGAAATTTGTTAATAGCTTTTACAAATTAAATTCTTTACTAATGCTTATGATGAAATGAAAACAAGGATAATTTGGAGACTTATGCGTTGTGGCATTTTCTTGAGGTGATCAGATTGAGGGATCTAGAACTATTTTAAAACAAATTGTATACTATTTTACCTAACAGTTATGTTATTAAACTTGTTTAGCACCAAAAAAGCTATTATCTTTTTTTTAAAAAAAAAAGATCGCTCAACAAACACGCATATATCAGGAGTTGGGCCAGTCGGCCGGAGGAGGGCTTCTTTTATTTTGTTATTTTTTATGCTAGAAAGGTTTCAGTTTATTATTTCAGTCCAAGTCTATGAAAGAATTACTGCGCCAATGGTAAAGCCAGCCTGTCGACTGGAATTTACTCAGACTACCGGGTTTTTCCATTTTACCATGTAATACTTCAAAAGAAGTTAGTGCTTTATTACACGATTAAAGGTAAACTTTAACACTCCACTGAGCGGAATGAACAATCATTTTAACTGGGCTTTCAAAAAGCAAATTCCGTTTACTATTATTTTCGTTCGGCGGCTGCCGTCTGTCAAAATGCACTAAAATCCGGCAGCCCGCCGTATTCGAATTTCGACTGCATAGCACACTGTCCCAGATATTTCGAATAGTCGTGAATGCTGAGATTTGGAGCGTAGGCAAATGAGTTTGTTTGGCTTTTGTTTGCGATCAGTGCTCGATTTCAGTAGGTTTTTAAATCAAAGAGAATTTGCTGAATACGTTTAAAGAACAGGAGACATGAATGGAAACGGGTGGGTTTTTAGTCAGTAGGAGTCTGATACGATGATTTTCCCACCCGGAAAAAAAGCCAAATAATGTGTTATATAGTATTTTGATAAGTAGGTGGTTTGTTGCATTGCAATAACTTCAAAGAAGTCAATATAATTAGAAGGCAAAATGCGAAAGTTTGCGCAGTACATACTATAATCTCTTTCAAAATACTGTAAGAAACCAGATCACACGAATAAAACATGTAGCCTAAGGGCTATTGAAATAAAAACACATATCAAACATCAAGTGAAACCGTTAAAGACTACTCTCTTACTCCACCACACACCTGTAGCCCCAGGACTTAATACAGCTATAATTTCGAAAACACAACACGCAAATGAGGCGCAATAATTCAAGCATATAATTATGCTGTGGTCTTATCAGTTTCAAGCCGGCAAACCGAGACCCATAACGCTTGGTCAGACCTGACGTATGGCTCGCATCAATCACGGGGTTGATTTATCTGCGTGTTTCCGCATTTCATCGGGTTACGATGTCATCACTTCCTGCTTTCGTTGTTCCCCGGGGATTAATGTGAAAGCCATTTTATGGAGTCAATTGTTTTTCGTATGATCGGGTTATGGGAGAATTTCTTTATATTAGAACACTACTTTAGAATCTTTTCTCAGAAAGTATACATTTTTAACAGCTCACACAAAAAGTTGAGTGTTATACGTTTGTCGTGATTGTCTGTAGTATCGTAACTCCTAAAAAATGCATCGATAATGATGTGGTTTTCTTTTTTGGAAGCTAACGTGATCGAGATGGTTTTTATTTATGATAATTATTTTTATTTGTCTTGTTGATATATGTAGACATTTTATTTACCAAAAGTTATACTTCTACGTTCATTCCAACTAACTCTCTGTCTAAGCAAACTTTTCCATTAAAGTTTCTTTCTATAACGTCCGAACATTACCCAGCCAAATTTTGGACTACCTTTACACCCCAATCACGCAATTAGCTACTTAGTTCACTACTACCAAATCTTCCTAACGACTTCAAACTTCAGTAGCAGTGGCCAAGTTAATCGAACCGAAATCTGTAGATATGACTTGGGCAAGTCTGTAGCCAAACTTGGTAATATCATCACTAGCAGATAGCTGAATGGGAACTGCCTCGTAACGCCAGTTAATAGGCCAATAAGGGAGTATGTTTGCGAACGTGCCAAGTGTTAGAACTTTGGGTGTTTGAAAGTTGTTTCGGGAAGATTTTGGGTTTAGTTTTCGTTCATTAGTAAAGTGGTAAATGATTGGACATAGGATGTCATTAGCACTAAAGAACTACCTGATTGGAATAAATGAATACGAATGTCTTGATAGAGAGGAAAACCAAACAAAAGGTGGAGTAATTATGTCAGTAAGATGAAATTGCTTTAACACTTCATAATGAATTAACTGACGACTAACGAATTGTAGGTCGTGGGTTCGAAACCCAGACAGGCACATAAATATGTGTCATTTTTATCATCATCACTGTTCTCTAAAGAGTAAAGGAAAAATCGTGAGGAAACTGGCTTGTCTCCAACTGAAAAGTCAGAGGAAATGCGACATAATTATAGGTAGATTACGAACCACTTTCTCTCATAAAGAGATGGTCTGTGCCCCAGCAGTGGGACGTTATAGTGGCTGATTAAGTATGTAATCAATTAACATAGCAAAACTATACACCAAGAACTCTCTATTCCCAAAATGAGACCCAGCGAAAACCTAATCGGTTAAATCGCATGTCCTACAACCATTTCATGTTTGCCTAGAAACAAATGATATAACTAAATGTTCCGTGCTGTATTGTTAGTTTGTAGCACGGGTTTGTAACCACGACCAATTGTGAAACACTAAATGGTAGTAAACATTATGAAAACAAGTCGAAAGCGTATGCCTTACTGCGTGTAACTGATGCGTATTATGAAACATGGGCTAAAGTGGACCATGAAAAGTACAAGTTACCTCAGAAGTACTAAACGGAGTCAGGTTAAGAGGTTTTGGTAGAAACTCTATCATCAACAATTTAAAAGATGAAGAATAGACTTTAATGATGGCGGACAACCTCTTACTGAGACTAAGTAGAGTCCATTATTGAAGGGAAACAACGTCTGATGTCCAAAATGTGGTAGAATAAATCTGTCATTCATTTCATTTCTTAAAACTATTTTAAGAAATGAAATGAAAGAAAGGGTCGTGTAATGATTTTGAGGAGCACTACAACCCCTTTTCAGGTAAATATAATCGCCCACTACACACTCCACAGCATCCGTACAGTCATCGTAAGGTTCAGTTGATAACCAGCGTCAGGGAACTTTTTATCTGTCTGACATTTTGGTGAACTGGACACCCGATTTGGTTTAGTTTAGAAATTAAGTCTCTTTTTGTTGTTGTTTCTACATATATTGTGTCATCTATGTGCCAATAAATTACCAGAAACAAAATGAAAATATTTGTAATATTTTCTTTCTTTTGTTTCTAGAAATTGAAAGAAAGTTCGCAGTTAAAAAAAAACGTTGAAACTTGATTTATAAACGTTAGATGAAAATAACCATCGATGTAGCTATTTCTAATAGTTTAATAATGTGAAGCTGTTTGTTTGAGTAAGTGGGTCGAGACCAGAGGAATTAGAGGATTATGTTTCGATGTCTAAGAAAAACTGTACACTATTTTGTTTGGCAAGATTTATTTATACACATGGATTAGTTTGAAGTTTTGTATAGTGCCATCCAAGAATTACAACACACGTTACGAGGGGAGGAGGATCAAGGAAGAGTGATTGACAAGGAGTCCATAAATTTCGTAACGGCACATTTTAAAATCTGAGTAAAACTCGAATCGTGAATTACTTATTAAAGAAAATTCAATAGCCTAGTGGCTAAGGTGTCGGACTTGTTTTCGAAAGGTCGCAGGTACGAATCCCACCTATAACACTAATGCCGTGAATACACTCCAGACTTAAGCATATTTAGCATAGTTGGAGGGACTAACAAGATTGCTAATAATATAAATTGTACCCACAAATAAACCTAGCTCATTTTAAAACAAATATTAGCAGCTACTGAACTACCTTTTATTAGCAAGTTCCTACCGTCTCCGAAATACACTGCGGCTTTTTCGTGTACCTACCGTGTCCCTATAGAAACTGTCGTGACCTTTACCCTAACAATATGAAGCACTAGCAATGCAATTACATTAACCTACATTTACGATATTAAAATGTCCCTGAGAGAGATGTTGTTCGTCATATTATTGCTAACGGTAAGATGGATGAGAAAATAACTACCTAGGTAGCATAAGACGTATAATTTGATACATGAGATTAAGGTTGCGAGAATATTCTTTCCGGGGTTGCGGGAATGTTCTAACGAAATATTGAGGCTCTGGACGCATGGGCAACTGAAGGAACAGGCTTATTTTTTTACTCAGATGACCCAGAAAGGCAAACAAAAAAAAAACATGAGAAGGATCATCTATGATTTCATATCATTTTAGTCCGACTGATTATGCAAGACATGAGTTTTAATTGAGAATTTTAAAGTAATTCGTCACTGTTTAACTAAATTCTGCTGAATCATAACAAAGATCACACAACAGCTTTCTTACATATTTATCTTTAACAACTAGTGAACTAGAATGCATTTCATCACATCAAAGAGAAAACGCTGTACACGTTTCAAAACAAATAACTGAGATTCGTGAATTGATTCGACTAGCAAACTGTTCGAGTGTTGCACAAACATGCGTGTAACGAGACCGCAGGATAGTACGGAAATATACACAATAGAATGAGTACATACTCGACAATGTCGAAAAATTTAGTTTGGCTGATGGAAAATGCCTGCACCACCTGGATAGGATGGATGCTATATGTTTACAGCTGAAAGTAGTGTTGCAAAAAACTTGAGTCTTCGAGTCCTGTGTAAACGGACTCGGATGATGAATTACAAGACTCGACTCATTACAACAGGACTCCAAGACTAGAGAACTAAGTTCTCTACGAGCCCTTGTATGTGACATGAGAGCTCGAGTCTCTTTGTGCGCTCGAGTCCTTTTTATGCGGCGAGTCGTACTCAAGTTCTTTTCGTGTATGAGTCTAGCAATTAAATTGTTACGTTAACAGGTACAGGTAGTATCTCAAAATATAAAGCCAGTTTATCTTCACATCTCTATTTTCATAGAAGTGAGTTTTTAGCTGATTTGTAATGATTTTTTCGTGTCAGTTTTTTTTTTTTGGTGCCGAATTACATAACCATTAATATAAACTTATCACCTATTCGAGTCTTATCGAATGATGAGTTTCAAGTTTCATCTTCATGCTTCGAGTTTTTCTTGAAGACTCGATTTCATTTTCAACCGACGACAAAAAGAGGAGGTTATCAATTCGACGCGTATATATTTTTTTTTTTTTTTTTTTAAATTTATGATCATCGATTACTCGAAGACGGCTGAACCGATTTGGAAAATTCTTTTTTTGATTGAAAGGGTATACTTCGATACTGGTCCCATTTTCATAAACGTCAGGATCTGATGATGGGATCCTGGAGAAATCGAGGGAACTCTTCAAATATTATAGGCACACCTATGTCGTTTTGGGTATTTATTATAGTAACTTGTGCAGTTGCTCTCAAAAAGTACCATTTGAGGAAGTGGAACTGATGATGAAGACCACAGATGGCCGCCGAAACTACTCAATAATAAGTATTGAGTGGATTGCGATTCGATTACTTGAATATGGATGTTACGCACTTTATGCTCGTCACAGTGCATATGGTGATGTAGAGCTGATGGTGAAGTACCAGGAGAACTCCTCAACAATTAACGGCCCAGCATTGGGAAAAGCAATATTTTGTAAAAGGTTATAAGTAGTTGATAATTAGGCTCTTGTAACTAGGTAAATTAAAAATAGACCAACTAAAAAGAGTGAAATAAAAACTTTTTACCAAAAAATTAAACCGACTCCCAAAAAACACTGCAAAGTGAAAAATAACTTTAATTTCGGAAGTCGGTGCCAAAAACGAAAATACAAAACTAAAGACACCGACTACCGAAATTAAAGTTATTTTTCACTTTGCAGTGTTTTTTGGGAGTCGGTTTAATTTTTTGGTAAAAAGTTTTTATAAGACTCGAGTCCTTTTGTAAGACACAAATGGTTGTTAAGGTGAAAGGATAGCCCAACGTCCTTGAGCATTGAACGTGAAACAAGCGGCCAGTGCTGACCACCCCGAGCACCCGCGCGCTCCCCCGAACGTCATAGGTATCACCGGACGCAGATACGTTCGAAGCATTTTTGTCGCTACCTATTAGCTTTTATCATCATGAAATCGATTGAATATAGTTGGACTCAGAACATTTGCAATGCTTGTTTTGAGAACAAAATATTCTTTAGTGAGTACAGTTATTGTAGTTAAAGTGAATCAAAATATAAAATATATCAATTTGTTTTGTGAAAATAAATAATAACGCTTTTATCAACCGACGACAAAAAAGGAGGAGGTTATCAATTTGACGCGTATATATTTTTTGTAATGTATTTTCACCGATTACTCAAAGACGGCAGAACCGATTTGGAAAATTCTTTTTTTGTTTGAAAGGGTATACTTCAAAATTGGTCCCATTGTCACTTAGTCAGGATCTGATGATGGAATCCTGGAGAAATCGAGGGAACTCTTCAAATATTATAGGCACAGCTATAGTGATTTGAGTATTTTTTATAGTAACTTGTGTAGTTGCATTCGAAAAGCACAATTTGTGAAGTGGACCTGATGATGAATACAACAGATGGCCACTGGAACTACTCAATATATAAGTAGAAATAATAAGTATTTCATGTGTTCCGCTTCGATTACTTGAATGTGGTTAGTTATTTTTCACTTTGCAGTGTTTTTTGGGAGTCGGTTTAATTTTTGGTAAAAATTTTTTTTAATGTACTAAAAAAA
Organism: Tholera decimalis; assembly: GCA_943138885.2. Lineage (NCBI taxonomy): Eukaryota > Metazoa > Arthropoda > Insecta > Lepidoptera > Noctuidae > Tholera > Tholera decimalis. Next base: position 16,334,671 of record OW964570.2, read on the forward strand.
TTGGCCAAGTGCGAGTCAAACTCACCCATGAAGGGTTCCGTAGTAACTATTATAATATAATAATTATGTATATTTATTTGACGAATAAAAAATAACCTACAATTTTTTTTAAAACTAGCTTATTTACACATTTACAACTACGCTAAATAACTTGGTTTTTCATAGTGTTTGTATGAATTACAAAGTTATATTTGCGGTTTTAGAAAATATACTGTATCTCAAAAATTGCTGACCCGATTACATTCAAACTAATTTTGGTTGAAAGTTTACATTAAGGTCTACAGACATATGTTTTTTAGATTTTTCACTCCATTATTATAGAAGTTAGAGGGGAGACACACACATTTTACCACTTTGGAAGCTTATATCTTTTAAACTATTGACTTTAAGAAAAAGTGGTTTTAGAAACCCTTTATCATTTTTAAAGACCTGTCTATGGATATCACACACGCATAGGTTTCATGAAAAAAAATAATTTTCAGTTCTAGTTCCATGTATGGGGACCCCCCTTTATTTTAAATATATTTTTTTTTCTTAAAATAAGAAAGCGGTTTACAGAATACATCTATCTACTAAGTTTCACATGTATATTCTTAATAGTAATAATAATAATAATATAATAATAATAATATTCCACAACTTTCACACAACGCCATCTAGTCCCAAACTAAGCAGAGCTTGTGCTATGAGTACTAGGCAACTGATAAACATACATATATATTTCTAAATACATACATATTATAGATAAATTACACCCAGACAAAGAACAAATGATCGTGCTCATCACAACATTTGTCCTGGGTGGGAATCGAACCCACGACCTTGAGCATAGCAGTCAGGGCCACTGACTACAAGACCAACAGGCCTTAATAGGTTCTTAATAGTTTCGGAATAAAATGGCTGTAACATACGGACGGACGGACAGACAGACAGACAGACAAACGGACAGACATATCGAAACTATAAGGGTTCCGTTTTTTGTCATTCAAGTCATTCTGCTACGGAGCCTTAATAAAAAACTGTCCGAGTGCGAGTCGGACTCGCCCATGCAGAGTTCCATAGAAGCAAGCAGTTTTGCTTTCAACTTTGTTTTTCATAGTGTTAATAAAATAAATAAATATATTTCAAACGAACGATATGCATGCTGAACAAGCTGTGGGCCCGTATACCTCAAGATTGGTGCCCTGAAACAGGGACACAAGGTCGCGGCAGACCACGAAGGCGATGGCGGGACGAACTTGATGTCTTCCTTGAGAATTGGAAAGAATTGCCGCACAACCGGGACCATTGGAAGGAATGAAGGGAGGCCTTTGCCCAGCAGTGGGACAGTGCAGGCTAAATAATAATAATATTTCAAACAATTGACTTGGAGAAAAAATGGTTTGTATCATTTGGCTACGAAACAATAAAAACTAAAATATAAAATCTATCTATCTTTATTTACTTAATATTTAGTTTAGTCCACTCGCAATCAACACTAAAACTAAATATTCACATACGTCCAAGCGCAAACGAAATGTCCCATTTTTAAATAGCTCAACCGTACCACTGTACCAAACGTACTATCTACGCTATTTACTCTTTGACGCAAAGTTTAAAGAGCGGGTAGCGCTAACATGCGACACAGCCTCCCCGTGCGAACGCTAGGGTGAGACTGGTCCTTGCGTATGAGCGAGAGCGCGCGCCGAGCGCGAATGTAATAATATAGTATTATTGATTTAACGGCACGTAAGTAATAATTTTGTAAAATTTTGAATTTAAATTTTATAAAGCAATAAATTCTCTATAATAATGTGAAAGAAATATTAAAATCGGTCCAGTTATTTGAAAGCAGTAAGCAAATTATTGCAAAAATAAAGAGGATATATTCGATTTTTTTCCGAGAAAAGTATGAAGAATAACAAAAAAATTAAATTTAAAATTTAAAGTCAAATATGTTACGCGTATTAGGATTTTTTTTTATCTATTTGGTCCATCCGTCTAGTAGTAGTAGTCCTTCAAAGACAGGTCTATTTCGTAGTTTGACGTATCCTTTCGCCTTAAATGACTCGGACTCGGCTTGACTCTAGACTCCGAACCTTTTTAGTACACCGAGTCTTGCTTATTTGAGTCGAGTCTTTAAAATTAAGACTCGAGGACTCAATTTTTTTGCAACACTAGCTGAAAGTGGAATAGGGCCGCTATTTCACCGGACAAGACATTACTATTTGTATATTATACTAGCTATGCCACGTACTTCGATCGCGAGTGTGGTATTTTCCTCCATATATTCAGATCACGTGGAAATATAAGTATAAAACTAAGCTACCTCCTCCATCTTTCAGTGAAAGTCGTATTAAAACCGGTTCAGCTGTTTCAGAGATAAGCCTGCACAAACAGAAAGAGAGACGGACCGCCAAAAATGTTAAATTGCGTTAAAACGACAATTGTTTGTTTGTTTTTTAGTATCGTGTAAACAACTATAACTATTTGAGAAAACACAATTATTTGAAATCACATACAAACACTTCAATTTTATTTATATGTAAGTATAGACATATCTACGTACAGTTGAACACTCCCTAACAAAGCTGCTATAGCTATCTTTTACCAACAACCAATCAGAGAAAGAGACAACATATATACAAACGGGGGCGTACGGTGGTACGCTGTACACATTTCTAAATTGACCACAGAGACAATTAAGGACAATTATCACGAAATGGCACGAACGACAGAAAAATGTTTTTCCTTTGTTCCTGGGATTATGGAAAAAAATGAGGTTATTTAAAAAAAGTTTAATACAGACCACACGTTTCATATTTATAGGTGAATTGTTTTTTTATTAATTAAGGGATTGATCTCATTGGCAGCAAGGATCAAATCCATACTTACATTTCAGAATCTGACAACAGTTATTGACGGAAAAATAACATCTTCATCATCATCCTCCATCATATTTGCCTGGAATATATCGCTATCAGCGATAATACCTCCATTTTAACCATAAGTTAAGCAATATTAAGAATATTTTATCTTTATATTTATTTATCTATCCTGAACATATAAAGAGTAAAATAACCATTCCAAAAACGTAACGAAAATCTATTATTCTGCTGAAAATCTCATCTATAATACTCAAGATACGAACACGGTACAATAAACAATAGAATAAGCAAAATCTAGATCGAAATAATAATATTAAAAAACTACAACTAAATAAATATCCAATGAAGCGAACGCTCTATAAATAAACAAATAAAATAAGGACCGCGAACATCCTTGTTAGGTTCTAATCGTGTCCCGAGGGAAACTGCCGCACTGAATAGATAGGTAGAGACAGAAGCCAAGCTTCATACATAGAGAGAGAGAAAGAGAGAGAGAGAGAGAGACAGAATTAGCTTACGTACACATAGACGCATACGTACGCATACAGCGACCTAAAATGAATGCTCATCGCGACTTCGTGGTTTGAATTCACTCATGTATGTGCGTGTGTTCTCGTTTATAACATTGAGCTGTTGATTGTCACGATTCAGACTTTCAGTCTCAGTTTTAAGTAAGTACTTATACTTTATTGACTGAACATTTATTTATATTTTTGGAAAAAAAACTATATAGTCTAATAAAAAACACCGTACTATGGCGGACTTAATGCCTCAGCCAAATTTTTACACAAACAAAATTCAAACAGAGATTTTGCTGTCAGAAATTCAGCGACAGCTATGCGGCTGAATAGTCAAGTCTTGATTTGTCTTCCTTCTGTACAAATCTCTATTCTTTGTCCGTTGTTATTATTGAGCTACGGATCGTTACTGAGTTCATTCGCTTCTATCGGAAAAGCGTTTCTTTTTGTTGTCAGGTAATGGTGGAATTAGTGGAATTTATTTCATGGTACCTTTCTATGAAAAAAGTAAACTTTATTGAGCATGTGTGAGTTTAATTTATTTTAGGAAAAGTTCCACTTATATAACTTATTTTTAACAATGTATTTTAAGTATAAATAGAACTTATTTCGAGCGGTTAATATGGCCACCCCTTGCTAGCATTTGCTATTACTCTATTCCAGTTTTGTCACCCAATATCTATGCTCCTTATTTTCTAAACATAAAAGTAGTAGGTATATTTTTTTATGGTAAAAGCTTTTTTCGACTTTGCATCATAATAGGCAAGCAAATTAATTATGTACTTGACAAATTAAAATTGTAACGGAAGCCCGAACACAACAAAGGCTTTTTATACCTCAACTTTCTAGCGCTGAGAAATATTATATATATGTGGAATTAGTTGTAGTTAGCCTATAGCATTCCAACCGCTGGGACACCGACTTCCTCCTTTATATAAATCACTACCAATCGACCAGCCCAGTGCGGATCTTAGGAATGTTCGGTCCTGGTTTCCTCATTATGTTTACCTTTACCGTTTTAAGAACCGTGGTAATGTGCCTTCCTGGGTTTGAACACAGACCTTCTTTTTGTAAGTCACGCTTGTAACCACTGCTAACAGTTGGTGGTGATGGGTGTCTATTCAACAGTGGTAGCCCAGTGTTGAGCAGTGGTGAACCGTCAGTATTTTTTATTTATTGGTGATAGGTTCGCGTTTGACCGCCATCTTGCATGGTGGTAAGCGATGATGTGATCAATGATGAAGCACAATGTAATAATGTGTGTGTGTGTGTGTGTGATGATGATAAAGTCTAATAATTATGACATCGTTCGTTTTTTGTGGCGACGTTTGTGAAAAGATTTGTTAAAGATTTTACTGCGGCAGTCATTATTTTCATTTTTTTAAGCAAAACTCTTTGATTTATGAGTGATCTTAGAAAAAAGTATTGCTGAAAAACCATAGATACTCGTCTATAATGATACCTATCTGTCATTGGTCTAAAATCGATATCAGAAACTAGTCCAGCTGGGTAATCAATCAATGCCTATTCCAGAAAAACGAATTGCTATAAAACTCTAAGTGTATACTTTGTTTAGACTGAAACATTTCACTTAATATTTATAGTGAGTGTGTTATGAGTGAAGCTTGCTAACGACCTGGCGCGCGTCCAAAGGACTATGAGTCAGGTGACAAGGGAATTCCTAAAGCGTCTGATGTCATTGAGCTGGGGTATTTAGAGTCCTTATAATTAATGAATAGTTCTTACTGAAGTAAGTTCGTTCTGTTATTGAAATGCTCTGTTATTCTATTTGCTTAGATTGCGAAATTCGAATATGTCATTTAAGTATGAAGGTAAAAAAAAATAAAAAAAAACATACTACTATAAAAATACTTGATTCTGCCAAACAAAAGAAACTTGAAGTGACATAGTCCCTACTAGTTTTAAAAATAGCTCTGGTCTGTCCGTTACATATTCACGCCTAAACCAATGCACCAATTTTTGAGGGATAGATTAGACGTTGAAAAAGGACACAAGCTACTTTTCTTTCACTGAAAATATACTTTTTACGCGAGCAAAGCCGCGGGTAGAAGCTATAACTGTATAATTAAAAGAGATTTTAGAATTTCAGATATTGAGAACACAAAGGTTGTCAACAACTTTTCAGCTCAACTCCACGTTAAATTATATTTTTCTCGAAATAATATTGGCGCAATTTGTATGAATCACATTCGTATTGAGACATCAGTTTCCTGGTTTTATAAATAATAATGATGTAAGATGTGCAACTCGAGATTTTTCAGGGAATACCTATTTACGTTCAGGATGAAAACGACTGAAGACGAACGAGCACACAAAGAATCGTAGAAATAGATACTTTTTTAACGATATGAAAGAATAAACTTAGGTATCAGAGAAAGATATTGAATATATAATGAAACATAATAATATAGTACAAACTTTGGAATTTTCCCAAAACACTAACCAAGAATGAATAAATATATTTAAAAAAGATATTTTCTTCCAGAAATAAAGAATGAAATAACACTAACTTCTTACGTAATCGTTACATAATTATACATACATAATATGTATGTATATTTATTATTTTCATAATATAGCCAGTCATATTATTTTAGTGATTGATTAAGTAACTTTTATCCACTGAAAGCCATTTTTTTTATTCTTATTATATCATATTTTTACATTAATTGTTAAATAAATATATAAATGACCCGATTAGTCTAAAAACGTACAGAGTACAGTTACTATTAGTACCTACATCTAGTGCCCAGACTAAAAGCTCGGAGCAATTACAGTTAATGGCAAACGAAGCAGCCAACGTCTAGGAGACCACCAACCGAACGGCCCAAAGCCGACACCATTTAGTTAATGGGATGCCCTGTAAATGGCAAGCAGCTAGAAATATTTACATCAAGGAACCAACGACGATATCGATTTAATTTCCAAGTCAGAATTCAAATTCTGACTTGGAAATTAAATTGTGGGGATTCTCCTCATTCAGTAGAACAATTTGTTCAATTAATATATTGATCAGTTTTCTCAAGACGAAGAAGTCTTTGAACACTGACTTATCTATACTTATAATAAATCTGTAGAAAGGTCAATTCTGTACATGAAATATATTTACAAAATAACTATCAGGGGGTGATTAGGGATCGATACTGATGCCAAAAATGCAATCAGTAAAATTTTTGTCTGTCTGTCTGTCTGTCTGTCTGTATAACCGTTATAGAAACAAAAACTACTCGACGGATTTTAACGAAACTTGGTACAATTATTTTTCATACTTCTGAGTTGGTTATAGTATACTTTTCATCACGCTACAATCAATAGGAGCAGAGTAGTGAAGGGAAATGTTGGGAAAACGGGAGAAGTTACTCCATTTTTTAAGCTTCCGTCGCGAGTGCAACCTTAATGGTTAAAGCTACACAGAAATCATTTATGACGGAAATGTTCTCCTTAAAATAATATAAAAAATATCCCACGACAGCATATATCTATCTTTTATGGTTGACTCACAATAACACGTGTAACTCCCGATAGCTTAGCAGTTCGAAGCTTTCTGATTATTATTCTGCTCCGAAATTTAAAACCACCACAACTTTGCAATGGAACTTGGCTAAAAGTAACCCAGTTGCAACAAAATATAATCTAGGCTAAAATTTTAACAGGTTGCAGTGCAGGAGAAACCGTCTTTATTCCCAGAATTCCCATAATACCAAATAATTTTCCATTACAATTTAAAAGAACGCAAGTCCCAGTATCGGTGTGTTATGCAATGACAATTAATAAGGCTCAAGGGCAGACTTTTCGTGTTGCTGGAGTAGATCTCGGTGTCAGTTGTTTCTTGCATGGTCAGTTGTACGTCGCTCTTTCCCGGGTTAGCAGTTCTAGAAATCTTTATGTTCAACATAGTTTACCCGGAAGCTTTGCGCTGAAGTATTTTCATTCTATAGGTACTTAAGCCTCATGTGAACGTGATCTAAACAATATTACCGATACATTAACTTAATAACACACAAGGAGTTGCACGCTGATGGAATCGCGAGCACAACTATTAACAATAATATTGTGCGGTTCGGTATTGCGATATTTTTCAACAGTATTATAGATTGAAATATTATATTTTACGAAAGTTAACCTGTCTGTTACATCAAAATCACTGAACCGTGAGGAAGGACATAGGCTACTTTTTTTTTACGAAATACGACGGGAACGTGGACGTAGTCGCGGGCAACAGCTACCTATACTAATAATATAAGGCTGAAGAGTTTGTTTGTTTGTTTCAACGCGATAATCTCAGGAACTACTGGTTCGATACGAGAAATATTTTTTTAATTAAATAGTCAATTTATAGAGAAAGGCTATAGGCTATATATCATTACGCTAAGGCCAATAGGAGCGGAGCGCCAATGAAGAATGCTTCAAAATTGGGGTTAAATTTAACGTTAGCCCAAAGTAACTATTCCACGCGGACGAAGTCGCGGGCAAAAGCTAGTATAATTATAAATGATTCGGTTCTGCCCGCGGCTTCGCTTGTGCGACAAGACGATTTTGTACTGAGGGTACTTTAATAGCTTTTTACTGCGCTATCTATGGGAAATGAGATACATTTAAACATAAATATTTTAGTAAGTATAAAAGTAGCCTATGGATTTAGTTAATCCATAACAATAATCACATAATTTGGCATTTACAATATTAATAAAGTATGTATGTATGTAGACGTTTTACAAAATAGTTATTGTTAAAAGTGTCAGAGATTATACACGTCATCTATTTTTTGGCCTTAGTTTAAATCGATAGACACCTCCACCAGTAACTTTTCAAACCAACTCAACCACCGACTATGAACAACAAAAAGTCACCCCTCAGAGCTATAGCGCTCCAAATACTCGACAAAAGCCGCGACAATTTAGTTAGTAAAACATCGCCTACAAATTGGACTAACAGCACGGAACACTGAAGTTAATCACGATACTAACATTCTGACTCATCGACCGCGTATACAGTAACCTCGGTGGCCTAGTTGTCACAACCGCGACTGCTGAGCAACAATTCGATTGCTGGATCGGGCATAATGTGCTATTGATTTAATAGATACTTCTCAGTAGTAGCCCGTAGTTTGGAAGTTGGTGGAGTGATGCCCCCGTGCCGTACCTCGAAAAGCACGTTTAAGTCGTTGACCTGCGCCTGAACTCTGTCAAGTCGTGTCGGATTGCCGTCCCATCGGACTATGAGAGAAAAGGAAAAATCGGTCAGAAGAACTAAATAAATATTTACACCAACTATGCACGGAATGATAAGAAAACATGTCCCACTGATACCGTGAAATCGAATGGTTTCAATGAATGTTAATCGTTTCTGTAATCGTCATGAACCTGTCATTTGTGTGTGTGATATTTAGATACTAGTCGTGTCCTTCCATTCGTCAATTAAACTTCAACTTTGATCATATATCATCTGATATTGTCCAACAGTTCACAATGGACACAGAAGTCATTAATTTCAGTACGTATACTACAAAAATATTTAATTATGAGATCATAATTAATAATGACTGTTCCCACAAAGGATGATTTTACTTCAAAGTTATGATGTTATTATCTTTTATCGTATCAAGGAGGCTTTATTAAAAAAGTCTTAATTGGGGCTATTATTTTTTGTACGCGGAAAGTATATTTATGACACTACTTCAATGAAACATTAATTTTAAAGATGGTTTCTTCTTTTATGTTATTACTTCAATGGGAGTTTTAATAACTTAAGGATGAGTCGGATACATGCTTTTATTTGGCTAATAGGAGTACTTTTTATAATTACTACAATTTGCCGTCATTTTCTCGTTACTTCGTAAGGCATTACCGTAAAATCCCTTTCATATTTAAAGAATATTTAAAAGAGTGTAGTCTGAAACTCTGAATATCTAAACTAACTCTTTATGTAGTCTTACACGATCGTCTCGATAGAGCTAAACGTTTTAGACCGTGTGAACTGTCATCCAATATTCAATGGTTTTACTACTGTTAATGAAAGATAAGTACGTTGCTGAAGAATAACAGCCGCACGGTTTGATCAAGGATAAGCACCGGTCACAAATATCGGCCCATGGACCATCTTAACAAATCGAAATTCCTCGAAAATATGTTAAGCCGTTGTTGGTCCCGGCTGACTTTAGTACAGACTCCAGCACATGAAAGTACCCAAAACTACCAAATTTTCGCAATCAACCTTGAACCTAATTTCTTTAACGATAAAGTTGAAAATCTATTAAAGAAATTTGACAGATTATTGTAGCTTGATGTGCTGGCGTCTGTACATCTTTGATAGTCGTTACGGGAAGCCAGAAGCCAAAAAATCTAACAAGTCTTGTCAAGGTGTAATGTGTTACTCAGCTACAGGGTTGTAAAACACTTGTACTCAGGTGCATCATATAAGAATGGAAGAAGACGATGATGATATTACAGTTTCCTATTAACGTATGTAACGTTTTCACATTATCTCTAAAGCTCTCATATAAAATTCATCAAAAACGAATACACGAAAATGTTGCCTACAGAATATGTAAACGCGAACAGATTACGATCCTTTGTTTAATCAGGATGGCGCAGGACCACCAATGAACGCGTATTATGCGAGTATTAACAGATTATACGGGATTCCATCACCATAGGATTAGCTTTACTACATATTTCAATTATGTTTTGGTGACTCTCTTTGTTTCCTTTTGTGTGTTAGTTGAATACCAATGTCCGTAACCAGCACGTCTACTGTCAAATGTAGAATAAGTTGCACTGTGGTTGGCGAAAAAACCACAGATAATCAAATTGGACATAGAATATGAGGCATAAACGAACTTAGCTCCTACGAAATGACTACAATTTAACCAACTATGGACAATAATTATTCAATATCAAAAGATACTTGCGAAATAAATTATCTTGCAAACGTAGAACGAAATATAATATTTGTATGTATCTAGTCTGTAGAGACGTGACGTCCTTATCTTGTCAATTATAAAGTAAACACAGATTTGCAAAAGCCTTGTGCTTCATAAGTTTAAATGTCAAATGTTATATCCCTTTTATTTGTAACCGGATTTGAGATAAGTAACTACGAATGCACCGTTTGTTTTAATCAAATACCCATATAGATTATAGACGATTTTGTTATTAAACCCGCCTTTGTCCGCTAAAATATCCATGACGTGGAAGTCCTCATGGATGTTCTCCGCCCTGGTTTGCAGTGTAACTACACGCAGCTGAATATCAGGTGTTTTGCGTGGAGCCACTGCCTATTAAACCTCTAAGGTGATTCAGATATTAACAAATTTAATAATAATTACCAAGTGTCATGGATAGGAGTACTTTTAATCATTACTAAAATTTTCCGTCATTTGCTCGTTACTTCGCAGCTCATTACCACAAGAATCCCTTTTTTAAAGCAGTCTTGCACGATCATCTCAATAGAGTTCAACGTTTTAGAACGTGTAAACCTTCATCCGATATTCAATGCTTTAATTACTATAAATTAACGATACGTGGCTAAATAATAACAGCCGTAATGACGTGCTAAAACAAAAAAATACGGAAATACAAAATGCTACTTCAGTGGTGTTTATAACGAAAAAAAAACAGTACGACCACCAAGTTTCAAATTTAAATAAGAGATCAAAGGATACGAACACACCTATAATCTGTAGTAACAGTCAATCTGTATGTGTATGTGTACAACAATATCATACAAGCATGTCAATAACAAGCCTCGTAAGATACCAAGTTTATGTTCAAAATAATAATTGTTTATACTGTACATTAATTCGCGTCTATTTACTATCATGGAATGTAGGAAAATCTTGTAACCAGTCATCCCACGCTTATAGTAAGAATCAATCGAGTGAAACAAGTTATTCTGACGCTCGAGTACAAGCCTACTGCGAATTATTTACGTCAATTGAAGACAGTAAATAAAAAATGTCACTACTCTTTCTTGGAAGAATGTTACACATTCTGGAAAGTTGATACTTGTGACGTGTTCATACAATTTACAAGTAGACGGTAAGATTTCAATGGAAATGGAAAAAAAATATGAAGAATAGTGCGAAATATGAGTAGGTGTTCCCCAGTGCCTAGTTCAAACCCAGACATTTGATTTGTGTAATTTATATTTCTTCACCACTGCTCTGAAAACGGTTAAGAAAAACATAAAGTGGAAGCCTAGGATCGAACAATTCCAAAACATAAAGTGGAAGCCTAGGATCGAACAATTCCAAAACAGACATCCTCGGACACGTACTGGGCCCGCGGGGTGGATTACGACCCACCCCATACAGTTGGAACGCTATAGGCTTATAATTACTATTATATTAGAGCGATACTCAGGACAACGAGAAAACAGCACCTGATTACGACAGAACGTTTTATTTCCAGTAGTTGTAGTAGAATTCTATACGTGTATACAAATACATACACTCATACAGTCAAGTTATGACGACTCTAGCGAAGTCAAGCGCTTTAATGAAGACGTTAGTGTCGAGTGATACATCAGCCAAAGACAAATTGACACCAATAATTGTTCCTGGAACATTCAACTCATCTTGCAGTTGACACTAAATACTTTTCAACATGTCGCTCATAATTACATTTATCCCATAATGGAAAAACAAGAAGACAGGTGTAATAACACCCGCAACGTATACTCATATGATTATACCTTGTTCCAACTCGTTTGCAGCAAACGTAAATATGCACTCTTTTAAGTAAATAACAAGTCGCCCTTATCATATAGGCTCGTTTTTATAATTACGCCTTTCGCTTTAATGCCCAGGAACTATGATAATATTGCGTTGATAAATTAATATAACTACATATTTTCCGTAATGTTTTTATTTCGAAGTCTGGAGGCCAAGCCGTGGTAGGTCGGGGATAATTGAAAAATTTAATTCTTGCGGTAGTTATCTTTTGTAGTGAATAAACAGTCATCATAATTACGTGTTGACTTTGTGGAAGAAGCTCGATTCGATTAATTTGTAGCAAAAACAGAGACTATTGAAAAGCTTAATAAGCCTGTGGATAAAATCGCTCTAAAGCCTCTCGGAATTGACAATTAAGGTAATATTGGAGATTCTCAAGAACCAAACATTACATGGAATGAAATTAAAATTGAACCAATTTTTTTAAGAAATACGTAATGAAAGTATCGAAAATAGACTGAACAATTTTATGGTATACACAACTACGAAGCCAAGACGAAGAGACTTATAATGTTTCTGATTAGACGTTTAGTGAAAAGTTTGCTAGTATAATTTTATAGATTCAGCATATCTTGAACTCACGAGCATCGTACCTTAAATAACCACAAACAAAGAAAAATGCCCCATGTAACGCGACACTAACCGCGGTTTAGCCAGTTGTAATCTAAGTTTAACCCTTGCGTGACTCAACTATCCAAAACGGAGCGAGACGATTTGTTTAACAACAGCCGGGCTGCGTGTACGCGTGAATATGAGTAAATAACGTCATCACTCATCAAACAGACAACCAATAGTAGAGCAGTTTAGGATTGAAATATAAATAAAGATGCTGAGAAGTTTGAAGAAAATAAGTTCAGATGAATTAATCTGTTCAGTTTCACGAACGAAAGTGTTTGGTCTAAATATTTACTTTAATAAATCATTGAACTTAGATATAGGACAACAAAACATAGTCTGGTGGAAGAATAAAATACAGTGATGAGTCTAAAACCGGTATTAACCACCCATCTTTCTTAACACAGCAGATTTAAATGATCAAAACGCTAAAAAGCATGTTCGTTATATTAATTGAGGCAGTGTTATGGACACTATTTATAATTGATTATGGAGTATTCAAACGGATTAGTCACGGTTTACTTTTAAATGCCAGGAAATACCACCGATATGAAATAATATCGTGAGATCTGACCTCATAATTATAACGGCTCGCGGACCAAGCCCTGACAGGAAACACAGAATTTGGACTTTAATGTGATTCAAAATTATTGTTATGGTTTTATTCTTGATCTACTTCATAGTCATGCCCTTTGACAAGTTTATATATATTTTTATTGAATGTAACTTCCGGTATTTCTTAATTTGTCACAACTTTCAGTTTGATTATGTGTTCGGAAGTTGTCGTGTTATTAATTATGGTTATTATCATTCTCTTAATTCAAAATTTGTTTCTCTCGTTTATAGGGTTCCGTACATCCAGAGGAAAAACGGAACACATAGAGTCATTTCGTTGCCCATATGTCTGTTAAGACTCTTTTTCTCAGGGACGCGTATAAATAACAAATTGAAAATAAATAGCATGAAAGGATTATAATTTATAATTTCATTCAAATGTGAAAAAATCAAACTTTTAAGTCTGCCATATTAAAACAGATGCCCATCTATGTCGCGTATTCTGAAATTTCACATGGGAATCAGCACATGTAAAGAATCAAATCTGGTAAAACCATATATTATGTTAGTTAGTGCGGAACAATATTTACTTTTATAATCTAATCTAATCTAATAGCAAGTTTACAGTAAATAAACCTAAAGTAGTAAAAAGCACATCAAAGCTTAATTAAAATTAGCAATTCATTTTAACTGCAACTTCAAACGGATGACCAGCGCCATTTATTTAATTTCACCTATTTAAATTATAACAATTTATTGGGAACTAAAGCAATGGTTACACATTTACTGATGACAACTACGAAAAGTCGAATAACAATATTTACAAAAAGATTGATCGCGAAGATAGAACTTCAATATGTCTGTCAGTTAGAAAACTAAACAAACTCTAGGAGGCTGAAGATCGACCCCGTTTTTTTTTAAGTATTTGGTTCACATGGACTAGAGTAAATATTGTGAAGTAAAACGTTATATAAAAAATCTTCGAAGTGATACTATATTTGATATTGATAAATGCTACGATTTCTTTTTACTGTGCCAGATTTGATTCCACTTTTCTATAGGATCTACATTATACATATTTTAGATATGAAAATGTGAAGGAAAACATCTTGGTTCTCAAGCATTTCCGGCATTTTCTAAGACCGAAAATCCGAAGACATTCTACATCCACCAACCCACAATGAGCCCGCATTGTGGATTACGGCCCATTCCCTCTTATAGAGAGCAATGGGATTATGTTATCATTATGTTTAATTTTACATTTCTATATATCGATATCGTAATTTCGATTAAAACACTAATTTACAGATGTCTAGCAATTGCTTTCGCAAAGCTTAGATCTTTGCAGTAAGATTTAAAACCACGCAATCCACACACTTCAATTTATGTATGTCTAGGCTATCAACCGAGACCTATGGCTGCATAACATATAATTTTTATGGCACGTCTTGTTTTACAGGTTTAAACAACGGTATCTGACCTCTACTGCATTCGTTGATATCGATTTGCATTTCAATGTTAGTATTCACAATAGGTACTATTGATGGAGTTGAGTGTTTCAGCTGGGTCGGTATAAGTGTCAATTATTGGGTGGTCCCTGCTACTAATAGATCAAGTCTTCATTTCCTGTTCGTCACAAGTGGAGCTTCAAACAAGATGATAAGATTGATGACTTCTTGTCACAATTTGGTGGAGATGACATTTGTTTTGAGTCTTTAAGAGAAGGATAGGTTTGGTTGGTCATTTAGTCTTATTCTGAAAACTACGATAATAAATGAGTAGATAGTAAAATCATTACTAATCACAGCGATATTTAATGACAAAACAAAGACAACAACCATGATCTTTTAATCCGTTAATTTGTATCATTTTAAACTTCCATATTGATTAACACTGAAGTATTATAAGCAACATTATTTATTTACTATAAAAAGATGTCCCAACAATAAACTATAGACCCAACAGATGTGTCCAAACGTTGAAAAGTTCAATAAAACGGAGAGATCTAAATAAAAATGTTCGTGAGGGGTGACAGTGTCGTCTGCAGCAGTTTAACTGTCTCGTTCATTCTAAATGTCACATAAACATCGGCACAAAGACCGACTGTTTTCAAACGAATAGAGAAAATTGTGGAAATTGTTCGCTCGCGTCATTTTATTGGATTAAGTTTATTGTTGCCTTTCACTATGTAATAGGCTCTCTATAGTTTTATGATAGAAAGCTTTCTTAATGGTTTAATGATTAGAGATTTTCTTTTTAAGTCTTGTGAAATTCTTCGAGTTAATTTGAGAAAGTATATTTTGTACAATGACAAAGTTACAATATAAACGGACTGACCAGAACTCACAGCCACTTTATGCCAATTAAACTTTTTATGTAAGCATACATGGCTATTTGAATAGCATTCTTAGTTACAAATCACATGCTTTAACAGGAAGGTTGTGTTCACAAAAAAAAGAACGACTAATAAGGTAAACCGTCTGAGGATCTAAGCTCAGCAAAAAGTGAACATAACAAAAATCATCAAAAAAAACCTCTCATAAATTCACAGTTCACAGAAAAACACAGAACAATGACACATCGAAAAACTTCGTTATTTTTCGAAAATCGAACTCGCGGCAATCCGCTATTTCAAACTTCGAACGCACGGTCCGCGCCGCACGCGCAGCGGCCTGAGACTGGCTGGAGTCGGAGCACACCGATCGCATCATTCACCTTTGCCACCCATCTCTCTCACACATATGGAGCTTTTGAATGTTAGAAGAGGATGTAGTTAGCTAGTGGTTTTACTCGAGATGACGCGGAGGCGTAATTTCGCAAGGATCTAGCGTCAAGGACGATTTACAAAACATTATTGGAATTAATATAAATAAAATGTGAATTCTTTTTGTGAAATATCAGCTGGCTATGTGAATGGTCAGGCACGCAGGCATGTAGGCGCGCTGGAACTTTTATTTTTAGGTCTGTCGTATTCTGCTATTAACACATGCTTTATGGAGAAATTAACGTAGATATTAAAAATAGAAATTTTATGTGACAACCACTAGTCCACGCTTTTCATCGGATACGCCATATCCGATGAAAAGCGTGGACTAGTTATGAGAGTAAATAAAAATAAATATTTATTAAAAATTATATTTAAAGATGAAATGAAGAACCATTTTATTTGACCTGGCCTATTAACCTAGTAGGTTTACAAATACATAGATGCTTTTAGACAAACGTATTATTCTCGAGAAAGATATAATTATATTCATTAAACACCGTTAGATTTTGAGGTTCGTTTATAATATTGATAACCGATTTTTAAATATTGACAGTTAAATATACAAATGTATAAATATACACAAAAACAAAAAAGAAACGGAAAGTATTATCAACCGTATTCGATCAAAACAGGTTAATAAATATACAGCGGGTGCAACATTTTTACTGCTAGTCCATATAAAGTCAATACACTGTACGATATGACATTAAAAGTAATTGCTACGCGCTAAAGTTTTTGCACATATTGATTGAGTAAACCCAATCAAAAGATAGAAGCAGAAAATCCATGCACGAATTAGTGGAATTCTCTCAGAGATATTTTGTAACCAAAAATAATTGAATTACAATATGTCAATTTTTGCTAGCTATAATGAGTTATTCCCTGAGGACCCCGATCGCCGAGGCCCACGTACCGGAGCACCCCGATTTAATATTGTTTTGTTAAACTAAATTAAAAGTCAGTTTACCTTAAAAGTAAAAAAAAGTGGCCAAGTGTGAGTCAGACTCGCCCATGAAGGGTTCCGTAGTAACTATAATAATATAATAATATGTATATTTATTTGACGAATAAAAAAAACCCTTATAAATTTCTTAAAACTAGCTTATTTACATTTTTACAACTACGCTAAATAACTTTGTTTTTCATAGTGTTTGTATGAATCACAAAGTTATATTTGCGGTTTTAGAAAATATGCTGTATCTCAAAAACTGCTGACCCGATTTCGTTCAAACTAATTTTGATTGAAAGTTTACATTAAGATCTACAGACATGTATTTTTTTAGACTTTTCACTGCATTACCACTTTGGAAGCTTATATCTTTAAAACGATTGACTATATGAAAAAGTGGTTTTAGAAACCCTGGTATGATTTTTAAAGACCTGTCTATAGATACCACACGCGCATAGGTTTCATGAAAAAAAATATTTTCAGTTCTAGTTCCATGTATACCCCCCTTTATTTTAAATATTTTTTTATTTTTTTTCTTAAAATCTGAAAGCGGTTCACAGAATACATCTACCTACAAAGTTTCACATGTATAGTCTTAATAGTTTCGGAATACAATGGCTGTGACAAACGGACGGATGGACAGACAAACAGACAGACAGACAGACGGACAGACATATCGAAACTATAAGGGTTCCGTTTTTTGCCATTCGGCTACGGAACCCTCCCCGCAGGCGAACGCGGGGGATGTTATCCATTCGTCTCGGCAAACATGTTATCGTGTTTTTGCTAACAAAACTGTTAGGCCACGCCTATATTCTGTTAGCAAACAATGTTATACTGTTTGCAAACACGAAAACACGTCGCAGCGGACCCGGTTTTAGAAGGACCTGCTTCCGACATGTTTTAGTGACACACTGAACTTTCTTATCAGTATGCAAATAGCATTAGCAATTGTTTAGTATGCGTAAAAGAGATACAATCACAGTTATATCGCAAGTTAAAAAAAGACAGAAATATTGTCCAACCGGCCGCAATAGCTTTATTGTTCATTATAACTGGTTGGAGCTCAGGTTAATTTTTTGCAACCCTTCTCAAACGGCTGTGCTTCGAATTTGAAGTAATTATTGTTGTCATAAATTGTGAAATATACATGTATGTATTTGTATATGTATAATATTGTAAGATTTACTTCTTCTCTCTTCTTCTTATTCAAACTGTAATTAACTCTATGAAAACTATAATTTGAAAGTATAAAAAAAATCAAATAACCTATCGTATTCGGGGTTCTCCGAGACGTGGGCCTCGGGGATCGGAATACTCAGGGAATAATAACCCGCTAGAACCACCTAAGATACTAGTTGTAATCTAATTACACTTTGCCGTTACTAAGAGCTAATATTTTCGTGTTAAGATAATATAGCCAACAATTTTAGTTATTTATTTATTTATTTATTTACACTTTATGCACATAGGTACAAAGGCGGAGTTAATGCCGTAGGCATTCTCTACCAGTCAACCATGAGTGGTGAAGAGATAGTGTGGGAGGTGCAATATGAACGTGTGATGTAAAATTAGAAAAAGAAATATATATATATAATAATAGTAATAACACAAAAACCCTAGTATCATTAAAAATAGAAATCTACATAAATAATATATATAAATAAATACTTATATATATATAAATATACAAATATATATATAATGAAGAAGCAAATGAAAACCAAATGTGGAAATTCTGCTTATTGGTGTAGAAAATAGATCCGCAATTTCTTTTTAAATGCATAGCGACTGTCAGCCGTTCTGATCTCGAGAGGAAGTGCATTCCAGAGGAGAATCGACTGGATATGAAAAGAAGAATGAACAAAGTCAGATGTATGAGAAGGGCAGAGTAAGAGAAGATTATTGGATGAACGTAGATTCTTATTGTGTGAAGAACATAGAAATTGAAAGTGAGGCATTAGATAAGAAGGAGGGCTGGGAGAGTTGAGTAAAGAGAAAAGAGTTGTCAAAGCGCGCAAACTTCTCCTCTGGCGAATGGTCATCCATTTAAGCTCAGACCTGAAACTTGAGACATGGTCATATTTCCTTAAATTAAATATGAACCGAATGCAGTTATTGAGGAGACGATCAAGCTTATCGAGCAAGACCGCATTCAGGTCAAAGTAGCACACGTCACCATAGTCGATTAAAGGGAAAATTAAAGTCTGCACAAGCCTAGTCTTCGTCTTAACAGGCAAAAAGTTTCTCAGACGATACAAGGAACGCAAAGTGCCATTGGCCCTTTGGCTGACACTAGAAACTTGATTTTGCCAACCAAGTGTCGCGTCAAGATGCAAACCGAGATCTTTTACGCTAGGGCTGATGGGAATGACGGCACCATTAAAAATAATAGGTGGAAGAGAGTTAGCCACCACTCTACCCATCATGCGTGAGCTACCAATAATGATAGCCTGACATTTTGAGGGGTTTACTGACACCCCAAATTTGTCAGTCCAGCTATTAATAGCATCCAAATCTCGGTTTACATCCCTTATAGCATCCGACAAACCTTCAACCCGCACAGCAGTATATAATTGTAGATCATCGGCGTAAAGATGATACATATATATTTATTTATGTATTTCAAAGTTATGAACAGGAGATGTAGAAATTTCCTTAATATTACAAGGCATTCTCTACCCCTTAACGTGGTTGCATTATGGTCACATAGATTTTATACATCTATTTTTTTGTGTTGTATAAAATTAAAATTGTATAACATGTTGCTTAACACGAAACTTGACAACGATTAGATCAAATCGAAAATATATATTCAAATACTGGAAGTCCGAGAAAAATTGAAAATAAAGTAAAAACAACACTGTTCCTAAGCTCAGTTTCATATGCGACGCAAATATCAAAGCACAACAGATCAGTTTGTAGTACTGAATTATTTTTAAGTTAATAACCTTTGGCTTTAAGCCACACTTCAAAAAGCAGATAATCAGACTTACTACATACTTGATTAATTATTAATGAAAGCTATCGGACAGCGCAGAACGAAGTCTGTCGGGTGAGCTACTAGCTCTCTATGAGTAGGGCTAAGGAGTGGAATTCCCTGCCGGAGTCTGTGTTTCCCGATAGCTATAACCTAGGAGTCTTTAAGTCAAGAGTGAATAGGTTACTTTTAGGTAAGCGTGCTCCATCTTCGACCACATCATCACTTGCCATCAGGTGAGATGGTGGTCAAACGCGAAACTATTTTAAATAAAAAAAAAGGGCTGCCATCACCAAAATTGCCGGCCCCAGACAAAAACTTATAAACCCCGGACATTTGAGTAAAATCGCAATTTTTCTCCGAACACCATAGAAAAATACATTTTTGTACTTGAAACTAAAAACAATTATGTTTAATATGGTTTTTATTTACTGGTAACATTGTAGACAGTTAGAAGTTTATTAATAATAGACTTTCTTTTTAATATTAATCAACGTAACAAAAACAATAAGATGAAATACAGAGTTCGTGCTTTTTGGTGCCAGTAAGACCAATATGTGTCCGGGTTTTAACTGGATGCTTATACGCTGTCCAAACTAGAACAAATCCGGGGAAACCCGGACGGATGGCAGCCCTATCTATGAGCAATGTATTCACTTTTCCTGTCTCCTTAAACAAAGGGTCAAGGGGCTTTGAACCTTATATCGATTGAAATATGAATCACGGCCAAAACAAGAAACATCTTTACGTACAAACATCAAGTAAGCTGCATTAAGAAACAGCTTTACGTGCCAACTTTAAGAACGCTGCATTAAGAAACACCTTTACGTACGAACTTTAAGGTACGCTGCATTGAGTAGAACTACGCTTTATTCTTTCATTCGGCAATAGGTATTAACGAGGGCGAGTGTTATATCAATAAAATGCAATTAATCCATCGTTAGCAGAAGGTAAGCGAGGTCTTAGCTCCGTAGTAAAGTTTATGAACAAAATATATTTATGAAGTAGGTCTACCGATAGGCGATGTACGCGTCAGTCTAATCTAAATCTACGACTTCGTTTACACTATCTTCCATACAAACTTATATCCCCTATTTCGACCCCCAGGGGGATTCATTTAGATAACAAATGTGGCCTATTTTTGACACCGTCACACCATCTTCAAATATATCCATGCGAAAATTTATCTACATCAGAATAGCAGTTTAGCCATGAAAGTATGGACTATATCAGTACTCTTTATTCGGTATAAAGCTGATTTCAGACTACGCTATACTATTGTGCTATAAAGTATAGCAAAGAAGGACCTAATGCTATACTATATAGCATGACGTTCACTTACGCGATATTATCGCAAGCTCAGTCGCACCGCGATCTTTGAAGAGTGTGCACAGTTGCACAGCACACATCACGATCGACACAATAGATTTAATACTGGATAGTCTTGAAAGCTCATCAAGCGATGATGACAATGCGGAATTTGACACTATCTTGTCATTAATGATACGAAAGAAGAAAAATGCCAAACTCTGGATATCAAATCATATAAAGTTTAGAAGAGAACGTGGTAATTTCAAACTATTTGAAGATTTAGATAATGAGGCGCGCGATATAGCATAGCATGAACTCTGCGCATCGCACCAATTTATAGCGTATAGCAAGCCAATAATATATAGTACAGTACAATGTGAACGTGTCCATAACAATGTATGGAGCGCGATATTGTTGTGCTATGAGCTATATACTATATGCTATTATATTATAGCGTAATCTGAAATCAGCTTTAATCAATGAAACTATTAGCATTTATTAAGTTAACGGCTATTAGTTGTTCAGTTTTTCTAAACTAGGCCGATTAAACAATTTGTGTGTCTTTCTATACTGACTGAGGATTGGGGGAGAAAGATATAATGCTTACCTAAAGAATAGTATATTTCCTGCTCATTATGGTTAGAAAGATTATCGTTTATCCTTAAGTACTTGTTATTTATTTTCACGATGTTAAAACACAAACAATAATTTTTCAATGATTGTATGTCTGTCTTTCTGTTTGTCCGGGGTTACCGATTTATAAGGGACTTTTACTGGAAGATATAAAAGGCTGTAGCAACATAGGTTACTGTTATCCCGGAATTCCCAACGGATCAGTATTTATGTCGGAAGTCGAATGGAATCGCGGGCACAGCTTGTATATAATAACCACATATGTAGAGCACAATAATGCTATGCAAGTACTCATATCACATTATCATTTAGATACATAAACAGTCACACGGAACTGACCGCGTCCGTCAACCTCACACCAGAGGCCGTTACTCAAATGAGTCGAATGTATGAATTATGGATTATTATCAATGCACTACATTTAAACCGCGGTTGCACCTGATGGTATGAATATACGGGTAAATGAGCTGGAACAGTAGCTGTAAAATATATAAATCTTAATCATACTAATATAAATGCGAAACTGTGTTAGATTGTTTGTTTGGCATTCGTTTAAGGCAGCGGCTGGAGAGAAACATTTCTTACGCGAGGGGAAGCCAAGGGCATAAGCTAGTATTTGATATTTGATTAATCAGAAGCGCGCGTACTACGTTTCTGCCCATTGTAAAAATATACACTAGAAAAAAAGAAAACTATTAAGGGAGCAAAAATAAATAATGTCTTCCTAAGCTTGAATAATTTTTATGCTTGTTTGATATAGAAAAAAAAAACCGGACAAGTGCGAGTCGAACTCGCGCACGAAGGGTTCCGTACCATTTTCTATAAAAACGGCAAAAAAAATCATGTCTGTTTTATGGGAGCCCCCCTTAAATATTTATTTTATTTTGTTTTTAGTATTTGTTGTTATAGCGGCAACAGAAATACATAATTTGTGAAAATTTCAACTGTCTAGCTATCGCGGTTCTTGAGATACAGCCTGGTGACAGACAGACGGACGGATAGACAGCGAAGTCTTAGTAATGGGATTCCCGTTTTTACCCTTTGGCTACGGAACCCTAAAAAGAAAGGTTTACATTACACGTAAAACAAAAAAAAAACACGATGTATGATGTAGTGCATCCGTTAATGAGCATATAGTAGACGAGCTTGTTTTCATAATTAATTAAACTCAAAGAGAGCTCCGACAAGAGAGAGACGATAGACTAATTAGGATCGAATGTCGATGTTCCTAATCATATACAGCCTATTGCAATAGATATACAAGTGTTGATTCGTCCCGGAATTATCTTCGTTCACTTAAAGTATGACTTTGGGGGTTTTCAGAGATAGACTAAGAAAACATTTCATGTCAAACGTTTCGTACGTAAATTAATATGTAAATTGTATTATTATAGGATTTTCACTTTCATATATTTTTAATGATTAATTTAAGTTAAGAATTAAGTATTTTTAAGTCTGTGATATGAACTTAGTATCCGCAGTGATATGTAAAAACTATATGGCAATAAATTGCTATCAGAGAACGGAATTTTGGGTTAAGCCCACCTGTGTAGATAAGCTGTCCTGCTGTATTTTTACTTATATGGTTTTTTGTGTGGATTCTACTAATCTTATAAATGCGATTGTTTGTGAGGATGTATGTGTGTTTTTGCTCTTTCACACAAAAACTACTGAACGGATCTGAATGAAGTTTGGTAAGTAGATAGTTGACATATTGGACAAAATAAATAACATATAGGCTACTTTTTATCCCGGACTTCCTACGGGATCGGGATCTACACAAGAAAACTCTCCCAAGCGAACGAAGTCGCAGGCGGAAGCTAGTAAAAAATAAAATAAGAACATGAGTTCTATTGGCATAGAGAACTCTATGATATTAAAATGTCATGCAAATGCGAAAGTTGCCCTGTCTTGTAGTAGTAGGAGAACTTGGCACACCGATTGACCATGACCCGGATATAGGACGATTTAGGTTGCGGGAATGTTCTAACGAGATACCGCGGCCCCGGAACGCAAGGGTAATTGAAGGAGCAGGGTGGGTTTTTAGTCAGTAGAAGTCTGACACTCCCTTTCGCTCCACCCACAGCGGAAGGAGTCATTTGATGATTTTCCCACCAAGAAAAAAAGGGATGATTAGGTACATCAAGATAGTGTGTTCTCTTGAGAAATGTTTTGGTAATGCGGGCACATTCGCTGATAAAAGCTAGTATTTCATAAATGTGTGTGTGCCCGGCCTAGACGTGTAACAGTCAATGGTAAAGTAGATGACGGTACCTAATGACTCATGTAAACTTTGCTATTACGATTATGAGGAACGTTCACTTTTTACTCATGCGTGTGCGCAAGGTGAGCTAAGAGACGAAAGCGATGCTAGTTTTGGAAAAAAAAACAATAAGGTGCTTTTTTATGAATTAAGTATGACTTTGGTCACTTAAGAAAGGCACACATAACTATGTACCACATTCCTCATGCAGTTTGTCTCCTGAACTAAATGTATTGAATACGGGTACGAGACAAATTACTCTCAAAAGGTCTCATTTACTGAAAAGGAACTTTGGCTTTAGACTTTTCAATCACGACGTTAGCCTGTAAAGTAATTCTTTTCGTGATTGCGCTTCCAAGTTTATTATTTCCAAAGGGAAAGGCACAGACATCAGGGAACTAGCAGTGTTACCGGTCTTATGGTAATTATTGTTTAAAAAAACTTTTTTGCAAAAAATAAAACCGACTTCCATATCAAAACACTACAAAGCCAAAAATAATTTTAATTTCGGTAGTCGGTGTTATAGGTTTTGTATTTTCGTTTTTTTTTCACACCGCCTTCCGAAATTAAAATTATTTTTGGCTTTGTAGTGTTTTGATATGGAAGTCGGTTTTATTTTTTGCAAAAAAGTTTTTATTTTCGCGCTTTTTAGTGGGTCAGTGAATTTTCCAAATCGATTCGTAAATGACGGAGTTATGCGCGAACAAAAAACGCAATGCAGAGTAAACGAAAAGATCATCAACGTAAATTATTTTTTTCGACTTTTTTTGATTTTTCAGAAACGGCTCATCCGATGTCGATAAAATTTTCATGGGACCATTTGGGAAGTATACCCTTTCCAACAAAAAAAGAAATTTTTCAAATCGGTTGGCAAGCGACGGAGTTATGCGTGGACAAACATAAAAAAAAAAAAAAAAAATACAAACATCCGAATTGAGAACCTCCTCCTTTTTTAGAAGTCGGTTAAAAAGGCCAAATACATTAAGATTAAGCATTTGACCTTTTTAACAGTTAACATGCACTCTACGGAAACTCCGTGCCGTGAATGACATATTTGTGTTTTGCTTTAATACACAAACTGTTGACTTCCTGGCATAAGATTTACTTTTGGAATTTCCTTTTTACGTATGTTTATATTCTAAATGGTTATTTAACAGTATTTTAATATGGGTGTTAATTATTAAAAAAAAAGTTCACGATGTTTCCACCACAATTTCGGCTTTGGTACCCGTTAGTACGATTTTTTTTTCGTTGGGAAAGACATCAGTGTCAGACTTCTAATGACTAAAAACCCAGTTCCTTAAGTTACCCTGGCGGTCCGATCGGCTCACTATCCTCGATGCCCTTGGCATCTGCCGCGGCGTCTGAGGCATGTGGAAAAAAGTTCTCTCTCCCTCACGCGTTCAGACTCCTCTGCTTCGCAGAAGGAGACCACATCATCCTAATTTCCCTCGCCCCGCACCATGGTATCAACCAGGCCCGACTAGATTTATTTTTTTAGTTGCAGCTTGCCAGAATATTTATATTATTATTCGCTACTTCGCTCGCGTGACGAATTTAAATATAGTTGATAATTTTGCTTTATATTGGTGAAAGAGTTTTTGAACTCGGAGTATTTTTTAGTTAATCTATTACAAACGAAAAAAAAAAATTTAAAGCTTTCCTTTTTATAATAATCGTAAGTTTACATTGTTCTCTATAAAAATTAACCAGAAGTCAACATATCTAACCATCCAGAGTATTATTTTTTCGTTAATAAGTACAGTTTCAAGTTAAGAAGACAACATTGACGGGCACAAGAAATCTACGTAAAAAAATATATACCATCTATACTAGTTTAAGAGGCATGTCTCTTAAGGGACAATGTTTAGCCATCAGTTGATTTAATTATGAACGTTCCAAGGTGTCTTTAAAGAAAGAGCCGAAGCCCAGAATTCTTTGTTTTCATTCGCATACCTATCTTATTAGCTTCGCTCTCAATGTGTGTAGCGCTTTATCAAATCGTGAGGCCGGGTCGTGAGTATCATTAAACAGGCGATACACAAATGTACATACACATGTGTAAATTAATCGTTTTTATTCCGCTTTGCAGGCCCGCGGCTAGGCTTTGACTTTCCATTTAATTATTTCCGACTTGTAGTCTGGTTTTATGTGATACTGGCTGTTATGTTACCGGCGACTTAGTACGCATGATTTTTTATGCATAATTTCATCCAAGAAAGACCAAGACAAGACAAGACCATTGGGAGTAGAATTTCAAAATGAAGTAGCCCATGTTGGACTACTATTTTGCCAATCCAAATTTAATCAAAAAAACTTTTTACCAAAAAATTAAACCGACTTCCAAAAACACTGCAAAGTGAAAAATAACTTTAATTTCGGTAGTCGGTGTCTTTAGTTTTGTATTTTCGTTTTTGGCACCGACTTCCGAAATTAAAGTTATTTTTCACTTTGTAGTGTTTTTGGGAGTCGGTTTAATTTTTTGGTAAAAAGTTCTTTTTTCACTCTTTTTAGTTGGTCGATTTTAATTTACCCAGTTAAAAGAGCCTTAATGTCAACTACTTATAACCTTTTACAAAATATTGCTTTTCCCAATGCTGGGCCGTTAATTTTTGAGGAGTTCTCCTGGTACTTCACCATCAGCTCTACATCACCATATGCATTGTAAACGAACATAAAGTGCTTAACGTCCATATTCAAGTATTCGAATCGCAATCCACGAAATACTTATTATTGAGTAGGTTCGGCGGCCATCTGTGGTCTTCATCATCAGTTCCACTTCCCCAAATGGTATTTTTTGAGAGCAACTGCACAAGTTACTATAAGAAATACCCAAAACGCCATAGGTGTGCCTATAATATTTGAAGAGTTCCCTCAATTTCTCCAGGATGCCATCATCAGATCCTGACCTGGTGACAATGGGACCAATTTCGAAGTATACCCTTTCAAACAAAAAAAAATTTTTCAAATCGGTTCAGCCGTCTTCGAGTAATCGGTGATCATACATTAAAAAAAATAAAAAATAAAAAAATATACGCGTCGAATTGATAACCTCCTCTTTTGGTCGTCGGTTGAAAATAGTTTCAAAGCTTTAGTCGTAAAAGCGTAACAGACATACTTGGTTTGGTTTTCCATTGCCTACTGTTAGTGGGGATCACGAGAACGTGGGAGAAGTAGTGGCTTTCATTCTGTAATAACTTGAATCAAAATTAAGTCCACAGTATACTGTGGATACATTCAGGCGTCAAATAGGCACTTTTTATGAATAGACAAAGTATGTTTAGGTTACTTCTAGGTAAGCGTGCTCCATCTTCGACCATACCATCACTTACCATCAGGTGAGATGGTGGTCAAACGCGAACCTATTATAAGTAAATAAAAAATGTACATATGCATGACTTGTAATCTCGTCATCACATTGTTATACGTCAAGGAAGTAAAAAATACTAAAGGAAAAGGCAACTAAATTCTGATCAGTACAACTTCCTAAAGATTTCCCCTTCCGTCACCGCCAAAAACCCCTTTCCTTAATCTTAATATTTGCGGTATAAGCCGGTAACAAATCTCCAGTTATATTGGAAAACTTAGGTGATCGTTCTTCGGCTGGTCCGAACTTTAGAGGCACTAAAACGCTCAGCTTATTCCGGACAGTTTCGGTGACCCGAAGTGCCGAAGTTTGGCGACCGTTGGTATTTATGGCGCAGTCGTGTTTCAATGCTGTATAAGAAACTTGAATGATATGAGGACCACAAAGTGTAGCGTGGCGGACTTCAATGACATTGTCTGTGGGTGTGTGTTTACTTGCGAAGCTGCAACAGTAGCTGCAGTGCCTACTAATAAACTCTGATTACAAGTTCTATTTGATTCACAGCGAAATTAGACTCACTTAGACATTCTGCAGAATTTTAAGCTTATCAAACAAAATCAAGAAAGCAAGCAAGCCTATAATAAGAAGAACCGCTTTTTAAAAATTTTAATACTACTGAAAAACCGACTAAAAAGTTCAAAGATTTTTGTGATGTTTCCGTAATACGGTTTGTATTGGCATGATAAGCTAGATCAAAAGTGAGCTTTATAAAATATGTATAAAAATAGACTTGACTGACTAATGACAAAATAAGATTTCACTTCAATTTGAAATGAGTCAATTTTCTTACACTATTTAATCATCCATATGCTTGGAGGGGTTTTCTGAGCTTCCACACACTTGAGTGGTGGACAGTAAACCTATCAATAATTGCTGCCGAAAAATTCTACACACGATCTAATTACAAGCAGCCGAATACCTACTAGCGAAGTTATTGGAAAACACTTGAAACTGAATCCTTACACAGCGGTAGCTATTCCATTAACATATTGAAAGAGTACTAATTAAAGTTCACCCTATTCCACAGTTTTCCAGTTTACCAGCTACACTCTAGATTACCGGTAACCGATCGAAGTGAAATAACCAGAACATCACTTGATGATGTCAAGTTACACCTGATTGGTCTCACGTCATTATAATTACTAGGTATACATCCCATATATGGAACACAAGACGACTGTCTGCTGAGGCCTATTAAATCATGTCATTTGCATGGTTGCGGCGACCTGATCGGAATGTAAATAGGGATTGTTGATACAGCGAAATGTATGTAGAACATGGATCATCAAATCAGCGTAAGGTGGTAATATTTAGGATTGCCACCTGACATTATGCTGAGCTGAGGCCGTTTTGGCACAACGATGTTTTTTTTTATTTTTAATGTTCTCTATAATGTGTTTTCTATGTGCCAATAAACGCAATTTTATTTCTTTATTTCTATCATAAATTAGACCCCTTGGCAAGACTGATGTCAAATTTTAAGGACAACTAGTAAAATGGGTAGAATTAACATTACTAGCAATCTTGTTAATCCCTCCAGCTGAGCTAAATATGCTTGTGTCTAGAGTAGGTTCACGGCAATAGCCATTAGGTTATTGACGAACTGGAATCTGACTAACCGAAACGAGTCAAAGAAGTACAGCCGGAACCTACGTCTTAACGAGCTTTCTTCTACTTGGAGCTATGTGCAGATAGTCACCCGTCCACGGACCGGATTCGGTAAGCGTTGCTTTACCTTAAAGATCGACTCGTGCACCTGTTAATATACAACGTGTAACGGAAACCCCATATCTATCCAAAAGGGCTGAAGACAACATCTGGTATGGAGTCTCTATGCACAGTTTCAGCACAAAATAACTGACTCAAAGAATTGATACCAAATTATTGGTTTCATATATTTCTTGAATACCAATCATAACAAACGTGTCACAGCACTACGAGGGTCAATAACTTTCGTCACTTGCCAATAACACGATCATTCTTTTCTATCTTCTTAATTTGAAAAATTCGGTCTCTGGTATCAGTGTATTGGAATTTGTAATAAGTTCTACACACGTAGACATAGGATTACAAAACCCTTGCCATATCGTTTTTATCATCCAAAGAAGCCATGCACTTGGTATGTATATACCCTTTAAATTACACGTTGTATAGCCAGAAGTCTCAATAATTTCCAACAATCCACAATTTAGGCTGCATTACAAAGTTAACACGTTCCACGAACACTATCAACTTTCAACGCAGCTAATTCTGCAATTCCCCACAGGCCAAACTTAGAGTCTAGAGTCTAGACTAGAACACATTTGTAATCAAAGTCTAGCCAGAGCCAACAGGAGCTTAGGCACGACATTTCTAAGATCAGCAGTGACGATTAGTATTCTTGTGACGTGTCGCCGTCTCCTATCTGTGACGTGTTCAGACGGATATATGTATTTAGTTACTAGGGAACGGGAGGTGACGAGTTTCTTGTTATTTGGAATTTCTTTAGTAAATTTACACAGGAATGATACAGTCAATAATTTAATAGATAAGTTACGGAAGGGATTCTCGATATGCTAATTTTCCGATCAGTAACTTAATAGTACGACTAGGAGTCGTGCATGGTTTCGCTCCCGTGGACTTTTGATCAGGTGTGATCGAGGTCAAAAGCGGGCTCATTCGTAATAAAAATATAAAAAAAACTTTGTCACGATAAAACCATAACCATCTTTCTTTTGCAGTCGGGTAAATTAGTTTCATGCTACCTCCATCGCAAATTTCATTCAAATCCACCCAGTACTTTCGAAGATTTGTGCATTTAAACAAACAAAAGTTTTCTGATTTATATTTTTCTTTATCTAATATACAACGTGTAACGGAAACCCCATATCTATCCAAAAGGTCTGAAGACAACATCTGGTATGGAGTCTCTATGCAAAGTTTCAGCTCAAAATAAGTGACTCACAGAATTGACCCCAAATTATTAGTTTCATATGTTTATTGAATACCAGTAATAACAAACGTATCACAGCACTATGAGGGTCATCACTTTCCACGTCACTTGCCAATAAAACGATAATTCTCTTCGTTCTTCTAAATTTGAAAAATTCAGCCTCTGGTATCAATTATCAATGTATTGAAATTTCTAATATGCTCCACACATGTAGACATAGGATTAGAAAACCCTTGCCATATCGTTTGTTATCATCCAAAGCAACCGTGCACTCGGTATGTATATGCCCTTTAAATTACACGTTGTATATATTTTTGAAAGTTTACTATCAATTTATAATTTTAATTTATAATCATGGATTTTCAGTGCAGCAGTATTAGCCTAGTAGTTACAGATACGACTAACGATTTCTAGATCGTGTGTTCGAAGTCAGACACGAACATGACTTAGAGTAATTGGCATCGTCACCACTGCTCTCAAAACTGTAGAAAAACATAGTGAGTAAACCAGCCTAAGAACTGAAAATCCGGAGACACGCTATGTCTGCTGGGTCCGGATTACGACACATTTTGAAAAAGCTAGCAAAGTGTTTTCATATTTCTTACAAATGGGGCTTAAGCCATTATCTTTCCGTCATGTTATCCATAATACGAGTAAATAATACCATCATTAACCTCACTTATGAGAAAACGCCGTCAACACAAACGAACGATTCCATTCAGCTAACCGACTGATGAATATGTATCGTTACGTGATGATTATAATGACTAGATCCTATGGAACTGTGACTGTCATGCTTTTCCGTAGGTCAATAGGAAACCCGAGTACTAAATATTCCACAACTAGCTCTCGCTTATCTCAAATCGCTAATACGCAGCAGCAAAACCTAAGAGAGATGACAATCAGCAAGTTTTGGCCTGAAAGCCATTAATGCTAAGTATTCGAATTCAAATTGTTTGGATTAGCTAGCCGTTTTATCTAACATGCTCAAAGAATTGTAGCTTCCAGTAGTTTGGAAGTGCAGTATTGCTACATTGCCTGAACAAAGGCCGAACTGGAAAGGGTGGTTTATAGAAGCTCTTGATTAAAATATTACGCATTTATCTATACTTACTAATATTATAAAGCAGGAAAGTTTGTTAGTTTATTTAAACGCGCTAATCTTCGAAAGTTCGGGTTGGATTCGAATGAAATTTGATATATAGCATCTTGAAGCTTTAGGAAGATCAAAGGCTACTTTCTACCCGACTGCAAAAGATGTAGGGTTATATTTTTATCGTGACAAAGTTATACATAGGTTGTGATCACACTATTTTCTTTTTTTTTAATAAGAGAACTAGCAATATGGGTCGGATTTACATTACTAGCAATCTTGTCAACCCCTCCAACTAAGCTAAATATATGTTTGTGTCTGGAGTGGGTTCACGCCAATAGTGAATAAGTGGAGTTATAACTCGTGACCTCTCGATCACAAGTCTGACACCTTACTTACCCATTAGGCTATTGGCTCATTCTTACTGATCGAAAAAAAAAATGACAGATTTGCAGCAAAATGCTTGCGAACCGATAATGATGATACAGGTCTACATTTGTTTGTTTCCACGACATTTTCCCCGACGTTCCAATAATCTCTGATTAGTGTGATTTGGGGAAAACACTTAACAAAGGGACGTTTAAGATTACTGTTACCTCATCGAGCCTTTTTCCAAACTCCAGAAACCAGTTACTGGTAATCACAATACCCCTTGGAAAGACTTAATTATGATTTTATATAATATTATGTATGTAGTTATATCATAGATAAATTATTTTTGTAGGAATAAAATCTTATATTTTACCAATAAGCTCAGTGTTATTTTTAACCGACTTCAAAAAAAGGAGGTTTACAATTCGTCTTGAACTTTACCTCATAACTCGGAGATGGCTGGACCGATTTGGAAAATTCTTTTTTTGTTTGAAAGGGTATACTTTCTAGTTGGTCCCATTGTCGTCACGTTTGGATCTGATGATGGGATCATGGAGAAATCGAGGGAACGCTCCAAATATTATAGGCACACCTATAGCGTTTTGGGTATTTCTTATAGTACCTTGTGCAGTTGCTCTTGAAAAGCACCATTTGAGGAAGTGGAACTGATGATGAAGACCCCAGATGGCCACCGAAACTACTCAATAATAAGTATTTCGTTGATTGCGATTAGATTACTTGAATATGGATGTTAAGCACTTTATGCTCGTCACAATGCATATGGTGAAGTAGAGCTGATGGTGATGTACCAGGAGAACTCCTCAAAAATTAACGGCTCTGCACCGGGAAAAGCAATATTTTGTAAAAGGTGATAAGTAGTTGACATTTTGGCGGTAGATAAATTAGAAACCGACCCACTAAAAAGCGTGAAAAAAAAACTTTTTAGCAAAAAATAGAACCGACTTCCATATAAAAACACTACAAAGGCAAAAATAACTTTAATTTCGGAAGGCGGTGTCTTTAGTTTTGTATATATTTTCGTTTTTGACACTGCCTTCCGAAATTAAAGTTATTTTTGCCTTTGTAGTGTTTTTATATGGAAGTCGGTTCTATTTTTTGCTAAAAAGTTTTTTTATTACATAATGTAGATATTAAATTTAATCATGTGTGATACTATTAAATATCTACTGTATATCTAACTGCTTTGTCTCGAAAATTGAAGATATTGGAAAATTAAAAAAATAACTAAGTTGTTTTAATGGAAGACACTAGTATATCTATGAAACTACAAACCATTCCATTGTGGAAAACCTACAAAAGTGTACACGTGGCATTGTTTAACGTTTACGTTAAACAATTGAGCTCCTTAAGTTCTAAGTTGAGCTACATGATAACTGACAAATGCTTGCACTGTCTGGACAGGTCCGCTCAAATTTGCGTGGATATTTCCTCAAAAAAATACCACAGACATGAACCTACATGCTTTTCATAAACAAATACAAATTGTCTGGACTTTAAAAGAGACTATACCTCTGAGTTTGTTTCGGTGTTTCTTCTCAGAGTAGTCAGTTAGGAAATACCGGCCTCATCTAGCTAAACTTAACACGCAAAAAAACATGATGTTATTTATAACCAATTTACAAAATAAATATTTCATTTCAATTAGATTTTCTTTTATTTCCGGAATTAAGAGAAAATCTTCGAGGAAAATGTTTTATGGACGCCGAGGAAGCAGTGGCTGTGTTTCAAAATACCGTCGAAGAGACCCCTAAGGACGAGTGAGTAGTGCTTTTCTCAGTGGTTTCATCGGATGCAGCGATGTATTGATTTAAATTGACACTATTTTGAAAAGATATAATAAAACTAATAACTTGCTAGTTTGTTCAGTTTATGATTTTCTTAGAACTTTCAGTGTCACCCTCGTAACGACTAGTTAACGAACAAGAAAGAGCCTCCTAATCTATACTAGGTAATTTTGTATTTTTGATTCTCAATCACGCGCAAATTTAAGAACGTATCTAGATAAAATTTGACCCATAAATTATAGTGTGGAATATACGCAGCAGGCACATAAGCTACAAATATATTATATTATACTAGTACTCACGCGGGGCTTCGCTCCCGTGGATTCTATCACGGTAAAAACATAGCTCTCCTTTTTTGCAGTCGCGTAAAAAGTAGCCTATAACCTTCCTCAAGCTTCAAGCTACTGCCATACCAAATTGCATCCAAATCCACCCAGTACTTTCGAAGATTAGCGCGTTCAAGCAAACAAAAAAACAAACAAACAAACTTTTCCGCTTTATAATATTAGTATAGATAAGTCGCGGCTAAATGACAAAATATTTATTTATTTTTTTCAAATTGGTTTAACTCTTTTACATGTCATTGTTCTTGAAAATTTTGTTTCCAAACTAATTACCCCTGAGAAAAAACACCGAAATAAACAAAAAGGTCATAGTTTCAAACAAAAAAGTTTAATAGCTTGTATAAAAATTCCCCAGAGTGAATATTACCCTGTTTATAATCTACCACGGGCTATTAATAGGCCTATAGCTATAGATAGCGAGCACGATCCAGCTTCCATATAGGGAAACTATCGGACATTGGAAGGTGATGCTGTTCACACGCAGCCAAGGTCTGCCGTGACCAGTCCACAGGGAAATGGTGGATATTTTCTGTAAACATAATTAAGGTGTTTAGATGTGATTTATTTATTTAAATCTTTACCTTACGGTGTCGTAATTATATAAGCAGATTCATTGCCACAATCTTTTAAGTGTTTTTACGGGAATTTTCTTTAGAGATACCGCGGTTCTGGAACGCAAGAGCAATAAATAAAAATAAAATAAAATAATCTTTAATTCGGATAAGCAACATCCATACGGGTTAGTAAAAAAAAAAACAAAAGATAACTTATACCTATGTTAGTACCTAAACTTATGTATTTTCTATTTTACAACAAGGCTGTTGTTCAAAATGCATCTTTGAACAACATCACCTAACAAAGGAGAATCGTACCTCTCCGCTATGGTCTTCAGGATGGAGTTGGAGCTGCCCCGCACTCTGCAGAGCAAAGAGGCAGATTTCTGTCTGACGATGGCGTGGAAGCCATCGACTTGTGCTTGTGCAAACATATCTGATGCACTGCAAAAACGGGACAGCCCCATCAACATCCTGAACCCGTTGTTATATTGGACCCGTAGGGCGCTAATAGCCCGCTGAGTATAGTTGGTCCACAGGCTGCAAGTGTAAAACACTTCACAGTCACAGTCAAAAACGAAAATATATACAAAACTAAAGACACCGCCTTCCGAAATTAAAGT
This sequence comes from Tholera decimalis, assembly GCA_943138885.2. Classification (NCBI taxonomy): domain Eukaryota; kingdom Metazoa; phylum Arthropoda; class Insecta; order Lepidoptera; family Noctuidae; genus Tholera; species Tholera decimalis. Next base: position 16,369,974 of record OW964570.2, read on the forward strand.
TATTTTTGCCTTTGTAGTGTTTTGATTTGGAAGTCGGTTCTATTTTTAGCAAAATTTTTTTTTTCACGCTTTTTAGTGGGTCGGTTTGTAATTTATCTAGTTACAAAAGCCATAATGTCGACAACTTATCACTTTTTACAAAATTTTGCTTTTCCCGATGCATAGCCGTTAATTTTTGAGGAGTTCTCCTGGTACTTGACCATCAGCTCTACATCACCATATGTATTGTGACGAGCATAAAGTGTTTAACATCCGTACTCAAGTAATCGAAACGCAATCCACGAAATACTTATTATTGAGGAGTTTCAGTGGCCATCTGTGGTCTTCATCATCAGTTCAACTTCCCCAAATAGTACTTTTTGGAAGCAACTGCTCAAGGTACTACAAGAAATACCCAAAACGCTATAGGTGTGCCTACAATATTTGAAGAGTTCCCTCGATTTCTTCAGGATCCCATCATCAGATCCTGATTTCGTAACAATGGGACCAACTAGAAACTATACCCATTCAAACGCAAAAAGAATTTTTCAAATCGGTCCAGCCGTCTCCGAGTTACGAGGTAACATACATAAAAAAGAAAAAAAAAAAAATTCTGAGACGAATTGTAAACCTCCTTTTTTTAAAGTCGGTTAATTATAATACTCGGCACGGATCTTGAGCACTGACCTTCACCTGCGCAGAAGCGAATTTTGGGTATTTCATTGTATTTTGCTTTAGTGTACGATGAGCAAAGCGATCCCCACCCTACTGCCGCGCGCATATGATCCGTGGCGGTATCTACATATACTAGTTAGTTATTAGTAACTAATAACATTACAAGCCGTTAACGGTCGGTATCTGTGAATCATTCAATCAATTCCAAACCAATTAATTAGCTAATAATTAGCACTCGGGCAAATTAATTGAGACTAAGATTAATTTACAAAGAGAAACTACATTACACTGCTATCTGAAATACAGCATTCCAAACCTCATAGACTATAATTGAAACTTGTTTTCGTCAAAACTATGGACACCCTACTTGCTTGCTCTTTCCGTCATAAAGTCTACGCCGCTAAAATCCGCTGACTTTGGTTTTAAAACATCTATTGTAACAAATAGTATATTTTACAAGTTGAATGCTGTCATAATTATGGTCATAATGCTTTTGAGGTTACGTAAAGCCGTGTACGCACGTACGAACCAATTTGTTGCGTTGCATGATACGCAACAACTTGGTTCGCGCGTGCGCACCACTTACGAACATCAAACACTCTGTTCGTCGAACATGTTTGCGGCGATCCTATTAGTATGTTCTGTATGGACGGTGTTTAAAGAGCTTTACGAAATGTTACGAAACAAAATTATTCACATAGAACTTGGCGGGGTACAGGCGGGGCAGCAGAGGTACCCCTTCGTCTTCTACTTGATGTTCTTTATTGTGCGCGAACTCGATTCGAACTATGTTCGCGTTCCAACCAACCAAATGTTCAAGTACGATGTTTGTGTTCGCTATGTTCGTGTTCGTACGTGCGTACACGGCTTTAGAAATTAAGCAACGCTTGCTGAGGCGGGTCTGTGGACGGGTGACAATCTTAACATAACGATATTCCTTCGAGCCTGGGTCTGCTGTCTTTTGAACATCTTTGACAGTCGAGAACAAGAAAATCGGCCACTAGTTTTGCCTAGTCACTCTATGTAAAACACTTAGATATATTCAGCTGCATCTGGTTTAGCAGATGAATATTTTGTGTTTATTACGTCAAAAACTATTTCTTCAAGCACGAAAGTAGTATGCACCAACATGCTGCCTCAAAACATGTACAAGCAGTAGGTAATACAACATGCAGGCCAAACCTGTACTCTTACACGTGTTGCGCTTCGCCATAGTGCATCCCTAGATGATGTTGACTCGTTGACCGATCTCGGGCGAACCAGAGAGGTCAATAAGACCAGAGATACCTCCTTAGTACGAATTGTGTTCTGATTTTTTTTTAATGGAGTGCCGCAAAGTAATCCGCTATGCCACTGTTTGTTTCATTATATTTCAAAACAACAGTAATTTTTTTTATTAACCGGATGTAGCAAAAACCTTTCTGTAACAGTTATCTATTATAAACAGTTTCGTATCGTAACAACCAACTGATTTTTTAAAATTGCTATTCATAATAATAATTTTGGTCCATTTCATAAAATCATGAATGTTTTCGCTTATAATCAAACCATACCATACATAACATAAATCAATATGGCATTGTTAAAATAATTCAGTTATGGATTCAAATTTCAAATGCAAACTGTCTGGTTTCAATCATCCCGAATCAAACGCGTTCGAAATTGACATCAAATATTGACCCGACTCGTTACAATCAAAACATTTGTGTGGCGTTAATCTGTATCTAATTTTATTTGTATTTATATATAATACGACCTTTTGATATATCATATATACTACATATATCATAAATACTATTATCAAAACACCATATCATATATACATATATGATATGGTGTTTTGATAATAGAATACATTCTAAGATATGTATTATATATTATTTTCTGTTTTATGAGTACACTAATTTAGCCCTCCCCACTTTAATTAAAGTTTTGAAAGTCCTTCAAAGGTTGTCTGGAAGATATCGCTTTTAGCGATAAGACCGCCATTGTAACGATAGATTTAAGAAATAATGTTAAATAGGTGTGTTTAAATTTTGGTGTACAATAAAGTATATTCTATTCTATTCAATTCTATTCTATCAAAACGTCCTGCAAGCATAATGCAATATTATCTAACCTTTTGTAATGAAGTTTTTTATTTGTTTTACGTTAGGGCTTATTATTTATTTTATGAAGTAGCTTTTGCCTGCGTTTTTGTCTGCGTGGACTTCAGAATTGGCCCCAAAGATAAATTATTTCACTGGTAGAAAGATAAGTTATCGCTAAGTTATGTACTTTTCTCAAATTTCTATTTACTCGTAGACTACCAAAAAGTACAAGTATAATAAAAAGTAAAAATACTAAAACCCGACTACGACAAAAAATCGATGCTAAAAAGGATGAAACAAGATTTTCACGTCACGTTATTAATTGTTTTGTTACGGTTGATATGCTATATAACGTGTGACTACGGCTTTTATTTTTATTCTGTTCTTGTTTTTCCAGTAACCTTGTTTATTTCAGCATCCTGAAAATCTTGTTTCATCCTTTTTAGCATCGATTTTTTGTCGTAGTCGTGTTTTAGTATTTTTACTTTTTATTATTTAAACTATTTTGGTGTTAAATCACTGTGCTTCTATACTATGTACTTTATTTTTTATAAGTTCAAGTGAAGCCCTTTCAAATGATACCAAACACGGCATATCTAACTTACTTTTATTTTTTACACATGACTTTTTGACCGCTAGAGGACGCCATGTTTAATTTAAGCAATATTTTTGATAATTACAAGTGAAGCCCTTTCAAATGATACCAAACACGGTGTATCTATCTTATTTTTATTTTTACACATGACTTTTTGTCCGCTAGAGGGCGCCACGTTAAATTTAAGCAATATTTTTGAGAAGTACAAGTGAAGCCCTTTCAAATGATACCAAACACGGTGTATCTATCTTATTTTTATTTTTTTACACATGATTTTTTGCCCACTAGAGGGCGCCACTTAAAATTTAAGCAATGTTTTGGAAATGTGCATGTCACGCCCTTTCAAATGATATCAAACACGATGTGTTTATCTTATTTTTATTTTTTAACACAACACTTTTTGGGCCCTAGAGGGCGCCACATTGGGTTTTATGACACGTCACGTAGCCTATGTTCAGCGGACGGTCAAGACGGTTCTAACGATACCTCATTTGTCGAGTTCCGATAAGCAGCTTTGGAGCTATGAGGGAACAGATGAACATACACACATACATACATACATACATAGCCTGTCAAAATCATAACCCTCCTTTGGCTTTGCCGTAGTCGGGTAAAAATAGGTAGCTAAGAGCGGAGCTTTCCATAGGGACACGGACCGTTCGAATTGCAAGAAGCTGCAAAAAGTATCAATACTATTGACTGATCATTATAATGTGTAAATACTTGGTAAATGCATTCCAATTCAATATTCCCAGAAATACATATTATAATAATGGCTGAATTGGCCAGGTTTATGCCCCGTCAACGGCACTGTGCAGTGGGCATGTCACCTTGAACTAGATACACTTCTAGTTAATCCTTCTAGAGAGAATGGCTTAATGATACTCATTATATACCTAAACATTTTCATTCAGACTCCGAATTACGACTACAACATTACTAGAAAACCCAAATGGACTCAAAAGATGGTTTATTTATTCTAATAACATCACATCACACCACACCTTATTACTTATAGGCGTAATCTCCATATCACACAATTACAGATTATCAAATGACAATGTAGATCACCCTAATCTAATAACACGCGAAGTAACGCGCGTACCTATTCACACTCATTAGCGAAATGATTATCGATTACTCGATTACGCGACAAATGAGCGCGTTCGATACATCGATACGTCATACTAACAATAACAACAGATAATCTAAACAATCTACACATTATCGGAGCGTCGCCATCTGATATTCTAGGCGAGGTCAACGACCGCTGGACAAAGACTAGGTACACAGATAAGATAGTCGGTTGTACTGTAGTAGAAATAGTGGTCAGGGTACAACTTTTCCAATCCTCTATGACAATTGAGGGAGAACTGTTGTCAATATTGCTGTAAGTGGTTTAGTTTGAGAGATATGAGTTAAGTTGGGTGTGTAGGAAAGGATATAGATATTTTTTAAATGTAATAAACTTGTTTAGATTATTTAAGACCGCATTATTTCTAAGCACTCAATGATTTGTCATTTTACCATATACCTCTAGACAGATAACATGGGTTCATATATATAGGATATCTTTGAATATCGGGTTTCTGAGATCAGCAAGGGCTCAAAAAATGTAAAGGTATGTTAAAACGTACAAGAAAAAGACATTTTGTGCTAATACTAAATACTTTTTACATCTTTCTTTATAAATAAATAAAAGCAAGGAAAAGCGTAGAATAGCGACAATGCAGATTGGTAGTTTCAGCCTTAACTATGGGAAATATCACCTGCTTAGCCATTTTCCCAACTATCGTGGGGCCGACTTCCAGTCTAACCAGATGCTGCTGAGTAGGTATTATTGTTTTACATGGAGAGGAATTATCTCACCTCCACAACCCAGTAGTTGGGTAACACGATACACCTTGGCTAGACCAGTGTCAGATTTACAGGCTTCTGACTACCCATAGCGACTGTGAAAGATGTCCAAATAACAGCCGGCACCACCAACATAACGTGCCTTCCGAGGCACCGCGGTAATACACCACCAATTGCCAAACTCCGGGTTACCAGAAATTCGTTACAGGAAAACCCAATAGCACTCTTTGCCCGACCCGGGAAAGGAACCCAAGACTTACTCGTGCTCATCAGTCGTGCTTGCGACTACTCGACCAACGAGGCAGTCTATAAGATATAATAAGCCAAATAAATGACACACATGTCCTGGTAGACACTATTTAATGTACAACCCAAAATTTGCAGCACAAAACGCATAAACATTACAAAGAAGTGTCCTATCTGCAATAACTAGTCTTGCCTAATCTATGGTCGGGGCAATTGCACGGCTGGCGCTATGCCAGAGACGGGCAATTTTATTAAAAACTCTCTTAGTATTGTTAACATCTGTTGCATTTATACACATGTGTTACTTTAGCATTACTTCATGTACACCCTTTTTTTGGGACCAAAGTTGTGTAGTTTGGGAAACTACGTGTTTGGGTATCTCTTATAGGCATGGTTCTTTGAAATTGGACGGTGCGCAAAGCTATTTGGCAGGCAATCTAATTAGAAGGCGTTTTTGGGTTAATTCAAGTTTAAAGTTGGCTGGAATAGGAATGGCTTAGCATGACTGGCCTACTACATCTTGGTAATGATTTTTGTAGCACTTTGCAAAGATATTTAATTAATTTAATGAGTGTATTTTACTTTTAATTTAATTTCTTTTTTATTTTCTCGTGTACTTTTTGTTTATTTCATTATAATCATAATTGCTTAAACTTAAGATCATACAATTGGGAGAAGACACTGGCTCCTGTAACACAAGTAATCAGCTCAGGAGTCAGGGCTTTACCATATTTGTAAAACCATTTTGATGCTTAAATAGATTATTTTTCAACTGACGACAAAAAGAGGAGGTTATCAATTCGACGCGTATATATTTTTTTTTTTTATGTATGATCACCGAGTACTCGAAGACGGCTGAACCGATTTGGAAAATTCTTTTTTTGTTTGATAGGGTATACTTTGAAATTGGTACCATTTGTCACCAAGTCAGGATCTGATAATGGGATCCTGGAGAAATCGAGGGAACTCTTCAAATATTATAGGCACACCTATGGCGTTTTGGGTATTTCTTATAGTAACTTGTGCAGTTGCTCTCAAAAAGTACCATTTGGGGAAGTGGAACTGATGATGAAGACCACAAATGGCCGCCGAAACTACTAAATAAGTATTTCGTGGATTGCGATTCGATTACTTGAATATGGATATTTAGCACTTGGTGCTTGTCACAATGCATATGGTGATGTATAGCTGATGGTGAAGTACCAGGAGAACTCCTCAAAAATTAACGGCCCAGCATTGGGAAAAGCAATATTTTGTAAAATGTTATAAGTAGTTGACATTTAGGCTCTTGTAACTAGGTAAATTAAAAATCATCCAACTAAAAAGAGTGAAATAAAAACTTTTTAACATAAAATTAAACCGACTCCCAAAAAACACTGCAAAGTGAAAAATAACTTTAATTTCGGAAGTCGGTGCCAAAAACGAAAAAACAAAACTAAAGACACCGACTACCGAAATTAAAGTTATTTTTCACTTTGCAGTGTTTTTTGGGAGTCGGTTTAATTTTTTGGTAAAAAGTTTTTATCTCGTGTACTTTTTGTTTATTTCATTATAATCATAATTGCTTAAACTTAAGATCATACAATTGGGAGAAGACACTGGCTCCTGTAACACAAGTAATCAGCTCAGGAGTCAGGGCTTTAAGGCTTGTATTCATGCCAATAACCTTGACCATTTGGGCGGAGCTAACGACCCCTCTCCGCGCGTCACTCCGCGCAGCTCTCCGCTACCCGCATGCAACAGAAAAGAGAGGCGCGCTCGGCCCGCGCTTGCGCCGCCGGCATGCATCGTCGCTTCGCCTAGTCTCGGCACAGAGTATCGAAATCACAGAAGGTCAAGTCATCGTGAAAGTTAAATTCATTTTTATTTGTACCGCATCAAAAGTGATCAAATTTTGTTTTTATTTATTATCTATTGATATAGATGCACTTTGAGTATGTACTGTAGAAACTATACCTCTATTATAGATCAGCCTGGCTCGAAACATGAGGTAAACAACTTGATGTATCTTTTTAACTTAATTATATATAAATAAAAATTAATGGCTAAATGTGTTGCTAAGCGCAAAACTCAGGAATAGCTGGACCAATACGGAATTTTTTTCGAATATTCGTTATAGTCTGAGGAAGGTTTCTATTAAGAGAAAAATGGTAGGTAGGTAGGTAAGGTAGGTATGTAGGTAGGAACTTAGAGTAAGGTAGATAGGTAGTATAATTATTACTGGTGTATGTCATATTATTTGTTACATTTTTTATAAACAAATAGATTATAACTAAAATTCACTGAAATTTAACTTTCTTTCAGCAAGTATTTTTATTCTTTTGGTTGGTTGAACTTCTTCATCCTCATTTATTTCTCCGTGTTCACATATATTTATTTTTAGAAATTTTGATAGCCATATAAAATCTTGTTCTATGTTTTCTTTTCGTACTTCTTCGTTCTCGTTTTCTTCATTTTTCTCATCAATCTATTTTTCTTTCCTTAGTTCTATTTCCTTCTCTTTGTCGTTTTCTTCTTTCTCTTGTACATTATCTTAACTCTATATCTCTATCTCAACTGGCGGCTTCGTCCGTACGAAGAGAAACCGGTGCATATCGGCTCAAGCCAGGCCTCACTCAGACGAAGCGCACACACGCGCCTTGCTTGTAGTTAGGGTTGCCACCTTTTTTGTTTGCAGTTAAAGTACATTGGTTAAAATAGGTAAGAAAAAAAAGTACATAGCATCAAAATAAAGTACAATTTATTTTCAAAGTCGCTTTCCACTGTCTGTCCTTATGTATGCTTAGATCTTTAAAACTACGCAACGGATTTTGATGCGGTTTCCTTTAATCGATAGAGTGATTCAAAAGAAAGGTTTATATGTATAATACATGCATAATATAGTAGAGAAACAATGATAATTTTAGAGGTTTCTAATGTGATGTCTTAATAAATAATTTTTTTGCGCTTACACTGCAAACGCTGGCTGAACCGTACGAGATAGATCAAAATAATGTACCACAGTACTGTACACCTTAAAAAGGTCTACAAAAAATTCCGCGATGGAATATGCTTATCTCTTACGGATAATATACTAAAAGCCTTTTAAGTTTTGTCGTTTGAAGAAAAAAAAACACTACTAGAACCTTATAGTTATTTTATTGTTTTTCAATGTATTCACCATATAGCTTAATACACTTTTCCACTCGCTCAATTATTATAACATTTATTCCACTCTAAAGTGGGGGTGTTCAAAATGACTGACTTTAAAGCGTCAACTGCTACTTCACGGGACTGGAATCTTTGACCACGAAGACTTCTTAATTTTAGGAAATGTAAAGAAATCGTTAGGGCTTAGGTCAGGACTGTATGGAGGATGGTTAAGAATTTCTACTTTTTCCTGCTTCAAATACTGAATCGTTTGACGAGCACTGTGTGAGCTTGCGTTGTTGCGCAGGATGATGCGTCGCTTTGAGTTAGATTTTCGAAGTTTGGCGATGACTTGTGTGAAAACTGTGGTATACCACTCTGGGTTAACCGTTACTACTGGGTTAATCATTTTTTATCAAATTCAGAGACGCTTTGTTTATTACGACTAAACTTTTCAAAATCCCAAAGAAATCAAATCATGCGAAATAAAGTATTTTCGTGTACTTTATTGTTCTCATAAAGTATAGAGTACAATTACCTGAAATAACGTACAATACTTTATTATAAAGTACGGGTGGCAACCCTACTTGTAGTAGTGTACCTATCATAGCGCAGTTGTATGAAGCTTACCCTCTGTCCGTTTACTCTGTGCTATCTACTTTTATGCGAGGTAAGTAAAGCGATAGTTTATAATGAAATATGTAGATAAAACTTTAAACTTACCTTGATAATAAATGTATACCCTTTTGTTTGTAATATTTTTTTAAACCTCTCTTCATTCGTTTCTGCTTATTCCCATGTTTTACAAACTAAACTTAAACACTACTAAAACTGTAAAATACTATGAGTTTATAACACTAACACTACTTATAGATACATAGAATACTCTTTAACTTATAAACAAGAATCAGAAATAAAACTTTTTGACGAATCGAAAGTCGGTTCTATTTTTTGATAATAAGTTTTATTTCACGCTTTTTAGTGGGTCGGTTTGTAATTTATCTAGTTACAAAAGCCAAAATGTCAACTACTTATCACCTTTTACAAAATATTGCTTTTCCCGGTGCAGAGCCGTTAATTTTTGAGGAGTTCTCCTGGTACATCACTATCAGCTCTACTTCACCATATGCATTGTGACGAGCATAAAGTGCTTAACATCTATATTCAAGTAATCTAATCGCAATCCACGAAATACTTATTATTGAGTAGTTTCGATGGCCATCTGGGGTCTTCGTCATCAGTTCCACTTCCTCAAATGGTGCTTTTCGAGAGAAACTAAACAAGGTACTATAAGAAATACCCAAAACGCTATAGTTATGCCTATAATATTTGAAGAGTTCCCTCGATTTCTCCATGATTTCATCATCAGATCCAAACGTGACGACAATAGAACTAACTAGAATGTATATTCTTTCAAACAAAAAAAGAATTTTCCAAATCGGTCCAGCCATCTGCGAGTAATGAAGTAACATCATAAAAAAAAAGTTCAAGACGAATTGAGAACCTCCTCCTTTTTCTAAAGTCGGTTAAAAAGCTATTCCACTATTTACAAAATTAATTTTTGCAGTAATATTTTACGATATTATTTCGTAGTGCTTGAGCTCTCGCAACGCGACGTACGTCCACCTAGCATCACGATGCGCCCCGCACTGAATTTGTGGACGAGTGCGGGGGTGATGTAAACGCAGTCTTTAATTGGACGCATTTTTAATTTATTGTAATAAAAATAATACATATTTGTAAAAAGTAACAAAACCAAATTATTTTCATTTGTATTGCAAAGCAGTAGTATATTTTTTTATACTCTTTTGATAAGAAATTAAGGGTCTAAAATGGTTTCATCTCAATGATTTGGAGGTGATTTGTCATTTTTTTTCTTATTATGTGATACCGATAGAAAAATTGTGGCTAAACCAAATTACGGTTCATATCATGTAGATTACTAACAATTTTTTTCTGATGTAATTTTTCTGTAATTGCCGACGAAAAGTTGCTTCATCTGAATGCTTTTTTCAAGGTTTTGTCGAGAGAGCAGCCTTAACCATATTTGTAAAACCATTTTGATGCTTATGCGTCCTGCATTTACGTTTTCTCGCAAATTTCAATGTTTTTCTGGTCCCATTTTCATACATAAGGAATTAAAATTTTGACAATGTTATAGTATTAATTTCAAGATAATTTATTCATCTCCACATTGAATGCATTATAATTACACAGTCCCATACATCTTTTTCACACAAATACGTTTTTATCGGCGCAATAATCGTAGAAAATTACAAAAAATGGGGTCTGAATATGTACCTGTAAGCCAAATCTGGAGCATATTCTTAACTTCAAAATAACAAGAAATTATAGCCTATGTATTTATCTATACGTTAAGCTAATTATTTTGAACATACATAAAAAACTTTATGATTTATGAGAAAAATAAAATCGGTCTCAAATTTCTTCATACATTTTTCTACCGAACGCACGGCTCCGACCGTCATTCTGCGCTCAGACGCGCTCGTGAACGCAGGGTCGTATCGCTTTCCTCCAAAAAATAAATACGTCGAAACCTATAATAAAAACAGTGGCGTCTTGTATACTGTGACTATAATACGTTGATACTTTTTCGTACCGAAACAAAAGTAAGAACGAGAACCATACTTATTTTTAGAATTGGATGGATATTGGTTACTGAACCTAGCATGAAACAACAATTTTTTTTAACCGACTTCAAATAAGGAGGTTTCGCAATTCGACCGTATAAATGTTTTTTTTTCAGTAAGTATCTTAAAGTAATACAAATTAAGAAAGGTCTAGAGTTGATCTGATAATGGAGCCTTTCATCAGATTGACTCCTGACAGTCGAGGGAACTCCTCAACGATTTACAGCAGTAACCTTTTGTTTGGGCTTGATTAATTTGAATTGACCAGAACTTTACACCTAGATAGTTTGTGACTGTCATTAGAGGTCTGATGATGAAGACGAAGGACAGTTAAGGGAACTCCTCAACGGTTTACAGTAGCTACCTTGTGTTTGGACTTAATTCATTTATATTGATGAGAACTTTGCACCCATATGGGTTATAAGTTCCATTACAGGTCTGATGATGGAGGCCATAGACAGTCGAGGGAATTCCTCAACGATATACAACAGTTACCTTTTGTTGGGCTTACTTCATACGGTTCAATAGGCCAAAATGTTCAGTTCGTACAAAAACTAAAAAATTGGCCAAGTGCGAGTCAGACTCGCCCATGAAGCGTTCCGTAGTAAATACGCCAAATAACTTTGTTTTTGATAGTGTTTGTATGAATTACAAATTTTTATTTGCGGTTTTAGAAAATATGCTGTATCTCAAAAACTGCCAACCCGATCTCGTTCAAACCAATTTTGGTTGAAAGTTTACATTAAGGATCATAGCATATATTTTTGTATAATTTTTCACTCCATTATTATAGAAGTAAGAGGGGGGGACACATTTTACCACTTTGGAAGTGTATATCTTTTAAACGATTAACTTTATGAAAAAGTGGTTTTAAAAAGTTTAGAAAGCCGTATGCCATTTTTAAAGACCTCTATTAATACATACATACACGCATAAGATTCATGAAAAAATATATATTTTCAGTTTCAGTTCCATGTGGGGTACGTGGAACTCAGAGTGTATTTAAAAGAGCTTATAGGCCGATTTCTTTGAAGAACACAACTCACCAATACGGGTTGGGAGGCGAGGAAAAAATGCGCTACTGCAATTGGTCAGTTCAAGGTCAAGCTTCATAGATATGCCGAGTTAGGGATTGCTCTACTTGATTTAGGGAAAGTTATCGATATCGATAAAATGAAGTTTAACATTATAAAAATACTCAATAAAATCACATAATAATATTTAATCATTATCAGTCTCAATTACAAAAAGAAAAACAAGTATGCTGTTATTATTGATTTTTAAAATGAATTAATTTGGTAAATGTTTTTCGAATTAAAGTTTTAGGGTCCTGATTGTTTCTGCTAAAAAATGATAACCGAGCGTCTATATATTTCTGAATTATGCATCTTGCTAATTCAATCAAATGATTAGTAGTTTCTATTTCATATTGATGAAAATTAATATCCGGGAATAAATTATACCCAATCAGTGATTTTAAAACCTATCTCATAAAATAATTGGAATTATATTTCTGAGACAGCACTTTCGAACCACTCTCGTTGATCGCCCTTTTAATATAAATTTCACAACGACGATAAATTTCTATTACTGTGGTGGATCCGAACAATAACTTGTTTTAGTGTCTTTTTTAAATTGTAAGGCGTTTTGATTTGTAACACCAATCAACGCTCCAATACAAGTTAGGAATTTTATTTGCTTTATCAGAGCATGGACAATGTAGCCGGCCATATATTATTTTTATATTTTATTTTTTTATATTTATTTTATATTCCATAATAAATATATTTTCATTAAAATCAGTTGTGTCAACAACTGTAGCTTCAGCAGCGGTAATAATAATTTTTTTGGTGGTGAGTCATTAGATGATTTATCTAATAACTCCTCCCTCGTACATACACTTAACTCGTGGACTCGACATCGAAACCAAGTAACCTGTTTCTTTTTCCTGGGTGGAAAAATCATTGAATGACTTCTCCCGCTCTGGGTAAAGTGGAAGGGAGTGTCAGACTTCTACTGACTAAAAACCCACCCTGTTCCTTCAGCTGCCCTTAAGTTCCGGGGCCGCGGTATCTCATTAGAACATTACCGCAACCCCGGAACCAAAGTAACTTACGAGGGCGATATTGTAATGCATAGGTCCAAGTTAATTAATATTAGACTCCGTCATACTATTTGAAGCCTAGAAAGATTGGATATAGGTATCTTATATTATTTTGACTTTTCTCAACATTATATCAACAAAAACCAAACTAGAAACCAATATTCCCTAGTAACCTTATCCATCCACTTTTCTTTTTAATCTGGAATCTTGGGAAATTTAAAATAAAAACATGCATGTCACACAGAAGAAAAAATATCAGAACTTTCTCCTTTTTTTTGAAGTCGGTTAATGTAGATAGGTATTTTATGACAACTATCTGAATTGAATTAAAAAAAAATAAGTTTAATTTTATAATTATCGATATCGTATTCAGCCGTTATAGGTAACAGCACAGATTTTTACGATAAAAATACAGATGAAAAGACAGGAATAAAAGAATTAGAATTTCTTCATCTAAGTAAGAGACATTTCCAAAAGACATCAACGCGCGACACAATTATGTCCTTGACCACCCAAACCACCACTTTAAATGGACCTCTGCGGTAGCTTATAATCTGATTAAATAAAAAATATTTTTCATATTATTTCATTACTGATGAATAGTTATGTCATCCATTTGGTATCTAGATGTCTGGGAATGTTTTGCACACCACTTCAACGTGCATGAAAGCATTATTATGCGTTATAAATTGGATACAAAAATTTAAAATTTATAATTGTTTAGCATGCACACAGGCCTAATACTTGGTCACAACTAAAATGGTTCGTGTATCGTAGCCAATATATAAGAGCAAAAACTCGCATAGTTTTCGTGCGTCGGGGCAACGTATGCGCGATCAAGTGGTTTTCAAATCAGTGATGAAACTGAAACTGAAAATATATTTTAAATATTTTTTAAATATTTTTTTACTTTTTTTCTTAAAATCGGAAAGCGGTACACAGAATACATCTACCTACCAAGTTTCACATGTATCATTCTAATAGTTTCGGAATATAAAAACTTTTACCAAAAAAATTAAACCGACTTTCAAAAAACACTGCAAAGTGAAAAATAACTTTAATTTCGGTAGGTAAGCGGTGTCCGAATTCCGAAATTAGTTAGAAAGTAGACAAAATATTGCTTTTTCCAATGCTGGGCCGTTAATTTTTGAGGAGTTCTCCTGGTACTTCACCGTTAGCTTCACTTCATCATATGCATTGTGACGAGCATATTGTGCTTAATAACCATATTCAAGTAATCGAAGCGGAACCCATGAAATACTTCTTATTCCTACTTATATATTGAGTAGTTCCAGTGGCCATCTGTGGTCTTCATCATCAGATCCACTTCACAAATGGTGCTTTTCAAATGCAACTACACAAGTTACTATAAAAAATTCTCAAATCACTGTAGGTGTGCCTATAATATTTGAAGAGTTTCCTCGATTACTCCAAGATCCCATTATCAGCTCCTGTCTTGGTGAAAATGGGACCAATTGCGAAGTATACCCTTTCAAACAAAAAAAGAATTTTCCAAATTGGTTCAGCCGTCTTCGAGTAATCGGTGATCAAACATTAAAAAAAATATACGCGTCGAATTGATAAGCTCCTCCGTTTTGTTCGTCGGTTGAAAATGGCTGTGACATACAGACGGTTGGACAAACAGACAGACAGATAGACAGGCATGACGAAACTTTTTTTATTTCTTATTAATTTTTTTATCACATATGAGTATTTTATTTCCAAAGTCCCCTAGTACTCCTAATCGGGCGTCAAACACATTAATAAACTAACATCTAATCAATAAGCATGTAACCCTTTGTAAACAATAAGTTACAACTTATTATGATCAAACAATATTAAATAAAATATAATATTACCTTCAAGTATCAATATTAGTTAAGTAATGTATAAAATCGGGCGAACAATGGTTTGTAAGTGTGTGTGCGCGCAATGTTGTTGTGTTGCTACTAGAATACCTAAAATTGAGCGAGTGATAAACGTAAATGCGTCCTTAAATAGATTATTTTTCTAGTTACGCGTGGAGACTGCACGGTAAGTTTTACTGGCAATTGAGAGTCTTTCTTACGAGTGTGTTTTACAGAGTGCTCTCAAAACGGTGAACGAAAACATCAGGAGGAAGTAGGGTTACCAGATGACAGGAATTTTCCTGACATGTCCGGACTTTCAGCTCTCTGTCAGGGAAACAGGGAAAGTTGGAAATTTTCAGGAATTAAAAAAAAAGAGAAAAGTAAGCCTTTTCGTTATAAAATAAATGCTTGCCATACAAATACGCACAACACTAGTAAACTTAGCACCGTTTGCAAGAGTACTGAACTACTAATTGACTCGCTCAGTCGCCCAGCGCCCCGCATCCCGCCACAAGGCATCTAACACTCATACTCAGACTCCCACGCGCCGCGCGCGAGTTTGTAAAATAATATAAGTTTCTGCTAAAATGTCAGGAAAATTATTGCCGAAACTAGGGCTTTTTCAGGAAAACTTATTTTTCGGATCTGGTAACCCTAGGAGGAAGCAATTCTGAGACTGTGGTATTCACTAGACCGCACTTGACTCACGATTATGCTGGCTTCTCAAGTCCTCAACCACCTGAGGCGTGATCTATGGCTGTCACAAAAGGCAACATAAAGGTGATAAGGATGTACATATCATGCTAGGATGAGCCATAAAGTTTGCCAAGCGTAATTATTTTCAATTCCATTTGACCGTTTACGCAGAACATTAGGTGGCCTTTGTTTAGTAGTGGACATTTACGGACTTAGTTATAGCTGTGATCATGACCAAGGCATCTGATTAGGTAAACTAGATATAAACTAAATTATAATTAAATATATTGTTATAGGAAGTGATTTTACCATCCATTCATTCATTTAGCTGCTATCTAACCGACCCCCATAACCATAATAAAAAGTAAAAAAACTAAAACCCGACTACGACAAAAAAATCGATGCTAAAAAGGATGAAACAAGATTTTTAGGATGCTGAAATAAACAAGGTTACTGGAAAAACAAGAACAGAACAAAAATAAAAGCCGTAGTCACACGTCACGTTATTAATTGTTTTGTTACGGTTGATTTCCAATATAACGTGTGACTACGGCTTTTATGTTTGTTCTGTTCTTGTTTTTCCAGTAACCTTGTTTATTTCAGCATCCTAAAAATCTTGTTTCATCCTTTTTAGCATCGATTTTTTTGTCGTAGTCGGGTTTTAGTTTTTTTACTTTTTATTATTTAAAGTATTTTGGTGTTAAGTCACTGTGCTTCTATACTATTTACTTTATTTTTTATAAGTTCAAGTGAAGCCCTTTCAAATGATACCAAACACGGTATATCTATCTTACTTTTATTTTTTACTTATGACTTTTTGACCGCTAGAGGGCGCCACGTTGAATTTAAACAATATTTTTGATAAGTACAAGTGAAGCCCTTTCAAATGATACTAAACACGGTGTATCTATCTTATTTTTATTTTTTACACATGATTTTTTGTCCACTAGAGGGCGCCACTTTAAATTTAAGCAATGTTTTGGAAATGTGCATGTGACGCCCTTTCAAATGATATCAAACACGATCTGTTTATCTTATTTTTATTTTTTAACACAACACTTTTTGGGCCCTAGAGGGCGCCACATTGAGTTTTGTGACACGTCACGTAGCCTATGTTCAGCGGACGGTCAAGACGGTTCTAACGATACCCCATTTGTCGAGTTCCGATAAGCAGCTTTGGAGCTATGAGGGAACAGATGAACATCCACACATACATACATAGCCTGTCAAAATCATAACCCTCCTTTGGCTTTGCCGTAGTCGGGTAAAAATACTGGGTTACACCGAATCACTAGATTTTCTGCATAAAAAAACGGGGCTTTCAAGAGACTGAGGATTTTCCAGTAGTATTGGTCAAGTTCACCCATCCATGGACCAACCTCGGCAAGTGTTTCTTTACTTATAAGATCAATGATTGCATCAGTTTTTATATAGCCACCAGCCTGTTTTAAACAATACTAGTATAAATAACTAAAACTCTGACTTATATAATGTACTTTGCATACCAACATGGCATTATAATAACCAGTGGATAAATAGGTACGTGCCTGCGTGCTTGCGTGAATCTTCTACCATAAATGTCAAGTTTGTGAAAATGCATGTACGGATGTTTGTTACTCCTCGTAAAAACGGAACGCCTCCTAAACGAATCTGACAGTACGGACTACTCCGTACTGTCAGATTCGTTTAGGAGGCGTTCCGTATAGTTGAAATTCTGGAATAACACGCAAGCTTCTTTTTATACCGGAATTCTCACAGGATTAGGTTTTGCGCGGGAAAACCCACCACACTGCCCTGCACTATCTAAAAGGCCGTTAAGCCACAAAAGGTCATTTTTCACTTTTTAATATATACTTAAACTACTTTTGATTCTCTATCTTTTGGTCTAAGAATCATTTTCCTACGATTAATACTTTTCGAGATATAGCAATTTTGCTGAGCAGTTAAACAAAATATTTATTTTCACTTCCTTTGTTAAAAAGTGACTAAACCACAATACTTGTATATACAACACTAAAATATAATACAATACTAAAAGATACTTTATTTACTTTAAAAAAACCTCACATATATTGTGCATAGAAGCTATGCCCACAAAAATAATTTACCATCATTCTAGCTAGCACAGTTTTGTAGAAAAATCATTTCCCACTTATTTTTACGTTTACTCGAAAAATACTTTTTGGGGTTAGCGGCTTTTTAGTTAGTGTAGGGCAGCACACGAAAACGAACCCACGCGAACATAGTCGTCGGCAAAAGCTAGTATTTGTATACGGCAACACTACAGAATCCAAAACGACTGCCAGAAGTGCGACGAAATATTTGAATTTTATTATGAGTCTGACAGTAACTGGTTTACGCGTTTTCCGAGACGCAAAGGAATCTCGATGTTCACCCATTTTCGAGCCGTCCTTGGCGCGTTCCTTAACCTTATATCGATCTGCGTGGCTGTTATAATTAAGCCACGAACTTTAAGCCATTATTAAGGCTTGAGATATTTAGCATAATAATAATAGAAAAACTTTGTGCGTAAACGCCAACATAAGAGTTTTATTTTAAACAATTAAAATTTTCAAGCAGTCAGCTGTGATGTCATCTAGCCTGTGATTGGAAGAAAATAAATATGACCAAGCTATTCTAAAATAACCTGTATAATAATGTTCATGAGTTTAAACGATATATTGTCGACTGGAAATATCCAAGTTCCTCCAAATACGGCACAATATTAAGTATATTTCAATCCTTCCAACTTCCTTTTTGAAACATTTTTGAGTACATCTGCTTTAAGCTTAATATCAAAATTCTTCGCAAGCGACCTGATATTTCCACGACGCATCGCACCCACGTTGTTATATATGACTGTTGAATATATATCCATACTAATATTATAAATGGGAAAGTCTGTCTGTCTGTTACGCTCTCACGGCTAAACTGCTGAAGCGATTATGACGAAATTTGGCATGGAGAAAGTTGAAGACCAGGGGTCAAAAATAGGCTACTTTTAAAAATCAACTCCGAAGGGACTAAAGGGGAGATAACAGCTTCCACGCAAACGTAGTCTCGGGCAACACCTAGTGTGTATATACAAATACTTGCTTTATACCTGTACAAAATCTAACTGCCTTATGGTAGACAGATTTAGTGTAAACGTAGGTCTAGTTATGCCTCGCCGTAGGATATAGTCCAGAGACATGACAAGATGGTTGTATTACGGGCTGTTAGCTCGTAAGGACTATCAAGGACTCCTGATTACTCAGACCGACTTCAGCCTTGCTTAACCTCGAAATGCTACCAGTCATCAGATTTTTCTAGATTCTAAAGAAGTAGAAATGACAGCTGGGACCAACAGGTTCCAAGGCGCAGAAGAATATCGATGAGACGAAAGAGTCACCCATTCTCGGAACGACTCCGGCAAGCGTTACTTAACCACGGAGTGCATCCTGTACAGCAATTATTCTATAGCCACGAATCCATCAGAGATAAGACCCAGTTCATAAAATTGTAGCTATGTTCAATACACCTCCACCATCAACATTTTAGGAGTGTACTAGGTACTATTGAATTTTACTTTATTGCCAGTTTTCATGTTCGTGACAATGCAGTATAATGTACTGGTGACCTGTGCTGAACTCTTCATAGGTAGACGTCCGTGAAGGTACTGTAGCGTGTTATGCGGCTTCCGGCTTAGGCTACGCTTTGTCTTGTTTCTAAGTGACTACAGACAGACTGTAGCATTTACTTGTTAAAGTTAGTTCATTGAAAACACTCCAGTTCAATCAAATCATAATGCGTAGTCAATAGTCTGCCGTTACTGTATCACACTTCTGAAGGATACCTACATGAACTTGAAGAACAATTTATGTGCATAAGAAAAGTCTTCAAACGTGCAGCAATGTATTTTCGTCAAAATTGAATAATTTTGTTCTAGACATGCACGTGTTGTGGCATAATTGTTTCAAGGATTCAGTTATTAAATAGAAGATGTTCACTAACAAAGAAGCAAAAAGGTTTGACTGATAATAAGTAGTATAATTCAGATAGCTAACTAGAACAACAAATTAATACGCGAAGCAAAAACTTTGGACGCTGTTTTAAAATACTATGCGGACGGAGGAGTATGAAATTTAGCACTGTTAAAGTTTAAGTAGAGAAGGAGTGTAAAAAGCTGATACTTTTACAATAACGTAGAAACTTAAAATTTTCAAACCAGCCCCTAGTTTCTATAAAAACAGTGTCGCATTGTTGACAACATATTGTATATGAAGCTCCACGACTGTTTTCAGCAATCTAAAGCGTCGCCCTTTGTATAAGGACAAAGAAAACATTTACAGCACTTCCAAAAGTGTTGCACCAACATCGACACTAAAAAGTCTCAATTTCACTTCATTGCATCACACCGAAATGCAACAAAAACACTAAAACCTATCTCTCGACGAATTTGGTTCACATGTGAACCATTAACATCAATTCACGTTACACACAAAGATCTTCAATGCAACGATTGTGATTGCAAGTGGGATGCGATTACGTAACTTATCCGTAGATTGGTAATTGACGGATTTGATTGATACAGTTGGATAAGAGAATTGATAAGGAAATAATATGCCGAGGGTAGCAAACCAGATTTCCGGCAAACTTTGATGATAATTTAAATTGAAGCACGCCGCAATTGCGGCGGTAAGACCCCTCTTTGAGGAGTGGCTAGATCGGCGTCACGGCGTCCTGACCTACCGCATGACGCAGGTCCTCACCGGACACGGAAGTTTCGGGAGGTACCTGTGTCTGATGGGTAAGGAAGAGACGCCTGGGTGTCACCACTGCGAGGGTCGCCCTGAGGACACAGTCGAGCACACGGTGCAGGACTGCCCAGCTTGGGCAGAGCACCGACGTGTCCTCACGGCGACAATAGGCGGAGACCTCTCGCGCCCGGCCTTGGTCGAGGCCATGCTGCGGGGCGAGAGGGAGTGGGAAGCGGTCGCCTCCTTCTGCGAAGCAGTCATGCTTTCGAAGGAGGAGGCGGGCCGCGTGAGGGAGAGGATGGCGTCCTCCCTCCAGCCCAGCCGCAGTGGTAGACGCCCACGGCGTCGGACGTCGGCCGAC
The DNA here is from genome assembly GCA_943138885.2 of Tholera decimalis. Taxonomy (NCBI): domain Eukaryota; kingdom Metazoa; phylum Arthropoda; class Insecta; order Lepidoptera; family Noctuidae; genus Tholera; species Tholera decimalis. The sequence goes on from OW964570.2 coordinate 16,390,946, forward strand.
GAACTCCGGCCACCGTAGGCGCGGGCATGCGGACAGCGAGTAAAGGGCAACTCGCTGTCCGACCATGGACCATGCCCGGGTCGACGGTGCGTCGTGTTCCACGCGCGCCTCAAAGAGCGTCAGCAACATGACGAGGCCCCCTCTGCAGAGGGCCGAAGCCTGCCGGGGTCGTGGGACTCATCCCGTTACCGTGGCCCCGGTATGTAAAGGGTTATTGAAGGAACACCGTGGATTTTAGTCAGTAAAAGTCTGACAGTCCCTCCCACCCTGCCCGGGGTGGGAGGACTTATTTGATAATTTTACCACGTTAAAAAAAAAAAAAAAGTACACCAACAAACAAAACAAACCAGCTTGTCCTGGAACCTAAAATCCGAATACATGCGACATCCACCATGCCCACACAGGGCCCGCTTGGGGCGAATTACGGCACATTCTTCTCATATATGCCCATGGCCTGTGTCCCAGCAGTGAGACTGTTCTAAGCTGAATATGTTATGTACACCTGAATAGCTATTAAAATATAGGTATTATAATTGGAATTTTCACAGCAATGAACCCCATTTCATACCGCCCTATTTTTTTTTATTGATAATCGTTTCGCGTTTGACCACCATCTCACCTGATGGTAAGTGATGATGTGGTCAAAGATGGAGCACGCTTGCCTAGAAGTAACGTATTCACTCTTGACTTAGGCTCCCAGGTTATAGCGATCAGGAAACACAGACTCCGCCGCGATATCTTGATACATTTTAAGTACCAAATCTTTCATGTAGTAAATATAAATGATAAGTAAATAAACCGAATTAAAGGTGATCCAATTCTTTGTTTATTTCATTTCAGTACAGCACAGAGTCACCAGCGTTCAGGGCAATGATTACTTATGATATGATCGAGCGTGGGCCGACGCTGCAAAGTTATCGCGCGCGCGACATTACGCAATCATTAGCTAGCGATGGGACACCGGGTATCGATATTGGGAGATAAATAACTGGGACATTATTAATGATCTGTTAGTTTGTGGATTTGGTGTATCGAAGCATGACGAGTTAGTGGCGTTAGGCGTGATGAAATCATTGTCACATAATTGACTTGTATCGTAAAATACCCACTTATCGCAGAAGTAAGTATAAAAAGAGAGAAGTGAAGAATCAGGCCTCTTTCCTTAATTTATTTAGCGGATTCCTCTCTTCTCTACATACTATAACAAAATAAAGTTGCTGTCTAAAACTACTTAAACCACGCGCATGTTTATACGATTTTTACTACCTAATTGAAATCGAATAAATGGGGAAGTTTTGTGTATAAACCTATATTGTCGCTAGCGTATACATATAGTATATTGTAGTTGTATGTATTACACAATCATGAATAAACAGATTCGGAAAATCAATTAAGTATTTACGCATTGTTATCATTCCACATTATAAGATACAAAAAGATTATTATTTTACATAATAAAATGCTTATGTTTAATTTATGGCTAATGTAGTTGGCTTTAACTACATATATATCTTAATAATAAACACAAGTAAGATAAATGTGTTTCTAAATCGCCTATGCGTTACACTAACGGTGTAAATAATAGATTAAGTTGGCACGGATTCAAGTCGCATAAATCGCATTTGGCTTAAAAATTGCAATAGTGCATGAACAGCAACCCAGATACGCGGAACCAGTGACCTATTTTTGTGGGAGATGTTTAAAACGTGGGCAGAAATATAAGCAGAAGGTTTAATGTAGCATTCTGTTGTATAAGAGAACTTTCAAATATCGTAATAAATAACTAAAAGAGTAGCATTTTACATTACAAAATGGATAGGTATAAAGTTGGTATAGTAGATACAAGTGTTTCAGGATGCATAAAGTATGACATTATTCGGTTTTTCTTAAGCTTCAGCGCTGTATAGAAGTCGTCACTATTCGTGCAAATACGATCTGTACAGAGTTTATCGATATAAAAGATTAATTCACATCAATCACATTGCCTTAACAATTGTGATGACTCAATTCTCAATCGTTCGTTTAATCGACATGATAACAATAACGCATACATTATCGACTATTCGCAACTCAACACTATGGTAATTGACAGTTCGTAGTTTATGACTGTTAAAAAAATGGCTTGTGAAATATGCGGCTTTGTCACTTTATGGTTTTTGGAAATATTTCGTAACGTAAAATATTTTTATGGCATTTCATCGCCTACGGTTATGCGGGTTTTCATATTATTGGTTAAAAACCGGTCAAGTGCGTGTCGGGCCACGCGCAGTGTAGGGTTCCGTAGTTTTTATAACAGCCAAGTGCGTGTCGTATTCAATATTAAACTAGCGCGATATAACTGACGCGTAGCGCCATCTATCGACATTTCTATAGAGTTGTTCGAAATTTTCGAGTCAAATACAATTGGTCGACTATTACTCGTAAACTTGTAAAGCCCACTTATGTGTGATAGTTTTCCTTTAAACTTCGTTATATATAGGTACTACTGCCGTGACATTTGAATTTCTAACTACAACCGTTTAGTTGGTAGATGGGGGGGACACTTGACTCTAACGAAAATTGGTACTGGAAAACTTGATAAGTCACGAACGGTTTACTTAATCAAAAAACGGTCTTCCAAACCCCTAATATTTTTGAAAGACCTATCCAACGATATCCCACACTATGGGAAGGACGAAAAAGAAAATTATCATCCCACTTTACATGTAGGGGAGGTACCCTAAATAATTGTTTTTATCAAAATTTTATATTACCACTTTTTCGGCGTCATTAACCTGTATACTCATGCCAAATTACAACTTTCTAGTACCAATAGTTTTTGAGCTAAACCGCGGACAGACGGACAGACAGACGGACATGGCGAAACTATAAGGGTTCCTTGTTGACTACGGAACCCTAAAAATGGGTTAAAATAAATGACTCTCTGTAGTCTGTAGCTTGTGGCTAAATACTAACAGCCACACTGATCGATCTTCATGGCTAAGCAACGCTTGCTTTATTCGTTCTGTGAATGGGTGACTGCCTTTTGAAAGCACGTTTTGAAACGGCTAACGTGCTTTGCAAGGCACGACAAAATGACAGCCGGGACTGTCGTGAATCTTTTTCAGTCGTTACGGGTAGTCAGAACCAGAAAATCTAACTGTGGTCTTGCCAATGGGTACCGTGTACCTACCGCTGATAGACATTCAGATAGGCATTTGCTCTATGTAAAATACTAATACCCAATTGCAATCACTTGGGAAAAGGTTGAGCAGACAATGATGATGACTGGCGGATTTCATTGTCAACTTAATTGTTTACCTAGCATATTCTTACATTGCATTTTCATCTGAAATCAAGTACGGCGATACTTGAATTCAGATTAAAACAACTAAACTGACTTCAGAACTAAAATTTCGTCGACGAGGGAGGGTCTTTTGCTCCCAAAGAAGACAAGTTACCTTTTCAAACTAATAAATCATCTCCAATCATCTCCAATAGATAATATTCATTCACCAGCACGTAAAACCCAGTTTATTATTGTAGGACTTCTCGCTAAGGTCGGGGTGGAAATGCAATATCCGTGGTTGTCCTAACGGCAGTGATTGCGAGCTGGGGGAGTCGATACATAGCTACCTACGTGCATATAGTGCGTAGTACATTTGTAAGTGAACCTAGATTGAATTAATATTTCATGTGTTTGGGGTGGGGTACTTGTGTGTATGAGTATAGATTTGTAATGGTCGATATCATCGTGACATTGTAATCCCTTAAAACGTCCGGCGAACACTCAAATACACTGTATACAATATACATAGATAAATTCAAACCGTGTGGGTTATTTTTTGTACTTATTTGCAATAAAGGGCAATTTCGGTAATACCAAAAGAGAGTTTTTTAAACATTGTCGATATCATGAAGACAAGGTAAGGTATATATACCTGTTGCGTCCCAAATGTATTTTTGAACGATCTTTTTGGTGTGGCAACATTCTATTGTCTTTTTGATGTTGACACTTGACATTACTGACTTGACAGATAGACTTTGCTTCCTTGTTGAAAAATGTCCGCTTGGGACCTGTTGAGTTAATTATAATTGGTAAAATATCGTTTGGAATCGCCGTTTGCAACCGATAATTGGGTCGCGATTAACTATTGTTTGAAGTTGTAATCCCGGATTGACGAAAACCCTGGGATATTTTTGGACTTATCGCCGGTTCGTCACCACCCGCGTGGCACGCGCATTTGTTGGAAATAAGTTGTGCTGTGATGCTGATCTGAACCGCGCCATCTGGAGACTGACGCCTTGTGACCGTTCAGAACACTTGACTTACATCACACTTTCAATTACTCACCTCATAATTACATACATACCACACTTGGGCGTGACCTAGGAAGGTCGAAGCTTGGCGAACCCAGCACAGAAGGTTAGTGGTAATAAGGTATTTATAAAGCCTCAGAGGCTATAGATTGTTGTCGGCCGGAGAGCCTTTTGTTTATTGTTGTTGAAAGCAACGGTAGGGCTCCACGAACCGTGGACAAGTTCAGACCGTCCAGTTACCGTTGGCTGGCCTATTGTAGGACTGAACAATACCTATATAATAAAATAATATCTAATAACTATATTTAAGGAAACGTTTGATGCATTACCTATAAAAGTCAAGAAACGAATGGTTAAAATATACGGAAAAACAGAATCTTATGGTGAATCAAAATGACGTTAAGTCGACAGCGACACAAGCAAGTTTAATGGAAAGGATCAAGTCTAAATTATGAAGACAGCTTGTCGAGACAGAATTCATGAACTGCCAACAGTTATTTGAAGAGCAAATTAACATGAGCTGGTAACGTCATACTTTATTAATATTACCATAACAATACAAGAAATAATATAACAAAACCCTTTAACAACGAGACAATAGACAAGCTTATAACTCCCTAATAAGTAATGAAGGCATTCAAATCCTCGTTTAAGTCGTAACAAACAAGAAACAAGATTAAGACATAAAAGCAAAGTTTTGATAAACAGCACATCATGCTGTAGAATGTAGATAAATTCATTCAACAATCGGTTCAAAGGAAAAGAAACCTTAAAATTTACTACATTAAGTCGCAATTCAATTATGTAATAAGCGAAATATGGAACAGTAAAGTTGCAATTGCATTACTATGAATGTTGGTATTAAACATGTACGGGTTGTCAAAACTTGGTGCGGAGTCTGAAATGATAATGCTTGTCTGAAAAGCTTTGACATGTATGGTTGGGAAACAATATAACAATTTATTATAGATTGTTTTGGAAATAGTATATTTCATGTATATTTCTTTTTAGGGTTCCGTAGCCGAATGGCTTTCCGATTTTAAGAAAAAAATTAAAAAATATTTAATATAAAATATCTAAAAAAAATATATGTCTGTAGATCTTAATGTAAACTTTCAACCGAAATTGGTTTGAACGAAATCAATTCAGTAGTTTTTGAGATGCAGCATATTTTCTAAAACCGCAAATATAACTTTGTAATTCATACAAACACTATGAAAAACAAAGTTATTTGGCGTAGTTATAAAAAATGTAAATAAGCTAGTTTTAAGAAATTTGTAAGGTTTTTTTTTTCGTCAAATAAATATACATATTATATTATATTATTATAGTTACTACGGAACCCTTCTTGGGCGAGTCTGACTCGCACTTGGCCAAGTTTTTATTTTATTTTTCTAGTCTATTATTACGGATGAGCCCGCTCTTGACACCTGAGCAAGACCAGAAGATACCTGTTCACTATTGCTTTAAAGGCTGATGGGTCATATGTTGCAGGGAATACAGAAGTCGGCAGAATGGCTGTGCGCACAATAAATGTAGAATCGCCAGCATTTTGTAGTCTATACTATGGTAGAAAACAGATAGAGAAATAGCGATCACCTACATTCGTAACCCATTCGGGGCCGCTGTGCTCGACTGAGTAAAGCAAAAACAATCGAGTATTTTATAGTGTTAATTGTTTGTATTGTTGTCTACCACTTCTATTATCAAGGGGTTAATAGTTTATAAAAACAATACCAATCAAAGTGAAGGTTCATGTGAAATTGGTGGCAATGAGGTCTATTTAGTGTAGAGTTAAGTGCATATTTATTTATAAAGATTTATTTCATACATTTGGCTTCAGTAAAGGAGCATACGGGTAGAGAAAACCCTGTCTCCCAAACTGGGACATCCTGTGATTGATAGAAACGTTGTTGTGGACTGTACCTCATATGTCATAACCATAGATCAGAATAGGTAGAGCTGTTTTATGTACTTGCCATAGGATAGAATAATATGGATATTCCCCGAGTCCCAGGATTTGGTTTTTAAGTAGTAAAATCATAAAAAAATTTTAGCAAAAAATAGAACCGACTTCCATATCAAAACACTACAAAGGCAAAAATAACTTTAATTTCGGAAGGCGGTGTCAAAAACGAAAATATATACAAAACTAAAGACACCGCCTTCCGAAATTAAAGTTATTTTTGCCTTTGTAGTGTTTTGATATGGAAGTCGGTTCTATTTTTTGCTAAAATTTTATTTTCACGCTTTTTAGTGGGTCGGTTTGTAATTTATCTAGTTACAAAAGCCATAATGTTAACAACTTATCACCTTTTACAAAATATTGCTTTTCCCGATGCATAGCCGTTAATTTTTGAGGAGTTCTCCTGGTACTTGACCATCAACTCTACATCACCATATGTATTGTGACGAGCATAAAGTGTTTAACATCTGTACTCAAGTAATGGAATCGCAATCCACGAAATACTTATTATTGAGGAGTTTCAGTGGCCATCTGGGGTCTTCATCATCAGTTCCACTTCCTCAAATGGTGCTTTTCAAGAGCAACTGCACAAGGTTCTATAAGAAATACCCAAAACGCTATAGGTGTGCCCATAATATTTGAAGAGTTCCCTCGATTTCTCCATGATCCCATCATCAGATCCTGATTTCGTAACAATGGGACCATCTAGAAACTATACCTATTCAAACGCAAAAAGAATTTTTCAAATCGGTCCAGCCGTCTCCGAGTTATGAGGTAACATACATAAAAAAAAAAGTTCAAGACGAATTGTAAACCTCCTTTTTTTGAAGTCGGTTAAAAAAACTATTCTCGCCTTCGGGACTATTGAAAGATTACACTTCTTTTCTAGCGGGTAAATATAAGAAGGACGGGATTAAGGATAGTATAATAAATAGATAAACTTGATTCATTAAACCACATATATTTTTTTAAGTAACAATTTCTTATTCAAGAATCAACAATCAATTGAACATTTTTATTCTGAAGTTGTACAAAAACATATTAGGTACCATATTATACATATTGACAAAAATAATGAAATTCAATAAAATCCCGTAGTATCAGTAGAAATCCCGTGGAATATCCATATTAACATCAATGTTTGCGGTCAATGAACCTAAATAGCTCTACCTATTCCGATCACTGGTCATAACATATTTCATTGTAACTCGTTTGGTATACATTTGTTTGTTTCCCAAATAAATCAATAATAAAAAAGTTCGTCAAGCGGTTAATCCCGACAGTCTAGTCATTTGTACATCTTTGAAAGTTGTATCTGTTGTATTACAGCTAGTTAAAAACAAGAAAATCTAATATCAGCCTTGCCAAGGGGTATCATGATAGGCAGTCGCTAAATGTAAAATACTAGTGTTCAGCTGCATTCGGCTAGACTAGACGCGCCGACCCAATATTGTGCGGTAAAGGCAAGGCAAATGATGAATACACATACAATACACATGGCAAATGGTGGACATCCCATCCATTCACATAGTTTAGGGAGTATATACCGTCATTGTACGTGCAGTTGATGAGTCGAATTCCCTCACAGAGTGAATAAGTTACTTAAGGCACGTGCGTTCCATTCGTTGACTCGATCATCGCTTACCATTACGGCATAGTCAAGCGCGAGCCAATCAATAATAATTAAAAAAAACAACAGCTATTATTAAATAGGCAATCCTGTGATTGTTGTGAATGATTTATGTTTCCAATTGCGCTATACTTAACTATTTTGAACTACCTCATATTTTAACAACGGTCACTGTCACATAGAATTCGAATTAACATCACAGATTAATTCACATCGACCAAATTCCATTTAAATCTATTTATATGCTAGTGCCACGTAACTTATAAATCTAACTAAGTCGTGTAAAATATACCAACAAGATTACTGAAATTAATTAATCGTGTAAAACCTATCGCGTTTCCTACAGTAACGAATAACAAGCCAACACGCAATACTAATTATTATCCATCACCCTTACAAGGGTGTAAATAAAGTCTGGTGTGTTAAGCGCCTTTTATACCAGGCACAAAACGAAACCTTATATCAATGGCGGAAAGTTCAATTTACCCTGTGCAGGGATCAGTAACTTCTGGTTGATGGCTAAAGTTAATCACTAGAAATTGTCTGCCAAATAGCAACAAGCTGTTTGCCAGAGGTTAATACGAAGCACATTCATTCAGGTCCATATACGGAATTTTGACGTAAATTTTGCATATAAAATGTCGAGATAGAAGTGAAATATAGTCATTAATTAGTTATCGTACAATCAAGTTGGTGGTACTGAACTGTAACTTATGTAGCTAATTGGCTATCGGGTAAAGTGTGTTTTAACACTAAACTTGCCTAATAGTGCCACACCCCTGGCGGTATATCGATTGAAATTATGGGTGGTTTACTTGAAAACAAGATAACGATACAGGTATATTAAATACTTTAACATATAGAAGTACTTGAAAACAGATCGATAACTTTTCATAAAAGGGCAAACCGTCATTAGCATAATGGCTAAGGTCTTGGGATCCGGAGGTCACGGGTTGGGACCCGAGCCATTACTCTACTGCCGTGAACCAACTCCAGACACAAGTATATTTATTAAGCTTAGTTGGGAGGGTTTAGCAAGATTGTTCCTAATGTGCATTCTACTCACATAGCTAGAAAAGAAATTAAAAAATACAGTGCGGTTAGAGTCAGCGACATATGGACTGTCTTTAAAAGGTGGGTCCAATACTGCGTAATTCTTTAGACTGTATTCACACATCCTCTCTGTTGCCGTAGGCGCGAGGCGGTTGTAGGAGATAGTGTTTGGATTAGTGTAAAAGCTTTCACACGTAACGTTAGATTTCACGCAGCTTAACGATTACGCTCACTGCTCGCAGCCTGAACGTTTATACCTAGCAGTCGCGCAGGCTTCGCTTCCGTTGACTTTATCACAATACACACATAATCCTCCTTTAAACATAACCCCCCTTTTGCAGTTGGGTAAAAGTATGCCTTCCTCAAGCTTCAAGCTACTTCCATACCAAATTTCATCCAATACCATTCAGTTTTTTCGAAGATTAGCGCGTTTAAACAAACAAACGAACTTTTCTACTTTAATAATATTAGTAGATAATATATAGATTTGATTCTTTATAGTTTATCAGATAACGGATATCACCCTTAAATATACCCAAGCAATTCTGTAACGCTTTAATTACGTAAGTTAATTAAGTCACAATAATGTGTAAAAAATATGTTTATCGTGATAAAGTTTGCTGACGTGACTATGACACAGCATGTAGAAAGTCAGTAAAAATTAAAAACAGAAAACATAGAGCCCTCACCAGCACGGCACAAGACGGCACATGTAAATATTTCATGTTCATCTTACCGCGGAAGGCAGAATGTCACTCGCTTACTTAGCATGCCATACACCTAACTACGGAACGGGTAGGTGCTTACCTGTAAAAAAAGAAAATGGTTTCATTAGATATGATAAAATACAAAAACACTGGAAAAAAAAAACTAAAACAATATAAAAATAAAGTTTAAATTCGTCCCTTAACAAACTAGGAGTTATATAGGTCATTCTTAAGAAGACTTAAGCTGTAATTTTTTTATATACCCTGGCTGGAAATTTTTAAATCTTGACGCTAAATCATTTCTGGAAAAAAAGAACTTCTTTTTTACTGGTATTAAAGTCTCTAAAATATTTATAAAAGGTTTTATACGGGCTATTAATATTAAATTAGGTCTGTATTAGCAGTATTAAGATTGAGGAGTTATTTTAATGAAAATATTGTAGCTTTTTAGAAGACCATAAAAATAAAATCTCATCGGAACTGAAGCAACATGTAACAACTGTGTAGGACAAGAGCAAGTGATTTTAACTAATCTTACCGGTTAATTAAGAGAAATAAATAACAATAATTCAGCCAATTACGTTCACACTGCAGGGACCAAGGGCGGATCCAGGGGGGGTCATGGGGTCATGACCCCCTCCTGGGCTGGGTCCAGGACCTAAGTAGAGTAATTAAAATTTTTAAACATTGTTACTAGATAATACTCGTTTCTGTCGTTGTAAACGAATATCGGCAGTGGATGGCCAAGTGGCAGCGGAGTCAGGAAATACAAATTATAACTTCTTGTGACTTGACCACGATTACTATTACTATTACTTGGCAGGGAGACAGGCCTCCTCTCTATGAGAGGAATGGGCCGTAATCCACCACGCGGGCCCATTGCGGGTTGGTGGATGTCACATGTCTTCGGATTTTGGTCCTAGGACATGCCGGTTTCCTCAAGACGATTTGAGAGCAGTGGTTATGATATAAATAATAAAGTATGTCAACTAAAAAAAAAAAAACTTCACAAAGTAATGTGTCTGACTATGTTCGAACCCACACGATCTGGAACTCGCAAGTCAGGCCCGTTACCACTGGGCCACAACTGTCCCCGAGAAAAATACAAGCTAAATAAAATCTTGCAAAAACATAGCTTCATTTTTAGCCCCGCTTGACAAAGAGCAAGCTACATGTTAATTTAAGCTGTACTCGTTAGTTGAGAAAATTTTCAAAACCGTAATCCACATGAACAAAGCTGTGAATTAATTGAATTCTGTAATAATGTTAATAGCTGCTGTTATAACAAATTTATGGTCAACTAGCGACATAACACATTATAAGGCTTAAACATGATAAATTAATAGTTTAAAAAACTGAAAATACGCTTTTATTTACTGCACTAAAACGCCACTAGTAGGCGGTCAAAGGTTCCATCAGCCATCTTCCAGTCCCATCATTAGACCAGCTCGATGGTACCATAATAATATATAGAACATATTATGTTCTCGTCATCAGAAGAAATGGACAGAATATGTTAAGATGATCTATAGAGCCCAAACTCGATATATTTACTAGTAGGCAGTCCAAGGTTCCAACAGCCACCTTCCAATTCCATCATCAGACCAGCTCGATGGTACCATAATATTGTATTGTCATCTAATCTACATATAATTGCCAACTTTCATGATGATACATCAATGAAATGCGTGTAATTCAGATTCTCAGATTTTACTACATAGTTACTTAGTTTGTAATAGCTCGACCAAATAAAAGCGTGTTAAAAAACCCGAAGCTAAGTTTCAATATTGTTGACAAGATTATTCAAATTTTCAGGAGGGAAATTGAATTAAGAATCCACCAAACGAATTTAAACGGTTAAAAATGTTTTATGAACTGCTGATTGCTCTTGTAGTAAAAACCATAGATATTTTTTCTCTACAAATGTTTATATGATATAGCGGCCACTTTTTCCGCATGGATTCCCAAATAAATAGTGCACCAATGAAAAAAAAAATAGACCTGGATCATTAGTTTCGGAGATTACCCCCTACATACCAACTAACAAATAAATTTTACCTCTTTATCAACAGGTTTTCTGTATATAGACAATAATAATCTTCCATTTCATCTTTTACCCATTTGCAATTTATCGAACATTTTATATTCAGTGTTCATTACGGCAGCGCTGATGCTCTCCTGAGGGAGATGACCTGGATTTGATGCGACACAAATAAATTGCGGTTTTTAAATTAAACCTGAAAGCTTTTGTATTAGCAAGATTAATAACATCATTTTATTACAAGTCTAGGAATTCGTGGCTAATAAATAACATCCGCACGGGTAAATCTTCTAGGTTAAACAACTCTTGCCGTAGTCCGTTTGTGGAAAGGTGACCATTTGAACATATTTCCAGATTCCTCCGTGCTTTGGAAAGCACGTAAGCCCCCGTTGGCCCTGGCAGTCATTTGAACATCTTTGACAGTCGTTGGCCCCGGCAGTCATTTGAACATCTTTGATAGTCGTTGGCCCCGGCAGTCATTTGAACATCTTTGACATTCGTTGGCCCCGGCAGTAATTTGAACATCTTTGACAGTCGTTACGGGTAGTCAGAAACCAGAAAACCTGACGTCTTGCCATGAGGTATCGTGTTATCTAGTTACTGGGTTGTGTAGGACAGATATTAAAAATTTGGAAGCCGACACGAATATATTCAATGTAGGCTTATTGAATCTCGTTACTGATTTACTGCCTAGCAACTTTGCCACTACCAAACTGATGAAAAACCAAGCCAGTGTTTAAGTCTCCAAAAAGACGCCGTACAGAAGCTTGGAGTTAAGTTAACTTTACTTAACCTGAAATTCAACAAAAGCTACCTAAAAAACAAGTACCTATCGAATACTCAGTACCAAAAAAAGAAAAATACCAAAACTCTTTGAAAGAACAAACAAGGTTTTAGTTGGCACCGGTAACTGAAACAAGAGAGGCTCGACTCGAAAGAGTAGCCAAGTAAAAAATTAAATGGAATTTTACACGAGAAAAAAAGAAAAAGTAAACAGTTTGCGTACGAAAGTGGAAAGCTGAAACTGGCTAAGTGGATGGTAGGTAACACGATTTTTGGTAGCAACATGAATATTCCATGTTAATATTTATGCACGTAATTTTATTGCTAGTTGAGAGAATATCCTACTAGTATTATGAATGCTAAATTTTGTGACTACTGAACTGATGTGAATGAAATTTGGTAAGTAGGTACTTGATATCCTGGAATAACACATAGGCTACTACTTTTTATCCTGGAAGTCTCACGGGATCGGGATTTATGCGGGAAACCCTTCCTACGAAGTCGCGGGAGGAAGCTAGTGATACATAAAAGCTCGATAATCATTAGAGTCGGCTTCCAGTCTAAACGAGAGCAGCTAAGTTCTAGTGTTTTACATGGAACGACAGCCTATCTCACCTCCACAATCCAGTAGCTGTGTACCCCTTGGCAAGATTACAGCACTTACATAAAGACCAACCTCGGAAGCGTTATTTAACCTCATAGACCCGTGCGTCTGTTTTCCACGAACTCCTGGTACCTAGTAAATAGTAGCTTAATAATAAGTTTATTTCAGTCACATTTTTCATAAACAATTCATCTTACGCACTGCCCTGCACTATCTAAAAGGCCGTTAAGCCACAAAAGGTAATTTTTCACTTTTTAATGTATACTTAAAATTCTTTTGATTCTCTATCTTTTGGTCTAAGAATCATTTTCCTACGATTAATACTTTTCGAGATATAGCAATTTTGCTGAGCAGTTAAACAAAATAAATTTTTCACTTCCTTTGTTAAAAAGTGACTAAACTGCAATACTTGTATAATATACAATACTAAAATATAATACAATACTAAAAGATTATTTTATTTTCTTTAAAAAAACCTCACATATATTGTGCACAGAAGCTATACCCACAAAAATAATTTACCATCGTCCTAGCTAGCGTAGTTTTGTAGAAAAATCATTTCCCACTTATTTTTACGTTTACTCGAAAAATACTTTTTGGGGTTAGCGGCTTTTTAATTAGGATAGGGCAGCGCAGGGGTCTCCTCTTAAGCATATAAAAACGTCTGTGATATGAGGCCCCGCTCTTCATAACTGACTGTGAATGCCATGGTTTGAAACGTAAGTATATTTTTTTTTAAAGAGAACTTGCAATGCAGGTTGCACTCAAATTACTAGCAATTTAGTTAACCCCTTCAAATGAGCTAAATATGCTTGTATCTGGAGTGGGTTTAAAAAATGTGACGTGTTGGACTCGCGCAAGCAAACTTCCTTTTTTATCATAATTTCTCATAAAACCCATTCTTTTGTCTCCTGTCTCCTTAAAATGCCATATTTTCTTCAAACAGTTAAATCCAAAGTTAAACCACCACTTAAAATCGACTTAGATGACGCATGCACCGCACGACCAAAGTTTCAAGAAACAAACAAACATTCCTAATGAGTATGTGACAATACAGATCTTTCCATGTTATGATAACATAAAGATACCAGCTTTAATGAACCCAAGATTTCATACCGTTGGGTTCTAGAGTGAAATGTGTTTAACGCAAGATTGAACAATATTTCAACGTCTTAAAACGTTTCTATGTCTATCTCTACCTATGTTATGTAGGTATTCTTGTTTGCTAAAAGTTATAATAATTCTCTGAACTTAGACGTTACCGCACGAAACTCGTGAAGTCCACAGCGTACCCCATGTTTACCCCCAAGGTAGCCTATAATATGTTACCCCTATTAAAATCGTTTGAGCCGTTTCAAGACAGCCCGGACAAAAAGAAAGACATACAAGCTGACTGATAAACAAAAAAATCTAAAATCTATGATTTTTTTTGTCTTTTATAGTGTAGGTAACAATAACCATTATAGAAAACAGTTATTTTGAAATCACAAACAGACACTTTAATTTTATTGATATGTATTGATGATGTAATAGATAAAGTCTCAAGTGTAGTTGGAAACAGACGCTTGTAAAAACAGATCACTTACTTTAAACATACTACATTCTATAGCTTCAAACATTACAAGATTGGACTCCAACTAAAAATGTGACGCCACGCTCTTTAAGCAATGTGTCTTTCCTACCCTTTACAAACCAAGTTTTAGTTCAAGAAACTTCCACAATTTTTCCACGTAGAACGCACGAGTAATGAGCTGGCGTACCATCTATCGTCATAAGTGCTGTCTTTCGAGAATGTTCCGTACCCTGAGGGTGTTTACCTTCCATTTTTCCCGAACATTGCGAACAGTGTTCACACTCGCCTGCTACGCGCTACGAATAAGTTTTATAGCACTTTTTATGAGCGCGGAAATGATTTTTTAAGGGGTAATTTTACAGTGAGCACCCTAAAAATATGAGGTGTTTTTAATATTTAAATGCACGAAGACAGAGTGAAATATGATTAAAATATGCCTTTTAAAACAACATAATTCGTAGATATCTACCTATCAACTCTAGTTTTGATAATATTGTTAGGAGACCAACATTGTCCAAACACATGGCAAAGGCTTCCCTTCTCCTCCATTTTGTCAGATTTTTATGACTTAACCTAGTCCTTTGAATAGTCCAATTTATCTCGCTATCGTTTTTTAATTTGAAAAATATTTTGCTACGGTTTTGTGCAGCGGAGACTTAGAAAAGACTGGCATATTACACGAAGACGATAGCGGCTGACTGACTGAGATGGCGAAACAGCTGAAAAATGGCCTTAGGGACACCTTTTTTCAGTCAAGGGTCAACATAAGCTGAGAAAAAATTGGCCAAGTGCGAGTCAGACTCGCCCATGAAGGGTTCCGTAGTATCTATAAAAATATAATATAATATGTATATTTATTTGACGAATAAAAAAAACCATAAAAATTTTCTTAAAACTAGCTTATTTACATTTTTACAACTACGCTAAATAACTTTGTTTTTCATAGTGTTTGTAACAACAACTGTTTTCTAAAATGGTTATTGTTACCTGCACTTGAATTACAAAGTTATATTTGCGGTTTTAGTAAATATGCTGTATCTCAAAAACTGCTGACTCGATTTCGTTCAAACCAATTTTGGTTGAAAGTTTACATTAAGATCTACATAAATATATTTTTTTTAGATTTTTACTCCATTATTATAGAAGTTAGAGGGGGGGGGACACACATTTTACCACTTTGAAAGCTTATATCTTTCAAACGATTGACTTTATGAAAAAGTGGTTTTAGAAACCCTTATATAATTTTTAAAGACCTGTCTATAGATACCACACACGCATAGGTTTCATGAAAAAAAAATATTTTCTGTTCTAGTTCCATGTATGGGGACCCCCCTTTATTTTTATTTTTTTCTTAAAATCGGAAAGCGGTTCACAGAATACATCTACCTACTAAGTTTCACGTGTATAGTTTTAATAATTTCAGAATAAAATGGCTGTGACATACGGACGGACGGACAGACAGACAGACAGACAGACGGACAGACATATCGAAACTATATAACTATACGGTTCCGTTTTTTGCCATTCGGCTACGGAACACTAAAAAGTGACTGTAATAACCCCATGAAATCAGTTTTATAATTATTGCACACTTTTAAAGCTTTCCAATCTCCTGATAACGAGGTGGACAATCATAATAACTTAAGTGCCTGATAAGTAAACAAAGTGATGGTTATTGACTGTCGAATTTATATTTATGATAATTGGTTAAATCTTATTAATTTGCAATAAGTATACAATGTTTAACATCGTTATGAATTTTTTTTTACAAATCATCTTTTTTCACGTTATTGAAATAATAATAAAAGAGGTACAAGTGTATAAAATTAAACACAATTTTAGTGCTTAAACTTTATTGATTATTGTTATGTGTGTTTATGAAGATAAGTAGGGACGAATTTATGGTCTTTCAATTTTTTCTGCGCTACGTCAGTCTGCCTATCTGTTCCCGATAAACTCAAAAGCTACTGAACAGATTTTCATGCTGTTTCTGGCATATGAATAGAGTGATTCATGTAGAAGATTCTGGTGTATAATTTATTAAGGTTTTGCGTGAATAAGCAGAATAAGACCGTGGGAAGCCGGGCCTGGTCTCTAGTTGAAATATACATATTTTTATGAGAATGGAGCCTCTATTTTTCTCCCAGGCCGCTTCTTCTTTAACTATCCACAAGGATTCCTTTTCTCAACAAACGCGACTAGTGTTTTTTAAGTCAGCCTTTTGTTTGACTCATTTTCACACGGAACATCACATGACTTTTCAAAATAATGACTCATTATAACTGGCAACACACTTCTTATTGTTCACTCGTGGCGCTAAGAACTATTTGAGAGTGACCTGTACAGTCTTTAAAGCCCTCGACAAGATAGAAAGCCTGTGGGCCTACTGAACGCTACAAGACGTAGGAAGTTGTAAGACATAAAAATGAGAGGAATATTCTCTTAAGCAAACTAAAGTGATAGTAACCTTCTATTTCTGGAGGTGGAAATCCTCATGGATATCCTCCGTTCTAAGGCGCAAACTCTAACTGACAAAACCACCCTGTCCCTCTCACACTTGCGTCAGGGAAGCAGAAACAATTCTTTAACGCGGCACTCGAAACTCATAAAATAATCTAAACCTATATACGTTACTAGAAACTGATTAAAAAACCCAAAAAACACAAATCCACAAAAAAGTAATCTTCTTAATTCGTGTTAAACACATAAAGCCATTTTAGTGCCATAAATTACCGGAAAAAATAGCCTAACATGTACGTACACAAATTAACAGGACGACCATTAAACACAAAACAGCCCAATTATACAAAAAAGTGCTTAAAGAAAACTGAGAGAATCCGCCAAATGAAGCAAGATTTTATGCAAAAAACCCGGCTAGGCTCATAGCGCAGAGTGGCTGGAAGGCGGGCAAATTGGCCACTTGAGGGGCTCCGGCGCAAGTGGCTACATCAGTGCGAGTGGCTACATTGCTGCAGACTATCGTGGCTATCTCGTCTCTTCAGCTCTTGGAGTTATCGTCGAGTACTCAATGTAGGATTGTTGGCAATGGTAGATTTTTTTTCTTGATAAATCTCTTTGGAGAGGATGTTTGATGTACCTATATTATTTGAAAATGTTCTTGATACTTTTATAGGCACAGTATGGTCATGTTGTTTTATTGTTTACTGGAAAATAAACAGCCAGTCAAAGTATAGTAAAAATTAACGTGACGCACAGAAATTAATGAATATCACTGAATAAAAAAATGGTGTGATAATAAACTTTTTTTTAGACCAATGTAATTCTTTATATTGTAATTTAAAACATAGTTGCTTGAACAACTAGATTTAAAATATCATTAGGTAAAGCAAGTAGGGTCGTACACTGTAGCTGAATGCAAATTAAATCAATTCAATAAAAAGCCACAAATCTATTCCCATTGTGCTAATAGTTCATCCGATCCCCACATACAAACGCACATCAAAGCTCCGTGCTATACAACCAACGACACGGGATTAACTATAGCGATCCGTTTTGTTTACACGTTTGACGTCGATACCGTGATTAAATGGAACAATATCCTATTTGTAAATACAGTTGCATTTAAATGTCTGAATAACTACGAATAATTTTTATAACCAGAAAATATATTCAATGAATAATTAAGGCGTTTTGACAGCTAATATCAATAAAATGATGTCATTAAACTATATATTTTCTGAAAAAACAAAAAAAAGTTCGCCATCAATGCGAAATAAAATTGAGCAGTTTTATAACTAAACTAGTATTTGCGTGTTGCGCGAGGTGCAAGCACCTCGCGTGCTTGTGAAAAAAACTAAAGCATTGCCCCTCTAAATCAAGTATTTGCGTATTGCGCGAGGTGCAAGCACCTCGCGTGCTTGAGAAAAAAAAAAAAAAGTGGGGGGGGGTAATGGGGGGGGTGTTGCAGAAGTATTTTGACTAAAGCATTGCCCCTCTAAATGAATCTGAAAAAAAAAATATTCCAAGTCTCTTAGATTCCGAGATCCGCCTAAAGGGGGGGAGAAGGGGGGCGGGGGGGGGGACTTTGAAAAATGGTTTTTACTTTACCGAGCCTCCTCTATACGAATCCGTAAAAAGAAAAAAATACGGGTCTCGTAGTTTCCGAGATACGATAGGGGGGGGGGGGGGAGAAGGGGGGGGAAAAGGGGGGTTTGGCACTTTTCCCGTAGGTTTGAGAGTTACTTGTTTACGAATCTGTCAAAATATACCCACCTCCCCATCCACCATCTGGGAGAACAATTATGTCAATGAGTGAGTGGTAATCTAGCTTTATATAATATAACTAGTATTTGCGTGTTGCGCGAGGTGCAAGCACCTCGCGTGCTTGTGAAAAGAAAAAAAAAAAGGGGGGGGGCGATGGGGGGTATAGTATTTGCGTGTTGCGCGAGGTGCAAGCACCTCGCGAGCTTTAAAAAAAGAAAGAGGGGGGGGTGGTGGGGGGGGGGGGGGGTTGCAGAAGTATTTCGACTAAAGCATTGCCCCTCTAAATGAATCTGAAACAAAAAATACGGGTCTCGTAGTTTCCGAGATACGATAGGGGGGGGGGGAGAAGGGGAGGTTTGGCACTTTTCCCGTAGGTTTGAGAGTTAGTTGTTTACGAATCTGTCAAAATATACCCACCTCCCCATCCACCATCTGGGAGAACAATTATGTCAATGAGTGAGTCAGTCAGTCAGTCAGTCAGTCAGTCAGTCAGTCAGTCAGTGGTAATTTAGCTTTATATAATATAACTAGTATTTGCGTGTTGCGCGAGGTGCAAGCACCTCGCGTGCTTGTGAAAAAAAAAATGGGGGGGGGGGGTTGCACAATTATTTCGACTAAAGCATTGCCTTTCTAAATGAATTTGAAAACAAAAATGTTCCAAGTCTCTTAATTTCCGAGATCCGCCTAAAGGGGGTGAGAAGGGGGGCGGGGGGGTCGACTTTGAAAAATGGTTTTTACTTAACCGAGCCTGCTCTATACGAATCAGTAAAAAAAAATACGGGTCTCGTACTTTCCGAGATACGATAGGGAGGGGGGAGAAGGGGGGGGGGGGGGGAAAGGGGAGGTTTGGCACTTTTCCCGTAGGTTTGAGAGTTACTTGTTTACGAATCTGTCAAAATATACCCACCTCCCCATCCACCATCTGGGAGAACAATTATGTCAGTGAGTCAGTGAGTGGTAATTTAGCTTTATATAGTATAATAACTAGTATTTGCGTTTTGCGCGAGGTGCAAGCACCTCGCGTGCTTGTGAAAAAAAAAAAATGGGGGGGGTGATGGGGGGGTTTAGTATTTGCGTGTTGCGCGAGGTGCAAGCACCTCGCGTGCTTGTGAAAAAAAAAAAGAGGGGGGGGTGATGGGGGGAGATTTTAGTATTTGCGTGTTGTGAAAAAAAAAAAAAGTGGGGGTGATGGGGGGGTTTAGTATTTGCCTGTTGCGCGAGGTGCAAGCACCTCGCGTGCTTGAGAAAAAAAAAAGGGGGGGGTGGTGATGGGGGGGGTGGTTGCAGAAGTATTTTGACTAAAGCATTGCCCCTCTAAATGAATCTGAAAAAAAAAATGTTCCAAGTCTCTTAATTTCCGAGATCCGCCTAAAGGGGGTGAGAAGGGGGGTGGGGGGGGGGGCGACTTTGATAAATGGTTTTTACTTTACCGAGCCTCCTCTATAAGAATCCGTAAATAAAAAAATATACGGGTCTCGTAGTTTCCGAGATACGATAGGGAGGGGGGAGAAGGGGGGGGAAAAGGGGAGGTTTGGCACTTTTCCCGTAGGTTTGAGAGTTACTTGTTTACGAATCTGTCAAAATATACCCACCTCCCCATCCACCATCTGGGAGAACAATTATGTCAATGAGTGAGTGGTAATCTAGCTTTATATAATATAACTAGTATTTGCGTGTTGCGCGAGGTGCAAGCACCTCGCGTGCTTGTGAAAAGAAAAAAAAAAAGGGGGGGGGCGATGGGGGGTATAGTATTTGCGTGTTGCGCGAGGTGCAAGCACCTCGCGAGCTTTAAAAAAAGAAAGAGGGGGGGTGGTGGGGGGGGGGGGGGGGGTTGCAGAAGTATTTCGACTAAAGCATTGCCCCTCTAAATGAATCTGAAAAAAAAAATGTTCCAAGTCTCTTAGATTCCGAGATCCGCCTAAAGGGGGGAGAAGGGGGGCGGGGGGGGACTTTGAAAAATGGTTTTTACTTTACCGAGCCTCCTCTATACGAATCCGTAAAAAGAAAAAAATACGGGTCTCGTAGTTTCCGAGATACGATAGGGGGGGGGAGAAGGGGGGGGAAAAGGGGAGGTTTGGCACTTTTCCCGTAGGTTTGAGAGTTACTTGTTTACGAATCTGTCAAAATATACCCACCTCCCCATCCACCATCTGGGAGAACAATTATGTCAATGAGTGAGTCAGTCAGTCAGTCAGTCAGTCAGTGGTAATTTAGCTTTATATAGTATAATATAACTTTTAACGTACAACTAGAAGTTTCCAGACTTTTATTTTTTAGCGTATACAAATGCTTACTACAAAAACAATCCAACTTCGCCACACATTCGCGAACAGTTTAAAATTAAATAAACAAAGTAAAACTGATCTGCACAACAATCCAATCCAGTAGAATAATAAATATAAAAAAAAATTGCTGACGAATGAGACCAAAGCGTCGAAAATAAGCAACACTGAAGAGCATTTTAGGGCAGCAACACTGGGATGCAAGTGTCAAGTCAATTAGCTACCCGAAACACGGCATCTCGCTGTTATAAACTGTTAAAAACATCTAGCAATTTCCATACCCCTTTTTTCGATGGGAAAATCATCTAATAACTCGTCCCGCAATATGTGGACGAGCGGAAGGGAGTCAAGACATCTACTGATTAAAAACCAACCCTGTTCCTCATTTTACATAAGTTCCTTACTCTCCGTATTAATAGCATACCAAATTAAAATAGCCGTACAAAAGGAGCAGAAAATCTACATTATATTCCAGTTATCGGATCATTAATCATGATACTTGACACTCGGCGATCACATAAGTAATCACATTTTGTCACTACAGAGTAATTGGCTCACAGAAATAGCAGCAAAGTGATTAATGATGAATGAGTAAAGCTATAGTCAATATCTGCTTTTTTAAAGACCAGTCGGGTATGAACAAAAAGAGCCATGGTTAACAATTGACTAGTCCTTATAAGTGACTGATCGTTATTTAATACCAGCTGTGCTTGCGTCTTGGTTATGCCGCCTAAACCCCTATCCCGTAAGAATTCCGCCTATATTAAAGTCAGTTGAGTCGTTCCATAGTCAAGCCCAGACAAACAGACAGACAGACAGACAGACAGACCATGAGACAGACAGACAAACAAATTTATAATAAGGTTACATGTGTTTTAATATGGTATAAATAACTAAGCACTGTTTCAAAATAATTGTGTTTTCTTTTAACACAATTATTTTTAAACCACAAACAGACGTGTAGGTAACTATCATGATTTTGACGAGGGAAGTAAATAATTGAACATGTTGCTTGATGATTTTTAAAAGACTTTTTGTTTACCTCGTTTACGCCAAGATAGTCCGTTCTGGCTGGGCTTACAAATCATTGCTAACCAATTTCATTAATATTTCAAAATAGTGTCACCTAGCGTAGTAAAATAAAATATTTAACCATCACAATAATTAAGTTAAAACATTTATAATTCAGTAGTGACGCATATAAATGAGCGTTGATATGTTTTACAATAAATATATCTGGTACAGTTCCGGTCTTTGTCTTTTTAGGGTTCCGTAGTCAACAAGGAACCCTTATAGTTTCGCCATGTCCTTCTGTCTGTCCGTCTGTCCGCGGTTTAGCTCAAAAACTATTAGTACTAGAAAGTTGTACTTTGGCATGAGTATACACGTTAATGACGCCAAAAAAGTGGTAAAATAAAATTTTGACAAAAGTAATTATTTAGGGTACCTCCCATACATGTAAAGTAGGATGATAATTTTTTTTTTTTTTGTTCTTCCCATAGTGTGGGATATCGTTGGATAGGTCTTTTAAAAATATTAGGGGTTTAGTAAGACCGTTTTTGATTAAGTAAATCGTTCGTGACTTATCAAGCTTTAAGGTACCAATATTCGTTAGAGTCAAGTGTCCTCCCCCTCTATCAACTAAACGGTTGTAGTTAGAAATTCAAATGTCACGGCAGTAGTACCTATATATAACGAAATTTAAAGGAAAACTATCACACATAAGTGGGCTTTACAAGTTTACGAGTAATAGTCGACCAATTTTATTTGACTCGAAAATTTCGAACAACTCTACAGAAATGTCGAAAGATGGCGCTAAGCGCCAGTTGTATCGTGCTAGCTTCTTGCGACGATTGAGTAGTGTAGCTCTGTGTCCGTATTTAAATTCAAAACACCGGCTATGACAAGATTTATACAAATCTCTAAAAAAAAAAAAACTTTTCGTGCAAAATTGTCGGATCAGGTGAGGATTTGTATAGGAAGTCAAATTAGTTAGGTAGTCATGTTTGGCTTTTAGTTAGAGCATGGTACGAAACGATCAGTCAGCGAATACGACACGCACTTGGCTGTTATAAAAACGGAACCCTACACTGCGCGTGGCCCGACACGCACTTAACCGGTTTTTTTTTTATTGCAATGATTAATACTATTTTTATTTACCACAACAATTTAACGGGAATGTAACGATAAATAGGTATCATTACTCATTTTAGATTCGATATTTTGGTGGAACCCCCGAATGAAATGATTTAGAGAGGTAAATAATACTACATTACTGGCATACTTAAATAGATTTCATTATTATATCATCTTAAAGACGTGACTCCCTCTGTAGCGACACCACATGGTCTAGCCCCGCTTGTGCCACGGCTGTGACTTGCTGTCTAATTGCAAAATACAAAAACATAATTACAATCGGACGCGAATAGTTTTTTTTTATTATTATTACAGATGAGTCCGCTCTTGACTGCGACCGCGCCTGATGGTAAGTGATAGATGACGTCTGCGATGGAACGAGCGAGCCCAGAAGATGCCTGTTCACTTTTGCTTTGTTATAATAAGCTTCTTCTGGTAGACCAGTAGTAAAAGGGAGATGCAGGGAACAGGTCGTGGAGCTTTCTGAATTATAAACATATGAAGTCGTATGTGTGGAGTTTCTTTCGACTATGAAATTAAATACGATTTTATAATTAACGTAATTGGGGCGCAACGGTCCTATATGGAAGAGACCATAAATTAACCTATTTCTTTCTTTCGTGGTGAAAGTCCTCATGGATGTCCTCCTTCCTGGGGCGGGCGAAAGGGTCTGTTAGACTCTAACAGACTACAACAACCTCGTGTTCTTCCACACACTTGCGCCGGTAGCTGCCAGATAATACGGGATAATACGCGCCGCCACCTTAGGTCTCGTGTTATTTATTTATAGATTAACATAGGAATAGAAATACATTTAAGAAAAGAATAGTAATAATAAATTGTGATTGAAAATTGAAATTATATAAGACTAGCGACCCGCCCCGGCTTCGCACGGGTGCAATGTTTATATTAAATATAGGCAGCGTTCGCGAGAATCGTTAACGTACGGCAGTTTTTTCGACGCCTTACTCCACAATTTTCACTACCACGAAAAATCCTATCTATTTTCCGGGATAAAATATAGCCTATACGGATTCGGAAGAATCCCTCTAAGTAATGGTAAAAGAAATTTTGAAATCGGTCCAGTAGTTTTTGAGCCTATTCAATACAAACATACAAAGGTTTCCTCTTTATAATATTAGTATAGAAGTATAGATAAAATTAAAATGGAACAGTACAGACTCTTGCATACTTCCTTTCACAGAACACCAGACATGTACACATAATTTTACTCCATTCGTCAGCAAACACATCACATTCAGGGTTGGTAGTCAGGAGGGCATTGAGCATCCTTAGAGTGCGACATACTGGGGATTCAGCTCTGGCGACAGTTTTGGAAGTCGGTGGAGCAAACAAATTGTGCAAGCGGTTCTGACGGTGTCCGATGTACTTGTCAGGCACAAATAGTCGGCAGAAATGGGCCATGGAGCTCGTGACAATTGATACGTCCGCTCAGGGTCTTGCAGGCTACTGTGAGCTGATCAAAGCCTCTCCTCACCTCCAACAAATTAAGATCGGTTATAGGGTTTAGGTCAGGTTTAGGGGGAGGCAGACGCCCTAGAGGTGTTAAATGAACCTAATCAATACAAAGTAATTATTACAAAAACATATTAAATATTTAAAATCCTGAAGTGCCACGAGCCGTACATTATGTATATTGATCACAACAAACACACGGATAACATCAAACATAAAAAAAAAACTAACTTCACGCCCAAAAATGCCCGAATCGCCGCAATTTATTTGCCAAAAAGCATTTCACCAGTTAACCGAATAGTTAGATCGTGCAAATACACAAAACGTTGGTAACGGGAATAAAGGCCCCAATTTTAGCTGACAAAAAGCAAAGCATTGTGCACTAGTTAGAAATGGCGGTCACAATAGAACTGGGAACTGCTTCGTTTGTATCGCCAAGGTGCGTATTCGTATTTTGTCCTTTCGGTTGATATTTCTTTTTATATTTTACCATATTTACCCGACGGCCTCAAATTTGGTAGTTTTCTATTTATCCTTTTAAAACTTCATAGACAGAGTTCATTATGATTTGGGTGTCAAATACTGAATTGGATTACAAAGCCGTAACCAGCAACCAACAGACTGATAAAAACTGACGAACGAATAAAATGATAGACTGTAAAAGTGTTATTTGTAACCTACTTATAAACTTGAGAGAGCCAGATTAGACTGAGTTGATTGATAAGAAAATTAGGCTTTAATGATTTGGGGATGTTTCTATTAAGTAGCCGTAGGCATCGACCGACTCGACAACCAAACGATCATCGCAGGAATGCTCCGATTCTCTCTGACCGAAACCGAATGATTTATTATAATACACCATAATTTACAAGAATTATGTTTTCGCAAGATAATCGCTACAAGCGACAATGCGTAAAAATTCTAGAAGCATCAGAAAATAATGGTGAGAAACTAACAGGAAAGCTGCTTAATCTGTATCAAGCTTAAGTTCGATCGTGTGTAGAGTACTGCTCTCATCTCTGGGACGGATCAGCCAAACACCAACTAGTGGCGCTTGAGTCTATCGAGAAACGGGCCAAGAGGCTTATTGGCAAAGATGTTCTGGTCGATTCAAAGCTCCAGAGCCTTGAACATCAGCGACAAGCTGCAAGTCTATCTCTATCTATATACAGTTTCATTTCGTGGGGATGCGATGGGATTGCACAAATTAATTGCTCCAAGCCAGTTCCGTCATCTGATTATAATAAGACGAACAGCGATGCGCCATCGTTACATGGTCGACATCCCACCCATACGCACAAAACGTTTGGGCAGTACTTGGAATTCCCTGCCAGAGTCAGTATTTCCTCGACACCGGACTTAAAGACCCCCAGGTCTTTAAGTCAAGAGTGAATAGGTTACTTCTAGGCAAGCATGCTTCATCTTCGACCACTTCATCGCTTACCATCAGATGAGATGATGGTTAAGCGCGAGCCTATAAACAATAAAAAACATTTAAAAAATTCAACAATTGGATAGTCATATTCTATAATAAGGTATGTATACTATCACCCCATACAAAGTAGTCCAACTTTAAATTTAGGATCGAAACAACCGTTAAATAAAACAGTGGATAAACACGAGAAGTTACAATCTCGACATAGCTTGTGAGCAATAAACACTAGAAGTAATTGTGAATGTTTTGATACGACTTTCCCGTATTTTACACGAGTTAAAGCGCATACGGAATTTTATCGAGAGTTATGAATAAAACAGCGGTGTATAAATAAATACAAAGCTTTGGCATTACTGTGCAAAATGAAATAAGAGTTCAGGCAAAATGTAAGGAATGTCCTAATCAATTGAGTTTGACAAAAACGCAATTTAAAGTTTAGAAATTAAATTATTGATAACAAAACATGCAGTACCTTTTACTTTAAACTAATAACCATATTATTAAACATAATTATTTTTATTGCCTTATAGACTTTGAGTAATCTATACTAATATTATAAAGCGGAAAAGTTTGTTTGTTTGCTTGAACGGGCTAATCTTCGAAAGTACTGGGTGGATTTGGATGCAATTTGGTATGGAAGTAGCTTGAAGCTTGAGGAAGGTTATAGGCTACTTTTTACGCGACCGCGTGAGTACTAGTAACATTCATAAAATTAGACAAAATCTTGTCGTTTCGGTCATAAAGTGTGCGACATCCCAACTAGCACAAATAGCAAATGGGCTGCATTAGGGCTTTGGAGCGTATCCGATTATTACTTATGGTAATAGACGTAAGCGCTAGAGCGTCTACTACAGACATAAAGCAGCCGCTTTAGCGCTATTTGGGCGCCATTTTATGCAACCTAAAGTTCCATTTAACCTGCGCAACTGTTGCATAAAGGTTCCTTAATAGCTATATCGATTTATTAACGCTATACTAAAGCTCTCGTAGCGCTACTTTTGAATGATTTTGAACTACTTTGAACGAATGAATTGATTATAGTTCTTTATTGTATATCTTCAGTTGACATTATTTGTAATATTTTGGTAAAGTGTTTTCGTCGCCATCATGAAAATAAAACAAAAAGAAGTAAAAGTTTGTATTCTGTATTAGCAAGATATATAAAGATACTTAAAACGCTGTCCAGTTTACTGTAGATATATAAGATAATTTTCGAGTAATTTTAACGCGCTTTTATGATATTTAAAAAATTAACAAAAGATATGTGATATTTTTTATTTGTTATACAGAATAAATTTTATTTCCGTATTTTTACTTGTCGATAACTTACTATTCGCAAGTGGCCGATTGTTTACCGGTATATTTAATGCACATTTAACTGAAAAACCAATGTATATCAACTCAATTTTGCAAGTGAATTGTAAGTTTTCTTAAAAAATCATGGCGTCATTGTAATGTAGTCATAACCTGCAGTTTTAGCTCTTATTACTCCCTTTTGAGAATCATAGCGCTAATTTTCACCCTTCTAACGCTTCCAGTGATTTTTGTTCCCCTAGTGCAACTCACAGCCACAAAAAGCTCCTATTTTTCTGTTTTTGAGGTTATAAGATCTAGTTACGTACTTATTCGTTTAGCATCCATTTTTATTAAATGTTTTATAATAGTTACAAAAGCGGCTGTAAAATGGCGAATGGATTGAGCCTGCAAGGAATGACTATTGCTACTAAAGGCCTTAGTTACACTGATGATTTTTTTGTAACTATAGTATGCATAAGAGTTTCTATTATTTCTATAATGAAACGTATAGTAGTATAATAGTGGTTACTATAACTATAACATATAAAAGTTACAATGGAAACCACTGTACAGCTGTGAGTGGCAGAATGACCTTCGTAACTCTCATATAAAGGTGTAAGTGGTAAATGAGTTCTACCGTGGACTACTGTGAAGGCTAGGGTAGTATTTGATTCAGCTTATAGCACCTTAAGTAACTTTTATAAACGTCTATTTACGGATGCAGATATGCAACTTTGAACTGCTTTTTGAACCCTTAAACCGCTATTTTACAGCCCAAAGTAACAAAATAGGCTGCTATTTCCACTAATGTGCTCGTTGGGATACTAGTGTGTCAATTTTTTATAAAACCTTATTGTTGTGATTGGGAATGAAACTACCGCAGACAAAGATATGCATTCAGTACAAACAGAAAGAAAATAAATGCTGAATTCCCTGTTCTTTGCCTTAAAATGCAATCTTCGTACATTTATGTACTGACTATAATAATGCATTTAATACTATCATTCTGATAAAACATGATATTTAAGAGACAGAATTTTTTGAAAGGTCTCTGATAAACGTGTTGAACTTTCGTCTCGAACGACTAAATAATTACTAAAAGGTTTGGTTCTTCCGACAGGCCAGTTTGATAGACAATACAAGGATTCTTCCCTTTAACACCCACATCATTGCTTGGTAAACAGGAACTAAATGTATAAATTAAATTTTTAAGCACAATATAACTGACCTCAGAAGAAATGAAAAGTTCTCAAAACGAAGGAAATAGGATTAATCTGTTACTCAAGGGTAAAAACGCAATTTATCATTATCGTTGCCTCAAAATGTAATGGATTTTTAAAAACAAAGGAACTGGAATGAGTTTTTTCATTACTTCGAATCTGGGTTGAAGGTTCGAGAAGGTTTGATTGATAAAAAGAAGTAATTGTTTTTGCAGTTTGATTCGATCGTGAGGTGGCGTGGAAAAGCCATAATGAGTACAAAGTTAAAATGATAAGACAGAAGTAAATACTAATTTAACTTACACATTTGATATTAAAAATCAGGTTTTTGCGACGAGACGTTTTTATTTTTGACACTTTTTAGAATGGTCCGAAATAGTCCTTATAGCACGCATATTTTTGTGAACCTGCGCCAAACCAAACACTCCATAACATAGCCATATTTATGGCATTTGTTACAAATTGAGGCCATATCTGGACCTTTATAGTAATCAGAGAGGAAATTTTCAAACCAAAAATCTGTGGAAAATAACATGAATACGAGTGTTTCAGTTTCTAACAATACAAACGCATAGGTAAAGATGTTGTTTATTCCACTAAAGTCCGTTAGCTATTTTTTTGTTATTAAATAAGTACTGCAATCTATGAATCGCAATTATCTGTATAATTGTTAACACCTAACGTAAAGGAAGTCTCAGTCAGCACATAAATATAATATAGCTTTTACCTATGGACTAAAACGACTAGACCTCTTTAAATTTAGGTATTTATTAACCGACTTCTAAAAAAGGAGGAGGTTCTCAATTCGGATGTTTGTTTGTTTTTTTTTTTTTTTACGTTTGTTCGGGCATAGCCCCGTCGCTTGCCAACCGAATTGAAAAATTCTTTTTTTGTTGAAAAGGGTATACTTCCCAATTGGTCCCATGAAAATTTTATCAAAATCGGAGAAGCCGTTTCTGAAAAAACAACAAAAGTCTAAAAAAAATTTTTACGTTGATGATCTTTTCGTTTACTCTGCATTGGGTTTTTTGTTCGCGCTTAACTCCGTCATTTACGAACCGATTTGGAAAATTCACTGACCTACTAAAAAGCGCGAAAATAAAAACTACTAAAAAGCCAAAAATAATTTTAATTTCGGAAGGCGGTGTGAAAAAAAAGAAAGTACAAAACCAATAACACCGACTACCGAAATTAAAATTATTTTTGGCTTTGTAGTGTTTTGATTTGGAAGTCGGTTTTATTTTTTGCAAAAAAGTTTTGGTTTTATAAGGTAAAGGTTTTAACTTCTAAAAGTCTAAACTAGAGAAATGTTGTATAAGAAGGGGAGTAAATAGCGGTAATGAAAATGAAAAAACAATTACACTGAAGTTATCGCAATATAATAACAAATTAAAAGCCTTTCAAAATAATTACTACGTAGGAATCGCACAGTATTAACTTAGTTGAAAGTACTTGTATAATAAATGTACCTAATACTTTTGCTCTATGGGTTTCACAGTAAATTACTGCGAAGAACACTGGAATAAAATACAACAAAAAAGCTATTCAAATACATTAAAAAAATCTCGCAAATACATTACAAAATCCCCAATCATCGCTTCACAGACCCGGAGTAGCCAGAGAAAAAAACAGTCCTCTCAAAGTTGCCAGTGCTGAATATAAAAGTTCAGTGAATAGGCAGAAGAGTCAACCGACACAGTTTAACTTTGTGCCCCAAGTCCTTTATGGTTTACTGATCAGCTTGAAGTTGCTCTGCAGCAAGGAAGATTAATGCTGTAAATAAAACGGAGCCTTTTTCATAAAAAGAATTTCTAAATGGCTGTAGTACCCACTACAGCCATTTAAAAATTATTTTTTCCATAATAATAGTAGTTAGATTAAGATCCCGGTACTTAGTTAGGCTAAATCTGTCTATCAGCGATAGTGGTTGTCAAAATACTGCCAAAACGGAACATAGACTCATAATCTACAATAGCCTAATGGCTAAGGCGTCGAACTTGAGATCGAGAGGTCGCAGGTTCGAACCCTACCCATTACAATATTGACGTGAATCCACTCCTGACAAGCATATTATTTAGCTTAGTAGGGAGCGATTAACAAGATTGTAATATGCATTCTACCCACATTGGTAATTCACTTTTTTAGGTTTCCGTAGTCAACAAGGAACCCTGATAGTTTCGCCATGTCCGTCTGTCTGTCCGTCTGTCCGCGGTTTAGCTCAAAAACTATTGGTACTAGAAAGTTGTACTTTGGTATGAGTATACACGTTAATGACGCCGAAAAAGTGGTAAAATAAAATTTAAAAAAAAAAAACAATTATTTAGGGTACCTCCCATACATGTAAAGTGGGATGATAATTTTTTTATTTCGTTCTTCCCATAGTGTGGGACAGTGTTGGATAGGTCTTTCAAAAATTTTAGGGGTTTGCTAAGACCGTTTTTTGATTAAGTAAACCGTTCGTGACTTATCAAGCTTTAAAGTACCAATTTTCGTTAGAGTCAAGTGTCCGTCCCCCCCCCCTGTATCAACTAAACGGTTATACATAGTTAGAAATTCAAATGTCAAGGCAGTAGTACCTACATATAACGAAATTTAAAGGAAAACTATCACACATAAGTGGGCTTTACAAGTTTACGAGTAATAGTCGACCAATTGTATTTGACTCGAAAATTTCGAACAACTCTATAGAAATGTGGATAGATGGCGCTAAGCGCGAGTTGTATCGTGCTAGCTTCTTGTGACGATTGAGTAGTGTAGCTCTGTGTCCGTATTTAAATTCAAAATACCGGCTATGACAAGTTTTATACATATTACTCTCTAAAAAAATTGAAACTTTCCGTGCAAAATTGTCGGATCAGGTGAGGATTTGTATAGGAAGTTAAATTAGTTAGGTAGTCATGTTTGGCTTTTAGTTAGAGCATGGTACGAAACGATCAGTCAGCGAATACGACACGCACTTGGCTGTTATAAAAACTACGGAACCCTACACTGCGCGTGGCCCGACACGCACTTGACCAGTTTTTTTAAAAGAAAAGAAAGCAAAGATGATTCCTAAAGCTATACTCGGCAGAGTAAATCTTGACGAATTATGTATAACTACCCACCTATCTAATTTTACCACTTACTTAGTACCAATATTGTGTATCATTCTCTTGAAACAGAATTTCCCCAGATAACACTCTTAACTATATAAACCAACTTCCTAATTAAAGCTTGAAGGCATTACCATGACAAGACATTTTATTGAAAATAAACCAGTGCTGGTACAAACAAGATGAAATTAGATAAGTTGGACGTGCCTTTACAAAGCATATCTTTCTACAGAGCTGCCAAGTTTTTAATTACGGTCATTCAACAATGAAGATTTTGTCAGAAGGATCACAAACAAGAAATTCCCAAGAGGTCTAGACTTTATCATCAAGTGGTAGTCCAGATTATTTGGAAGTGACATGCACTGTGCGAAATTCACATGGGCGTTATCAAACATTTTGGATTTTTGAGAACATTTATCGTTGATAGTATGTGTTGATGTTAGTCAAGAACCAATTGCAGTTACTCTTTCAAATTTTATGCAATTTGTTTTAATAATTATGCTACAAATTTCTCCTGCCTTTCAGGTGTATTTTTACAAACACCTAAATACGCAACACGTATTGGCGGCGCCAATTTAAATTTGTAAATTCAAATATTTTAAATTAAAATAGTTAAGATTATTTATTTGCCATTATTATTGGGTATTTTTAGGGTTCCGTAGCCGAATGGCAAAAAACGGAACCCTTGTCACAGCCATTTTATTCCAAAACTATTAGGACTAAACATGTGAAATTTGGTAGGTAGATGTATTCTATGAACCGCTTACCGATTCTTATACAAAAATTAAAATTAAAAAAAAATGAAGGAGGAGGGGGCTCCTCATACATGGAACTGAAACTGAAAATATTTTTATTTCATCCAACCTATACGTGTTTGGTGTCAATAGATAGATTTTTGAAAACGACATTAAGGTTTCTAAAATATTTTTTTCAATCGTTTAAGAGATAAACACTTCCAAAGTGGTACATGGGCGTGTCCCCCCTCCCCCCCCTCTAACTTCTATAATAATAGAGTGAAAAATCTAAATAAAATAAATGCTGTATCTTAATGTAAACTTTCAACGAAAATTAGTTTGAACGAGATAGAGTATGTAGTTTCTGAGATATAGCACATTTTTTAAAACCGCAAATATAAGTAACCGCAAGTATTTCATACAAACAATATGAAAAACAAAGTTATTTTGTGTAGTTACTACGGAACCCTTCATGGGCGAATTTGACTCGCACTTAGGCATTTTTTTTGTTTCTAATGACATTTTATACATTGTTCATTTCGTAAGTTAACTTGTCAAACCTACTTAATCTTATAGATTTCCTTTGATATTGTTTTGTAGAGATGTATGTAGAGCGTGATTACAGCTTCATAGATCAATAGTCCCTGAGTTTAAACGATAATGGATAAACAGACGAACTTGCCGGCACTGTAAGAGTTTCTTATTGTTGGACGACGAAACCAAGTTGTTTTTTTTTTTAAAGAAAACTAGCAATATGGGTAGATTTCACATTACTAGCGATCTTGTTAAACCCTCAAACTAAGCTGAAACGCTTGTGTCTGGTGCGGGTTCACGGCAATAGTGTTGTTGCGTTCGGAACGTTTTTGAACGCATATTTTTGGTGCGGCAACATTAATTATTTGTGGGCTTGACATAACTTTGACTTGACAGATAGACTTTGCTTCCGTTGAAAAAAAATGTCGGTAGTTGGGACCTGTTGATTTAATTGTAATCGGAAATATCGTATTCAATCGCCTGTTGTAACCGATAATTGGGTCGCGATTAACGATTGATTGAAATTGTAATCCCGAATTGATGAAAAACCTGGGATTTTTGGAACATAACGCCGTATTGTCGTCAGCCGGTCTGACACGCGGACTGTGCTGAAAATAGTGATAAATAGCTGCTTCAATCTGGTGCGAAGTTTGTGCTGTGATTGCTGATAGACCGCGTTGGGAGTACCAGCATTTGAGAACCTCCGTCCATCTACATTTGACTTTCACTACACTTTTAAATTACTCATTTCATACCTATACACACACTTTGGGCGTGGCCTCAGGAAGGTCGAAGCTTGGCGTCCCCAGCACAGAAGGTAAGTGGTAACATATTAGGTATTGATAAAGCCTAAGAGGCTATTGTGTTGTTTTGTTTATTGTAAGCAACGTTTAGAGCTCCACGTACCGTGGACTGTTCGGACACACCAGTATCGTTGCGCTGGCTTCTTGTAGTCTTGAACAAGTGTAATGGGTGGGTTCGAACCCGTGACCTCTCGATCACAAGTCCAAGTCAAATTAATAAATTATACAGGGTTAAATGTAAAACACTGAAAACCTCTCAGGACTATGTTACTAACATCATAATCAACAACTTTTGTTCTATGACTTTTAAGAATTTGTCATATTTTAGGTCACCAGATTTTCATACAAAAATAAAAATATTTAAATTTAACGCCCTAAATGTTACGAAGTCTATGCGAAGCAAAAGAAAGCAATTTATACTATCGCTTTCTTTTGCTTTGCATAGACGATACATGCGTTTAGGGCGTTCAATTTAAATATTTTTATTTTTATATGAAAATCTGGTGAACTAAAATATGACGAATTTTTAAAAGTCATAGAACAAAAGTTGTTGATTATGATGTTAGTAACATAGTCCTGAGAGGTTTTTGGTGTTTTACAATTAACCCTGTATAAGTTAATATTCATAATCGGCTAAGCCTTTTTCCAACCATATCCGGCATCCAGTTTAAACGAATGCAGCTGATTACTGGTGTTTAACATAGAGCAACTGCCTTCTGATCTCCAGATCCCAGTAGCTGGGTAACACGACGGCCCTTGGCAACACTAGTTTGACATCCGATAGTTAGAAGTTCTGACTACCCGTAACGACTGTCTAAAATGTACAAATGGCAGCCGAGTAACCCAGGCATTGCGTAATCTTAAAAGATCGACCCGTACAACTGTTGTTATTTAGCCTCAAGCTCCTATAAGTTGTTTTTTTTTTTTTAATTAAAAATAGGTTCGCGTTTGACCACCATCTCACCTGATGGATGGTAAGTGATGATGTGGTCGAAGATGGAGCACGCTTACCTAAAAGTAACCTATTCACTCTTGACTTAAAGACTCCTAGGTTATAGCTATCGGGAAACACAGACTCCGGCAGGGATTTTCACTCCTTAGCCCTACGCACAATGAAGGTATTCCTAAAACGTGAATATTATTTAGTCAAAATGTTTATGAGGTCTCTGGTTCTTCTGACTTCCCTGCTTGTCCCGTGGTGGTCCGGCAAGGGATACCGCAGATGTACATTATTACTACACAATTTGAGAACAAATTAAAACTAAGATAAAGTTATAGACGGAATAGCTGATCAAGACGCAACGTGGCGAGTCCGCAAGTTTGTAGCCAGACTGGTGCCTGGCCCCAGATGATTTACAATGTTTTCCAACTTTCGTGATATTAAGAAATCTTTTAGTTTTAAAGGGAGGCTAGCCTTATAATAGTCTGCGTAGCCGAAAATATTCTGACAAACTTCCCAAGTTAATTATACGAAACGGTATTACGAGGCATAAAACAAAACCTTCACATAGAAACGACAACAAAATAAAAGCTAGCTACATTAATTCCCGCATTACTTTTCGCCATAACTTATGGAAAAAGATATTGAAATATGTATTTACAAAATGAAAACTTCTAGATTTTGGCGAACCAAAGTGAGTCACAGAATAGCTATTTCTACCTTCTAAGTGTTGCTCATACCAGTATTATAAATTTTTCGTCAATTTCTTCGTCCAGTTTGTTTCAATAAAACGGTTGCAAGACTGATATTAAAAGAAATACATCTTTTCGAGCGTTTTGAAAAGTAGAACTGAACTGAGGTCACTAGCATTTGTTGTAAATGTGTGAGTACCATTGTTAATGCCCACTTAATAGCAATATGAACATTCTATATTCATATTGTTACTTGCGTCTTGACATATCTTTAAATATATGTATAAACAAAAATAATATATTACGAATATTGTAATCTTTTTATTTGAAAAGTGTGTCAATTTTTCTCAAAAGACCTACACATACCATTGCGAATGGAGGTTAGGCTCACTAGATTATTTTAAATATCCTTATAACTATAATACGTAGACAAACAATAAATTAATAGTTTAAAAAACACTAGAAAAACACAATTTTAAAATGCACGTAAAAACAAAAAAAAATGCTAACAAAACCGATACTTAACGGATTTTCTTTAAGGTTTGTTATAACCTTGAAACCTGACCGTGTTCAAAGTCCATTACGTGGCCTTTCTCACAAGTGCAAATCCATCATGGAATGCCAGTGCCTATCTTCCAGCTTCATTATCAGACCTTGAAACCTAATCGTGGTCAAAGTTCATTACAAGACTTTTCTAAGAAATACAAAACAGTTATGATACGATTTTCCATCATGAAGTTCCAGTTTATATCTTCCGGCTCCATCATCAAATCAGTTGGACAGTACCATATTATTGTACTGTCATTAGAACTACATACAGCTGCCGATTTTCATTACGCTACGACCCTTGGAAGATGGTTAAATTAGTTGCCTTAGATTCCATTACATAGTTTGTTTGTTAATAAATAGTGCATGTTAAAAATTAATTGACTGTCATACATGAAAAGAAAACACTTATTTGAAATAAGAGCTTGTTTTCTACGAGGGTGTAGATTTTTTTTTATAACCTACGTATATTTCTTACAGAAAATTACAGAAGTTTTTACTACGGAACCAATTTAATATTAAATTAGTTAAAATTCATATCCTGCTTAGCGTTCTCCCAACCATGTCGGGGTCTGCTTGCAGACTAACCAGGTGCAGCTGAGTTTTAATAAAAATGTTTGAAAACACACAAATCATTTTGTCCAGTTTATTTTTGTCTGTTCCGGATTGTGGAAGTCAGGAAAGCACTGGTTCCAGGCAAAATGTTAATTTTAAAAGACAACAAAACACAATGCACGATTATATTGCATTTTCCTTAATTCTTTTACCGTATCGAAACTTAGTAGTCGCAATGGCATCCCATCATACAATTAAGGTACACAGACAGAAAGATGACGAGGGGAAATCCTCACATTTGCATAGAAACCATTGTTTCTGATTAGTAACTCAATCGTGTACTGATGATCTAATACGTATCGTTACTTATTTATGTAAAATGAAATGATCCTTGGCATTTATTAATTTCTTTGAATTGCATCTGTTATACGATTGAGGAACTAGAAAATATGTGTGAAATCTTAAATGTAAAAAATGGTTATTTTAACATGACATAATCAGCCTCTAATTTTCCAACTGTTACGGTACAGGCCTCTCTACGAGAGGAAATGGGCTTATAATCCACCACCATCGTCATCTTCCAAGGTTTTCGGCCCTAGAACCTGACGGTTTTCCCGCCATGATTTCCGTCGTAATGTACCTGTCAGGGTTAGAACTCTGGAACCTATAGCTCGTAAGTTGTATTGGTAACTAGGCCACGAATGCTGATAGTTCTTTCAAAATAACAATATTTTAAATCTACTCAAAAGAAAAGTACTTTTGTGTTTGTTTTAGTTAAAAGCTATTCACAAAGTTTTCTCCACCAGTCTGCAGTTCTACATATAAACAGCCACACAGTAAACGACAGAATTTTTAAAAACAGTTCGCCTGTTTCCGAGTTTATCTGATATATAAACGTATAGTTTAGTAGCAAGTTAAAACAATGGCTGGATGGGAACAGCGGACGGCGAGCGTGTTATCCGGTTACGTTATAACGAGCTAACTAACCGTGCGCGTGGTAACTTTTAAAAAAGAATATAGGATTTAAAGACAGGAGATATTTTCTGCAAATGTTAAGGATTTTTTTAGCGATAGCAATCGGCTGTTATGGTGTGGGTTTGCGATGCAAGGAATGGGGAAACATCGTGGCTATAGTTTTCTTAATAGCTAGTTTAGTATAATCTATACGTGTATAGTATATAATATCAAGCGGAAAATTTTGTTTGTTTAAATGAGCAAATTTTCGAAAGTACCTACTAAGTGGATTTGGATGAAATTTGGCATGGAAGTAGCTTGAAGCTTGAGGAAGGCTATTTATCCGACTGCAAAGAAGGAGGGTTATATTTTCATCGTGATAAATGTCCTCGGGTGTGAAGGACCGCGCGACTGCTAGTTTAGTTAAAATCTCATTGAAATCGTTTCTACATTCGACAGACCGACAAAATTTTCAAAACGTTTAATTATGTTTTAGTAACTTGGAAATAAGTGCTCGAGGAGAAAGCATAGTCAT
This sequence comes from Tholera decimalis, assembly GCA_943138885.2. NCBI lineage: Eukaryota > Metazoa > Arthropoda > Insecta > Lepidoptera > Noctuidae > Tholera > Tholera decimalis. Next base: position 16,429,056 of record OW964570.2, read on the forward strand.
GTTCAGAAGATAGCCGTGGCCCGCTTTGCCCTGAAACCTGCATATAATTACTGAGAACTATTAGAATGTGTAGTTCCATTAGGGTAAGTAGCGTAAAACCACAATGCTGCAATGCTCTTTTCTCATTTCTCACCTCTCTTCTATAAATACCTCTATAGTTAAATTATGTTAAGCATTTTAGTAGTTAGCGGAACAGCCTTTTTTATTTTTGATTCTGAATGAGCCCACTCTTGAGCTCAATCTCGCCTGATGGTAAGCGATACATGAAGTCTACGTTGGAGCGAGCGAGCCCAGAAGATGCCTATTCACTCTTGCTTTAATGGCTGAAAGTTCATAAGTAAAGCCGGCAGAGAGTTAATGGTTAATTGACAACTTCTAGAATGCATACGTATCAAAACAATTACTCTCCTTTTTGCTTTTGCGTCGAGTAGTAGATTGAATATATCAAGGGAACGGTTTATCTACATAAATGCAGTGTTAAAATAAAAAGAAAATCCGTGGAATGTTGGATGCGTCTATTATTTACATATTTCTAAAACATTACCATCATTTCATTATTTCCCTTTGGAACTAAGTTGGCTTCGCCTTATATTTTTACATTTATTTTTATTGGCTACGATAACGTGTTCCGAAATCACGTCCCAAGGAAGCAGACAAGGTCATTTATTATACATTAGCACCCTTTTTCACCCTCCACCGAGGTTCTGACTAGCGGTCGTGTCAGACATTTTAAAATGAATGTCTACAGCTGTTACTTTTCGAGAGTTTTACTGTGATTATTATTGTTACATGTATAATTTCTAGTTGCCTTGATATGTGCCTGAAAGAATTTTCCTGTAACAAAACGATCATAACGAACTTGCTACTGTTTTATGTATTTTATTCCCGATTAACGTGTAAATAGGTGTGTCAAAAGTTGTCCCTATTGTCTGGCATATGTACTTTTTTATGTACCGTTTTAGTATTAAGTATTTTTAGTACTTAGCCTATTTCTGTCCAGCAAATTGTATATCTTTAAATATGATATCCATGCAATATTCCATCTATTCTATGTTGCTGGGTAAAAAACGCAGAATGCGATAAGGACGCCAGTTGTAAATCTTTTTTCACTAGAAGAATTACAACCGGCGTCCTTATCGCATTCTGCGTTTTTTAGTGTTATTTTTATCTTGGTTTATAAAATACAATAAACAGTGAGATTTTGTGACAAAACTTTTTTGCAAAAAATAAAACCGACTTCCATATTAAAACACTACAAAGCCAAAAATTATTTTAATTTCGGTAGTCGGTGTTATTGGTTTTGTATTTTCTTTTTTTTCACACCGCCTTCCGAAATTAAAATTATTTTTGGCTTTGTAGTGTTTTAATATGGAAGTCGGTTTTATTTTTTGCAAAAAAGTTTTTATTTTCGTGCTTTTTAGTGGGTTAGTGAATTTTCCAAATCGGTTCGTAAATGACGGAGTTATGCGCGAACAAAAAACGCAATGCAGAGTAAACGAAAAGATCATCAACGTAAATATATTTTTAGACTTTTGTTGATTTTTCAGAAAAGGGTTGTCCGATTTCAATAAAATTCGATATTCTTCGATATTCGATAAAATCATGGTACCATTTGGGAAGTATACCCTTTCTAACAAGATAAGAATTTTTCAAATCGGTTGGCAAGCGACGGAGTTATGCGCGGACAAACATAACAAAAAAATACAAACATCCGAATTGAGAACCTCCTCCTTTTTTAGAAGTCAGTTAAAAATGGTTAAGAGCATTTTAGAAATGGACAATATCTCTGCAGTGGCAGTAGTAGTGGTGGTTACAAGCACAACTTACGACATGTTGGTCTTGGATTCGAACCCAAGCAGGCAAAATTACTTAGTGTAATTTTGATCATCAACACTTCTCTCAAAACGAATGGAAAAGTGTATGTTTATTATAAGGATGTCCTTTTTTCTGGGTGATAAAATCATCGAATGTCTTCGCCCGCTCTGTATGGAGCGGAAGAGTGTCAGACTTCTACTGATTAAAAATCCACCCTGTCCCTTCAGCTGCCCTTAAGTTCCGGGGAAACCGGCATGTCCTAGGACCAAAAATCCAAAGACATGCAACATCCACCGACCCGACGAAGTGTGGCCCCAGCAGTGGGAACGTTATAGGCTAATAACGTTATAATATCTCTGAACTTAGGAAGGGTTTCTCATATTTTACGCGGGGATCGTCATATATATTTTATAGTAAGTTTTTATACCCCATGGCGCTTCTAAACAACCTTAGACCTTCCAAAAATCCCTGTATAAGAAACGATCCAGTGAGACAAGCCGTGCGTTACGGACGCTGTATATATAAAGTTATGAACACATCAGCGGCTCCAATGCCCATGTCCCTAATTCAGTCCCAGTCTAAGGGTGGTTGCACAAAGCCCGGCTAACAGTCCCATGGGCGCACATGCTCTTGTTTTTATTACTTATTTAGACTCAGTTTTAGTGTTATACCGACATATTTACGTACCTAATGGATGACCGGTGGTGACCTAGCGTAGAATCTTCGTGAATTTTTATGTGTTTACAAGAAAGCACGAATAATTTACTGGGTATACTTTAATTGTGCGTACAGCTAAGGAGTGAAATTTTTTGCCGGAGTCTGTGGTTAGCTATATAACCTGCGGGGTCTTTAAGTAATGAGAGAACATCATCGCATAGCATCAGTCAATCAATATCACACAATAAGAACGCTTTAACGCCCTACAGTGATAAGGTTAAATGACTAGCAGAGTAGCAGCATGTTCTCATGTGTGTCAACTTCATACAGTCAGTATTGGACCTATTAGACCCATTCGATATAGAATATAATCCATTTCTTGTTAGTTTTTTAAAGTTTTCTCCAATAATCTAACGTCATTCTATAAGTACAATTACATTCGCTACGATTATTCCTTTCAATCTGTCAGAAAAGCTTACATGAGATAAAATTTTAACAAAACTGATAGGGGATTTTTCAAAGTATACCTAAGTCCGAGCCATCTATAAAATATGCAAATGCAATCAGACTATAGATAACTCTTTTTTTTTGCAAAAGCAGAAACATCACAATTTATTCGATAAAGCTCATATCTCGCGGATGCAGGACGCAACATAAAGGGAATTTTATCATGACCCGACTGCGAGTCAAAAAAAACCCGGACGAAATGTTGCATAACTACGACAGGCACGGTTGCACGGTGCCACGGTATGTATATTGTATAATGCTGCGATACAGTCAACAGAAATGGTGGCTACAATCCCACACTGGATTTTATTAAATACCTGTGTGTCCAGCTTTTACAATTGTCACTATTCGATTAAAAAGTTACCGAGGCAAATTTTCCGGTCAAATATCGGGAATTTATTGATGTTTTAAATCACGAACAAATCCCTGAAAATACCTGGTTCCCTTGAGATCGAGTCGAGGCGCTGTTTATCAGAAAAAGTAATAATGCGTTTCTTCCAGCAAAACTAAGACCGTTGTTTTATATTGCTCTCTAAATTAACATTTATGTCTTGGATACCAGTACAGTTCTATATTAAAATACTACTAGTTTTGATGCACCAAAAGAGGGCGAAAACCAAGCCAGATACCCATCAGCAATAGCGATTGTCAACAAGACAATAAATATCATACTGATTTATCCTAAACATTTTCTAATAATTATTTGATAATGTTAGATACTTATTCGTTTTATGTTGATTATATTATATCAGTTAAGAACCTCAACATGCCATGCCAACAACACAGTCCCTTCGTCTAAAGACCGGAACTTGTCTTGCTACGTAAATCTCACATCTTATTCTTATCTCAAACATTATGTACCTATATGTTAGACCTTTTACCGGTAACACGTGATATTGGATTGGAGGAAATCTGATTTTCACTGAGAGGAACTCTGACTCTAAGAGGCGAGACGGCTAAGCAGTAAATTTTTAACGACCCGTCTTTGTTGTTATCAGTAAAGTAGGTTGGAATACAGAATAATATACAACCTGATTTTTAAAATAATTTTTAGTACTGTGTTTAATTTAATGAAATAAAATCTCAGTTAATTTGGATTTTTATTCTCGACAGAGTACAGAATACCCCGTATGCAATGTACGACGTTCTAAATGGCCCACGAATTCAGGAGTCCGTCGGCAACAGGACACTAGCCCGCGGCACGGACGTTTTTCATTAATTCCGGTTTAAACAAAACGAAAAAGAACCCAGTAATAGGAGCAACTGCCGGGGACGTTCCACCCCCACATCGATTTACATGAAGGGGGTGGTACCCCCCCTGTCGAGATACCACGCTGAAATATTTAAATGGTCTCGACTTTAAACACTTTAGTCTCTTCCATATGCTTGCGAGTTTATTTCTTAAGATTTTAAATGTACTGTTCTTGTCAATCCGCGAAAAGCGCAACTCATATTTCGACTACTTTACCGAATAATCCGCTGAGAAATTAACTTCAGACATGATACAAATCCGTTCGCATTAGTTACGGAAATATCGAAGGAGCTCAGTCGGAAATTTGTGTAACCCAGTCGTAATCTCAAATTACCGCCCGAGTCCGATGTAGGAAATAATTATGGTCTCGGATGGAAACTCGAACGAATCGCTGGCTGAATGCGTTAATATCATAGCCTAACAGTTCGAAATACGATTTTAACTCGGGATGAAGGTCGATTGGTGTTCGATTATGCGCTAATCGAGTTTGAAGTGTCGGTGTCGATTACGAGTCGGTAGCGATGTAGACTATTTTAAACTTGTTTGATTTACAAGCTCGTTAATTCGATAGGTGTCGACTGTCGGAGTGAGTTTGACACGGTTCATCGGTTCCAAATCACTATGTTTGTAGGAACATGGTTCAATAATTTTGGGTAGTCATAATACTGGAGACGAAAAGGCGCTTAGGCAACTAATACTGTACATATATTAGACGACACGGTTGGCGTACCTAATGGTTGAGCGATTGGCTACTGCGCTGCGTGTCACGGTTTCGATTCCCGCAAGAAATAAATACGTGTATGATCTAAAGACGACGACGACGGGATCGGTCGGGACGTTGGTGCTTGTGAGTTTATATGTTTTTAATTGCGCCCACGATACAGGAGTAATCCCGAGTGTGGGACAACGTTATATAAAAGATAAAAAACAGGCAGTTTTAAAAACTATGCTATAAGAATATTGTTTGAATGATGGTTTCAGTGACGTTGTTAAACATTTGGATATTCATTTTTGATGACATGGCATAAAACTTATAACTTATGTAGCTACAGGTAACATGTTGTTATCCGTGTTGTTTCTATTGTATTTTTGATAATTTATTTCTGTTTTACTCTTGCTGATTTTCCTTTGTATAGAGAACTTTAATAACGGTGTTCGGTTCTATAAAATTTTGTTAGACATTCGCGTCCAGGAGACAGTCTCATATTATCATAGGAAAGTGCTATGTTCCCACGTTCTTCGTATTTTGTATTCTCAGCGAAATTGAACCGTAATGGTGGATGTTTGCAAACTATTACACGTCATATAAAATTATACGGACTTATATTATTTCCGCACATGCATGGTGCTACAAATACAGTATGAATGCAAACGCGGCGACAAGTCGGGATTTGAATGGGATGTGGAAAAATGTTATGTAGACGTACGCATGAGGACTGAACATATTTGTAAACATTGAATGGGGTATATGTGAAACTCATTAGAAGAAGAGGGGTTACGAAAATATTTTAGATATTTCACAGTATATATAATTAACTTATACAAACACACAGACCCGTAAACAATTATCTAAGGCCACACAAACGTTTGTTCCAGTACGAGAATTGAACCCGCAACACGCAGTATAGAAATATCCCTACTAATATTATGAATGCGAAAAGAACTTGGTCTGTTACACTTTCACGAAATCACTTAACAGATTTTGCTGTTTCATACAGAATAAGACTTTGCAGAAGCACATTTGCAAGTGTTGTAATTTTTCGCTTAAAAACCCTTTTCACGCGTGCGAGCAGAAGCTATAAAAGTAAAACATTTTGGAGTCGTACGAATGTTTTTGGGCGCTCTCGAGGGACACACTAGCTGCAATGTCGGAGCTTTATTGCTCTGCGCACGTTTCGATGTCAGTCATAACTTTGACAACGTGGCAGGAACGAAAACATCAAAAATGCTGAATCCTCTGGTACTTCTTTTCGTCAAAATTCCGGATATGTCAAATATGGTCGCGTAGCTATAAAATTGCAACGACGTCGCAAATTTGTTAGACAGAAATAAAGACAAGTCTGTCTATATGGTTCGTCTGTATGGCTTCGTATTTCGACTACCTTACCTACTAACATTATATGAAACATAGTTGGTATGTGTTTCAATCACGCTAAAATGGCTTATGAGATTTGGACGAAACTTGGCTACTACTTTCACGCCGCCAAAATGGGTAAAATATGGTTGCCACGCGCAAGGGTGCGGGCAATAGCTAACAGTTAGCATTTAAGAGCGCGCCTAAAGCCAGCAAAATTTTAGAATTCACCCCCACTCTCCTATCCGCTCCTCACATCGAATACGATCGCGCGTGTACCTACGCGCTCGCTCGACGCGTATCTTCTGTAGTAAGTATACGTATAATATTCAGATGAAACAACTGTATTCAAAGTATGACTGCGTTATACAATATTACGAAATGTTATTATGTGTACGCGAATAATACGTAAATAGTAAGTTAGTAGGAGGTGACTATACCACTGATACTGAACACGAATCAATATAAAATCAATACCAAAAGGTAATGTTATATTATGTATAATATAATATTATTTTGGCGCGTGATTTTGGTGTGGCGTAAATAATGATAAACTTAATATATCGTCATATGCCCATGGATGACCAAATTATTGATATTTTTAATATTTTAAATAAAAAACGTACTTACTTTTACAAAATTAGGTACCATTTCTAAAATTGGTGATATTTTTTTCATTTTGTTTTTTTTTATATCAGTCCTGAATATTTGTATTATCAGATCAGTATCAAGATTTTTTATTACATTCTAAATCAATATTGAAAAAAATACTTATTCTTAAATTTTAACATTTTTTTCTACGGAATTACGCAATTTTGGGCCCCTGTATCTATAGTTGCAAAACTTCTGAAAAATTCGGAATAATTCCGGAATACTTCTGGGAAAGTTTCTTTAAATCAGAATTATTCAAAATGAATTTAAATAAAGCCCTCTGTGCGCCGGCCGCTGCCGCCGCGCTGCGATGGCGGTGCGGGGTGCGGTAAGAGGGGAGATGCTCCCCTGAGAAGTTTTCCCCCCGCGAGAAAGATTCGTACCCCGCAATCGAATGTTTCCGAATATTTCGCCCGAATAATTCAATCGAAATTAACGTGTTTGTTTGTTGTGTGGTGGGTGGGTTAATTATTGTTCAGTGCGAGACTACGTACGATACAAGAGTAAAATATAAATGTTTATATTTTACTCTTGTATCGTATACTAATATTATAAAGCGGAAAAGTTTGTTTGTTTGTTTGCTTGAACGCGCTAATCTTCGAAAGTACTGGGTGGATTTGGATGAAATTTGGTATGGAAATAGCTTGAAGCTTGAGGAAGGTTATAGGCTACTTTTTACGCGACTGCAAAAAAGGAGAGTTATGTTTTTGCCGTGATAGAATCCACGGGAGCGAAGCCCCGCGTGAGTACTAGTTTTATTATAAATGGGATTGATTAAGTATATGTTGATATTTTTATAAGTAGATATGTTAGCCTGCGATTAACAGGATTTTTATTCTTTTGTTTCTAGGTAGGTACTCTACTTATTTCGAAATTGAATGCTATTTTTATAAATGTCAGTAGTTGAATAAAAAACCAGGCCTAGCATATTTTATTTGTTTTTTGAAAAAGGGCTACCTATGTTTTTGGTTAGTTTGTATGTAGCTCTGTACGCATCGCGAGTATTCGCGAGTCGCATAGGTAGGTATTAATCATTACCTACCTACTTAACGCGTATAATAGCCCAGCCAATAAAAACAATTAAAGGCAAAGCTTGCAAGCAAACACGTTTTGATGCGGTTTTTAGAGAAGTATTTGTTATACTTAGGTAGGAGCAGGTTTTGGTATATTAACTGACTTCAAAGGTCGATTTTCCTGGTTTCTTTTGGCAGTTGAAATATTCCCAAAGTTTCGGAATATTTCGGAATACTTCCGAAGTATACGACGGGAATGATTCGGAATTATTTCCGCCAGACTATATCGAAAAAAAATGTACTACACTGCGGTGGCTCATTATTTTAGACTAGCTTTTGCCCGCGACTTCGTCCGCGTGGAATAGTTACTTTGGGCTAACGTTAAATTTAAGCCCGATTTTGAAGCATTCTTCATTGGTGCTCCGCTCCTATTGGCCTTAACGTAATGATATATATAGCCTATAGCCTTTCTCTATAAATTGACTATTTAATTAAAGATATTTTTTTCAATTCGAACCGGTAGTTCCTTAGATTATCGCGTTCAAACAAACAAACAAACTCTTCAGCCTTATATATTAGCATAGATAGCTGTTGCCCGCGACTTCGTCCACGTTTCCGTCGTTTTTCGTAAAAAAAAAGTAGCCTATGTCCTTCCTTACGGTTCAGTGATTTAGATGTAACACACAGATTAACTTTCGTAATTTAGTAGGGAAATATAATATGTCAATCTATAATACTGTTAAAATAGTAAAATAATACTGTTATAATAGCTATAATACTGAAAAATATCGCAATACCGAACCGCACAATATTATTGTTAATAGCTGTGCCCGCGACTCCGTCAGCGTGTAACTCCTTGTGTGTTATTAAGTTAATGTATTGGTAATATTGTTCAGATCACGTTCACATGAGGCTTAAGTACCTATAGAACGACAATACTTCAGCGCAAAGCTTCCGGGTAAACTATGTTGAAAGTTGACCCGGCCGGCACGTGAACATAAAGATTTCTAGAACTGCTAACCCGGGAAAGCGCGACGTACAACTGACCATGCGAGAAACAACTGACACCGAGATCTACTCCAGCAACACGAAAAGTCTGCCCTTGAGTCTTATTAATTGTCATTGCATAACACACCGATACTGGGAATCGCGTTCTTTTATATTAGAATGGAAAATTATTTGGTATTATGGGAATTCTGGGAATAAAGACGGTTTCTCCTGCACCGCAACCTGTTAAAATTTGAGCCTCGATTATATTTTGTTGCAACTGGGTTACTTTTAGCCGAGTTCCATTGCAAAGTTGTGGTGGTTTAAAATTTCGGAGCAGAATAATAATCAGAAAGCTTCGAACTGCTAAGCTATCGGGAGTTACACGTGTTATTGTGAGTCAACCATAAAAGATAGATATATGTTGTCGTGGGATATTTTTTATATAATTTTATGGAGAACATTTCCGTCATAAATGATTTCTGTGTAGCTTTAACCATTAAGGTTGCACACGCGACGGAAGCTTAAAAATGGAGTAACTTCTCCCGTTTTCCCAACATTTCCCTTCACTGCTCTGCTCCTATTGATTGTAGCGTGATGAAAAGTATACTATAACCAGCTCAGGAGTATGAAAAATATTTGTACCAAGTTTCGTTAAAATCCGTCGAGTAGTTTTTGTTTCTATAACGGTTATACAGACAGACAGACAGACAAAAATTTTACTGATTGCATTTTTGGCATCAGTATCGATCCCTAATCACCTCCTGGTAGTTATTTTGTAAATATATTTCATGTACAGAATTGACCTCTCTACAGATTTATTATAAGTATAGATAATTGCCTATTTAATGCAAATTCTAAAATGGTATAATAATAACCAGTATCTTGATAAAGTAAAAAGTTATTGCTGTTTGAATCTTAAAGGAGAATTTTTATACAAATTTGATTTCAAAATTAAATTACTTTAACACTGCTGTTACTAATTTTAGACTCAAAGAGAATGAGAATTTCCTTAAAATTTGATCACTATGGGTTTGTTGACACCATAAAAGACATTAGTAATTAAACAAATTTATTGAAAAAGAAAATATACAAGATGTTCGAAGTGGGCTCCTTCAGCTGCTATACACGCTCTACACCTTCTTATGAAGGACCGTCTCAATCGGCGCGCAAATCCTGCCGACGATATTTCGTCAGCAGCCGAACGTATGCGTTGTCGCAGCTGTTCAACTGAAGTGATTTCTTCTTTATAAACTACCTCCTTTAAACAGCCCCAGTAAAAAAGTCCAATGGGTTTAAATCTGGCGAGCGAGGTGGCCACATTCTGAAAATAAAATATTATTTCAAAACAAATTCCTTGTTATACAATCACGTCCACAATAAATTGATCTACAAAAATAGGGTTTAAATACCTAATGGGCATACTTAAATAGGTTCGTAATCGATATAAATATATTTCATCGAACAAACACGGATACCAACTAAAAGCTTGTGTTTATTTTGCATATACTATTCTGCCCGCGTTACCTACGACTACGAGTGACCATAGAAATATTAAATAAGAAGTGGTATAGGTAGATAACTTTTTTTTTATATAGGATACTCGCAAGATCATTATTGTTGTCCATCCGTGTATCTAGATTTTTGAATAACATAACAAAATAGCAAAAGTAAATAGCTACCTATTATGAATGTAATTTATTACCTATTATCCTAATAATCTAATAAAGTACCTACCACGAATTTTTGATATCGTCGTGTCTGGGTGTTGTTTATCTATATTATGTATGTATTTAAACATGTATTTGTCTATGTATATCAGCTGTCTGACACCCATAGTACAGGGTCTTCCTAGTTTGGGGTCAGATAGCCGTGTGTGAAATGTCCCTACATATTATTATGTCTAGTTACCTACTCGGCCCACGAAAGTGCGTAGGTAAACGAATTTAGATCTTGTGTCTCTCAAAATAAAATCTAAAATCACCTGCATAAACTTTCTCGAAAGTATAAAATGTATTTTTATTTTTTCAGTATATAACAAACAAGTAACTCACAAACTTACCTTCGACAATTAGCCATCCTGTCAATTTGTAAATTTTTTAGTTCTCTTTTCAATGTTTTTTTTTTGTTTCCCATTTCACTATTTAGTTCGAACAACAACAACAATTACGATTGAAATGATTATAACTCGGCGCAGCTAAAACACTTGAGCGTAGTCCTCTCGTCTCAACAGAGCGGTAGCGACTGATGTGTGAAATAGAAATATGCTTGAAGCTCCCGCAACGAGCGACGGAAGATGACTTCTTGCGCGGTATAAAAACGTAGTATGCGCCAAAAGTGTTTTATCGTAATAAATCCAAAACTAAAAGGAATTACATAAAATGCCTAAGCAAAGCCTTTACTTTTGTTTAAATATAATTATTTATCAAATTTTTGTCGCAATAGGCATTACCATATCGAGTACAAAACGGAAAAACATGAGAATTAGAGGTTATTTCGTGATTTTTTTCTACCAAGGAAATGTTATTATTTTATGTTTTTGATCAGAGAGAGCCCTTGAAAATATGATGTAGTTATTCATATATTTTTATTTTAAGATTTGGTCTGGAATTTTTCATGTAAAATCAAATAGAAAATTGGTAATTTTGCTTTATACGCGCTCTTAAGTAATTATTAATTACTAGTACTCACGCGGGGCTTCGCTCCCGTGAATTCTATCACGGTAAAAACATAACTCTCCTTTTTTGCAGTCGCGTAAAAAGTAGCCTATAACCTTCCTCAAGCTTCAAGCTACTTCCATACCAAATTGCATCCAAATCCATCCAGTACTTTCGAAGATTAGCGCGTTCAAGCAAACAAACAAACAAACAAACTTTTCCGCTTTATAATATTAGTATAGATATATTTTATAATACGTGTCGAGTCACTGAACACACACACAAACCCCTAAACGCATATTTTGACCAATTTTTGAATTTCCATAGACGGTATAGATTTTTACTTAGATTTTTTTATTTTTTTGATTAGATTACTTAGACCTTTCAACTCGATAGGTGGCGCTATAATTGTATTTTAGATTTCTCATTCGTAACGAAAAGCCAACGCTCTGGCATATCAGTAATATAAATTGAGTATTATCTCTGTGTTCATAACTCAAGGAATTCCTAATTATATCGAGAGTATGGACTTAAGGATCCACCGCATTATTAATACCGTTCCGACAGCTAATCCATTTGCCAAACATGTTGATTGTGGCGTTATCCGCTTACGATTAAGGACCGGCCGCTCCAATACCTATAAAGTTTAGTACAGTCTTGTATGAAAATGTTTTGTGGAACACGAGAAGTAGAAGATAAGTGAGTATAATAGCCGGTGTATAACTCAAAAAATACGCGAAAATTTATCATACGATGTCAGGAACGCGTGAGGCGCAGGGAATCGTTTCCATGCGAGTCAGATTAAAAGCAGTTTGGGTAGAATTCACATTGAAAATAATCTTGTTAACCCCTCCCCCCCAGTGTTTGGAGTGGATTCACGGCAATAATGCAATAGGTGGGGAACGAAGCCGCGACCTTCTCGATGACAAGTCCGACACCTTAGCCATATGAGAAAAAACATCGCCTAACATGAGCATTATCAGCACTATATTGGCCTCGTCTTGGGCGTCTATTCCACATCGGCTAAGACAAAATTTACCCACTTGCACCATAATGTACTAAAACATTCCTAATACATCTTTCGGTACCTTCCTACAAGAAACTTTTAGCCAATATTTTGGCTTCTACCCTTTGAACACTAACCAGTGAGTACCTAAACAACAAACAGGATAGCTGCATAGAGGCTCACTGAACTGTATCAAACTCGCTTGTTCATTGCACCCTCTAACATGAACCACTTTGTGAAATAACAGACCTGGCCTGGATTAAAGTTAGGTGTTTATATTGGCAGGTGTTTTTTATGTTGGCAATATTTAACATGCATTATTTTAAGAAGCGCCAACATTTTAAGAGTTATCCACATTGGTATAGCCGTAATGGTTTTATTTATTCATTCACATACAAAGGCGAACTTAACGCCGTGGGCATTCTCTACCAGTCAACCATGAGTGGTGAAGAGATAGTGTGGGAGATGCAATACGTACGTGAAAAGCGAAATAAATAAAAATAACACAAAAAGCTAGTACCATAAAATAGAAATCTACATAAATTATACAATAAATACTTATATACTAAAACGCGTTTTTTTAGTCGGGTTGTTAGGCAGAGGTTTACCCTGCCCGGTTTATAAACCGGGCTGGTTACACCCATATGTCTGCCACTTGGTCTCATGTAGCAGAATTGAAACACATTTCGAAACTTAGCTTTGCATATTGAAGACACCGATATCTCATTAGACCAAATTCTTAGCTAATAAGTGTAATACTTTTGTTTCTTTAATTATATCTGAATGTAGGAGATGCAGCATCTCCTATCCTGCCCTCTTAGCCCAAAAACTAGCAGCTAAAGAAATATCTGCGCCGCCACCGATGACGCCGTGGAAGTGGCGAAGTTCTGGGCTAACGAAATGTACCATTACGGTGCCATCGCCACGAAGAAAATCTGAATGTACAGTTTTAGCGTTAGTGCGAATTTTTAAACGTACTCGGTCGCGTTATTGCTAACGTATTGTTGAGGACAGCGCCATCTACCGACATTGACAAGAGGCGCAATGAAGAACATGATATCTACACAACTGACATGCGCCTACGTCACCCGTCAAGCAAGCTGAATAGTAATGTAATTTTAGAAAAATTGAAAAATATAGAAGTTAAAAGAAATCTTATCGCCAAACATGGTCTCTTAACAACATAATCAGCCTATAACGTTCCCACTGCTGGGATACAAGCCTCCACTCTATTGGAGGAAATGGGCCGTAATCCACCACACGGGTCCAGTGCGCGTTAACCTGGTGTGCTCAATTCATGCAAGTAAATTTTACGTACTTCAAAAGGAAACCCATTAAAATGCTGTTATACAAAGACCTAAGCTAAACATACTTCTCTCACCCAAAAATCCACGTGTTGTTACAATCCGCGGTGAGTTAAAGGATAAATAAAATCTTAAGAATGGCACCTAGCCACAATAGTCGCCGCTTGAAGAAGGAAGGAAGTGAGCATTGGCCCCAGTGGCGGTACCTTCATATAAGCCCAAAAGCCCGGCATGCCTTACTAAAAAATGCTCGATAGAGAATCAATGTCAAACCCGAACTATTTAAAAGTTCGCGCGCTTAATTCTTATCAAAATAACACAATGAATCTACTAAACTACTACGCATCGCGATTGTTCGCGCGCAGAGTTTCGCATTTGTAGCATCTAATGATCTAAATATTGCTATCTCGCTTACACGCACCGGCTTTTACCGGGCTTTCAAATACTATATCTGTCACTTTCGCACTTATAGCGATGTGCCGTATAACGAGTTAGGCCTTAGGCATAGAACAAATCAATCACTATGGCAGATATAAGCCGGGCATTCGTATGAAGTTGCATGCGTATGCGTGACCTTGTCAGCTTGCCAACTCTGCAGTGTTGCCGTTTTAGCCACACGTTGAAAGATCTTGGAGATTTTTAACGTGTTTGGAAACTTTTTTAACATTTATCAACAATAAAAACTAGCGACTTTTAAAATAACGAAATTAAATACAGTCAAAACCGTTTACAACGACATCATTTAGAACAACATACCGGTTATATAGACCAAAATCATAATATCATATATTGAAAACATCACCGGTTATTACGACTATCGGTTTTTACAACCAAATATGAGTGGTCCCTTGGATGTTGTTATAACAGATTTTGACTGTATTCAAGCAATATCTTAAAAATAAAAAAAAAATTAGCTAGATTTTTCATATACCTGGCGACTTTTTTTGCCTAAATGACAACACTTGAGTAGTTCCCGACCGAGAGTGCAGCTAACTTCAGTTTCATTTGCTGAGAAAAGGTTTTGTTTGTTTTCTAAGATCCGTAGTATTATAATACTCTATGTCTAAGATTTTCTCAGTGATACAATTGTTTTGGTGATTTACCTACAACAATGGAGGTAATTGTACCTTGTGAGGATTTAAAATGCGTTCAAGTTTTGATTGGCGAAGATAAGGTAAAATCTTTAAACTTTGCTCAGAAAAAACAGTTAATTTCTTCATTAAAACCGACGCCTAATCTGTGTATTTCTCAGACTAGTAAATCGCATAAACGAAAATTTAATAGATCAGTCAATCATTTCATTCATGAGAATAACCTCGAAGATGCCTTTCCCGAGCTGTTAAAGTTAGCGTATCTTGTTGTAACTATTCCGGCTACAAGTTCTTCCGCGGAACGTGCTTTTTCGTCTCTTAAACGTATCCATACCTATCTGAGAAATACACAAGGTCAAGAGCGTCTTTCCGAATTATCAATGATAGCTATTGAAAAACAGTTGTTGGTAGAATTAAAACGATCACCAACATTTTACTCTGATGTAATTAAATCATTTCTTAAGAAAGATAGACGATTCCAATTAGAATATAAATAATTTATTTAAATTCCTTATTACATTCTATCTAGCTATTTTTTAACTTTCGTTTTGTAACTTTTTGTTTTGTTTTTTTTTTGTCTGTAACCTGGGTTCTGTTACGAAGGAAGCAACTACTTACCATAACTTTGTCCCCTCAAGCAATGAAGCAAACCAAACGGCTTTTTTCAAAGCCACCGGAGGTATGCAATTGCTGATATGTTTATTATATTCAATCTAGCACTAGCATGCCTTCAGTGTGCTTTGGTTACCTCATTCACCGCACGACAAGCAAGAGTGAAATTGAAGAAAGAAGAGGAAAGAAGAAGATGGATGAATTCACTTTTAATTTATTGTACCTAACCAGTAGTTTATGAGAAAATTGCGATGATACATACGTAGGTACCTACATACTCAGTCGAAAACTGAACTTTCTTTTTTTGAAATCGGTTAAAATTTTATTGGGCTTGCGTTATTTTGAAACCCTAGGCACGCCACTGATTGGCCCGGAACCGGAAAAGACACACTTTACCGTTTGGAAACCCTCCAACAATACCCTAAGACTAAGACTACTCCAATACGAGTCAACAGTAAGATTTAGCCATCGTTGTGGGAGCCATTGTCCTGTTAAACTTGCGGACACAATGCTGAGGTCGACTGGGTGACATAACTGGCTGTATATATTGATGAAGCTTTGGCAGACATATACAAATCGGTAGGATGTCAATTCTAGATGTCCCACTGTTAGAATTGCTCCTATATCGTAAGTTTACATACATTTCAAAAACAAAAAAAAAACACGTGTCATAGATTTTTGCTTCACGTATTAATATACTGTTTATCTCCCGTAAACCTTTTAGGGTTCCATAGCCGAATGATAAAAATTGAATCCGTATAGATTTGTCATGTCTGTCCATCCGTATTTCATTCCGAAACTAGTACTCAGAGTTGAACCATGATAGGTAGATGTATTCTGTGAACTGTTTTACGATTAAAAAAAAAATTAATTGACACAAAATAATTTTAGTCAAACCTGTATGTGAGGAGTGTCTATAGACACCCAGTGGTAAAATTAGTGTGTGTGGCCCTTCTAACTTTTAAAATAATAGAGTGAAAAATGTAAAAAAATATGTGGTTTAATTCTTAATGAACACTTTCAACGAAAATTTATTTAAACGAAATGCAGTCAGTAATTTTTGAGATACCTATAGCACATTTTAAAAAACCGGTCAAGTGCGTGTCGGGCCACGCGCAGTGTAGGGTTCCGTAGTTTTTATAACAGCCAAGTGCGTGCCGTATTCGCTGACTGATCGTTTCGTACCATGCTCTAACTAAAAGCCAAAAATGACTACCTAACTAATTTGACTTCCTATACAAATCCTCACCTGATCCGACAATTTTGCACGGATTTTTTTTTTTTTTTAGAGTTTTGTATAAAACTTGTCAAAGCCGGTGTTTTGATTTTAAATACGGACACAGAGCTACACTACTCAATCGTCACAAGAAGCTAGCACGATACAACTGGCGCTTAGCGCCATCTATCGACATTTCTATAGAGTTGTTCGAAATTTTCGAGTCAAATACATTTGGTCGACTATTACTCGTAAACTTGTAAAGCCCACTTATGTGTGATAGTTTTCCTTTAAATTTCGTTATATATAGGTACTACTGCCGTGACATTTGAATTTCTAACTATCACCGTTTAGTTAATAGAGGGGGGGACACTTGACTCTAACGAAAATTGGTACTTTAAAGCTTGATAAGTCACGAACGGTTTACTTAATCAAAAAACGGTCGTAGCAAACCCCTAATATTTTTGAAAGACCTATCCAACAATATCCCACACTATGGGAAGAACGAAAAAAAAAATTATCATCCCACTTTACATGTATGGGAGGTACCCTAAATAATTGTTTTTTTCAAAATTTTATTTTACCACTTTTTTGGCGTCATTAACGTGTATACTCATGCCAAAGTACAACTTTCTATTACCAATAGTTTTTGAGCTAAACCGCGGACAGACTGACAGACAGACGGACATGGCGAAACTATAAGGGTTCCTTGTTGACTACGGAACCCTAAAAACCGCAAATATTACTTCGTCTTTTATACAAAACTATGAAAAACAAAGTAATTTGGCGATAATCTATGGTTGCTTCTAAGGAACCCTTCATATGCGAGGCGAACTCGCATTTGACCCCCTTTTTGTTCACTACATTCCAACAAGAACCAAAGATCAGCGTACCACAGAACCTGGGAGGCAAACTAGTTATTACAATAAATCGCCAAGCCACAATCTGTGCTAGTATTCCTGAAGCTATAATCTGGTATGCTGTTATTAAGGACAGTTGCACACGAACCCTTGCGTGAGACCCGCCAATCACTCCTGGGCAGACAGCCCGGTCTGACAGTTTCTTGTCTATGGAGCGCCTTTTTTTCTTAAGCATAGACACGATTTGCGGTTGTGAAGAATAGGTACTTGCCTTATGTTTGAAAGAAGGTTTGAATGCTTGTTTGTTAGTTATTTGTTTTGGCTAAATTATGTCGTGTTGGCAGTCGAGCACTTGACATAACGTTGGCAGCAGTTTTGTTTATTGTGATTTTAATATTTGTTTCTTGAGAAATATAGTGTATTGTTTGTTTCGATTTCTCCTTAAGTCTTTGATTAATATGACTTCTGTTACTTGCAGTGAAGTAAAAAAAAGTAAAGTTACTGAACAATTTATGTTGTAAGAAATAGCGAAAGCCGTTCATTCTTACAAAAGCCAGTAACTGAAAACCTTCAAATGCCTACAACTCCTAAATTTTATGTTCACAAAAAATCGAGAGCAAGAGATGTATAAATTGGTTTCGCAATGGCGTCTAATATTTCAGAAATGCCAACTTGAATTCTAAAGCGGAACAATTTCCCTGAACATCTGCTAAGAATTTCCTTAAAATTGGATGAATTCCAATTGATGTTAATTTTTAATTGTTAAGTTTTTTGGCTGTACCTCAACCTATATTATTTCTGTTTTATGAAACATTTTGGTTTCTACAAGCTGTTTGATTTTATGAGTACTATCTTGATAGCTGATGCAGTGTTGGCGCAGAAGTCCGGCTTACGAGTAAAAGGTCGTGGAATCGAACCCAGTAAGTATTTTTTTTAATAATTAGAACTAGCCATACTCATATTGGGTATAATTCACATTACTAGCAATCTTATTAACCCCTTGGAATAAGCTAAATATGCTTGTATCTGGAGTGGGTTCACGGCAATGGGTGGGGTGTGAGCCCGCAATCTTTCGATCACAATTCCAACACCTTGGGCATTAGGCTATTGACGCTAAATCTCCTAAAGGTCCTATATCATCACCAGTGCAGTGATCAATATTTAACATGGAATTCCGTGTGTACCGCCACTGGTTCAAAAACAGTAACTACAGGACCACCGCTCTCATTTCAAATAAGTACAATATCTTCATTACTCCGTCCATTATCAAAAAACTACAGCCAATCGTACTAAGTACCAATAAAAACAAATAACAGATAAATACACTTATCAATGTATTATAAATGAGGTCTTTTATTTTAAATTATACTTTGTACTTAATAAATTTATCGATGAAAAATGAGTCATGACATCGATTATGTATTCCATCATATGAAAACACACAATTCTTTTAATACGACACGTTTAAAATTGTTAAACAACCTCAGCATCTCTTATATCTGCTGCTCCGCTCTAGTCTTTTTCCCAACTATATTAGGGTTTGTTTTAGTCTAACCGGATGCAGTTAAGTACCAGTGTTTTACATGAAGCGACTGCCTCTCTGACCTCCATAACCCAATAGCTGGTTAACACGATACCCCTCGGCACGAAACATTTTTTCTGGGTCGGAAAATCATCATATGTTAAATTCTAATGTCAAATGTTATATTGCTAGTTCTCATTGCAGAAAAACAAAAGAAAGAAACAAACATATTAATTTGTTTTAATCTGACTCGTATGGAAACAGTTCCCCGCGTCTCACGCGTCAATCAAATGACATCGTCTAATGATTTTTCGCGTGTTTTTTTAGTTATTTGCTGGCAATTTTCGGGTGGGAAAATCATCAAATGACTTCTCCCGCTGTGGGTTAAGCGGAAGGGAGTGTCAGACTTTTACTGACTAATAACCCACCCAGTTTCTTCAATTGCCCTTGCGTTAGGGGGCCGCGATATCTCGTTTGAACAATTCTCCAACCCCGTAAGGAAATGGCCTTATCGGAGCCCTCGGCAAGGCTTGTGGTAACAACGACTATCAAAGATGTACGTAAGTGACAGCGAGCGTGCTTGCTTTACGGTCCGATCTCGGGAAGCTATGCTTACCTTAAGAATCAACTCGTCTGGCTGTTATTATTTAACCACGCGCTCCTATTTATTGTAGTACCATACTATCAGTAAATGCAATTGTCGAAATACCCAAAATACAAGGGATTGATCATATGACATTTAGACAGCGCGTATCAAACCCAAATTCTATATTCATTTTGAGAATCGCTGTTTTGATATCGCTCCCACAATGACAATTATATTGTCTAAAGTTTCTGTTATTTTGGTACTCCGATAATTACACTCGCTACTAAAATTACAATTTGTGTAATTTTGAGTCTCCGAACGACTATAAAACCTGACAGCCAACATGGCAATGAAACTTGAATGTAAAATTAAGGAATTGGTTTGACATGCTTAACTGCAATGTCATAGTCTACCGTCACACATTTAAGTAGTTCGGCCACCGCTATCACCGATAAAATGTCGCTCTAGAATTCCAGGTGATACTTAAGTAAGCGACACGAAAGCTTCACAGAAAGTCATTCGACCAAAAAAACCAGTCACTTTAGCTTAGTCTTAGCTTCTCCAGTCGGGGGCCGCGTTGACGAATATTTAAAGGCTCTCACAGCCCCCAGTGCTAGTGTGTGATGGAACAAGTTGTTTAAGTCACATACGCACCCTTCACAAGAGCAATCATAAACCCTCATAACTTCTCCGCAATGCAAAATACCTTTCTCCACATTATGCCCAAACCGAGGTACTGAAAGTCGGTTTAAGTCTATTTAACGTGCTGTACTGTTAAGACCCACGTGCTATCTATCACTAGCTGTTATAAACCACACAACTGCTAACAAATTTGTTTCCCAATCCGAGCTTTCCTCATTTCCCCCACAATTAACATTTATTGCTTAAAGTCCACATTAAACAGTTTAGACAAAGTTGGGCAACACTGGCCCAAAGCGCTCCCGACTGTTTAAATTTAAACAGTTTTGATGCAACTTCGAGCATGCACGACAAGTTTGATTATTGTTTAAATTTATTCATTAAAGGATTAGTTCGGGTTACATTAAAAGCTGGTGCGGCAGTTATTGAAGTTATAAGGAAGCTTTTTGGAAAGAATTTGTCTGAATATGAACCGTGTTATTTGTGAGTTCTGATTCATCAGAATGACAACATGGTCACTGGTTACGTACCTCGGAAAATCATGTACGCACGCACGTTCAATATCACAAGCTTTTCAAAACAAAAAACATATTAGTCTAAATATCTGTGTAATTAGCACTAATAGGGTACGAGGGGGTTGGCGTTTCTATGTGGATAAAAACCCCATAGTATATGCGTAACCAACTACAGCTAGATAACTCGTAACTAACAAATTATTGAAATATAATTGTGTCAGTTTTCGTTCTAGAAACTGGGAGGAAAGATCCTCCCAGTTTCTAGAACGAAAACTGACACAATTATATTTCAATAGAGACAAAAGTCTTGCTTTATTTCACACCCGAAATAAATACATTATTGAGTGGTGTAAGTAGTACCTACCTATAAATAAACTTTGCTTGTAGCTATACGTAACGAAAGAACCAACCTCCTTGAAATAACGATACTAAAGTTAGCTTAACTTAAAACCAAACAATAATAAAAGGAGCTTCATAAAACGTCTCGCGTTAAGATTTCAAAATATATTTCTGAGCTTGTAAAAGCACTCCCATTTGCCACAAGACTGCTCGTTTGGCTAGCATTGTGGCACTGGGCACGCTGCCACCTGTATAGCCAATAATACCAGTTACATAATGGATTTGAGACCTACTTAACTGATTAAATTGTTTAAGCACATTGGCAATAGTGATGATTATTTTTTTTAAACACAAGACGTGGTATTAATATCAATAGATGTGATAAAATGTTGTTATATTTGAAGATAGAAAATTAATGGTAAAAAACTTTTTTGCAAAAAATAAAACCGACTTCCATATCAAAACACTACAAAGCCAAAAATAATTTTAATTTCGGTAGTCGGTGTTATTGGTTTTGTATTTTCTTTTTTTTTCACACCGCCTTCCGAAATTAAAATTATTTTTGGCTTTGTAGTGTTTTGATATGGAAGTCGGTTTTATTTTTTGCAAAAAAGTTTTTATTTTCGCGGTTTTTAGTGGGTCAGTGAATTTTCCAAATCGATTCGTAAATGACGAAGTTATGCGCGAACAAAAAACGCAATGCAGAGTAAACGAAAAGATCATCAAGGTAAATTATTTTTTTCGACTTTTTTTGATTTTTCAGAAACGGCTCGTCCAATTTCGATAAAATTTTCATGGGACCATTTGGAAAGTATACCCTTTCCAACAAAAAAAGAATTTTTCAAATCAGTTGGCAAGCGACGGAGTTATGCGTGGACAAACATAAAAAAAAAAACAAACATCCGAATTGAGAACCTCCTCCTTTTTAGAAGTCGGTTAAAAAGAACGTTTGATTAAACTTGAAATGTTTTTTTTTTTGTAAAACCAAATCTTGTAAACTGAACTAGAACCACTTCCTCTCATGATAATGATAGATGACCTTTATTTAGCAAGTTCGTTACATGTCACTTTTTTCCGTAAATTTAAATTTCATGAGGCCGGTGTCCTAACTGACTACCATGGAAACAAAGACCGAAACAAACTCAGAGGTCTCAGGTCAGTCTCTTTTGATGTCCATAGAATTTGTACTGGTCAAATCGTATGAGGACCGTCTGAGGCGATCTTTTGAGGAAAGATGTACGCAGATTTGAGTTGGCCTGTCCAAACAGTGCAAGCATATGTCAGATAACATATAGCTCGACTCAGATGGAGTTTACATGGTATATAGATGCAATTTTAATGTGTTGATTCAGTTTGGTCTATGAATTTGAACATAATTATGACTAGATTAGTTTTTCCATAAAATAGAAAATCTTTCAACCACATGTATTTGATCTCTAAACCCCTTTTACAAAAAGCATAACAAAATCGTAATCGTTTTATCAATATGCCGATTTAACTATCAAGAAGTCCACCACCTACATTAACAACTCAATCCCCCTATAGTTTCCATTTCATTGAACCGTAAACCGTCCAATATCGGTATACCAATCCTGACAGACTGGCATACGGTTGATCGCCAATCAAAGACATTTCCCACTCTATAATGGAAATGCCGCAACGCTGGGAAGCCTTTGAAGGTGATACTACCTCCTTGCTACGCGTAAGCTTTAAGCAATCTTGGGCGATTAGCGTGAGACTTGGCGTTTGGAGCCATTTACACGCTACAAAACGCTGAGGATATGACTCGGGTTTGGCAGTGTAAGGGAGATAGAGATTTGAAGACGTTGATTAGTTACTATATCCCATGAAAAACACAAATGTGAAATGAGAGCCAAGATAAATGCCTTAGTTGTTGACTTCAACGACAAAAGAAGTGAAATCTAAATGGGTGCTAAGTTCAATGGTCAGTCCTGAAATTTATTTATAACAACATAAAATATCATTTATTCTTATAACTTAGGAGAATATATCGTGGCCTAAGGTTTGACCTGGCTAGTTCTTATATACGAATTATTATGTTCGATGGTTAGTTTCTACCAGCAAGCCAAATTTTCGGAATAATAAATTAAGAACCGACAAGTAACAGGTTTAGAACTTGCAAATGCTATAATATAATTCGCATATGAAAACTAGCCAAGTCAGACCTTAGGCTACAATATATTCTCCTAAGTTATAAGAATAAATGATATTTTATGTTGTTATAAATAAATTTCACGACTGACCATTGAACTTGGCACCCATTTAGATTTCACTTCTTTTGTCGTTGAAGTCAACAACCAAGGCATTTATCTTGGCTCTCATTTCACATTTGTGTTTTTCATGGGATATCATTACTTTTGTACATAAATTAGTAGTAGGTACTTACTTATAACAAAATTAATAATAAATGGTTTTTTGTTAAACTACTGTAGGGGAGATCCTTGTACCTTGGGACACCTTGTACCTCGGGACAAGCTCATTGCATCAAAAATATTGCATTGAGAAGTGGTAACTAGCGAGATCTAGTAACCATTTCTATAAATATTCATAATGCATGAAGTACAGTCAGCCATTTTGGGTCGTTGCTTACATGTGGTATGCTGTGTGATTTTTTCGGCCGATCTTTTTTTTACTTTCCACTTGAATCTGTGTTAAAATCAAAATATTTAAAGGTAAGTCGTTTAATTATGATACAATTAGTTGTTATCTATATTCGTAATCACTTATTTTACTGCAATTCAATAGATTTCCGTAATTCAGAAATTATAACTCCACTTTGTTTTATACAATTGAAATTTGTACCTCGGGACAGTGAATTTTTTGTACCTTGGGACTGTCCCAAGGCATTGCTTTTTATAAACAATTTATTTTATTTTTACATTTTTATGTTTGTTTGAAATGCGGTTGTTTTTATGTTTGAAAAGCGGTCTAAGTCTAAAGATAACCAGTAGTAATGTTTGTGAACAAGTTTTTTTTATTATGTTTGTTTAACTAATTATCTAAAAAGTGATTATAAATTAGCTTTGTAACGATGATATTGTTTTAATTACTACAAAATTCTTTTAACAGCTGCCCATTAATACCTAAATTACCGTCATATATAACATTTATGTCAGCTGATAGAAATAAATTCATCTGGCGATAGAATAGTTTCACAAAAATGTGTCCCAAGGTACAAATATTAGTGTCCCAAGGTACGAGCCATGATTGTACCTTGGGACAAATTTTCTAAAATATTTAATTGTTATTTTCTCATTAATGAAACGTAGTAAGTCGTTTGTTACATCATAATATTGTGATATTATTGGCTAGTTATTAAATATTTCAACATCTATGGTCAGGGATCAATCTGAAGTAAAGTTATGGAGATTTAAAGAAAAGTGTCCCAAGGTACAAGGTTCTCCCCTATTTTCCTACGTTTACGGGGTATAATTGTCCTTTTTGTGTTATTTTCTATATTTTCTTGTACCTTTGAAATGTTCGAATGAATTGCCCATTCAGTATCCGAAATTCTTTTTACGCATTTTGCCTCCATGGTGTAGTGACCCTCTAAGATAATAGGTGGCGCTAGTGGTTGTAGAATACGGTTAGTTACGCGTAATAAATACGAAAATCTATTATATTCTTATTTATAAGTACAATAACGGAATATTTGGATTAAAAAAATTAAGGGTGCTATTCAACTCGTTATATATTAACGTAAAGATCTTAAAATCCACATATAGTGATTTACAAGCACTAATTATAAGTTAAGTGAAAATTATAACAAAATGATGAAAAATTACCCGTTTCTGATTTTTTCCTTTGTATTCACCTAATTACCTATCTGCATGCCAAATTTGAACTTTCTAGGTCATCTAGAACTGGGTTATAGTTTTGATCTATAGGTCAGTCATAAAAATGCCGATTTTTGGACGTTAATATCTAAATAACTGTTTGAGATATGTTTACAAAATTTAGAATACATATGTATCTCGCCAGTCTCAATATATGAGCCAAATTTGACAAGTTTAGGTGAAATAGTTATTGAGTTATGAGGGGCTCAAAAGTGGCTCCAAATGGTTCGTGTAATATTACACACGGTGAGCTACGCGCCAGTTCTTGGCTTGACACGCTCCCGCGTGTCTAGATAGATGAAGACGTTGATAAGTTACTATATAGATAGGAAATGTTTTAGTAAAATAATTCTAGGCAAGCGTGCTTCATCTTAGACCACATCATCGCTTACCATCAGGTGAGACGGTGGTCAAGCACGAGTGACAAGGAGGCGAGACCCAATCATAATAGGATAGATTCCTGTATTACAAAATAATTATTTTATTTGGTCCATTAGGTAGACTTTCAAAAAATATTGGTCACGTATTTTTTGCTTTTTCAAGTCAAGAAAAATTCATAAAGATGGGAAGCTTCAAAGTACAGGAGTGGGGGCTGCTGACGTCGCACATTGCTAAGAATTATACCGAGGTGTGACGTCACGCGAAATTTCGTCTTAATTTTTCAATTACGCGAAAAAATAAAAAATACGTGTCCAATGTTTTTTGTTAAACTACGTGACGGACTAAATAAAATATTTTAGGAAACTACCCTATTATAATTACAAAAATAGGATAGGTCTCGCCAGCTTGTCACTTTTTTAACCGAAAATGTGCTCGTTTCTTGCACTTTAATTGAGCAGTCAGGTTTTTTAATTTTTTTTTAATTCCTTTTTTTGTAATGGGTGGTTTTTAAG
Source organism: Tholera decimalis (assembly GCA_943138885.2). NCBI lineage: Eukaryota > Metazoa > Arthropoda > Insecta > Lepidoptera > Noctuidae > Tholera > Tholera decimalis. The sequence continues at coordinate 16,455,109 of OW964570.2, forward strand.
TAGTATGTTAAGAAATTTGTGTATCTGTTTGTATTCCTGAAATAGATGATTTTGTTAAGTGGATTTTGTAACAACGCGGCAACGGTCCGATATAATTGTCAAAATATCCCACTATTGGATTGACATGAGCTAGGTATTACTTGATGTCACTCGGCAAATCCTAAAATCTTAAGACTTATTGATCATCTGTATCGCCAATAGAAAGTCACTTTGATTAGCCTAGAGCAATGTATACCAGAAGCACTTTCATCAATAAATGAGGTAAGTCCCTACATGATTGTCATAAAGATTATGTTCGACTTCGGATTATTGCAATTTCAACGACATTAAATCCCTCGGTTGCAATCCTTACATAACATCGTAATCCGCTTGACCAGTCAGCAATACGTTACGAAACTAGCATTACGCAGTCATATAAAACTGTCTCCGTGTTTCCCGAGCTCACAAATATTATAAGAACCTAAACTTAAACTTCGAAACGTCCAGAATTTCTTCGCGTTTGCAAACTACCGATTTCCGGGATGACTTTGTTCATCGAACGTTTCCGAAGTTCGCCGAGGAAGAATTTATAAAAGGTTTTCCGCCAACTTTTTGAAGACGTATCTATGGTAGTTTGGCAAGTGTCACCTTGCTTATGCGAACTCTATGGTGCTTCTTTTTTTGGTAAACATTACGTTGGATTGTGTTTATGGTGGAAGAATAGTATGTTTGGGTTATTAGTTTAATGGATTCGATTAAACAGTAAATAAATGTGAGTTCTGTTGAAAACAGTTAATTATAATGACTTCAAGCCGTAAACCCGATCCATACACTTCTATAAAAAAATTAACCTATCCCAATTATTTAAACATTTTCAGGGATGGAATAGGGATATTCTCAATTGTGTGAGGTTCAAATAATGCTTGTTTTTAGTTTTTGAAAAGTGAAACAAAATAAATGAATGAACAAGAATATATTAATTCATAAACTTAATTGTTTCTTTCAGATCTGAACGAAACATATTATTATAGCAGTTGGATGCGTCCACCATTTAAAATTGAGGGTAGTGTATGTAAAGGAGCGAATACAGCATGAACACTGCACATTAGACATGTGTCGTTATGAGTTTTTCTAATCACGTAACGAAACCGTTGTCCGTTATCACTTAACGTTGTGAAAACTATAATATTTTGACAGCTATCTATTTCGACAACGTCTCGTGTAGCGGGCGCCTTATAACGCGATATCTGTTGCAGTTAGATGATGGGCAGAGGGTTTAAACCCAGCTGGGCGAAAAAGGCATAAACTGGAAAATAGGGCAAAAACGAATTAACGTCCTTTTAAATGCCCAAAAACAGGGCGGAAACTATAATTAGTTAAATTCCAAAGTAATTAAGCCTTTTTCATTAAGTAGCGGTAAGATTTACCTACTTATTATATTATATAAAGCTAGATTACCACTCACTGACTCACTCATTGACATAATTGTTCTCCCAGATGGTGGATGGGGAGGTGGGTATATTTTGACAGATTCGTAAACAAGTAACTCTCAAACCTACGGGAAAAGTGCCAAACCCCCCCTTTTCCGCCCCCTTCTCCCCCCCCCCTATCGTATCTCGGAAACTACGAGACCCGTATTTTTTTCTTTTTACGGATTCGTATAGAGGAGGCTCGGTAAAGTAAAAACCATTTTTCAAAGTCCCCCCCCCCCCGCCCCCCTTCTCCCCCCCTTTAGGCGGATCTCGGAATCTAAGAGACTTGGAACATTTTTTTTTTCAGATTCATTTAGAGGGGCAATGCTTTAGTCGAAATACTTGTGCAACCCCCCCCCATCACCCCCCCCCTCTTTTTTTTTTTTTTTTTTCACAAACTCAACACCCAAATACTTGATTTAGAGGGGCAATGCTTTAGTTTTTTTCACAAGCACGCGAGGTGCTTGCACCTCGCGCAACACGCAAATACTAAACCCCCCCCCCATCACACCCGCCCCCCCACTTTTTTTTTTTCACTAGCACGCGAGGTGCTTGCACCTCGCGCAACACGCAAATATTTGATTTAGAGGGGCAATGCTTTAGTTTTTTTCACAAGCACGCGAGGTGCTTGCACCTCGCGCAACACGCAAATACTAGTTATACTATATAAAGCTAGATTACCATTCACTCATTGACATAATTGTTCTCCCAGATGGTGGATGGGGAGGTGGGTATATTTTGACAGATTCGTAAACAAGTAACTCTCAAACCTACGGGAAAAGTGCCAAACCTCCCCTTTTCCCCCCCCTTCTCCCCCCCCCCCCCCCCCCCTATCGTATCTCGGAAACTACGAGACCCGTATTTTTTTCTTTTTACGGATTCGTATAGAGGATGCTCGGTAAAGTAAAAAACATTTTTCAAATTCCCCCCCCCCCCCCCCCGCCCCCCTTCACCCCCCCTTTAGGCGGATCTCGGAATCTAAGAGACTTGGAACATTTTTTTTTTCTGATTCATTTAGAGGGGCAATGCTTTAGTCGAAATACTTGTGCAACCCCCCCCCCATCACCCCCCCCCCCTCTTTTTTATTTTTTTTTTCACAAGCTCGCGAGGTGCTTGCACCTCGCGCAACACGCAAATACCATTTTCTTTTTTCACAAGCACGCGAGGTGCTTGCACCTCGCGCAACATGCAAATACTAGTTATATTATATAAAGCTCGATTACCACTCACTCACTGACATAATTGTTCTCCCAGATGGTGGATGGGGAGGTGGGTATATTTTGACAGATTCGTAAACAAGTAACTCTCAAACCTACGGGAAAAGTGCCAAACCTCCCCTTTTCACCCCCCTTCTCCCCCCTCCCTATCGTATCTCGGAAACTACGAGACCCGTATTTTTTTTTTTTTTACGGATTCGTATAGAGGAGGCTCGGTAAAGTAAAAACCATTTTTCAAAGTCCCCCCCCCGCCCCCCTTCTCCCCCCCTTTAGGCGGATCTCGGAATCTAAGAGACTTGGAACATTTTTTTTTTCAGATTCATTTAGAGGGGCAATGCTTTAGTCGAAATACTTGTGCAACCCCCCCCCATCACCCCCCCCTCTGTTTTTTTTTTTTTCACAAGCACGCGAGGTGCTTGCACCTCGCGCAACATGCAAATACTAAACCCCCCCCATCACCCCCCCATTTTTTTTTTTCACAAGGACGCGAGGTGCTTGCACCTCGCGCAACACGCCAATACTTGATTTAGAGGGGCAATGCTTTAGTTTTTTTCACAAGCACGCGAGGTGCTTGCACCTCGCGCAACACGCAAATACTAGTTATATTATATAAAGCTAAATTACCACTCACTCACTGACTGACTGACTCATTGACATAATTGTTCTCCCAGATGGTGGATGGGGAGGTGGGTATATTTTGACAGATTCGTAAACAAGTAACTCTCAAACCTACGGGAAAAGTGCCAAACCTCCCCTTTTCCCCTCCCTTCTCCGCCCCCCCCCTATCGTATCTCGGAAACTACGAGACCCGTATTTTTTTCTTTTTACGGATTCGTATAGAGGAGGCTCGGTAAAGTAAAAACCATTTTTCAAAGTCCCCCCCCCCCGCCCCCCTTCTCCCCCCTTTAGGCGGATCTCGGAATCTAAGAGACTTGGAACATTTTTTTTTTCAGATTCATTTAGAGGGGCAATGCTTTAGTCGAAATAATTGTGCAACCCCCCCCCCATCACCCCCCCCATTTTTTTTTTTCACAAGCACGCGAGGTGCTTGCACCTCGCGCAACACGCAAATACTTGATTTAGAGGGGTAATGCTTTAGTTTTTTTCACAAGCACGCGAGGTGCTTGCACCTCGTGCAACACGCAAATACTAGTTATACTATATAAAGCTAAATTACCACTCACTGACTGACTGACTGACTGACTCACTCATTGACATAATTGTTCTCCCAGATGGTGGATGGGGAGGTGGGTATATTTTGACAGATTCGTAAACAAGTAACTCTCAAACCTACGGGAAAAGTGCCAAACCTCCCCTTTTCCCCCCCTTCTCCCCCCCCCTATCGTATCTCGGAAACTACGAGACCCGTATTTTTTTCTTTTTACGGATTCGTATAGAGGAGGCTCGGTAAAGTAAAAACCATTTTTCAAAGTCCCCCCCCCCGCCCCCCTTCTCCCCCCCTTTAGGCGGATCTCGGAATCTAAGAGACTTGGAACATTTTTTTTTTCAGATTCATTTAGAGGGGCAATGCTTTAGTCGAAATAATTGTGCAACCCCCCCCCCCCATTTCCCCCCCTCCCCTTTTTTTTTTGTTTTTTTCACAAGCACGCGAGGTGCTTGCACCTCGCGCAACATGCAAATACTAAACCCCCCCCATCACCCCCCCATTTTTTTTTTTCACAAGGACGCGAGGTGCTTGCACCTCGCGCAACACGCCAATACTTGATTTAGAGGGGCAATGCTTTAGTTTTTTTCACAAGCACGCGAGGTGCTTGCACCTCGCGCAACACGCAAATACTAGTTATATTATATAAAGCTAAATTACCACTCACTCACTGACTGACTGACTCATTGACATAATTGTTCTCCCAGATGGTGGATGGGGAGGTGGGTATATTTTGACAGATTCGTAAACAAGTAACTCTCAAACCTACGGGAAAAGTGCCAAACCTCCCCTTTTCACCCCCCTTCTCCCCCCCCCCTATCGTATCTCGGAAACTACGAGACCCGTATTTTTTTCTTTTTACGGATTCGTATAGAGGAGGCTCGGTAAAGTAAAAACCATTTATCAAACTCCCCCCCCCCCCCCCCCTTCTCACCCCCTTTAGGCGGATCTCGGAATCTAAGAGACTTGGAACATTTTTTTTTTCAGATTCATTTAGAGGGGCAATACTTTAGTCAAAATACTTCTGCAACCCCCCCCCATCACCCCCCCCTTTTTTTTTCACTAGCACGCGAGGTGCTTGCACCTCGCGCAACACGCAAATACTAAACCCCCCCATCACCCCCCCCCCCCCCCACTTTTTTCTTTTTCACAAGCACGCGAGGTGCTTGCACCTCGCGCAACACGCAAATACTAGTACAAGTATAATATTAGAAACAATGGTATTGACAAAAAAAAAAATTTTAACAAAACATAGAACCGACTTCCATATCAAAACACTACAAAGCTAAAAATAACTTTAATTTCGGTAGTCGGTGTTATTGGTTTTGGATTTTCTGTTTTTTTCACACCACCTTCCGAAATTAAAGTTATTTTTAGCTTTGTAGGGTTTTGATATGGAAGTCGGTTCTATCTTTTGTTAAAAATTTTTTTTTCACGCTTTTTAGTGGGTCCGTTTGTAATTTATCTAGTTACAAAAGCCATAATGTCAACAACTTATCACCTTTTACAAAATGTTTCTTTTCCCGATGCATAGCTGTTAATTTTTGAGGAGTTCTCCTGGTACTTGACCATCAGCTCTACATCACCATACTCGTATGTATTCCGACGAGCATAAAGTGTTTAACATCCGTACTCAAGTAATCGAATCGCAATCCACGAAATACTTATTATTGAGTAGTTTCAGTGGCCATCTGTGGTCTTCATCATCAGTTCAACTTCCCCAAATGGTACTTTTCGAAAGCAACTGCTCAAGGTACTATAAGAAATACCCAAAACGCTATAGGTGTGCCTATAATATTTGAAGAGTTCCCTCGATTTCTCCAGGATCCCATCATCAGATCCTGATTTCGTAACAATGGGACCAACTAGAAAGTATACCCTTTCGAACAAAAAAAAAAAAAATCCAAATCGGTCCAGCCATCTCCGAGTTATGAGGTAACACATAAAAAAAAAAAGACGAATTGTAAACCTCCTTTTTTTGAGCTTTATTATTTTAAGTTAGATTTATTTACAATTATTAACACTATAGATAATTTTCAATTGAAATGTATGCGAAACACACAAAATTTAACGACTCTAGAAAAAAAAACAATTGCGGAGAAATGGGAAATGAGACACCTGCGGGTGTCAAGGTCAATACCAAACTAAATTTTCAAATAATATTTTTAAGTGGTGAAAGTTAGTCATTCAATTATCGACGGTCGAGTTTATAAGATACGTCACATTATGCAATAAATCATAACCATCCAACTTTGCTTTTATGCTAACGTGATTACACAACATCAATAATATCAATAACGATCTGGACTCCTTCAGTATTGGAAACTCATACACTTGCTCTCCAGAGGACTGTCACAAGTATGGTGGTAAGTCCAATCGAGAAATTAAAATCCTGCATTGATATGCAGGATTTTAATTTTTATTTATTCACGCTTCTAATATTGATATATTAGAAGCGTGAATAAAAACTTCGACCAACTACGAGTTCTGCTCACAATGACAAATATCAACTTCGATATTATTGTCCTGACTGAGTGCTGGCTAAGCAAAGTTTTAAACTTACCTGTACTGGATGGCTATACGTCTTACTTCACCAAAAACACAGTGAACCAAAATGACGGTATAGTTATCTTCACAAGTACTAAGCTTAAGTGCTCAGTTCGTGAAACAGTTTTTAAAGATGCGAACTGTCTGATATGTCAAATAGGTAATTTATTAGAAGTTGTCGCCATATATCGATCGCCCTCACTTAATACCAGAATCAATTTCGATAATTTCTTAGACAGTTTAAATGATGTTTATACTAACCTTAAAACCCATAATACCGTTCTCGTTGGGGACATAAATATTGACATTTGCAGTGAAAACCGAGACTCCACGTCACAGGAATATTTAACATTCCATGCATCTCACGGATTTCTCCCAACTCACACCTTCCCTACTAGAATCAAAACGTGTCTTGACCACATCTTATTGAAATCAAAATTAACCTCAACAACATTAGTACTAGAATCACACATAACCGATCACATGCCTCTCGTTCTGTTCATAGAGAATGTGCACTCTTAACGCCAGTATACTATCACAAAACCTCGCATTGACTATTTATTAATTAAATCGGAACTAGAAAACACACAATTTACACATATTTTAGAAATGGATGACGCTAACAACGCTGCAAATAACCTGATCTCAACAATTGCATCAGTGATAAATAAACATACACAAATAATTACAGTACCTAAAAAACATAGGATATTAAAACCGTGGATCACACCGGGCCTCCTGCGCTGCATTAGAAATCGGGATAGACTACACACTAAAATGAAAAAAAAACAAGATAACATGACACTTAAGTTAACCTACTCCCGAACTGCTAAGTATATCCAACAACGCTAAAACGTCTGCTAACCAAGTCTGCAAGTTCTTCACAGACGTCGGGAAAAACCTAGCCGATTCTATTCTTAGCTCTCAGACCTCATCTGACCACATGCCTTCCCTTACCCAAAATTCTCACCCTAAATACCTTGCTAACATACCCAACTCGCTTGTAATTCTGGAGGTGGACGCAACTGAGGTTGAATCTATCATCCTGCAACTCCGCCCGGACTGTGCCACTGGGTGGGATGGAATACCGTCCTCTATTCTAAGAGAGTGTCGACATGTCTTGGTCCCCCCTATAACTCATATATGCAATCGAGCCATTGCTACTGGTGTGTTTCCCGATGCCTTTAAAAAAGCTATAGTACACCCAATACACAAGGGTGGAGACAGAGACTGCGTCAACAACTATAGGCCTATATCGGTACTGTCTGCGATGTCGAAAATTCTTGAATAAATTATTTACAGATCCCTAAAATCATTCCTAAATCGTTATAATATCATTGCTCAAAATCAGTATGGTTTCAGGCCTGCTATTTCAACAGAAGATGCAGTGATGGATTTGACGAATGTGGTAGTTAAGAATCTAGACGAAAGGAATAGATGTCTATGTATATTTCTAGACCTATCTAAAGCCTTTGACGCAGTTTCTGTTCCCATCCTTTTGTCTAAATTGGAAAGAGTGGGAGTACGAGGTTTTGCCCTTAATATCTTCAAGGACTATCTCTCTCAGCGAAAACAACGAGTCAAGATAGGGGACTGCTTGAGTGATGAATTGGCACTCTCTTACGGTGTCCCACAGGGAAGCATCTTGGGTCCTCCTTTATTCCAGGTTTTTATTAATGACCTCTGCACGTTGTCCTTTCCAAATACTAAGATTTTTACTTACGCAGATGACACTGCAGTGTTCGTATGGGGACCAAACTGGCAGTCAGTTAAGGAGAGAGCCGAATACTCTTTTTCTAAAATAATGGCTTGGCTAAGACAAAATCTGCTCACACTTAATCTTATAAAAACCAATTTTCTTCCCTTCTCTCTGAGATCTAACACTAAGCCACCACTTGATTACTCAATTAAGGCACATGTCTGCGGTGACCAGAATGAGTGCACTTGCACTGTAATCTCTCGGGTGGATTGTGTCAAGTATCTAGGCGTGCAGATAGATCACGCACTGAGGTGGGATAGGCAGATTACCAGTTATTTCCAGAATCAGGCGACTGATTTATGTTTTCAAAACCCTTAGGGACTCGGCACCACTAGAAAAGCTGAGGATGGTCTATTTGGCCCTATGTCAGTCCATTATACAATACTGCATAACAGTATGGGGAGGTGCCGCCAAGACCTATCTTCTTGGATTGGAAAGAGCACAGAGAGCAGTACTAAAGGTCATGACCAAGAAGCCATTTAGATTTCCAACTGTTCAATTGTTTGCAGAACTTAAAGTCCTTACAGTGCGTCAACTCTATGTGCTCAGGTCCATTCAAAGATTACATCCGCACATACCTACACCCGATCCAAATAAACGGAGTAGATCATCCATTTGCCCTTCTACTCTCTGCAGGACTACGTTTGCCAGACGTCAGTTCAATAGCTTAAGCAGTAAGCTCTACAACAGCATAAATAAAAAACTAAACATTGCTGGATTAAGCCGACGTGAAGTTAAAGAGAAAGTTACGGACTGGCTCCAATCCCTAGATTATCAGCAGACAGAAGTTTTACTCGCTTTCATCACTTAGTTGCACACCTAACTTATGCGCTCACATTTTATCTGTCACATATATATGTAAGCGCGCACCCCATCAATCACTACTCACATTACACTGAACACCACATACACTACACTCATAATCAACCTCACATACACTCACACTTACTCAATCCACTCGGACACATGCACAAATTTTTCCCATTACTATATAATTGTCATGTACTTGTATTAAATTGACACTCTAAATTAAGATCACTATTTGTATATAAATAACTAGCGGCACTCTCACAAAATGTATCATTGTACTAAATGTGTCATTTCTAAGCACTAATCCCCAAAACACAGGCCTAGGCCTAGTTTGGGAGTTAGCACCAGTTTTTGTGACGATACGTTTATAACAACTTTCTAAAATAATTGACTGTGTTAATTACTAAACGTGTATCCTTGCTTAGTGTCTAATAAACATTTTTATTTTGTTATTTATTACGTGACGCACTACCTATCCTATAGTTTTCTCGCTCTTACCGTTGCGATACCGCTACGTAGCCAACTTCAACTACGATATCTATTGCGTGATTTCTAGAGCGTTGTGAGATAGCTACGGTTATTATCCGCTACAAAGCAACCGATGGTTGTTACAGCTGCAGTTATAGTCATATCGTACGTTGTGAAAATAGATAGTTATGCTTGGTTAGAAAACGAGTGATGGTTGTAAACTCAAATAGATATTTGTACAACTATTGATGTTATAAAACGGCCATCGCTACTGCACATATCGGTTCGTTAAACGTTAGACCAAATGACTTTCGATTCAATAAACAATATACATTTTAAACGTTACACCAAATGACAATCGATTACATAAACGTTATATCAAATAACGTTATATAGTACTAATTCAGTTTTAGAATAAATAAATGTTATATGTAAAGAAATTATATCAACAGTTGGTATATCTCACGTTGATTATATCGAACGAAAATAAAATAAAATTAGACCAAATGAGTTTATACGTTATGAGACGCACCCCTTTACAGGTGGATAACCTAACTATTTTACGATATGATCACTAATGTTTGGCCAAATCATGAAGTAGTCGTGCGTTTAACTGTTAATATCGTCAAACGATGCGTATTCAATGATCTGGCAAGACCACATCATGATGTGACCATCGGTCGATGTTCTATTTCATGAAATACAATAATTTCATGAAATGGTCGAACACTGCATGAAATGATTAATTCTAAGATCTGGCCACGACATGTATATGCATTAAAACTCCACCAAGAAATCAAAGTTCATTGCCATCAAATTAGTCGCCAGGACAAACAAATAATAAAACTACTGAATTCGATTAGTGGACGCGCTCCTTTACCAGATTAACTTCAGCAAGTACCTTCTAAATGGAGAAAGGAATCGAGACATTGGAACTTTTAAGACATTTCCAAGTTTTTAAGTCACTGGCGAAATGAGTTGGAAAGTACCGAGAGATAGCAAGCGTCCTTTAGTGATTACGACTTAATCTAAATGTTGGAGGAAATCAGATTAAAAGTTGGAATCGCTTACCTTCTGAGCATTTGCCAATAAGTCGGCTTCAAAGATATTATCAATACAAATATTTTAAAACGGAAAGTTATTTGTTTGTTTAAACACGCTAATCTTCAAAAGTACTGGTTGGGTGTGGATGAAATTTGGTATGGAAATAGCCTGAAGCTAGAGAAAGGTTATAGGTTATTACTTTTTAGCCGACTGCAAAAGAAGGAGCGTCCACGGGAGCGAAACCCCGCGCTACTGCTAGTATACCATATAATTACTAGTACCGGTGTCTCAATTGATGATTTAGAGTTAAAAATTGGCCAAGTGCGAGTCGGACTCGCACATGAAGGGTTCCGTAGTAACTATAATAAATATAACATACTTAATATATTTATTTGAAAAAAAAAAAAAACACTACAAATTTCTTAAAACTAGCTTATTTACAATTTTTACAACTACGCCAAGTAACTTTGTTTTTCATAGTATTTGTATGAATTACAAAGTTATAAATGCGGTTTTCGAAAATATACTATATCTCAAAAACTGCTGACTCGATCTCGTTCAAACCAATTTTGGTTGAAAGTTTACATTAAGATCTACAACATATGGTTTTTTTTAGATTTTTCTCTTCATTATTATAGAAGTTAGAGGGGGGGACACACATTTTTACCACTTTGGAAGCGTATATCTTTTAAACGATTAACTTTATGAAAAAGTCAATTTAGAAACCATAATGTCATTTTTAAAGACCTGTCTATAGATTCCACACACGTATAGGTATCATGAAAAAAAAATATTTTCAGTTTCAGTTCCATGTATAGGGAGCCCCCTTTATTGTAAATATTTTTTAAATTTTCTCTTAAAATCGGAAAGCGGTTCACAGAATACATCTACCTACCAAGTTTTACATGTATAGTCCTAATAGTTTCGGAATAAAATGGCTGTGACATACGGAAACTATAACGGTTCGGTTTTTGCCATTCGGCTACGGAACCCTAAAAACGTATCGAAATCTGCTTTAACAACAAAGTTTGTCAGAAATCCAGGCCAAAGTAAATTTTGACCAAAATAACTATAGATTGAATAAGAGTTATAAATCAACCTAATTCCACACTCTACACTGTAACTGTATTTCAAAATATTTCTGATATACAGAAACTGCCTTTTTCCTATTGTTAGTATAACTAAACGATGAACGTTCTTGTCCTCGATCAGACCTGATGGTAAGTCATTGATTAGATGAACGATGAAACGTGCGAGCCCAGAAGATATCTGTTCACCCTTGCTTTAACCCTTAATAGGGCATGGGCAAAGTGTGGATCTTTGAAACAAAAACGCAGTCAATTTGGCATTATGTGTGTATAATGTTGTAGGATTTTAAATCATTTCATCCCCAAGTGTGAATGTGTGTGTATTTCTGTCCTCATCACACAAAAATCAATGATCTGTTTGACAAAACATTGAAAGTAAAACTTTGACAGCTTCTTTTTTTTTACTTCGTTCGTTTCGAAAACATGTTTTTTGACTCATGCTGTAGGTCAACTCATAAAGAAAAAAATGACAGTGACATTTTGTGGGAACAGTTACACATTTGACCGTTTACAACAAAAAACTGATGTGGGAATAATGTTCATCTTGCCCTATTAAGGGTTAAAGGTTGACAGCCACTAAAGCAAGAGTACCACATGTATGTGTGGCAGTGAACAGAAGACGGCAGAGTTCCACACGTTGGCTGTCGCACAATCAATATGGAGAAGAATAAAATATTGTTTTTTTATATTCAATTATTATTACGATTGACTTGTCTCAACACGAACCATGACACCTTCTAACTTTTTCTTCGATGGGATGGTATTACAGGACACAATATCTAGTCAACAACATAAAACTTGATTATTCTCGTCAAATCAAGCGTCCAGGGAGCCTATAACCTCCCCGTCGTGTTACTCACTGCATAGTGAATTTGATGCCAAAACGTTTACACGCTTCACATCTTACCATAAAATAAACGTTATTTTTAACCGACATCAAAAATAGGATTTTTTTTTTTGTAGTGGTCAGTTTTGTCATCCAATGTAACCCTATATTTTTACTTCTTTTTTATAGATGGCTAGCGTTTGAACACCACCTCACCTGATGGTAAGCGATAATGTGGTCGGAGATGTAGCACGCTAACCTAGAAGTAACCTATTCACTCTTGACTTAAGGACTCCTAGGTTATAGCTGTCAGGAAATACACACTCTATATTTTATAATAACCCCTTAAAATATCGTTTTATTTTCTTCTTCACTTGGAAAACACGAGGCATGCGGTGTTAATCTTTAATTAGATGTTTTATATTGTCAATACCAAGGTTACTAAACATAAGTCATGACTTGCTATAACATCTGTTGGTAAAGCATCAATAAATAAAATAAACCCTCTATGGTCTATAAAGGATTTAAAGGCTGAAGTATATTTAAATAACATCATAAATGCAAAATTAACTGTTTCTCAGTTCGTCACGTCACGTCGGATTTGGCTGAAACTCGGCCACTGTTATACTCATGAATTAGGGCATAGGTAACACTTTTAAATAGGATACATTGATAGCAAAACCGCTTGTAGAAGAGGTATGAATATTTATATTATTTTTTCAGCAATATCCAACCCCACATTTATTTAGATTAATATATTCAAAGCAACACTCAAAAGTTTCAACAGAATAGATGGGTCGTTCGGACTAGAATATACCTAGATCTTCATACAAAAATAATACATTTATACAAGAGATACATTTTCTATTTGTTTTATTTGTTCTCCTAGTAGTAAGCTTTCGCTCGAATTTGTGTGAAGGAAAACGCGCTTTCCACCGTGTCCTTTATAAGACAATGGCCAAAAAATCACCATATCCGTCAGTACATTCACTTTCATTGATTAATGCATGCCGTGGCAGCCTTTAATTAAGGCTACACTTTATTTTTGTAATAATATTGTAACTTTAACATGTTTATTGGTGGTATGCTTTGTTGGTTCTCCTTAAATAAATAAATCTTCTATACTTATAATAAATCTGTAGAGAGGTCAATTCTGTACATGAAATATATTTCCAAAATAACTATCAGGGGGTGATTAGGAATCGATACTGATGCCAAAAATGCAATCAGTAAAATTTTTGTCTGTCTGTCTGTCTGTCTGTCAGTCTGTCTGTCTGTCTGTCTGTCTGTCTGTATAACCGTTATAGAAACAAAAACTACTCGACGGATTTTAACGAAACTTGGTACAATTATTTCTCATACTTCTGAGCTGGTTATAGTATACTTTTCATCACGCTACAATCAGCAGAGCAGTGAAGGGAAATGTTGGGAAAACGGGAGAAGTTACTACATTTTTTAAGCTTCCGTCGCGTGTGCTACCTTAGTGGTTAAAGCTACACAGAAATCATTTAAGACGGAAATGTTCTCCTTAAAATTATATAAAAAATATCCCACGACAGCATATGTCTATATTTTATGGTTGACTCACAATAACACGTGTAACTCCCGATAGCTTTGCAGTTCGAAGCTTTCTGATTATAATATTTGTCTACTCTTACGTTTATAACACTCTCAGTCACCCCTAATTGAAAAAGTTAACATTATTAACTATTCCATAAAAAAGAATCATATAAATCGGTATAGAAACACCAAAGTTATACATGAAATACGCTAATAATAAGCCATCGCGCGTGAATACTGAATCATGCTATAAAGATTATTTTTGAGAATCGGTCGCCACGCTCGACGCGTCTCGATTGGCCAAGTGCAAGCCAGACTCGCCCATGAAGGGTTCCTAAAAACCTTAAAATTTTATAGAAACCAGCTTATTTACATTTTTACAACTACGCTAGATAACTTTGTTTTTCATAGTGTTTGTATGAATTACAAAGTTATATTTGCGGTTTTAGAAAATATGCTATATCTAGAAACTGCTTACCCGATTTCGTTCAAACCAATTTTGGTTGAAAGTTTACATTAAGATGTACAGACATATTTTATTTTTTATTTTTCACTCCAGTTTTATAGAAGTTAGAGGGAGGGGGGACATTTTACCACTTTGGAAGCTTATATCTTCTAAACGATTGACTTTATGAAAAAGTGGTTTTAGAAACCCTTATATCATTTTTAAAGACCTGTCTATAAGTACATCACACGCATAGGTTTCATGAAAAAAAAAATATTTTCAGTTTTAGTTCCATGTATGGGGATCCCCCTTTATTTTAAATACTTTTTTTTTTTTTTTTCTTAAAATTGGAAAGCGGTTCATAGAATACATCTACCTACTAAGATTCACATGTATAGTCGTAGTAGTTTCGGAATAAAATGGCTGTGACATACGGACGGACGGACAGACAGACAGACAGACAGACAGACGGACAGACATATCGAAACTATAAGGGTTCCGTGTTTTGCCATTCGGCTACGGAACCCTAAAAAGGCGGGGCGTCCGAGCGCAAGCTTCGCGGTTGAGTAGTGACCAGCCTAATGGTGAACGCAGACCTAGCCGCACCGCAGTCTCTACAGTCCCCGCAGTCATCGCTTTTTGTTAATGGCCTCGCACATCTATCCGCGCCGCAGTCGCTGCAGTCGTTCCCGTCAGTGTTGCCAGATTTTTGAAAGCATTATCTATCCGAAGATTTAAAAAATCTGTATAAAATCTGTATTTGGTATTGGTATTTATTTTGCTCTTTTGTGTAATTTTATCTGTAGGTGCTATAATAGGGAATAAGCAAGTAATTATTTATACGAGAATAAGTAATTTCGTTATAAACCGTTGACAGAGATTCTCTGTCTACTTTATAACTCTGGCAACACTGCGCGCCGTGGATGCGAATGACGTCATCCGCGCTGCGTGCGGGTGACGTCATCAGCTGCGGCTAGGGGAGTTCGGTCGTTTCAGGGACTGCGGCGACTGCGGCGCGGGTAGGTGTGCGAGGTTGCATAGAACTTCATATAAAGAATTCGAATGCAAAGACTGCGGCGCGTGCGGTGCGGCTAGGTCTGCGTTCACCATAAGTGTGGTGAACAACGAGAGGCCCTACCTAAAAAAAAAAGTGCGAGCTTCATACAATTATTGCCTGTTGATCCGAATAGACGTTCAGAGCGTTCGACCTTATTGACAGACAATACTTAATTGATATTAACAAACCGTGCTTATCAGCGTGACTTTTAGTCGTTGATAATTTATTTTTAGATTCCTTTTGTTGTTATTTTATAAAATAGGTATTAGTTATTTTAGTATACCGATAGGTAAGTTTTGGCTAATTTACGTTCACTTTTTTATATTAGTTTTATTTTCACCCGGTTGCAACAAAATATAATCGAGGCTCAAATTTTAACAGGTTGCGGTGCAGGAGAAACCGTCTTTATTCCCAGAATTCCCATAATACCAAACAATTTTCCATTCGAATTTAAAAGAACGCAATTCCCAGTATCGGTGTGTTATGCAATGACAATTAATAAGGTTCAAGGGCAGACTTTTCGTGTTGCTGGAGTAGATTTCGGTGTGAGTTGTTTCTCGCATGGTCAGTTGTACGTCGCTTTTTCCCGGGTTAGCAGTTCTAGAAATCTTTATGTTCACGTGCCGGACGGGTCAACTTTCAACATAGTTTATCCGGAAGCTTTGCGCTGAAGTATTTTCGTTCTATAGGTTACTTAAGCCTCATGTGAACGTGATCTAAACAATATTACCAATACATTAACTTAATAACACACAAGGAGTTACACGCTGACGGAGTCACGGGCACAGCTATTAACAATAATATTGTGCGGTTCCGCATTGCGATATTTTTCAACAGTATTATAGATTGACATATTATATTTCCCTACTAAATTACGAAAGTTAATCTGTCTGTTACATCAAAATCACTGAACCGTGAGGAAGGACATAGGCTACTTTTTTTACGAAAAAACGACGGAAACGCGGACGAAGTCGCGGGCAACAGCTATCTATACTAATAATATAAGGCTGAACAGTTTGTTTGTTTGGTTGAACGCGATAATCTCAGGAACTACTGGTTCGAATTGAAAAAATATTATATATCATTACGCTAAGGCCAATAGGAGCGGAGCGCCAATGAAGAATGCTTCAATATCGGGGTTAAATTTAACGTTAGCCCAAAGTAACTATTCCACGCGGACGAAGTCGCGGGCAAAAGCTAGTAATTAAATAAATATCAAAATTTTATTGAAAAATTAAATCAACAAACACTGCCCATTTTCACCCTAAATTACACCCCTGCCATTACCGTAAAATTAATTAAAAATATTTCAATATCGACATTTACGTTGTCCAATCCACTGCGACCCGTGACCGAACGCTTGGCAATATAATATGACTCGGTAGAATAAATATAAATCATGTGTGAAATCATACACGTGTGGAACCACCCCCTGTTTATACTATGTAGGGGTGAGCGCGCATTATTCGACCAGAGTTCGCCAACATGTGCTGCAATGTTTTGTACCTACATTCATTAAATACCGCTAGACAGCTTCTAAATTCGAATTCTCAAGAAGAAAATTTGAACAAAGAATCTAACCGAATCTGAATGTGTCCTCTGGTCTCTTTTTGTTCCGCCAATCATGACGGCAATTAATTGCCTTTTGCTAGTAAAAAATAAGAATTGCTAAATCAACCACATGTTGAGAGCCTCTGCGGAACACTCAATGGAGCTTGCATCGCGCCATCCAATTGAAATAATAGACCAAGCTATACATCATATTTATGTGGAACATAATGGTAACAATGGGTTTTAATTAATTAAATAAGTTCACGTGATGGCGCCCCTTGTCGTGCGAAACTTAAATAAATATGAATAACATATGGTCCGGTGTATACAATTATTAGATTTCATATAAAAATAATTATGTTGGAGTGGATTGCTTCAACGCAGGTCAAGGAATGAATAACTTAGCCTTTGAATATAACAAAGCAGTTGTGACACTTATTTTATTATTGTATATTATTAACCAAGTTCACGTTTCGCATCTTTCTGCCTTGATGATAACCGATGACGTGGTCTACGATGGAAAATACGCGGCTAGAAGTAACCTCTAGCACTAACACTCTCGACTCCAAGACCCGTGGTTAAAGCTATCAGAAAATATTCATTGCAAAGCCTTAAAATGCTATTTAAAATAGTTAAATAAAAAAAAAATTTAGTAAAAAATAGAACCGACTTCCATATCAGAACACTACAAAGCCGAAAATAACTTTAATTTCGGAAGTCGGTGTTATTGGTTTTGGATTTTCTTTTTTTTCACACCGCCTTCCGAAATTAAAGTTATTTTTGGCTTTGTAGTGTTCTGATATGGAAGTCGGTTCTATTTTTTGGTAATTTTTTTTTTCACGCTTTTTAGTGTGTCGGTTTGTAACTTATCTAGTCACAAAAGCCATAATGTCAACAACTTATCACCTTTTACAAAATATTGCTTTTCCCGATGCATAGCCGTTAATTTTTGAGGAGTTCTCCTGTACTTGACCATCAGCTCTACATCACCATATGTATTGTAACGAGCATAAAGTGTTTAACAACCGTACTCAAGTAATTGAATCGCAATCCACGAAATACTTATTATTGAGGAGTTTCAGTGGCCATCTGTGGTCTTCATCATCAGTTGAACATCCCCAAATGGCACTTTTCGGAAGCAACTGCTCAAGGTACTATAAGAAATACCCAAAACGCTATAGGTGTGCCTATAATATTTAAAGAGTTCTCTCGATTTCTCCAGCATCCCATCATCAGATCCTGATTTCGTAACAATGGGACCAACTAGAAAGTATACCAATTCAAACGCAAAAAAAGTTCAAGACAAGTTCAAGAATTGAGAACCTCCTATTTTTGAAGTCGGTTAAAAAAAGGTTACAACTAAGACTGACCATAGAGCTAACGGCACACACAGCAATGCTTTTTTTCTAATTATTTTCGAATATAAGTAGCAGAAACCAAAATGTTGTCTCAAAAAAGCTTTATAGAATTTGAACAACAATTGAAAATTGCAGCAAATATGATTCTTTTTTTAAAATCTGGCTGATACCGTTTTCTGTAACTTATATCAATTAGGTTAAAACTCCAACATCTTGATAGAACAATTTAGTAAATAATTAATACGTACCTAGGTAAAAAGTAAGTACTAAAATACATGTATATCACGCACTCGGCACTACCTACATGAACTTAGTGTAGTAAATCTCGTCGCTAACGTCAGTCAGATTACATTTGTAATATTCATGTAATTAGAAATGTAGTTTCTTAGTAAGTACTTACTTACTTATAACATGACATAAGTAGAGCAATATTACTAAATAAGTATTATTACAATATTACTAACCTAACGTATTAATAAATGGATCGTTAAATAATATATGGTAAATAAAATAAACCGATGAACTATGAAAACCGACGAATTATGAAACTTCCGAGAAGTATATAAATTGTATGTATCTTATTTTGCAACATGTTTATAGTTTTAAGTCAATTTGCTGCGCCCTAACAGGGCAATGTATACCTACATTAGTTATAAGCCATGCCTGTAACTGCGTGTACATTGTGCAATGAATAAATAAATAAAAAAAAATTACAAGCCGCTGCCTGCGATTTTTCACATAAACTTATATATTTCAGCTAATTAGGTTTTCCGGGTCTTCAACTATCTCCGTACCAAATTTTGACAAAATCGGATCAGCGCTTTAGCCTGAGCGTAAAAGTCATATAGACTTTGCCATTATAGTATGAGGTATAGACTGAAATGGTAAGTACATCATTATTATTGAGTTTTATATATTGTCATCGTCCTACCACATTACCAGGTTCATATATAAAAACTTTTTACCAAAAAATTAAACCGACTCCCAAAAACACTGCAAAGTGAAAAATAACTTTAATATCGGTAGTCGGTGTCTTTAGTTTTGTATTTTCGTTTTTAGCACCGACTTCCGAAATTAAAGTTATTTTTCACTTTGCAGTGTTTTTGGGGAGTCGGTTTAATATTTTGGTAAAAAGTTATTTTTTCATTAAAAAAAAAAAAAATTATACGCGTCGAATTGATAACCTCCTCTTTTTGTCGTCGGTTGAAAAGAGAAACTATGAAGTTTCATGTCCGTTCTTTCCCATACGATTCCACATTAGCGATTGCAGATGGACGTTAGATCTATTGTATATTTTTTTACTAAAAAACTTTTTTGCAAAAAATAAAACCGACTTCCATATCAAAACACTACAAAGCCAAAAATTATTTTAATTTCGGTAGTCGGTGTTATTGGTTTTGTATTTTTTTTTTCACACCGCCTTCCGAAATTAAAATTATTTTTGGCTTTGTAGTGTTTTGATATGGAAGTCGGTTTTATTTTTTGCAAAAAAGTTTTTATTTTCGTGCTTTTTAGTGGGTCAGTGAATTTTCCAAATCGGTTCGTAAATGACGGAGTTATGCGCGAACAAAAAACGCAATGCAGCGTAAACGAAAAGATCATCAACGTAAACATTTTTTTAGACTTTTGTTGATTTTTCAGAAACGGCTTGTCCGATTTCGATAAAATTTTCATGGGACCATTTGGGAAGTATACCCTTTCTAACAAGACCAGAATTTTTCAAATCGGTTGGCAAACGACGGAGTTATGCGTAGACAAACATAAAAAAAAAAAATACAAACATCCGAATTGAGAACCTCCTCCTTTTTTAGAAGTCGGTTAAAAATGACAATATTCTAAGGGTGTAATATTGAAGTCAATAAATTTTCTGTGACTAACTTCCTGCATTTTACAAACGAAAGGAATCCTCAATAACAAGGTAGATAATCAAACCCTGTTCTACAAAGTTAACAAAGCAACAATTGCCACATTCAATCTTACTCAAATATTTACCGGCACCGTACCAGCTGTCCACCAAAACTTTTCCACCTACCCACCATCAATATCAATTATAAAACCACTCTCTGTTCCATGTACCAGCAAAATAATAACATTCGTATACCGAGGGTAGTTTCACTCGGCGGGGTGGCGACTGGCGATCGATTATGCGTCTCGTCGTAAATTTTGCGCAAAGGACCTGAACTACTTAAGTACATGTCGCTTTAGAAAGAATCGGTCTGCAATGCTGAAATACTTTAGCCGACGTTCATGGTTCTGTTAAGCTGATATTTACGTACCTATGTTTATCAAAATTTAGCGACGTAACCAATACTAGATCATACCTATTATTAAGTATTAGAATGATCGATAATACATAGATATCATTGTTTTGCCACATCACTGTAGGAGCATCATTTAAATATAGACGCGTCATGCACCTACATCACTGCTCTTAAAAACAGGGTAAGCACTATCCGTACTTACTAATCTTTAGATACCTACATAAACATATCCGTGGTAATAGCTTAAGGAAGCTACCTTTTTAAGTTTCTTTTCTATTCTATGGTTTATATATCACAAGCTGTTCCCGCAGCATAGCTCTCGTGAAACGTAAAAAAATAGTAGCTAGTTTCTCGCCAGCTCTTTAACTATCTTATCTCCACACCAAAAATGCTAATGCATAAACCATAAACATATCGATATCATTTTTCATTTTTTCATCAAGGACAAAGGGACACACTTTTGCATTTATAATATTAAGTATAGAATGTGCTTCCAAGGAAACTGAAGAACTAAAAATCACTGACACAAAATCATGCTAAAAGCCTATGTATAAACAAAACCTCCATAAACTAACATTCACTTGACCAATTCCTATATTGTGAATCATTATTGACAATAGGAAAAAACGGCCCTTGAAACTTGCGACTGATTCAATCTATCATTCCTTTAGATCAATTCAACATTATTAATAACTACACTATGAGTACTGTGACCCGGAAATCTGTACTGTGCAGATAGATTGGCCGATAATAGGCCAAATCTATTGTCAGTTAATTAGCTATCAATTATACTAAACCGGTCAAGTGCTATTTGGGATCGAATAAAGATCATTTAATGATTGGTATTTAATTTGAATTAAGTACTAGTAAACAACAATGATATAATTATTCTGAATTTATTGCCAGCATTGAATTGGCAACTTAAAGAAGGTAACTACCGCGATCATATACGCCGCGCGCGTGTACGTGGAATCCTGCTACCGATTAGTACCGATAGTGCTTGCGCTATCTTCTCCAGGCGTGATGTTAGTGCATAACGCGTCTATATTAAAACGTCATTGGTTTCTGTTGATAATTTGGTTTGAGGGTTTTAAAAATAAAAGTAATAAAATATCTAATACGCCTATCTTTTATTAAGACGGGCGCAGAATTATATTTTTGTTTCAAATCTGAAGTGAAGTGAAGAAAAGTGTCTGCCTGTAATTTTCTCGCTCACTTACATAAAGTTACTTACACGATATCTACTAAAACACATACTTTTTATTTTTTGTCTGTCTGTTTATCCGATCTTTAGAATGTCTGAGCCTATTCTTTTTTTTTTATAGTTGATAGGCTTGCGTTTGACCACAATCTCACCTGATCTTAAGCGATGATGTGGTCGAAGATGAAGCATGCTTGCCTAGAAGTAACCTATTCACTCTTGACCTAAAGACTCCCAGGTTATAACTATCAGGAAATACAGACTCCGGCAGGGAATTCCACTCCTTAGCCGTACGCACAATGAAAGTATTCCCAAAACGTTTCGTGCGTATGGGTGGGATGTCCACCATGTAACGATGGCGCATCGCCGTTTGTCTTGTAGTCAGATGATGGAAAGGGCTTGGCGGAATAAGACTGTGGAAATGGGAATTTCCCTGGAAGAGGGTATATAGGCCTGAATTCTCACAATCATCCATGTGAACAAAGTCGCGTGCCCGGATATTGTCTTATAATATTTACTTTATTCTTCTTGCTTGCATCTCAATTTAGTCAAACACAGACTATATTACGCTTCACAAAAACTATCTACGGACTTTAATACTCTTCTGCTGTCCTCCTATTCTAACATACTGCACACATCCATATTCATACTCAGTACATAGCTAACGACCTCACCGGGTCCCTCAGTCTTATTAGTACCAACCCATTAAATACATACTCACTTTTAAAACCATTCAATATTTTCGCCAAACGACGTTCCACTCATTTAACACTCATCAAAGAGAAAAATATTAAAAGGAAGCAATAAATAAAATCTTTCCAAGATAATTTTCATGAAAGCTAATTAGAGTCGGAGTTTCAACGTCCATTAACAAAATTACTGGCATTCCCCTCTCTGAATTCTTTAAAAATGTTTGAGTTTGTCGGAGAAACGCAGGGGTTAAGGGCTACCGTCCCCTTCCGTATTGAATTCTACTTTTTATGGCGTTTTGTGCACTATAAGCGTATGTGATTTTAACGGTGGTGGGTAGGGGAGATGACGTAGATAATTTTAGTACCGCTTTCTGGTGTACAGTACCGAACTTGCGCGAGTAATGAGTTACGTAAACAGAAGTGCTATGCTTTTTTGTAGGAATTGCAGTTATCGTTATGTCGAAATAATTGAATTTGTTTCGCCGCGTTTCGAGTATGTGGAGGAGTTTTCTATGGAGTGGTTGGAGTTCGTATTTTGTTTATTCTGATTTGTTTTTTGATTTCGATCACTGATAGATGAAGTTTACGATGAAACGAGCGAGCCCAGAAAATGTATGTTCTCAGGCTTTAAGGGCTGACGGGTCATATGTGGTGTGGTACCTTCGCTGCGCGCATAATAAATGTGGAGCACAAGCATCTAGTACGTAGTACCGGTAGTGAAAGGCAGTATTATTTTAAGGAACCTAGAAGTTTCACATGACTAAAGCAATGTAATCTAAATGCTTCAAAACTATGCCCGGAACTTGGAAGCGAATTCGTTTAATTATCTGGTATAGGTGTATCACTAGACATTTAATTACTTTTAGAACAATTAACCGAATCTATTTATGTTTTATTTCGCCTTTACAAGGGATGTGAATAAGGCGTAATATCGGGATGCCAGTCGAAAATTTGGAAAATACTTCAGTGCCTACTTTTCGAGTTATAAACAATGTTAATTTATTTAATTTACCAACAGTTATTAATCAATTTATCTATTGACACATAACTTATTGAGGAATGAGAGATATACCTACAAAGAGAACATGCAAGCAAACAAAAGAAGTAACCGTAGGACCCAAGCTACTAAATGCATCTTGATGGCTCAATTGTTACACTAATACAGAGTTACAAATACATGCAGCAGTAGTTTAGACCACCTGCCGAGGTTGCGGTAATGTTCTTACGAGATACCACGTACCCGAAACGTAAGGGCAATTGAAGAAACGAAAAATCCAATCTGGATTTTTAGTCAGTAGTAAACTAGTAGTCTGACACTTCCGCTCCACCTCTAGATGATATTCCCACCGGAAAAAAAGTAGTTTAGCCCAAGTGGCCCCATATTAGGCAGTCAACACAACACGCTTAACAATATTTTTCAATACATTTTGATACAAGTAAATAAATAAAAATAAACAAGGTCGTGCTATTATTGCCTTAAAAATAAAATCTTAGTGAATGCTTTGCAGTGGTATTCAATTTCATTTACTTAAGCGGCGAGTACCTGAAATGATAACCTGAGCTGCACTTAGTAGATGAAATATTATTCCTTTGAAATCCTTGGTCCCTTTCACTTAGTCTGCTTCAGTCTGTCAACTGGCTACCACAGCTGGCTCTTTGGTCTAAACATAAATAGTATCTTGTTTCTAGGTATAGAAGGAAGTTAGAATATTGGACTCATTTTTTCGCTTTATCAAATCAATTGATTGACTAATGTCTTTTTTAAGGATGGTAAATCATTCAATGACTGTACCCCGATCTGGGCGAAGCGGGAAAGTGTGTCAGACTTCTGACTAAAACCCATCCGTGTTCCGTCATTTGCCCTTCGTGCTCCGAGGCCGCAGTAACTCTTTCGAACAATTCCGGAAGCCCGGCAGACAACGGCCCCCTAGTGGGCTCTGACAATTTTCTGACAACTAATTAACAAATGTCTACGTACGGCTAAAACTTCACTTCTAGGTAAAAACTGGTATACTTTTTTACGTAGATATGCATATCATGAAGAACAGAGCACTCTATCGTTTGCATGTTTGTTTACGTAAGAAAAGAATGTTTTCATTCTGTTTCAATCTTATTGAGAGACTATTTATTTATTTGGACACAGGCACGAAGGTGGACTTAATACCGCAGGCATTATCTTTCATTCAACAAGGGTGGTGTAGAAATAGCGTGGCGTGCACTTAAAGCTTTTTTGAGATTTTATACTATATACTAGATAGAAAAATATTGGCCAAGTGCGAGTCAGACTCGCCCATAAAGGGTTCCGTAGTAACTATAATAATATAATATAATATGTATATTTATTTTAAGTTTACATTAAGATTCACAGCATTTATTTTTTTGAAATTTTCACTCCTTTATTATAGAAGTTAGAGGGTACGCATTCAAAGTGGTAAAATGTGTGTCCCCCACACACATTTTACCACTTTGAATGCGTACCTATATCTTTTAAACGATTAACTTTATGAAAAAGTGGATTTAGAAACGTTAATGTCTTTTTAAATACCTGTCTATAGATACCACACACGCATAGGTTTCATGAAAAAAAATATTCTCAGTTTCAGTTCCATGAATGGGACGCCCAAAAATATTTTAAATATTTTTTTATAAAATCGGAAAGCGGTTTACAGAATACGTCTACCTACTAAGTTTCACATGTAGAGTTCTAATAGTTTTGGAATAAAATGGCTGTGACATACGGACGGACGGACGGACGGACGGACAGACAGACAGACAGACTGACGGACAGACATGACGAAACTATAAGGGTTCCGTTTTTTGCCATTGGCTACGGAACCCTAAAAAAGTTAATTTCTAACAGTTTGGCTAGTTAGTATTTTTTTTTGTTTAGTTGATGCTTTTCTAAATATTAGGTAGCAATAAAAATAAAAAAATAAACACAAACTCGAAAATAGCAAGACAGATTTGTTTTTGTTTTTAAAAATAAAAAGGTCACGTTATCTATGTAGTATAAAATAAAACCAAATAGGCCGTACCTATACCAAAGTCTTCAACTCGACATAACCTTCCCAAAGTCAAAGAAAAACAGCAAACCTTTTATTTATCGCCATTCATTTGTATATATATATAAATGTATTCCAATTTATACAGCCCTCCAACAGCTAAGCGGTGAGTCATTCAATCCAGCCATTAGAAACAAGTTAGTGACAAAACTAGGTAGGAAACTAAAGTAGTAAGCTAAGAACTAATTTTCGCAATAGAAGCTGATCAGATATCTTAAGATACCGAATGCTGACAATCTATTTGACACGGTCTAGTTACTATAAGGTACGGACATGAGAGCTTTGAGGCAGATATCAAATAAAACGTGGTGACTGAATTATTAAACGGGACGCTAGGAACTTGTTCTTATGTAGTCTATAGTGAAGGACAGGTAATAATGAACTGTTTAATATATATTACGTGTTTAGATCTATGCTAGCGTCAGATAATCATTTAATAAGCCAAAACCATATATACCACGTATGTGTACGTATGGTTTACCCCATACGTACAAAACGTTCATTGTGCATACAGCTAAGGAGTGGAATTCCCTGCCATGTATTTCCTATAGGGGTATTTAAGTCAAGAGCGAATAGATTATAAAAGGCAAGCGTGCTTCATCTTCGACCACATCATCGCTTACCATTAGGTAATATAGTGGTCAAACGAGAGCCTATGACGAAGAAAATAATAATAATAGAGCTACGATAGTTAGACAATTTAGGTATAACTTAGCAATTTATAAAACAAGACAATCTCTTAAAAATATACGTAGAACTTAAAATAATATTTATTACTAGCTTTTGCCCGCGACTTCGTCCGCGTGGAATAGTTACTTTGGGCTAACGTTAAATTTAACCCCGATTTTGAAGCATTCTTCATTGGCGCTCCGCTCCTATTGGCCTTAGCGTAATGATACAATATAGCTGTGCCTGCAACTCCGTCAGCGTAAGTTAATGTATTGGTAATATTGTTTAGATCACGTTCACATGAGGCTTAAGTACCTAGAGAACGCTTCGACCGCGAGACGCGTCGAGCGCGGCGACCGATTCTCAAAAATAATCCTTATAGCATGATTCAGTATTCACGCGCGATGGCTTATTATTATAAGCGTATTTCATGTATAACTTTGGTGTTTCTATACCGATTTATATGATTCTTTTTACGGTTTCATAGCCGAATGGCAAAAAACGGAATCTTTATAGTTTCGACATGTCTGTCCGTCTGTCTGTCTGTCTGTCTGTCCGTCCGTCCATCTGTCACAGAAATTTTATTCCGAAACTATTAGGACTATACATGTGAAACTTGATAGGTAGATGTATTCTGTGAACCGCTTTTCGATTTTGAGAAAAAAATTAAAAAATATTTAAAATAAAGGGGGGCTCCCCATACATGGAACTAAACCTGAAAATATTTTTTTTCATGAAATCGATGCATGTGTGGTATCTATAGACTTCTTTAAAAACGACATCGGGGTTTCTAAAACCACTTTTCCATATCAATCGTTTAAAAGATATAAGCTTCCAAAGTGGTAAAATGTGTGTGTGGCGGACACAACATCTAACTTCTATAATAATGGAGTGAAAAATCTAAAAAAAATATATGTCTGTAGATCTTAATATAAACTTTCAACCAAAATTAGTTTGAACGAAATCAGTTCAGCAGTTTTTGAGATACAGCATATTTTCTAAAACCGCAAATATAACTTTGTAATTCATACAAACACTATGAAAAACAAATTTATTCGGCGTAGTTGTAAAAAATGTAAATAAGCTAGTTTTAAGAAATTTGTAAGGTTTTTTTTTCGTCAAATAAATTTGCATATTATATTATAGTTACTACGGAACCCTTCATGGGCGAGTCTGACTCGCACTTGGCCAATTTTTTTATGGAATAGTTAATAATGTTAACTTTTTCAATTAGGGGTGACTGAGAGTGTTATAAACGTAAGAGTAGACAAATATTATAATCAGAAAGCTTCGAACTGCTAAGCTATTGGGAGTTACACGTGTTATTGTGAGTCAACCATAAAAGTTAAACATATGCTGTCGTGGGATATTTTTTATATAATTTTAAGGAGAACATTTCCGTCATGAAATGATTTGTGTAGCTTTAACCATTAAGGTTGCACACGCGACGGAAGCTTAAAAAATGGAGTAACTTCTCCCGTTTTCCCAACATTTCCCTTCACTGCTCTGCTCCTATTGATTGTAGCGTGATGAAAAGTATACTATAACCCGCTCAGGAGTATGAAAAATAATTGTACCAAGTTTCGTTAAAATCCGTCGAGTAGTTTTTGTTTCTATAACGGTTATACAGACAGACAGACCGACAGACAGACAGACAGACAGACAAAAATTTAACTAATTGCATTTTTGTCATGAGTATCGATCCTTAATCACCCCCTGATAGTTATTTTGGAAATATATTTCATGTACAGAATTGACCTCTCTACAGATTTATTATAAGTATAGAAGATGTTTATTTATTGTTTAGATTTTCCAATATCCATTCGTGTGTCATCCATGCTCAATGCGCTTTTAACAGTGCTGAAACATCGAAAACTCGAAACAATAAATACACATGATAAATATGTATCCCGTTTTAAGTTCTATTGATACTGTTAATGACCATGTTAGCTTAAAACTTAAATCTCTTAAAAAGCTTGTTAATTGTTATGAAACAGAAAATTATAACAAACATTACCTTTTTTTTTTTCGAGGTGAAATGGGCCAGCGGGTCTGTCAGACGCTAATGGACTTAAAGCTGATCGATTTCCCTTGCACACTTGCGCAGCAGGTTGCGGATGCAATTAAATATACGGCCCCCAAATAACAACCTTGACCTGTTCCAACAAATTCAACGTTACCTATAAGAATCTAAATATAATACAATCTTCAAGAAATTCCAAGCTTATCCCAAATTAAACAATCAATAACCAAGATCATCAACACACGACTACAGAACAATTCCGGGACAAATCATTAAATTTTATAGGCCCATTACGAGCAACTACACAAACGTACTTTTCTATAAAAGTTCCAAAACATACTATACTGCTCTTAAAACACTTAGCTCCCCTTTTAGAAACGCTATATTTAAAATGCGTTAGGAAAACATCCCACCCTTTGCTTTGGTGTTTAAAAAACCGGTGAGTTCATGACGGACTGATTAATGACGAGTTCTGTACACTGGCCTACCTACCAACCCTGGCCATAATAGCTAAGTTAAACCATTCTAATATGTAAAGTACGTACAGAAATTCTATTTCAAATCATTTTCTTTTAATTTGTTATTAAATATTCGAAACGTAATACAGATTTTACAAAAAAAGTTATCTGCTATGATTTAAATCGACATGTTAGTAAATAATGGAATATTGTTTAGGTCTTTTATAAGGAACGTTTTTGTTTACTTTAATGCCAACGTCATAGCGCCGAAATCTGCATATAGACATATACTAGCCGACTGATGCACTAATATAAAACTTATTAATTATCGACAGATTCACATAAAACATTGGGACCTACCTATAAATTTATTATATATTTATTGTTGTTTTCTTATTTTTATTTACCTAATTTTTTTTTGTTTTGTTGTTTTGAGAATACTCGTATTGATGTAACAGTCATGCATGAACAACACACCTCCTAGTGACTGTAAGATTTTATTCATTACTGGTAATCTGTGAACAGCGTTGTGGGCTACATTATTACTTAAGTTGTTCATGTTTTTCTATTTGTAATTGTGCATTTTGTAGCTGTTTGTTGTTCCTATTTAATAAAATATTTTATAAACACGCGTGTATTCCCCGAAGGATTTAGACAGGTATGTATACCTATGGCACAGACCGTACTCGTGCACATTCCGCCAAGTTATGTTCAAGTCCCATGAAATTGGGCGAGCCTTTTGCCATCGATTGGACACATACACGGCAGGTACTTACAAATTTTAGAAGTACATATGAAGGTCCTTATATTTCCTTTTTTTTTGGTATTTTGTGTTCGAAAAGTTAAGAGTTAGTCCTTTTCCTAAGGAACCCTAAAACGCACAATCCACGGGCCTCAATTTGTGCTTGACTATAACTTTAAACTACACTCCACGTTTTAATTTGGCCATTGTGACGTAGGCATGTACCGCTTCCTTTTTGGCTATTCATAAAAATCGCCATTAATGACCACTTTATTATGAAAAGAATTTCGTATATGCTGGGGCCAACACAAAATGTCGTCCGATCTTCCCAAACTTCACAGGTCAAGTATCTTTTGATGATGATAAAGCTGTTTTCTACTGAAAAGTTCTTTCAAGGAGACACAAATCCTGGACGACCTTTTTGAGCTCACGCTTGAGATGAGACTTATTATAATGTATTCTGCAGATAGATGTTTTGGCGTTGTTAGAAAATTCAGTAAATTCAAAGCTCTGAATTTATTAATATTAAACTTCCTAAAAACAAACATCTCTATCTCTCTCCTTGAATTTTTATGAGAATATGTCTCAGCGCTTGTATGCATATAATTATGTGTTGAGTATGCAGTTTACTACTTATTTAATGTAAGTAAATAGTACACCATGGATTTATGTTCTCCTGTGTCAAATCGAGCCAAATGTTGACTGTAAGAGATCGTATTTAGCGATAAGACTGCCTATGGAAACACCCTTTTTTAGGGTTCCGTAGCCGAATGGCAAAAAACAGAACCCTTATAGTTTCGTCATGTCTGTGTGTCTGTCCGTCCGCCCGTATGTCACAGCCATTTTATTCCGAAACTATTAAGATTACACATGTGAAACTTGGTAGGTAGATGTATTCTGTGAACCGCTTTCCGATTTTAAGAAAAAATGTGCGCCCCCCCCTCTAACTTCTGTAATAATGGAGTTAAAAATAATAAAAATATATATGTAGCAGATCTTAATGTAAACTTTTAACTAAAATTGGTTTGAACGAGATCGAATCAGCAGTTTTTGAGATATAGCATATTTTCTGAAACCGCAAATATAACTTTGTAATTCTTACAAACACTATGAAAAACAAAGTTATTTGGCGTAGTTACTACGGAACCCTTCATGGGCGAGTCTGGCTCGCATTTGGCCAATTTTCTGCTGTTATGGTGTACAATAAAGAGTATATGTATCTATCTAAAAATCATTGGTCCTCCGTATTTAAAACTTTAGTTTATACTTTCGTGGTTTACCCATACCTTCCAGTGTGCTCACAGCTCCCAGTAGGTACAGTTATAAACAAGAATCTTACATAACAAACAGAGGCTGCAAACATTTTGTAGATATTTAATGCAGAGAACTTGAAAATTAAAGGCAGGTCAACAGTAACAGGATAGGTTTTCATGCCGGCTGGTACATTCGTGAAATATCGTGGTTTTATGTAAATTTTAACGTCTTGCTCCAACTCACACCGATCCGCTCGCTGTTTATGGAAAATTTATTCAAAACGTACGCCGCCGCATGAAAACGTATACTTTTTTATTACATAGCACGTGGTAGTATTAATTAATAAATTCTTGAGGCTTGGAAGCTGTTTGTGAAGGCGTTAAGTTTTGAAAATGTGTTGTGTAGTGTCTGGAACCAAAATTCAAGTCGTGAAGTGACCAAATCTTAGCTCTTGAACGCTTTTTATCGCCTATCCCGCAGGAACCATGTATTTTGGGCTAAAAATATCCTATATCCCGAGATAGTGTCGCACTCTATAGTAGTTAAAGAATTTTGCGTAATTGGATCAGCGCTTCTGGAAACCAAGTTTTACAAACATACGAATGATTTTTACTTCTTTATAGTATCAGATTAGATAAATAACATGTACAAAAAATAAAAAGCTTTACTCTACTACTTTTACAATATTTAATTAAAAATATAATAACGTTTTGTCAATATCTATTTATAACTGGCGGACACGGCGAACTTCGTACCTTTTACAATTTTATCAGTGTTTTGTTTCTATCGTGTATCAGAGTCGCTTTTTAGCAATTTTTCTCAGTTTTCTGATTCGTTAAGATAGAATCATTAGTCTTTTAATCCGAACACATAATAATATATAGATATACCCAATCTTTATTTTAAACGTGTTATTTAAACAGTAGCCGTATCCTTTTCCTTCAGTAAAGATACGAACTCCATTATTATAATTTTGAATGTAATTTAATCCATAAATATGTTCTATCCTTAGGGATAGAACATATTTATGTCTAAGTCTAGACTTAGGCCTAGACTTTGAAATAATTTCTATTACTACGTCAAATATTTCTGATTGTATCTCCCAGTATCCACTATCCGGTGGTCAAATCTATTTCTATGGTATACCGGTGTGTGGGTCGAGAGACTCTGGTATTGTGTCGTCGCGATTATCTGCCAACGCTTCAATGGCGTTTACCTTGTCGATATCGGGACCAGATTCTATTGAAACCGAGGCCTGGAAACGGTTACTGGTTTTAGAAATGGTTGGTTTACTTTCATTGTTTGGGCAACATAAGGTTGTAGTATGTAAGACTATATGTCTCAGGGAGTGTATTTTCTTTTGTCTGCTTTGTGTTTTGTTAGTGGATACAGATGTTCTGATGTTTTATTTTTGTTTGATGCTCTCCTGCGGGCCTAGACAAAATCCATTTTCTGTAAGCGTTAACGCCAACGGAAAAATTAAATTGTATGGAGTTGACATTTGCTAACCACATGTCACGTGATTGTCACGTGTTAGTAAATGTCAACTCCATACAATTTGATTTTTCTGTTGGCGTTAACGCTTACAGAAAATGGATTTTGTCTAGGCCCCCAGGTTATGTTAATCTTCTGTTGCGTATTTGACAGGCCTGTTGGTCTAGTGGTCAGTGGTCCTGACTGCTATGCGCAAGGTCGTGGGTTCGATTCCCACCCAGGACAAATGTTTGTGTGATGAGCACGATCATTTGTTCTTTGTCTGGGTGTAATTTATCTATAATATGTATGTATTTAGAAATATATATGTAAGTTTATCAGTTGTCTAGTACTCATAGCACAAGCTTTGATTAGTTTGGGACTAGATGGCGTTGTGTGAAAGTTGTGGAATATTATATTATTATTCCTTTATTACATTTTATATACATATTATTTACATTTTTAAATATTCCTATAAAACAGAAAAAAAAATATAAAAAACAGTAGCCCACCGGTATCGGGAACAGGGTCCAAGCTACTGGTGGTCAGGGCTCTTGAGATATATATATTATTATTATTTCTACTCTTTGTGTAGTCTTTACAACTAGCCCGCAATTCAGAACCAATAATCAAATGAAAGAAAACCAATTAAAACTATAACATGATTTATTGTGTAATTAACAAAAAGATTAAGATGTATCCAATGCAATGTAAAACGTCGAAACTAATAACACTTCTAAATACCATATGAAATTCTGGCTACTGATCCTTTCTACGTTTCAATTAGATTGTACTCTAAAGTTATCAATTTAGGATTTAGAATCGAGTGTCTGAATGATCGATTAGATTGTGGGGCTTGAAGGAGAGTGGCTCATCAAACATGCAGGCCTGTCTACGAAGTGTTCAGCGCTATTAGCTAAAACGTCTCAATCTGGCGAGCCACGAGCCATCTACTTAATAGATGATTAGTTCGAGCCACTGAATATATTGCGGTGCTGCGGCTTCTTCATTATGAGATACTTGTCTAACGTTGTAGGATGGTGGATTTAGTGTTTATTATACTGTATAGGGCAGGCAATCCCTTGCAGTCATTTGTAGTAAGATGGGATGCCGTATATTTTACGGATATTGTGCATATCCTAAACTATAAATTTTACCTGAAATTTAATAAAAACAATGAGTTTCATGGAATATTTCTAATTGCTTAGTAGTAGGTACGTTTAGAAAATAATACAAATATTTTTCTGTTTAGACCTTCATTGGACGCTAACCCCTACATTCTTTGACTTCTAATTTTAGCAAGCTTTTTAACTCAACATCCCACACATAATATTTTTTTCTCCCAAAACCTACCTGGAAATCGCAAGGCCATCGTGAGGCTCTTAATGTTATCATCAATTTAATCTGCTCTTTACAAAGTATCCTTTTTAGTTTCATTTGGCAAATGATGCGAAATTATCAAAGTCAGGAGAGGTTAAATATTAAGTTTTGAAATCTTAACAAAAACATCTTAACAATAACCATTTAATTTTGAATATTTTAAATAATTGCTGAAGCTTTGAAATGTGCTGATATAAAGAAAAGTTAGCTAGAGGTCGCCATTTCTGAAAGCGTAAACGTAGCCATTTGAATGCCTAGATGAATTCTT
Organism: Tholera decimalis; assembly: GCA_943138885.2. NCBI lineage: Eukaryota > Metazoa > Arthropoda > Insecta > Lepidoptera > Noctuidae > Tholera > Tholera decimalis. Next base: position 16,488,938 of record OW964570.2, read on the forward strand.
ACCAAACATCAATAATTATTGTCAGTCGATAGACAAATCAACGGTTACGCTTCTATTTACATTTTCAAAAAACTTCATTTCAATAGTACAAACAATGACAGCTGTATTCTGAAAACTTACAAAAGGGCATGTACTTACGTGTCCAAATACTGGAAGACCCTGTACACCGGCTTTCTGTACACCAGGAATCCATCACACCGCTCCATGTTTACCACTTTTTAGAACTTGCCCACTTTTTAACACCACCTCACGTTATCACGGGACCACCACAAACCACACTCTACCACACATACCATTCTACAAAGATTCGTTGATATCGTACAAAAAGATCCGGTAAAAAAGGTTTGTATCCACTGTCAATTATTTACACTTACACTAGAATCTCGTAAAAATTTTAAGGCGATCGTCAATTATTAAAAAGTTTACAAAATTCTTTTGGTCCTTTAAGGTGACTTCGTTCTATATTTAAGGCTGATTTATTGGTTACAAGGTATAAACATTTGGTAAAGAAGCACTTAATTTTACACTAGAACTAACAATTTAACGCCTATAGGCGATCACAGTCCTCTTTTGATTGGATTCTCAACGATATGGCAGAATATTATAAAACTGCATGTCTGAAAAAAAAGAAATGGATTCAGCTAAAGTTTTGCGCAAAGGTTTGTACGCCAACATTGGTTTTATGTCAATAGCTTTTATTTCCCTGTGTATCTGAAGCCTGAGAAAATCGGCATCAGCTGAGCCAACAAAAGTCTTCAGGAATACGTTTTCTGACCTTTACGTTAAAGGACTCCTTTCATGGCAACCCTTGTCATAACCAAGGCATAAGAATATCGTACGTTCACACGCTCTCCAAGTTCCAATGCGTCGTATCCACGCGATTGAAAATCGATTCTTTGGCATTTAATATATTATTAGAGTGTCACTCGGAATATGTACGGGGATTTTTGTCCTAATGAATCATTCAGTACGTTGTATAAAATGATGAATTAACCTAATGATTAAGTTGTTACTGTAAATAGATAACTATACAACGTGTAATTTAAAGGGTATATACATACCAATTGCACGGTTTCTTTGGATGATAATAAACGATATTGGAAGGGTTTTTTTAATCCTATGTCTACATGTGCGAAGTATAATAGAAATTTCAATACATTGATACTAGAGGCAGAATTTTCAAATTAAGAAGAACGAAGAGAATCACCGTGTTATTGGCAAGTGACGTGGAAAGTAATTGACCCTCGTAGTGCTGTGACACGTTTATTATGATTGGTATTCAAGAAACATATGAAACCGATAATTTGGTATCAATTCTTTGTGTCACTTATTTTGAGCTGAAACAGTGCATAGAGACTCCATACCAGATGTTGTCTTCAGCCCCTTTGGATAGATATGGGGTTTCCGTTACACGCTGTATCTTTTTTAAAAAAAAAAAATTGTGCAAATACTAAAAATACAGCGACAGTCACTAGCATACATTATCATTTAGCCGTTGGGACTGTCAGCAGCATCCGGCGACGGACAATTGTTCCGGCAGAGATAACAAACACGACATACATACAAAACACTGTCCATCATTCATAGCCTTGACTGAATATTACTTTCCAAATAATAAGTACAAATATGAATAAAATGCCGCCAACTTTAATAAATAGCGAGCGCTAAAAACACGATACTCATAAATAAATTTCACTTGAATCGCAACTCCTTTTTATATTTTTACTTATTTACAGACATCGACGAATAAGGAACCTTGTTTCGAAAGCATGCAAGCCCGGCGCCGTACATGTAATGCGTACGCATCGAGTGTCCAGACACGACTGACCAATAAAGCGTCCGCGACATGCATTCTATATCCCAAATATGCGTACGCGCCTCGCCGGAAGCAGGTGTCACGCGCGCCACCTGTTCCCGTCGCGAATACCAAAAAGCATGCTGACTTAAACAGTCAGTTGGAACAATAACCTGTCTGCACAACGGGTACTCCACCCCACACATGGCTAATTGGGACTTATTTCGGCATCGATACAAAAGCAAGCGGCTATCGGATGTCATCTCTAATCTTAAAAACGTGGCGTACATAATGTATTGATGAATTTTACGTGTACAGTTAGACAGCTAACCTTTGTGGTGGCCGCAAGTACCGGTCAAGCAGGTTAATAAATATTTGATGGATTGAAGCACCTTTTAAGTGGTGTTAACAAATTCATTAACATACTGAAGAATGATGGTAAATAATGGGTGTTAAAACTTTCTAAGAAAATATGGCTGCACAAAAGTTTATTATTGTTGAACGTGCAAAAGCATAATGTTATTTCAACACGGACGTAAGCTATGCACAAATAGAATAATGAAAGAGATAACTTAGTCTGTCCTTACTTCAGTATGTAGCCTACGTAAGTAATTTCACTAAGAGCATATACAATAACATACTACAAGAACGAAATCTCAGTAGTTACATCTCATCCACTTTAATATATCATCTAAAATCCTGCATAAAAGCCGAGACGAGACCTAGAAGGCATACTGAGATGTTGCAAGAGCTTTTAGGAAAACAGGTCACGGATATCGTCCAAAAATATGAAACTTAATAAAGTCTGGAAGAGATTTATTCGCGCGGACGCATCCAGTTTATGACAGAGTGAATCTACGTGAGAACAAGTTTGAAAGTTGCCAACTGACGTTCAGTGCTGATATACGGTTGGAATAAGCAGTCGTGTTGAAGTCACAAGACCAGCTAGTTTCTTCAGCCGTTGGAATGATGATTTTTTTTACCTTAGAGCTTTTTTTCACTGGCATACACATTCACAGCCCAGGAACAACGGTCCAGTGCGGGAATTGAACCCGCGGTAGGCAGCGCAGCAGCCAATTGCTCCACCACTGCGCCAGCGATGCCCAGTTAACATAGACATTTTGGCTAATCATACTATCATAGATACTAGCAGACATAGATTAATTTTATTTGCAAAGCCGTAATTATATTCATCGAGTCTAGACGTGCAATCAAACAGAACTTCAACTATTCAAAATAAGTGATACTTTGCAGCGAAAGCTCGTTACTCTTAGACATATCGTTAAACAAACTAGTACTTGTCCACGGAAAGTTATAGAATCAGAGAAGCATTTTCAAAGATAAATTTCATAAAACAAGGTTCCATTTTGATATAATGTTAAGTTGCCATTCAAAATATGTGTATCGCAAAATCTATTTATCTAAGTGGACAGAACTCGTATTTTGTATACGAATATTCTATTTTACATATAAAATTACATTATAAATAATGCTATTAAATGAAAAATGCTTTTGAAAAACATCCTTTTAAAATGACTTTTCATTATTGATAACAGGCTGCAAATTGACCACTATCTCACCTGATAGTAAGCAATGATGTGGTAGATGTTACCTAGTAGTAACCTATTCACTCTTGACTTAAAGATAACTAGGTTATAGCTATCAGGAAACACAGACTCCGGCAAGGAATTTCACTCCTTAGCTGTAAGCACAATTAAAGTATTCCCAAACGTTACTTTCATTCATAATATATCTTCTTACGGAGTCGTGCTAAGATTTTTCGATTGTAAATGTTATTTATTCTGAAGTCTTCTTTTTCTTTGGTGTTAATTCTGTTGTGGTGTACAATAAAGAGTATATCTATCTATCTATCTACAATCTTTACAGAGTGATCGCGGTCGTCTAATCAACTTTAGGGGCCTACTCCACAATGCGAACTCACTCTTCTAGAACTCTAGCTCTCCATGTACATTCTTTCCGTGGCCGTTGAAAGTCGTCTTTATTTGATCGGGCTCAATCGTGATCTGTCGCGTGGTCTGATGCCTTCTACATTGCTCCGTCAGTATATAACTCACTTGCTTTTGCCCGCGACTTCGTTCGCGTGGGAGGTTATTCCCGCGTAAACCCCGATCCCGTGGGAAATCCGGGATAAAAAATAGCCTATTTTCTATTTCAAGATGTCAACTATCTAGTTACCAAATTTCATTGAGATCCGTTTAAGAGCCACTGCCCCTTTTTCGGTCGAAAATCATCTTATTCCTCCTGCTCTGGAGCAGAAGGGAGTGTCAGAATTTTACTGACTAAAAACCCAGTAGTCAGTATGTATATAGTCAGTCAGTAAAACTGTTGACCTTAGTTCACCTTACGTTCCGGGGCCATGGTATTCTCGCAACCCCGGAATGGGCATCGCCCTTAGTCTCTCTTATCAAACCGTTATCAGAACCTTATAAACAAAACAAAGTTGAAATTGTAACGACATTGTTTAAAGTGTTAATACTGTGCATTATCACGCAATTTGTGATTTACTTGAGCAATAAAGTTTTCATATCGAGAGAGTAATCAGCCTAACTTTTCCGAATAGGAGTAGAGCACGCCATTTTTAAGCCTCAGGATTTATTAAGCTCGTTTTGAATAACTTAGCGTTGTTTGACAATCTTATGAAGCTAGAAAGTAGATGCCGACGGCCAAAAATCCCAGTTACTGGAAAGAAAATGATACTAATAGGTATACAAACGCAGGTTTTCTTTGATTGTGTGAATAATTCTTTTTTACAGCCAATCACATTGTAAGATTTGCTCGTTATTTGTTACGCGTTTATAGAGAAGAAATGTAAATACCTAATAAAGAGAGAGAAATTTCTCTTCCAGACGTAAAAAGCAGCAACAGTTAATTTCAAACGAAACTCAATTAAGGTCTTGTTTTTCCTGCCGTGTAAAACCTTGATACACTCCGTTGCTAATTAAAACGTGCTAAAACATCAAAGAAACGAAAATCAAGCGTACCCATTGAATTTCTATACCCCACCCAGGCCCACTCATATGGACACAGAGTAACTAACGCCGAAATGAAATGTTCAAATTTGGAACTGATACTAAAACCTTTTTCGTGTGCTTTTTAATCTGTTGTCAATTTGTTAACGGGATTCGGCCTTATTTAGTTAATTTATGAAGTATTGTGAGTGTACACAATGTCGTCTGATAGTCTAGCTGTCTAAGCGGCTGGGGCAATAGAAATGGAGAGTTAAGAATGAATTAACGCATCGATATAAAGTTTTGACCGGTATACCGAATGGAGTCAGGCGTGATTTTGTGGATATCATATAAGTATTACAGAACAATATTTAGCAGAACATCATTGTATGAAGGCCGAAAATTGTCTTACGTGTTACCGGAATAAGACTTAACTAATCAAAGCCAAATATAGCAGTTTTTCTTTTATCCTAATTTCCTTTTGTAGCCGTTAAAGCGAGACATACATATGTTAATTCAAACAGTTTTTCTATTTATAATATCAGAAATTTAATTCACTAAGGGGCACAAAGTAAAGTTACCAAACACAATTGTGGCGTGAAGGTTTGTGTGTATGTTTATGTGTACGGGTATTCTGTTTACTAATTACTCTGTGACTTCCGCTAATGCCTGACCATAAAATTGTTACTTGTACTTACTCCATTGACAGAGTTGGATAGATGAGCCACATTAGATTTTATTTAATGCTGGATTGATGTGAAATGCCGTGAATTGATGGTATTTGCGATTTAAATGTAGCCTCTTTGATAGTTCAGTTCCAATTCTTTTAAAGTTATTTCGAGGAAAAAATAATGATGATTAACCTAAGTTTTCGGAGGGAACAGCAACTACGTTAGTTGCAATAATGAGTTAAGAACTTTAATGCCCGACATACCTATTTAGTCTTACAAAATCGATTATGTACAGTTTCCTGTGTCGGGCAAAGGGTGCCTCTATTCTTCCTACATCTTGAATTTTTTTTAACAAATTGAGACTGATATTAAAAAGCCGTCGTTCCTTAAAATACGGAAGTTTCCAAGAGGCCCTAGGGTATATATATTCTAAACTAGACATTCATTGGGCCAACTTAGAATTGAAAGTACGCCAGAGGCAAAAACAGTCACGGAAAAAGCGACAAAAAGTATCCATTTAAAAAGGGTTGTGCACGCCGTTCTCATAAATTCTTCTACACTATTAAGCAGGACACTGGGCTATTACTGGGGGCATAAAACCTGTTAAATTACTGCGAAATAATCAACCGAGCTTTGAATTACGAACTAGTGTAAGATAAAAAATCGGTTGTCTGTAAAGTCGGTTTACTGACGATAGTTGAACGTTACAACGTCATAAGAAAATACTGATGGAATGGTTGCATTTTTCAATAGAAAAATTTAATTTTATTTGTTTGATAGATATTTTGTATGGATATAGAAAAGGAGGTAAATGGAAATCACTATTGAATTGATCAAGTTACATTTATTTGTACGCGTAAATACAATTATGTAATTTTTTTTTTAACAATGTACCTACATAGTTTTTACAAGTATGAATGTGCTTTGAGCAATTGTTTTACAATTTTTATTTACTTCTTTTAAACATGTGTGATATTTAACTTCTTATAATTTGTGTTATTCTGTTGAGAATAGGACGATGATAGGAAAAGTAGGAAATGAAAGGGAGTGTTTCGAGTGTAATATGTCTTGAAAAAGTCAAATCGATGGTGATGCCTCTTAGTGTTGTTGACTTATTAACGTCTGATGTACAATCGAGATTCAACATGTTTTTCATGAATTTGAGCAATGTTTGTACAAGTACATTTTTTACTCATCGTGAAATAGTTCTGTTAACTTATAGTTATAGTTTTGTCAATTATAGCATAACCTACAATTGCTGCACTAGCGGACCGATGCTATTTAATTTAATGATGAAAGCACGAATATTCGACAATATATCACTGAACATATATTTAATATCGAAAGAATCATTACCTTTATCGCCGCATTTGTTCATCTTGCGTGCACAAACACCCCGTCTACACGTTGGCCAATAGGCATTGGCCACTACATTCGCCACTGTGTTGGCCAACGTGAAAAGCCGGCTTTAAATGGAACGCCTCAAAGCGAGGTAACGCCGCATGAGTCATGTATTTTCGTGCGTGCAGCCAGCTTCATCGAATTATAAGACGTTGTCACGTAAAAAAAAAATGCTACCAATTCTATCATTGCGTAAGATTGGATAGTAAATGCGAAATGAGAAAAACTTGGTTGAATAAGAATGTAGTGTGATTGAAACCGTCTAAGAAAAAAAAACTATCTAACTCCGGCTACGGCCATATACTGCCTAATGTGAGAATAGTAACACTCGTTTTTATTTCGCGATGAAAACCATTCATCACCATCATTTCAGCTGAATTCTGCAGCCTCGTAGGTTGCAGATTCAATTACTTTGAAGTTATAAAACGAAACCCTTGATCACTAATTAGATTAGATACTTTCCCGGGGATAGGGAGATATCAATTGAAGTCCCATAAGCACGGAATACATTACAAACAATACCATGAACACGCAAACACACAAGCAAAACATAAAAGCACTCTGCTATGGCTGGAAATTCATTATCGTTCTTTCTTTTCTATTCTAAAGAATTTTCCACAACAAACTCCTTCACAGACCCTTCAGATATTTCTTTACAATTCTCGTCATGCGACGTTGGATGTCTGTATCTTCGTCCCGGGAGTCTCCTCGATAATATAATAATACCTACATTCCTCACTCTTCCGAGAGGCCCATAGAACACGAATCCACTAGAGCCGACAGCGAATAGTGACGAAATTAGGTACTTAAATGCATAGTTATAAAAGTATATTTATATTAATAAAAATATACTTATAAATAATCAATCTGCCTAGGCTTTTTCCAACTATAAGGATGACTTCAAGTCTAGCAGATCTAAGTGAATACTAATATTAACGCGACACGACTGCCCACCGAAACATCCAATTGAAAGTCGCGGTACTCCTTGGCAAGACTAGTGTCAGATTTTGTGAACCCGTTACGACTGTCCAAGATCTACAAATGTGGCAAATATGGACTGTAACCCATCCACGGGTCGACTTCAGCAATCGTTGTTTAACCTCGAAACGAGTTACATACAAGCACACGCATTCATTTATAATTACTATATACACGGCTATTCCTCGCTTATCCTGTCTATAACGTATCAAAATCCTTTACGCGGCTTAAAATTAAGCGGAGAAACAGACAAAGGCAGCGATTATGTTTTAAATCATTCAGAGATTAATAGAATATAATTTTGTAACGTTAATATGAATTATTATCGTCTGTTAAATAGTAATTTATATTTCTTAAAGTTTACTTCAAGTTTCATCTGCTACAAGCATTGAATTGTAGAGGAAAATTTCAAGAACTAAACGATGACATCACAAACTATGTATGTATGTAAATTTTTGACAATGCCGTAATGGGTGCCACCAATACGCTTCAGTGCTCTATGGTCAGGCCCAAGATGAACAATAGTCTCAATAATGGTACTACTCTGTAGTGATATTATCATTAGTGAGGACTCGTTTCGATGATAAAATCAATTTATGACGGGCATAGCAAATATTTTGTGTACAAATGTAGGTGTTATCACGATTTTGGTAGTTTAACTTTTTGCTGAAAGCTATTTTTCTAACTGTATTATGCTAATTTATCATGTGAATTCATTCACAGTAATTCTAAGAAATAAAAAAAACAACAGCAAATTATTAGTGTCAAAAGCGCATCAGATTTTCCACGACATAACTTTTTGAGTAAAAACATAACTTTCTTATTGACCAATATCAGCGTGTGTGAAAGAGATAGCGTCAGTTATTCACAGTCAAACGACGTTGAAGAAGACATTTGTGGGCATAACATAAAAACTTACGACATCATTGTTTTCATGGCGACAAAGAATGCCATTGACTCCGGAGCTAGGCAACGCGAGTCGTTGTCTAGCCGAGCCTATTTGTAAAGGAAATAAGTTTAGAATAGTAGGAAAGTTAATTCGTTTTGAATAAATGACAGAAACTAAAATATTGATTAGAATATTGTTAGTTAATTTTATACAAAGTGTTCCACACCATGGTTGTGCGCGTAAATGTGGAGAAGAAGTGCTTGGTATGACAAGACGTTTTAATAGTGCCTTCTACTATCTAAAATAAATCTTTAACCTTTTAGAACGTTCGCGCGGTAATGAACTGATAAATCATACATAATAATATTATCCAGATATATAGTCACTAGTATTCCTCATTTCCAAAAGCCTGTTGCTAGCTTACTACGTTCACTCCAAACTAAGACATTGTAAATCGGACAGGAGACCTGGTGACCTGAAATACACGCTATTGGACTAGCTCAGGCATCAGGCTCGCACAATACGTGTGAAACCCATTATTGTAATACTTACTATACATGTAATATTAAGTTAAGATATTGTACTGAGTAAATAAAGGCGTTTTATTATTTATCGTTACCTCCTTTTGCGCGCTTCCAGAGGTTAATGATATTAAATCTATGATTAAACGAAAACTAATGCCACTTGGCTGGGATTTTTTTTGTCGTAATTTGGGCTCGTAATTTATTTGAAAAGATTTTTCCTTATTTATGCAAATGTTTCAACTGTATACAGTAGACATACCTAAAAATCTGTTATAAATCATCAACCATTTATGTGATATATATTATATTAGTTTATTGTAAGAGGATGTAATTTATTTGTATGGACCAAGTTGTCCGAAATATATACACTTCTGGACACAACTATTGCCCCACCTTAGAGTTTAGGTTTCGATGGCCCCTACCGAAATATGATTGCTAGATTGAACAAAAACTGTTGATGCAGTTTTAAACCTGATACATTTTACCATCTTTTTCGATCGTATAGTTTTAAATTTGAATTCAGAATACCATACGACATGGACCTACGCCTAACAAGTCGGATATGCGCCTTGTTAAAGGCAATTAATTTTTGAATAAAAAACATGTTTTATCAAATAAAGGTTTTATTTAATAACGCGTGTTGCCTCCATGGGCATCTACCACAGCTCTCATACGATTAGGCATAGAGTTTATCAACCGCTCTATGAAATTTTGAGGGATCATCTCCCATTCCTCTTCTATGGCAGTTTTCAACTCCTGCATCGTCTGGGCAACTGGCTGACGAGCCCTAACACGCCTTTTTAGCTCGTCCCACATGTGCTCAATGGGGTTCATGTCTGGGCTTCTGGCTGGCCAGTCCATAACTGTGATGTTCACATCCCGAAGATATTCCCTGACGATGCCGGCCGCATGGGCTCTTGCATTATCATGCATAAAAAGGAAATTTGGGCCCACATAGTCCGCGTATGGTATCACGTGAGGTTCTAAGCACTCACGAATGTATCTTTCAGCATTTAATGTTGGCAGCCGTGGTCCTGTAACAACCTCAAGTTGAGTTTTGCCGCTCGCGGATATACCGCCCCATACAGTCCATGAGCCACCGCCATAAGCAACCCTCTCTTCAAAGCAGCATTGTGCGAAACGCTCTCCCTTACGCCGGTAGACCTTCTTCCTTCCATCATTGCCATGTAACACAATTTTAGACTCATCAGAAAAGAGTACACGGCTCCAATCTTGCTGTGTCCAATTTAAATGACTGCGTGCGAAATGAAGGCGCGCTGTTCGGTGGGCTCGCTTTAGTTTGGGCCCATTAGCTGGCTTGTGTGGTACCATATCGCGTTCTTTTAACCTTCTCCGAACAGTTCGAGCGCTCACAGATACTCCGTGGAAGTCGCGAAGTTGGTTTTGTATCTCAATGGAGGTAAGGTGACGATTTCTCAAGCTGGTCGTCACGATGAATCGATCCTGCCTTTCAGTTGTGACCCGAGATCGTGGCCTTCCTTGGCGACGAACAAAGCCGCCAGTCTCTAGGTACCTCCGATAAACATTTCGGACCGCAGATCGACTTAAATTAAGTTGAGCACTCACGTTTCTTTGGCTGTGTCCGGCCTGAATAAGTGCCACAGCTTGGGCGGCGACTTCAGGTGAAGTATCCATAGATTATTGATAGAACCTCACCTTAATGTTAAGAATAAGTAATGTTTGTTGCAAAAGCAAAGATATCAATCACTTTTTCAAGAATTAAATCCAAGTAAACCAATAAAACCAAGTTTTCTTAGTATTCGATTGTTTGATATCAACAAACAGGCTCCAAATTGTCTTTTGTTTCTTTAAATTCTGTGTTCGAAATTAAAAAAAAGACTATTGAATGAAATTGTGAATGTGCCAGGTTCAAAACTGCATAAAAACTTTTTGCTCGACCTAATATAAAATTTTAGCTAGGACCAAACGAAACTGAAAATACAAGGTGGGCCAATAGATGTGTCCAGAAGTGTACATTAATTGATTTACTTCTGAACCACCTGCATACGAAAAAAGGGGATATGAACTTAACTCACTTAGATTTTTTTCTATTAATATTAAAGACATTCAAAAGCCCAGTCTCCGCATAAAGTTTTAAACAAACCAAAAAGCAGAGATAAATATTTTCTCTATGGTACCTTAACAACGACAGCTGTCAAATCAAAGTGCAGTGCCCTTTCAGTCCTTTATTCAAAAGATGAAAGGAAGGTGTGAACACACATTAACTATCAAACACGCACCCAATCAATATTCAATTGATTTCGTATGTATACGTCATAATTAGCAGCATTTGGATTCTCGTCATACCTTCCTACCTACTTGAACTGATTAAGGTATGAAGAACGATATTTAGACATTGACAAAGTATTTTGGTGCATAGTGAAACAAAAAACCTTCTCGGTTTCTAATTCAAAATTACGACATATGAAGACGTTTGACGACAGGGTATCAGACCAGGCGTTGCGAGAATGTTCTAACGAGATACAGTGGCCCCAGAACGCAACGGCAACCGAAAGAACCAGGGCTGCCAGATGTACGATTTTAATCGTACTCCTACGATTTTTTAGCATTTTTACTCATGTACGATCGCTAGACCAGGATCGTACGAAAAATGTATGATTTTTACATACCTGACAACATTTCATAATGAAATGAACGTGCTCCACTGGCAACTGAGTTTCGGGGGATTCACCAAAAACCTATCGCGTATCTAGATCTTGCACTTGAATGAAGACTCTTTGTTTAGTCATTTAATTAATGACTAAAGTTGACTTTGTTAATGAAAAGATACATTTGGACATTAGATATAAGTATCTAATTAAAAAAAACATTTGGTTATTTGGATAAAACTGTGATTTTTGCTTGGCCTAAAGGGAAAGCTCACTGTCGATGGCTGTGCTGGATGGCGAGGCTGTATTTGTTTGCATTTTTACGGTAATAATTGTGACTTGTAAATAACCTGTTTTCCTCGTTAGTCTCAATCTGTACGTAGTATAAATATCCTATTTGAATCTGTATAGGTACTGTCTTGAGTGCTTTTTGTTTGTTGTTTGAAGAAACGAAAATTGCACGAAGTTAAAGCCAACAACAGAAATGTTAAACAATATGACCACAGGATTTTTTTATAAATCTAATAAATAGTTTTATTGCATTTCTTTTCTAAAACTAAACGAATTTTAGTTATTTCGTATTCCTAAAAGTTGGGGAATAAAATGGATGTGACATACGGACAGACAGGCAGACATGACGAATCTATAAGGACATCAAAGTCATAGACAGACCAAAAAAATTGGCCACGTGCGAGTCAGACTCGCCCATGAAGGGTTCCGTAGTAACTATAATAATATAATATAATATGTATATTTATTTGACGAAAAAAACCTTAAAAATTTCTTAAAACTAGGTTATTAACATTTTTTTTCAACTACGCCAAATAACTTTGTTTTTCATAGTGTCTGTATGAATTACAAAGTTACATTTTCGGTTTTAGAAAATATGCTGTATCTCAAAAACTGCTGACCCGATTTCGTTCAAACCAATTTTGGTTGAAAGTTTACATTAAGATCTACAGACAAATATTTTTTTTAGATTTTTCACTCCATTATTATAGAAGTTAGAGGGGGGGGACACACATTTTGGCTGATATAGACAGAGTGGTCACCTGGAGCAAGGAGAACCTCTTACAATTTAACGTCTCTAAGTGCGTAACCATCACTTTCTCTCGCGCGCATACTCCTATCCTTTATAAGTATAGTGTCGACGGGTCGGTGATGGCTAGGGTAACGGATGTTAGGGACTTAGGGGTAAAATTCAACACAGAGCTAACGTTTCGCGATCACATCATGAGCTGTTGCAAAAAAGCTTACCGTAATTTGGGTTTCGTGTTGCGTATGGTGCGTGACTTTACAAATATTAAAGCGGTTATAGCTCTATACAATGCATTGGTGAGAAGTCAATTAGAAAGTAACGCAGTCATTTGGGCTCCGCATGAATCTAAATATAGGGTCATGCTGGAGCGAGTACAAAATAAATTTGTAAGGCATTTATACTTACGCTTGTATGGAGTATATCCCTTTTACCCATTAATGTACCCAACTTTATTTCTTTTGGGTATGGTAGGATATAACGAGCTGAGCGTCAGGAGGGAACTCGCACTCATCTCGTACATATTCAAAATATTTAGAGGGAAGGTGCATAATGCGGACGTATTAGGGCAAATTAGCTTGTGTGTTCCGGACAAGTACGTGTGGCGACGTCGGCAGCCACGGCTGCTGGTGGAGCCGCGCGGGCGTACCAATCTGTTGGGGGAGGCGCCACTGACGCGTGCACTCCGCACTCTCAATATCATTGCGACCGAGTTAGACTTATTCTGTTGTTCACTGGGTGAATTCATTAGGAGTGCTTTATTTGTAATTTGTTATAAAAAAAATTAAATAGTTGAAATACTAGAATAGGTACACTATCACATTAGGTTACCCTGTAATGATAGATGTAAAGTGGATAATAAATAAATAAATAAATTTTTCCACTTTCGAAGCTTATATCTTTTAAACGATTGACTTTATGAAAAAGTGGTTTTAGAAACCCTTATATAATTTTTAAAGACCTGTCTATAGATACCACACACGCATAGGTTTCATGAAAAAAAAAATATTTTCAGTTCTAGTTTCATGTATGGGGACCCCCCTTTATTTTAAATATTTTTTAATTTTTTTCATATAATCGGAAAGCGGTTCACAGTATACATCTACCTACTAAGTTTCACATGTATAGTCTTAATAGTTTCGGAATAAAATGGCTGTGACATACGGACGGACGGACACACAGACAGACAGACAGACAGACGGACAGACATATCGAAACTATAAGGGTTCCGTTTTTTGCCATTCGGCTACGGAACCCTAACAAGAGTCATAAACAATATGTCTCGTGTTTTTGGTCTGATTGTCTGATTCAGTTATTCTAATAACAAAAAATTTTAGTTCTAGGTTGTACGATCTTTTCATTTCAAAATTTCTTTGGCATACGATTTTATTGTAGTTGGCGTACGATTACACCTTTTTTTCACCTGGCAGCCCTGGAAAGAACAGGGTGGGTTTTTGTCAGTAGAAGTCTGACATTCCCTTCCGCTCCACTCACAGCAGGAGGAGACATTTTACCAAATTAGAGTACACTCAACTTTCAATTATTTAACCAGAAACCGGAATAAGTTTTCTAGACTATTATTAGCTGTAACTAATAATTACATAACTTCCTTAATATGAAATGTCAAGACTTAAAAGTTAACTATCCGTTAATTTTAAAAGAAAAATCACTAGTTTATTAGAAGAACAGCACATTCCTACGTAAAATGTACTGATTCCTATCAGCCACGCTGTAAGTTCCAGACAGGCAATAAACGTTGTATGTTAAATAAAAACTTTTTACCAAAAAATTAAACAGACTTCCTAAAAACACTGCAAAGTGACAAATAAGTTTAATTTCGGTAGTCGGTGTCTTTAGTTTTGTATTTTCGTTTTTGGCACCGACCACCGAAAGTCGGTTTAATTTTTTGGTAAAAAGTTTTTATTTCACTCTTTTTAGTTGGTAGATTTATAATTTACCTAGTTACAAAAGCCTAAATGTCAACTACGTATAACCTTTTACAAAATATTGCTTTTCCCATTGCTGGACCGTTAATTGTTGAGGAGTTCTCCTGGTACTTCACCATCACCATATGCTTAGTGACGAGCATTTTGTACTTAATAACCATATTCAAGTAATCGAAGCAGAACCCATGAAATACTTATTATTCTTACTTATATATTGAGTAGTTCCAGTGGCCATCTGTGGTCTTCATCATCAGGTCCACTTCACAAATGGTGTTTTTTGAATGCAACTACACAAGTTACTATAAAAAATACTCAAATCACAATAGGTGTGCCTATAATAATTGAAGAGTTCCCTCGATTTCTCCAGGATCTCATCATCACATCCTGACTTGGTGACAACGGGACCAACTTTGAAGTAAACCTTTCCAAACAAAAAAAATATTTTCCAAATCGGTTCAACCGTCTTCGAGTAATCGGTGATCGTAAATTTAAAAAAAAATATATAGTTACGCGTCGACTTGATAACTCCTCCGTTTTTTTTTTGTCGGTTTATATCAAATAAGTACTGTTAACCAATCTTTTTCATATATTTTTATTATTGTTGTTCTGTACTATCTCATTACAGGGAAAAGGCCTCTAACATTTCCATCGACTGTAACCGGAAAACACCAATTGAAATGCCTTTGATATTATATAAGAGGAAGAAAAAAGTAATCAATAATTACTTACCCAAAGCAAAATAAATACATGTCTCTTTATCTTAACGTCTTTTCTTCCCCAAGATTACCCCATTGGGGCATACATTTTACAATAAGCCTAATAACATCTAACAAATCACACATATTTATAATTAAACACTCAGAAACAATTGCACCACCACCAATTGGTAAGAACTGAACTCAAAAACGTGCGCTGCCATAACGACTGGCTTCTACCAACTATGGCCGTTATAAGGGAAACTCTTACCGTTTTTATTATTAAAAAATAAATCATGCAATATATCCTCCATTGCTGGCACCAGGAAAACACATCAATAAATGCTTTTAAACAATCTCGCTTTGTGTATTGTTACGCTGCTCTAATACCTATGGTATATTTCATAGCAAGATACTTCACGTTCTTTTTAAATAAGTTCAGAGCTAACGTCTGACAGAAGGCAAAAAAAATCTAATAAGCCTAAAAAACTCAGTTCAAGACGATATACCTTATTCGTATGTCAACTTTGTCAAATTTCACCGCTTGATATAAATTTTTAGTGTGACCAAGACTGCCCTTTTGAAAGTATTTTATATTGTATAACAATGGTACAGTAAAATTAAGCAATAATTATTGGTATAGTAGAATGAACATACGATGAGAGGCTTATGCTAGGTGTAATACATTGACACCCTGACCTCTGAACTAGGTCAGTACTTGTATCTTAGAAATCAGTGTCCCTACGCTATATTACAAGCCAATATTTTTACAGCTCTAAGTCAAAGAAAGTCAAGCAGAATCATTATAGGTGGAGGTTTATTTAATACTTGAATTTAACACTTTCGGTAGTCTTTCGACTTATTCTTACACGCTTTTTTTGCGCCGCAGGAGACGCTCCGGGCGTCGGGAGTAGCCCTGCGACTCCCAACGCCTGGAGCGTCTCCTGCGGCAGCTGAGGCGCAAGGACTGTGAGGGCCTTGAGGCCCGCCTCTCCCTCGCGCATCCCGCAACCTCTTTCGCTTGCATTACTGCTTCGCAAAGGAGTTGACTGCTTCCCATGCCACCTCGCTCCGGACCATTGATTGAACCAAGCCCGGGAGCGAGAGGTCACCGCCTAGCACCCGTACTGGGACACGGCGGAGCTCTGCCCAAGCAGAGCAAACCTCCACCGTATGTTCAACCGTGTCCTCAGGGCGATCCTCGCAGTGGTGACACCAGGGCGTTTCCTCCTGCTATACCATCTACATTTCTCCTTCCGCAAGTCTACTGGAAGAAATTTCTTTGGTTATTAGCAATGCTTTGTACTATAACTGATATTTATCATGCTATTTTTACTGTTTCTCTGGCTGGAAAAGAACAAATTCCTTTTTCAAACAAAGAAAACTACAAAAACTGAGGGTATATTTAATCCAGAATGAGCTAACACAGAAGACATGACAAACTTCCAAAAACAACGTATTTCTGTAAGTTTTAATACCCAGATCCCAACAACATTTAAACTGAAAACATGATGCAAAATAATAACGAACTAATTTGTCTGTTTATCTTTAATCCCAGGGCTTGCAACGCTAAGAAACACTGCACAAACAGTGTCCGTCTCTAGCTGCACGGCACAGAGAGGAAACGGCACGGCAAATATACATGCTACTCGGGTTTTAAGGTTCTACACGGCTAATTTACTTCATTCACCTCATCTACATTTTATTTTAATAGCTCATGAAGATCCAGAACATAATCATGTAAGGTTATGTCTTCTTTAAGGTGGAAATGCTGTCATTAAATTTAGTAGTTCACCAGTTCCAGGCAGTACTGTGAAGGTTTTATATCTTAGGGCTTCTTGATAAATAACCTCCTTAACTAAAATGACATACCTAATGTTATGAACGTCTAGTAGTTCGTATAAACAGTATTGGTTGATGCTATGAGAAAGCCGTTTTTTGGAAGACCGTTTTACAAGAATTTTACATAATGTTATCAATAGTCTATTGTGAGTATAAATTTTAATGAATAATATACACTTATAATGCACAAAAATATTGCTTTTGCAGCATTGAACAGAGGTAGTATTTGAAATTAATTATTTATCTTTTCTGTTACAAATGCGAAAAATTTGATGAAATATGGCATTAAGACAGTTTCAGGTACCTCCAAAGGCTTAAAATAGGGGCCCAACGCTGGGTGTCTTTCGCCCAGAAAATGCTGAGTTGGTAACCCTTTCGGAGTGAACATGCTCAGCGAAATTCCTAGTGTTATTTTTTAATGTTTGTGTAATTTTTTATTTATTTATTTATTTATTTTATTATTTATGTACACACAGTAAAATAAAATAGGACAACATAATTATAATATTTGAGTACAAAGGTACTGCTTATTTCTTTAGAAATTTCTTCCAGCAGACCTGCGAAAGGAGAAGTGAAAAATAAATGTAGACAATAGTGTGTGAGAACAAGAAGAGAAATGAAAATTAATATGTGAAGTCTAAAACTAAAATATTAAATATACCTACACATACTTATAATGCAATAAAAATAACATATACTTAAATAAATACATAATGTTAGAATATACGTACATATAAATATATACATAAATAATTAACACAGTTAAGAGGAAAGGTAATGCTCTTTTAATCGACATTTGAATAAAGATATAGTTTTTAAATCACGAATGCTAGGCGGAAGTGAGTTCCACAATCTTACAGCATGGACAGAGAAGGAATAAGAGTAGTAGCTAGTTTTATGAGGATGAGATTTAAGGAGGGATCTAAGGTGTGATCTACACGGTACGTCGCTAGAACGAGCGTAAGAAAAACGCTCACGCAGGTAAGAAGGGTAAGACGGGTTGTGTAAGATGTTGAAGAGGAGACACAAAATCCTAGTGTTCCTGCGAAGACGGATTGGGAGCCACTTGAGTTCCTTGCGAAGGTGAGAAACATGGTCATACTTTCGAAGACCGAAAACAAAGCGAATGAATGCACAGATTTTGCAAGCGCTCAAGCTTGTTTAATAGCTCCTCGGTAGCATCCAAATAGCAGGCATCGGCATAATCTATAATCGGCTGAATAAGTGTTTGTGCCAAAGAAACTTTAGTCTTCAAGGGCAGAAGACTTTGAAGGCATTTCAGCGAATGAAAGGAGAAATTTACCTTTCGGCTGACCTCATTGACCTGAGCACGCCACGAGAGATTGGAGTCAATAACCACACCCAGATCTTTAGCGGTTTCGGTATAGTCAATGCGAACACCGTCGAGATATAAAGGCATCAGAGATGCAACAACAGCCGCACTGCGAACGAATCTGCTGCCAATGATCGTAGCCTGGGATTTAGTCGGGTTAATTTGCAAACCAAATGACTTAGCCCAAACGCTGATGCAAGCCAGGTCATGATTCATTGCAGCAATTGCAGAACCCGCGTCAACTACAGTAAAATGACGGTAAAGCTGCAAGTCATCTGCGTAGAGATGAAAACTAGAGGAGATTACTCTGGTAACAAAGTTTATGAAAATTGAAAAAAGAAGAGAGAGAACGCTACCCTGAGGAACACCCTCAGTAAGGCTACACCAATCAGAGAAAGACTCCTCCAGGCGAACACACTGAGAGCGTCCCCGAAGATAAGATCCGAACCAGGCTAAAGTGGAAGGAGAGAAATTGATAGATTTGAGGATACCAAGTAAAATGTCGAAATCCACTGAGTTGAATGCGCTACTGAAGTCCAGCAATACCAGAACAGTAAGGGACTTATTCTCCATTGCCCAGCGGATGTCATCAGTCACTTTTAAAAGCGCGGTTACAGTACTGTGACCCGAGCGAAAACCGGATTGAAAAGGGGATATTATCGAGTTTGACGCCAAGAAAAATGATAATTGTCTATGAACTATGTGCTCAAAAACTTTAGAGAGAAAAGGGAGGATAGAAATAGGTCTAAAGTGCGTTAATAAAGTAGGATTGTTAGTTTTAGGTAAAGGTATTATGTGAGCCTGTTTCCAAACATACGGAAAGGAGCAAGAGGAAAATGAGTGGTTGAAGATGTGAGTGAGAACAGGAAGTAAAGAGGAAAGGATAAGAGTTATCATTCTTGAACACAACTTATCATTACCGACTGCTGAAGAAGTAATCGCAAGAATAGACTTCTTAGCGTCATCCTCAGTAACATCGCTAAACTTAAAGAGAGGACAAAGTGGTAACGGCAACCTAGAAAGACTCTCTAGTGTCGCAGCTTTAACAGACGGATCAAGAGAAAAGGGAAGGAAAGAGAAATGCTTATTTAGATCATTCAGGTTGACATCCTTACACTGGTTGGTAGGTGACTTACCTATGCCTACAGATTTGAGAAATTTCCATACATCGGAAGAACTGCGATTATTGAGTTGGTCGTGAAAATAGCGTCTCTTAGCATCTTGACACAGATGACTGCAGCGATTACGTAACGATTTGTAATAAGAGAGATTCAGTTCTGAAGGTCTGCGCTTATATCTGCTCTTAGCTTTATCCCTGCGAGCCATAATCTCTTTAATTTGTTGCGTTATCCATGGTGCAGGGTTATGTCTAACTTTGACACGTCTGATAGGGGCATGCTGATCGTATAAGTCGAGAATGGTTGCGTTAAAACAATTCACCTTATCGTTGATGTCATCGTTCTCAACCAGAGGGGTCCAGTCAAGATCGCCGGCATCACGCCGCAAAGCCTCCAGATCTATGCCCTTGTAGTAGCGGAGATATAAAAGCTGGGGCTTACGCTTGGGAACACGAATACGATACGAAAGATAAATGAGATCGTGGTAAGAAAAAGTAGCCGTAAGTTGGCCATGGTAAGAAACATTACTAGGTGAGGAGACAATCATAAGATCTAGAAAAGAGGGTGTACAATTAGGAAAATAATGAGTTGCAGAAAGAGGCAAAACTTGCAGATTGAAAGAAGACAAGAGTGAAAGGAGTTTAAGGGAGCGAGAATCATTTTTAATTAAGCAAGTATTAAAATCACCCATTAAAATGACATGCTCATACATGGGGCAAAGATCACTGAGAGTGGAGTCGAGAGAATTGAAGTAGTCTATGTGAAGATTAGGACTGTAGAGCACTGCAAGTAAAACCTTTGTGTGATGAACAGTAATTTCAAGAAACAAGTATTCAGCCGACTCAGAATATTGTGATGGAGATGAACTGACCACCCTGTAGGGTAAATCAGCACGCAGGTATATAGCAACACCTCCTCCACCTTTGTCAGTCCTATCATTGCGGATCAAGACGAAGCCGGGGAGTGAGTACTGAGTAGAGAGGAGAGATGGTTTCAAAAATGATTCCGATATCAAGAGTGCATCCAAGTGAGCACTGCTAAAGGATGCCAGAAGGTCAGAATAGTGACCAGGAACACTCTGAGCATTTATGTGAGCTATATGCAGATCTTAGGGTCATTGGAGAAAAGAGAAGAGATTTTATCATGCAAAGTAAGTGGTAAGGAAGAGTCACTGTCCGCACTAACAAAACTAGTAGAAGAAGAGCACGAGAAGAAGCTGTCGTTAAGATCAGCTACATCATCCATGAATATAAATAATATATATATATATAATAATAATAAATATTAAAACACTATTAAATTAAAGATTTAAGATTTTCCTCTGAGAAAACCTCCCCCACTCGCTGATATATTGGCAGAAATTTTACAGTATTATCTAGCAAAGTTATACAAGTAAAACAACAATATAGGAGAAATGGAAAAAACAAAAATAAAAACAAAACTAAAACATCGAACTGTACGTAGAATGGAACGCAACGTAATGACGGATGGATAGGAGCAGTGACACTGTCATCTGTCTACAACTCTACAGCTGTCACGTTGTCAATAAATCTAACCTATAATTTGTAACATTATTTTATCTATACCGGCTATTAAAGAATAAAAAGTAAAATGAAATGCGGTGTTACAAATAAAAATTATTAACGAACTACCGGCCCAGCATGATTGTGATCATGCAAAGCGGCTAAGTTGAAAAGTAGTGTAGTAAATGGACTGGCAAAACAAAAACAACGAATGAGCTACTTGCGCACACGCGTCTTCCTTGTTCTCTTAGCGGAAGTAGCCACGGTTGCAGCTCTAGGAGATCCAGGTTCTTCAGATTGCGCAGAATCCTCGGTGTCGACTGAACAAGTCGGAAATTTGGCTATTAGATCGTGAAGTTCGCCTGCCGTTTCGATCTTCCGCCGGGATTTATCTGGGCAAATGACAACAATCTTGCCCTCCATGGACCAGCAATTCAGTATACCAAAATGCTTACGAGAAGCTGCAAACACACGATGCCGAGCTTGTGTCAAGAACTCGGAGATGGTGATCCCGGTACCCTTGAGAGCTTTCTTGCTATCCCATACAAGTTGCCGGTGCTCCATTTTGAAGAATCGTACCAGTATGGGTCGGGCCTTCTGCTGTGAGAATCCGAGCCGATGACAAACACTGATAATGTTCCGGTCCTTACATACCTCCGACAATTTAATTTGGTTGGATATGATGTTGTGGACCACATCCAGTAACTTTTCATTGTCCTTTTCTGGAACACCATGGAACAGCAGGACCTTTCTTCGCATGGTGGTTTCATGCCTATCGAACCCAGCAGCTAGCAACTCAACTTGTGATTTTAACTGGGAGAGTGCTTGAAGGACAAACAGCTTAAACTCTGAGAACTCACGTGCAATGGATGCAATGTCTGGTGAAGCTGATGCGGTACTAGTGGCAGCCTGCTGCAGTTTCGCTTCATATTCCTGCATTCGGGAGCCAAACAGCTGCTCGAGGCCCTCCAAGCTGGCAGCAAGTTTAGTGTCCATATTCAGTGACTTCAGTGTGTAGTGAAAGTGAACTAGGAATAAGTTCTATAGACTTGATAACAATAGATAGCAGGTGTGGGGGGGCTACTATAAAATAAACTGATTTATTTCATTAATAAATATGTATAACTATTTTAAAAAATTATTTTATTAAGAGCACACAAAAACGTAAGTTAATGCTATGCCTACCCACAAAGGAAAAAAGTTTTATTGTATGGTGTTGTGTGTGTTTATCACCGAATAAATGGTTTTCAATTTCAGTTTCAAATCGTGCAAACGGAGTCACGAATAATAGCTAGTGTTAAAAAAGTGATAGGCAACTGTACCAAAAACACACACATACAGTGTCAGTCAGTGGCATACATAGTAACCTATGTAAATCAGTCCACTGAACCTAAAACACGGATAGCTACCGATAATCACCGAAGTAGTTATATTCAACAGAAACAAAACGCCTCATATCAAAACAAGGAACGCCTTATAAAAGGCGTTCCTTGTTAAGTACTACTCCTTAAGTAATAGAGCTTTATATAAACTTTATTTTACCAACAATAACTTACTATTTAAAAGTTCTTCCTCGGTTGAACGGTGAGGTCCGCAGAGAACTGACCCAATAAATACCAGTTAGGATGGTGCGGAAGAAAAGCGAATAATTATTTATTCACTTACCTTTCTTACACCTTTTCTTATACAGAATGATTAGGGGAAATACGATAGATTCCTGGTAAGAGGCTAAATTAGAAAATCTATATTTGGAGCAAATTTAATCCCGGGATACTTTTTGGTTTTGTTTTTTTTTTTTAAGAGAATATCAATGTGGGTAAAACTCACATTAATAGCAATCCCAGATTATATGTCGACGGGTCCTACGTATACTAGTACAAGTGCAAAAATACAACTATTCAAGAGAGCGGTTTATAGGTTCTAAAGCTTCTAATTTTGTCATAAATCAATGGAAACCCTTGAAATTTTGGTATGTTATATTTTAATACCTAAGAAAAAAGACTACATTATTGGTTTTTCTTACTTTTTTATACTTTGGAAAATAGCACCACTTGCATTGATGCAGCTTGTTTTCTTTACTATGGTAGAACCTGTAAACTGATACAAGTGGCCACTTATACCAGTATATAGTGTACTTGCTTGTACTTATAATAAAGGAAAACTGAAGGATTTTACTCTTTTAACATGCTATTTCCGATTTATTGATCAATATGAGGTTATAATATTAACAATAACATCTTTTTTATCGACTTTTAAACACTTACAACAGTTTACTCAGTACTAGAAAACTACTTGCAACAGTTTTCTGTATTGTTATTTACCTTAAATTTTTAAATGCGTGTGGCAGGAAATTAAATAAAAACATTGAAAATACAAAATAACACTTTATTTCAAATAATTGACTTTTCCAGAATAAGTGTTTTTATTTTGATGTAAATACAGGGTTAAATGTAAAACACTGAAAACCTCTCAGGACTATGTTACTAACATCATAATCAACAACTTTTGTTCTATGACTTTTAAGAATTCGTCATATTTTAGTTCACCAGATTTTCATACAAAAATAAAAATATTTAAATTGAACGCCCTAAATGTTACGAAGTCTATGCGAAGCAAAAGAAAGCAATTTATACTATCGCTTTCTTTTGCTTTGCATAGACGCTACATGCGTTTAGGGCGTTCAATTACGTTCAGTCTTACGTAAGTACTACTTAATCAGTCTTTGTATTACCATTAACTTCGCAAACCTTACTCCACATAACAAGTTCCCCCATGGAATTCTTTTTCCAGTTGTCAAAAAAGGGAAGACAAGACTTAAAATCAAAAACAATTGAGTTACTTCTCGAACAATATACGGTTTTGCATTAGCTGTTGCCATTTTAAAAGCTAGGATCCACTGTTCTGGAGTATAAATTAAAATATTTCTGGTTTTTTTTTCAATTACTGAGTGAATGCTGTCACTCTCATTTTGAGTATGACCAACAACAAGCAATGTATGAGTTATGTTCATGTGAAACTTTCAAGCGATCCTATTTCGATTTTGGCCTCCACAATTATCCAACCAGAATATAAAAGTTGTGACTCCTTGCTCCACCTTCATACCAATAAAATCGAAAATGCAGCTGGCTATTTCATTGGCACCTTTTTTAGCAGTCTGTTCGTCCCAACAATAACAATAACCCTGCAGATCAGCCATATCAAATGGAGTAAAATTGTGAAAATGTAATTTTCTTTTGTAATAAAAAGTACTAACGTTTCCATGTGGTAAATTTTGAGTTTTTTACAAGTCGAAAGTAACAGCAACTACAGTTTTATCTTCCTTAGCCAACTGTTTATCCATCTCTTTTAATTGCCGAGCCATCTCTTTTTCGGCCAAATGCCGATTGTGTTTTGATATTTGGTCATCTGTAGGATTTTCTAAGTTTTCAAATGCGTGACATAATTCGCACCTTTTCAAAACATTTTTTGGGGCATTTACAAGCGCTTTTCATTTTTTTCTTCTGATGTAGCTTCCCCGTTCGACTCATGTATTCTAATCCCCTGTTTAAATTGAAATTGCGCCTTTCATCAAACCACATATTTTGGAACCTCTCTCGCAATCTACCCTTATCTTTCTTTTTTGGGTTTTTCTTTACACACAATTTATCACTATTAAATTCAAACTACATTGATACACCTTTAAGTAGTCCCCTTAAAGGTGTATCAATGTAGTTTGAATTTAATAGTGATAAATTATCAAATACATCATCAGTTTGTTGGCGAATAGATGAAAAAGAAAGTAATGGCGAAGGCATTGGTGTTAAGCTATCAATTTCATCATCAGGAAGGTAATTTTGTTTTACCACACTTGATTCAGAAATAGGATTTTGACATGGATGTAGAATTTGAGGCTCATCTTCTTTATAGTTGTTATGCACAATCACACTCACCGCCTGGACGGTATAGCACTCAGAGGACTTGGCAGAATCTGACGAAATGTTTGATAATTTTGGTATAAATTTTCTACTGTAGGGGTTTCCTCGAACATGTCTTCTGGGTCGCTTAAGCTTACAACCTTATTGATGAATGACATCTCTTCAGCAAAAAAATCCGCACTTGGAGGTAAGGTGGAATCTAAAATTATATAGTAAAATAATTATGCAGTGAATTGCTGCTAAAAATGTATTAAAAATAGTATTGCTATTTATTTTATTAGTAAATAGATATTATTATTAAAATAATGTAACTTATATCAGATAACAACATACCGAAAACAAAAAAAAGTCACATGTGACTTTGTATACTGATATAAGTGCAAAATATATTGAAAAAAAAAACATGAATTATAAAATCACATTTCATTAATTTAGTTTAGTATGTTTACCTGGCTTTTCTATTAGACTTTCATTTGTGAAACTATTTTTTTTCATTAAAATCGGTCGGTTCCAGGGTCTCGTTGCACATTTTCTTAGTTTGGTCTAATTCTTCACGTATTACGCATGATGGTACTGTCGGCCGATCTAATATAAATCAAAATTAATGTTTTAATAAATTTTTAAATATATTTACAAATAATCGTTAAAATTTACTAAAACCACTATACAAAGTACGCGAGTAACCACTATGAACCTTGTATACTGGTACATGTGAAAATA
This sequence comes from Tholera decimalis, assembly GCA_943138885.2. Taxonomy (NCBI): domain Eukaryota; kingdom Metazoa; phylum Arthropoda; class Insecta; order Lepidoptera; family Noctuidae; genus Tholera; species Tholera decimalis. Next base: position 16,514,922 of record OW964570.2, read on the forward strand.
CAAATAAACAACTCGTAATTTATTTATTTTTTAATTTTGCATTTGATCAAACAATACAAAGTATATCATTATATTACTTAAAATGTCAATTAACACTTACCTTCGTAATTTTCTGGAATGTTTATTTTACTTTACTTATTTTCTAATAAATCTATCATTAATTATTGACCTCGTGAGCGCTTCATTGTTGTGACTTCTTACCACTACTTACTCAAAACAAACAAAAATCGGAATAGTTTTGAACAAATGAATACGTAAACTAAAACGCAGCGCAGTTATACCAGTGTTTAACGTGCTCCCGACTCCGTCGCCGCGCGCATACTGGAGTGAATGACACTTGTGCTGACGTGTCGCGGCGCACGCGACTACCTACACTGGTGCAAGTGACTTACATCAGTGTAGATGGTCGTGTGGCGGAAAATGATGTCACTTATATTAGTTTACAAGTTTGTATCTTTGAAATTACTTGATAATTTAATATAATTTTTACAGGATATAAAGTTAAGGTAATTTTAAGGCTTTTGGTGCAAAAAAACGTATTTCGCTGTTTTGCGGGTTACACCAGTATACGTAGGACCCGTCGATGTCCTAACTATTTCTGTGTAACCTTTTTTGTATAACCTAATTTAATTCGTAAAGAAACACTTGAGTTTTTAGCCTAACAATTAAAAAATAGCAGTGTTTTATAGCTTATTTTGCTTTTGAAGGAGTTCTTGTCTTCTTCTACTCAATTCCGTATCATAACAAAAAAATATATAAACAAAACCCTTAATTCACAGCCAGGGTTGATTATGTCTTGAAAACTAGGTTTTTTCTTTAAAATTCTTAAATATTTAATTAACTAAGAAATAACCAGGTATCGGACTTAGTATCCCATGACTGAATTTACTCCAAATATGTTCTAGTTTAACCCTTTACCAGGAATCATCCTGTATAAAACGTTATGGATAGTAGCAAGAGGTAGAATAATGCATGATCTTGGCAATGTAACGATTTAGGAATTTGCTTTTACGGAAGACTTATTAATGTGATACTTGGTTTTTCCCTAAGGCATCGGATAAGTTGTTATAGCGATTACTCTGTCTACCTGTTTATCTCTGTGTAGTTATAACATTCCTAATAATTTAAGAAAAAATAATTATAAACTTTGTAATTAATATGTAATGTAAATTCAAAGCAAAACTTATGTTTTACGATGAATAGTTCTGTCGTGAAGTCATATGTAGGTACTCAATATTTAAATAATTAAATAATATCTTTAACTATTTTGTAGTTCTATACTTGTAAAGGAAAAAAACTTTTATAAGGTAGTCGGTATTGGTTTTGTATTTTCTTTTTTTTTTGCCACCGCCTAAATCCGAAATTAAAGTTATTTTTGGCTTTGTAGTGTTTTGATATGGAAGTCGGTTCTATTTATTGCTAAAAAGTTTTTTTCTTTCACGCTTTTTAGTGGGTCGGTTTGTAATTTATCTAGTTACAAAAGCCACAATGTCAACAACTTATCAACTTTTACAAAATATTGCTTTTCCCGATGCATAGCCGTTAATCTTTGAGGAGTTCTCCTGGTACTTCATCATCAGCTCTACATCACCATATGCATTGTGACGAGCATAAAGTGCTTAACATCCGTACTCAAGTAATCGAATCGCAATCCACGACATACTTATTATTGAGTAGTTTCGGTGGCCATCTGTGGTCTTCATCATCAGTTCAACTTCCCCAAATGGTGTTTTTCGAGAGCAACTACTCAAGATACTATAAAAAATACCCAAAACACTATAAGTGTGCCTATAATATTTGAAGAGTTCCCTCGATTTCTCCAGGATTCCATCATCAGATCCTGATTTCATAACAACGGGACCAACTAGAAAGTATACCCATTCAAACGAAAAAATAATTTTCTAAATCGGTTCAGCCGCCTCCGAAATACGAGGATACATAAAAAATAAAAAAAAATAAAAAGAAAGTTCAAGACGAACTGAGAACCTCCACCTTTTTTGAAGTCGGTTAAAAACTAAACCCTTATACTTCTACTTCGTTGTCTACCTGTCTGTTACGAGCAACGCGTAGAGGTATCAAACTATTTGTATCAATTAAAAGAACAAACTTGCTACTAAATACGATCAAAAGATGTGGCTGTTATGAACTTATGACGCATATCTTGTGTTGAGATCAATTAGGGTTTTTTACAGTAGGTTTGCGTTTAAGATAAAGTTTAGAGGTAAAATTTGTTTGTAAGTTTGTATGTAGGGATCTCGGCAACTAATGATCCAATTCTAAATTTTTTCGAAGCTATAAATTATTTCGAAATCCACGCGGACGAAGTCGAAGGGCGAGGTGCTAGTAAATAAAGACATGGTTAAACTCAGAAGATATATTTCAATATGCCAGCTATTCATACCCACTAAAAGCTTTACAAGAAAACGTTTAGCAAAGTAAATAAAATATGATCAGGAAAATTTAATATGTCAGGATTTCTACCAACACGCCTGGCGGCGCTCGAGGCGATTAGAACCACAATTGCTTCCATATACATATGTGGTTAGTGGCATGTCATACTAACTAGTCGCTATTAAACGAGAGGATTTTAGCAATAATAGCATTTATGAAAATAAATATAATAACTATGTAGTTTTAACTCTAAAATTAAGATATCGAATAGACCGCAGTGGTGTCCTTCGTCATTCATGATTCTATTGTTGAACAGTTATCGGTCTCGTATTTCTTCGCTTGCGAGCAATTAGGTACTATGCTGTATTATCGTAGGTTCGATTTCTGCACAGAACAAATAGTGTATGGCTTACAGACTGTTTTTCCGGGTACGGCTGCATTGACACACATACAACGAATTTCAGTTCACATAAGTGTATGTGTTATAATTATAACTCCAGATTATTAGGTATTTCTGCCGGGGTTGCGGAAATGTTCTAACGAGATACTGCAGCGTCGGAACGCAAGGGTAACTGAAAGAACAAGGTGGGTTTTTAGTCAGTAGAAGTCTGACAACTGTTAGCACATCTGCCATGCATGCTCATAAGTCAGCTGCTACCAACCAACCCCTGGACCAACTGCTGGAGTACAGTCCTTCTCTCTATGAGAAGGAATGGGCCGTAATCCACCACGAGGGCCCAATTTGGGTTGATGAATGTAGCATGTCTTCTGACTATTTACTAGAACAAGCCGGTTTCCTCAAGATGTTTTCCTTCATCGTTTCAAAGAAAGTGATTACGTAAATTATAATTTCATTTTTCTGGGGAAAATCATCAAATGACTCCTCCCCAATCTGGATGGAGAGGAAGAGAATGCCAGATTTTTACTGACTAAAAACCAACCTTGTTTCTTCAAGTAACCTTGCGTTCCGAGACCGTGATACAACATTCCCAAAGCCCCGGACACGACCCACACTTGCTAAAGTAACTTTATTAGTGTATAAATAGAATAAGAAGTCAGCAACAGAAGACGAAATTATGAAATGCAACCCTAATTCTAAAAGTGGAGGAGCAATCTGTAAATGCAACAGCGAATTCCTTAAGAATCTTCATGATGTAGACACAAAATATGTAGAATATATGGGTGAAAAAAATTTTTAGCAAAAAATAGAACCGACTTCTATATAAAAACGTAGTGTTTTTATATAGAAGTCGGTTGTCATTTGTTTTGTATTTTCTTTTTTTTGACACCGCCTTCCGAAATTAAAGTTATTTTTGCCTTTGTAGTGTTTTTATATAGAAGTCGGTTCTATTTTTTGCTAAAAATATTTTTTCACGCTTTTTAGTGGGTCGGTTTGTAATTTATCTAGTTACAAAAGCCAACATGTCAACTACTATCACCTTTTACAAAATATTGCTTTTCCCGGTGCAGAGCCGTTAATTTTTGAGTTCTCCTGGTACATCACCATCAGCTCTACTTCACCATATGCATTGTGACGAGCATATTGTGCTTAATAACCATATTCAAGTAATCGAAGTGGAACCTAGGAAATACTATATTCAAGTAATCTAATCGCAATCCACGAAATACTTATTATTGAGTAGTTTCGGTGGCCATCTGGGGTCTTCATCATCAGTTCCACTTTCTCAAATGGTGCTGTTCGAGAGCAACTACACAAGGTACTATAAGAAATACCCAAAACGCTATAGGTGTGCCTATAATATTTGAAGAGTTTCCTCAATTTCTCCATGATCCCATCATCAGATCCTGATTTCGTGACAATGGGACCAACTAGAAAGTATACCCATTCAAACGCAAAAATAATTATTCAAATCGGTCCAGCCGTCTCCGAGTTATGAGGTAAAATACATAAAAAAAAAAGTTCAAGACGAATTAAGAACCTCCTTTTTTTGAAGTCGGTTAAAAAGCGGACCGGAATACCTATAGTCTGCGATACGGCACGTTTGCTACGAAAAATATGGGCTTTAATCCGGTAGAAGACTGCATGCTACATACGCGAGTTGTGGCGAATTTATGAAGCTTTCCCGCCACCTTATCATGTTGCCCTCGCTGGTTTCTGTAAAAAGTACTTGATGTATGTGATATATGTCATCCTAGTTCTACTTTATTATTGTGAGGAAGTTTTCTATTATCTCCACTAATATTATAAATGCGGTAGTGTGTTTAAGACAAGGGCTGAGGGGTCTGCACAGTGGCATAAGCTTTTTTTTTTTAAGTGTCAATACCCAAATGGTTAAGGTATCGGACTTCTGATTGAGAGTTCGCGGGTTCCAACCCCACCCATTACACTATTGCCGTGAACCCACTTCAGACAAGCTTAGTTGGAGGGTTAACAAGATTGCTATGTGAATTCTACCCACATTGCTAGTTGTTTTAAATGAGATTCCTAGTATTTTTGAAAATTGTGACAGTCAGTTTGATAATCTATTACGCCGAAATGCAACAAATCAGTATGTAATTTGGAACTCAGCTAAAACATGGGTTGTATAAAGAAAAATAAAACTGTTACAATATGCCGTATTCCATAAATGGAAACTTTCTATATTATCAAGTAAATTATTTCTACAAATAAATATAAATAGTCAAGATAGGACTTTCCGAAAGCTTGCTTACACGCGTTCATCACAATAACACATTTTTCATATTTCTCGCATTTAATTTGTTACGACTGCTTCCGAACTTTCCCGACCTTCCCCGAAGGTGGTGCTTCTAATACGCAGCAAAAATTGGTGTGAGAAAAATATTCCACCCAACGTTGCTCACAAAAAATACAGCTGACGTTGATATAAATTTCTGATTCTTTTAGATAATGCCTCCCCTATGTGGGACTATTAAACAAAAGTTGTAAGTATTAAGTTTATGGTCAACAGGAAGTATCCAATTGATTTGATTTGATGAGGGCCTGGCCTATGGACAGCAATAAAAGCAGCAATAAATTGGAAACATTGCCAGAATTACCATAAATTGTACTTTCCTGGACCAACTCAACAGGAGCCATTCAGTAAGTATATAATAAAAACAGTATTATTTCACAGAGTATATTTTAGTGAGTAGAAGACAGCGTAGTACTACCAGTAAAAGGACGTCTACGGGGTCCGCTAGGTATATTTATATAATTTTCCAGTACGCACTATGCCTACAGCAGAATAGATATCGTGATATAAGGTAACAATTTCCTATAGTTGTACCTAATGTAAAGATATTATTGGCCAGCACGAAATTGCCAATTCATCAAATGAAAACATAACGTTGGAAAAATAAAATTGTTCCTTTTTCAAACCAACTCCACGCCTTCCATGCATGCACTGCAAACAACCCTCATTTTGTTATTGAGCCACCATTAATCGAACAACGCTGAACAAACATTGGTAGAAACATTTTTCATTCACAATCCACATGGATGACCTTTCAAAAGTTGGTCGTACACTCGACCAACAGTTGGTATTGTACCGTGTTAATTTACGCCGGGTCCAAGTGCTATTGTTGGAACTAATTGGTGCTTTCATCAAGTGTTTCGTTCAATTTGTTTATTATATCTTTTGCAGTATATGAATTATGAACTGATGATAACGGCTATTAGCTTTGAAAGATATTGTATTGTTGGAATCCAAACCACCAATGATTGATTGATTATTTCCTATCGAATTTCCGGCATTTGTTTCATTCGTTACTTTAACATTACTTTTGTACCTACCTACATCAGATTTACTTCCACTTAAATATACTTATACTTTAGGACTAGCTCGTTAAAAAACTAAACGCAAAACCATAGTGAAACAAAAAACAGAAATACATAAGTTCCGTAACTTTGTGCAAAACGAGAGACAAACCTATTTAAAATGTGATACCATTCCGTAAACAAATAAAGAAATCAAGCAGAGATTTCATTAGGACTCCGAGGAGTCCCGACGCGGCATAATCGGAAGACTGCTGGCGCACAATGGTAGCAATTTGCCGTAATTACTACAGTGGAGACCGCTCTTAACTTACCTGAGCGAACCATAAACGAGAGAACGCTGGAAGTAATTCACTATGAAAAGAAAACTTTCTCCAGGGAGCTAATTGCTCGTTTTGTAAATCTGCACCGATATTTTATTAATTTCTATAGATGTACTTTTGAGTGTTCGAAATAATTGTCTATCCCTTTCGGTGACGTTAGATTCATCAGACCAAATTGTTTATTGTCGAAATTTATAAACTTGGAACTCCTTTCAAGATTGATACTAAAGCAAAAGCTTTTTCTAGATTGCTCGAGACGTTTTGTTCAGTTCCTCAACTCAATTTGAAGTAGAGAATCGTTTGAGTTCCTCCTTAAATTCATTTCCTGAATGACTCAGGAAAGCGCGCGTCTCGATAGATCGAATACCAACCGTGCCTGGACTGTACCGTGTTCCGAACGACCAAAAAGTAAGAACAAAAGTCTATAATAGGTTTAGTGAACTCCTTCGGACGTGTACTAACATTTTAGACTTTGAAGCGAACGGAGAGGCTTGTGTTTGGCTTACGTGGCTATTTTCTTCATTGAACGTAAGGAATTTTAATTTTTAATTTTTTTAACGACAGTTTAATCCTTATATTACCAAAATATCTATTAGATAAGAAAGAGGTACATTAATTACCTATCGGATTAGGTAATTCCATAATTTGAACGTAAATAGCATTTACTGGCTACTTACAAAAGGATTAATTAGTATCCCTACCAACAATAACAAGTCCTTTAATTAGAGCATCTAACCATACTTCCTACAAATTGTGATGCGTACGTCCGGCACACGCGATGGTTCTATACCTAACGGCCACACGCGGCCATTGTTGGCGACGCGACGCCAATGATAACACATAGGTACCAACATAACAAAACAATGATTAATAATAATAAAGCTAGGAACAGACAATTTCTCTCTATTTGGTCGACACGTGCCCGATCTAAGACGTAATTCAACGACCTGGGTAAAGGTGCTTCAGATCGCAAGTGTACGACGAATGTGTTTGCGACGTGGTCGATTTTGAATAGACAAAAAAACGACGAATGTTTAGTGTTTGCAGTGTGTGATATAATTGCAATATTCTACCTAATACTAAAACCGACTTCCATATCAAAACACTACAAAGCCAAAAATAATTTTAATTTCGGTAGTCGGTGTTATTGGTTTTGTATTTTCTTTTTTTTTTCACACCGCCTTCCGAAATTAAAATTATTTTTGGCTTTGTAGTGTTTTGATATGGAAGTCGGTTTAATTTTTTGCAAAAAAGTTTTTATTATCGTGCTTTTTAGTGGGTCAGTTAATTTTCCAAATCGGTTCGTAAATGACGGAGTTATGCGCGAACAAAAAACGCAATGCAGAGTAAACGAAAAGATCATCAACGTAAATATTTTTTTAGACTTTTGTTGTATTTTCAGAAATGGCTTGTCCGATTTCGATAAAATTTTCATGGGACCATTTGGGAAGTATACCCTTTCTAACAAAATAAGAATTTTTCAAATCGGTTGGCAAGCGACGGAGCTATGCCCGAACAAACATAAAAAAGAAAAAAACAAACATCCGAATTGAGAACCTCCTCCTTTTTTAGAAGTCGGTTAAAAATTATGTTGGTACATATTGAAGTCAATAAATCGACCAGCATTAAAACTTCAGTCCTAGGGGGAGTGACACCCTTGAGCCTCCAAGCAGTCAACACTATTGAAGGGGCTCGATAGGACCATTTCCTGCTGGGGTTGCGCCAATATTCCAACGGATATCGCAGCCCTGGAATGCAACTGAAGGAGAAGGGTGGGTTTTTAGTCAGTAGATGTCTGACACTCTCTTCCGCTTCACGAAAGTCATTTAATGATTTTCCCACTGGAAAAAAGTGGGAGTGTCACGCTAAATGATACTCAATCAGTCTTGTGTGACTTAAGTTGTTCAAGACACTTCTAGGTGAAAGTTCTCAGCAGTACAATTCTTTTCTTTCTATGAACATTAATCAGTGTGTCTGCACCTCAAGGCTACTTACAATCTCTTCAAGAATTTCCTTTTCAAACTTTTACACGTCAGGGTTGTGTGAAAGGACCTCATTACATGTACCTGCAGCTTCGGTTTACGCTGACCGAACCAACACTTGGCAGACCGTAGGATCGAAATTGGCAATGGACGTGTTCTGCAATTTTGTTCAAGTCTGTAAAAATGCGAGGGAATCGGATTTACATACGTAATGGCGGGATTTGTTAGCAATACCTGCAGTTTCTTGTTTGTGTTCAGACAAGCAGTCTTGAACTCGAGTTTGTTTGATAGTTACGAGGCTAATAGTGTCAATGGAACTGGTTTCGATAGTTCGTAATGTGAGCCTATAACGTAAGCTTTAGAAGGTTTATAGAACGTGCAGCTAAAGCTCATTATGGTGTCCGTCAATTCTGACCCAATTAAAAAAAAAATTTAATAAAACATAGAACCGACTTCCATATCAAAACACTACAAAGCTAAAAATAACTTTAATTTCGGTAGTCGGTGTTATTGGTTTTGGATTTTCTGTTTTTTTCACACCGCCTTCCGAAATTAAAGTTATTTTTAGCTTTGTAGTGTTTTGATATGGAAGTCGGTTCTATTTTTTGTTAATAATTTCTTTTTCACGCATTTTAGTGGGTCGGTTTGTAATTTATCTAGTTACAAAAGCCATAATGTCAACAACTTATCACCTTTTACAAAATGTTTCTTTTCCCGATGCATAGCTGTTAATTTTTGAGGAGTTCTCCTGGTACTTGACCATCAGCTCTACATCACCATACTCGTATGTATTCCGACGAGCATAAAGTGTTTAACATCCGTACTCAAGTAATCGAATCGCAATCCACGAAATACTTATTATTTAGGAGTTTCAGTGGCCATCTGTGGTCTTCATTATCAGTTCAACTTCCCCAAATGGTACTTTTCGAAAGCAACTGCTCAAGGTACTATAAGAAATACCCAAAACGCTATAGGTGTGCGTATAATATTTGAAGAGTTCCCACGATTTCTCCAGGATCCCATCATCAGATCCTGATTTCGTAACAATGGGACCAACTAGAAAGTATAACCTTTCGAACAAAAAAAAAAAATTTTCCAAATCGGTCCAGCCATCCCCGAGTTATGAGGTAACATACATAAAAAAAATAAAAAAAAAGTTCAAGACGAATTGTAAACCTCCTTTTTTTCAAGTCGGTTAAAAACAACAAAACAAGCATGACTTACGAGTACATCATAGGTCGTGGATTCGCAACCAGGTAGGCATATTACTTTGTGTGACTTTCATCTTCAGCTCCCGAAACGGCAAAGGAAAACATCTTGAGGAAACCGTCATGTCCTTGGACCGAAAATCCGACGACATGCGACATCTGCCAACCCGAACCGATTACGCGTGGTAGATAACGGCCCATTCCCTCTCATAGAGAGGAAGCCTGTGTCCCAGCAGTGGGAACGTTATAGGATGATTATGTAGTAAAAATATTAAACGGCCGTTTAAGTTTTCCATTCATATACGACAGTGAATTTGATTTATACAGGTGTCCCGAAACTAAACGTCAAGCGGGTACCGGGCGATAGGCTAGGATGTACCAGTTCTAGCAAAATAAATAAAAAAATCCATGTGACTTGGTTAATTGATAATAGATATAATTTTGATAATGTTGAAATTCGACACCCTAGATCACATATTTAAGTACTATGATTACAAATTGGTAAATTTTGCGGTGTTTATTTTTTAAATTTAATCGTAAATAGCGTCTCTCTCTCTCTCTATCTCGCTCTATCACATTTGTCTGTCTCGCTTACACAAAAATAAAGCAATTACGCACAAAAGTAATATTCAGGTAAAAAATTCGTTTGAAATTGAGACGTCTTGCAAGTAAATAATTAATAATATTTTTTATTGAAAGATAAGTGGTAAGTGTTGCACCATTTTGAAATCTTCATTAAATTGGCCATTTTTTAATAATTTGCCTATGGTAGTATAATACATATTTTTCTAAAGATGGGGCGTCAAAGTTATGACATAAAACATTTTTAACCATGACTTAATAAAACTTATTTTTTTATACTAAACTGACAATATTGATTATTAGATTTATGACTGAAATCAATAGCTTAGCTATTTAGGATTAAAATAAAAAAATAAACACCGAAAGAATTACCGATTTGTGATCATAGTACTTAAATATGTGATCTAGGGTGTTGATTTTCAACATTTTCAAAATTATGTCTATTATCATTTAACCAAGTCACGTGAATTTTTTATATTACTTTTGCTAGAACTGGTACAACCGAGCCTATTGCCCCGTGCCCGCTTGACGTTGAGTTTCGGGACACCCTGTATATAGACTAGACAAGGCACTATATTCTGTAGCCAACAGTTATCGGTAATTACATTGCGTAGTCTAGCAACTTTGTTGAATAAACCTTCTAATAAACGTTCTCTTTGATTGGGGAAACATCGATTGGTAAACTCTTCTTTTTTCTTATCTTTATGTTACTAAACTGCGGGTATGGATCCATTGGCGAAGTACTGTTCTAGGTATAATCACATAGGTATTAAGGCCATACTCATACTATAGATAAATACTCTCTTAATTTGCAAAAATACATAATTTCCTCACATAGGTATTTTTACAAAGACTCTCTAGAATTCCCGGTGTCGTAGGGTATATAGTATGTTTCAATCATGGGTAGGTACCAAAGACTATAAAACCACTTGACCGCGCATACAGTGCCCCTACCCAAACCTATATATTGGTTACGGTACACGAAACATTTTAGTTGTGACCAAGTGTTAGACCTGTGTGCATGCTAAGCAATTACAAATACGCATAATAATGCCTTCATGCGCGTTGAAGCGGTGTGGAAAACATTCCCAAACATCTAGATACTAGATGGATGACATAACTATTCATCAGTAATGAAATACTACGAAATTATTTTTTATTTAATCAAATTATAAGCCATCGCAGGGGTCTATTTAAAATGATCGTTTAGGTGTGCAAGCCCACGATTGAGTCACGCGTTGATGTCTTTTGAAAAAGTCTCTTTCTTTCATTAAGAAATTCTAATTCTTGTACCCCCTTTCTTTCCCTTTGTATTTTTATCGTATAATCTGTGCTGTTAACTTTAACGTCTGAATACGATATCGATAATTACAAAATTAAACTTTTTTTTTAATTCAGTTCAGTTTTTATCCGACCTATTTTTTAACAGACTTTAAAAGAGGAGGAAGTTCTAAAGGTTTTTCTTCTGTGTGACATGCATGTTTTCATTTATAATTTCCGAAAATTCCAGAGTTAAAATTACAGTGGATAGGTAAGGTTACTAGAGAATATTGGTTTCTAGTTTTGTTTTTATTGATATAATGTTGAGAAGAGTGAAATCGTGAAAATAAGATACCTATATTCAATATTTTTAGGCTTTAAATAGTATGGCGGACTCTAATACTAATTAACTTGGGCCTTAATTAAAATATTTTTACTATGGGATTTTTACTCGGTATTTTACAATGTTAACATAAATTTTATCGATATCAACTACTTTCACTTAATCAAGTAGACCAATCCCTAAACAGGCATATCTACGCAACTTGACCTTGAACTGACCAATTACAGCACTGCATTTCTCTCTCTCGCCCGACCCGTAAGAGTGAGTCGTGTTAAGAAATCGGCCTATACGCTCTCTAGTAGGTACACATTAATTTATAATGATAAAAAGTACAATTATTAATTTATAATGATAAAAAGTACAATTATAACTTAACATTGAAATAACAGTTTTAAGATAGTGTTTGATTAATTCGACAATATCTGCAGCAAGAGCCTACCATTCAAAATCAATACAACCTTTTCCAAGTATGATTTTACCTACAAACAGAACTCCCGAATTACGGTCAATTTAATGAACAAAACAAAAAACCCAATCACCTGAGACCCCTGTACACCCACGTCAGGCAATCAGACAAGCTATCAAAAAAGGTTGAACTTACCGCCGTATTTACCGATCGTTTCACGTTTAACGCTTATTGAAACAACATTAAATAAAAAAGATACAATTCCAAACTCAAAGCATGCAATGAAAGGGATCCGGGATGCCTATCAAAATATAAAAGAAAATATATTTGAAAAGCATTCACACATCAGCTTCGTCAAAATTGTTCGCTTTTGGCGCCAGCAGATGCAGAGCTATTTCAATATGCATCTTAACTACAGGCGTTGAAAAATTCATCTACGAAAAGCATCTTTTACTTTTCCACTTTGAGACGTCAAATTGCGAAGCTCCTTACATATTTCACTGCAAGATTGCATTAAACTTGCTAGAAATGTGGCCATAATAAGACCAGATGTTCAAGCCGAAGGTACATGGGAATGGAGAGCTCCACAATTGGTACAGATGGTATCGTCTGAAGGCCAGCCAATAGCTAGATTTACGTACAGCCATAATACCGTTATTTCGCTCGTTAGTAAGTCTCTAGGACTGCACGATTATCAATGTGGACAGATATTAAAGGACGATAGACCTTTCCTGGAACATTGGTTTTGTGCGATAGCTTTAAGTCTCAACAGCAGTGAAAGTAGGACGCTAAAGGGCAATTTCGCAAGCGACAGCATAATTAGCAAATTACAGAGAGCGGACACGAACACGAATGCTCATTACGACTATAGAATTAGGGACAGGAAACAAAGCGGTAGTTGGTAGTTCCACGAAGCCTTTGTCACGGTGGAAACGGGCTTAATTCTCACCTGCTCACAGAAGAAAATGGCGGCGTGTAGTCCAAAAATGTTTTAATATTGTAAGTGCCACAATTACGTCGCGACTCGAATGTTTAAGATGAACATCAAAAAAACCCTACCCTACCCTACGCCTACTGACGGCGGAAACAGACTATTTGCTAAATTAAGTTAAAATTCCGGGAGGCGTTACTGACATACTTTCTTGCATACAATGTAACAAAAAGCGAAATTGCATATTCAATAGAATATATCGAGCATGGCTGTCGGTCACGCCGGTACATCGAAAGCGTGCCGCTCTATCCAATGCGGTGACTGTTCACATGCAAATTCGTGCCGGCAATAGATACAGATAACGAAAGGTCATAGGGGATCGGCATAAGACAAATACCTATTTTATCAAGACAACCTTTGTAGCCGGCTTATCGACGGCGACAGAACTGATTTACCGATAGCTTTAGGCAGTTTAACGATTCGTAATCGGCCAAATACCGCGAGTTTATCCGAGCAAGTTGGAGTCTGTAAGACTAATTATAATAATATGATTTGAACATTGACATCAATGGCGAATAAGCCAAAAACTCAATACTATTAATGAAATCTATACATTGTGCGTCATTATTTCTGTGTTTACTCCATTGCTTATAACTATTTACACCATAATAGTACAACATCACTAAAACAACAATAAAACACCAATTTCTGAAATGTTGGTATCTCTGTTCGGGCTAATCTCTGTGGAACGGTTGGACCGATTTTAATGGACGATAGAGGAGGTAATAGGGCAACATGTGGGCTACTTTTAATTTGACGAGATTAGGATTTACGCAGGAAAAATGTGTCTGTGGCTTAAGCCCCCAGTGGTCGAGGCACCTGTGGCCGACGCCCCCGATTCTATTAATTTAATATCTTTCTTTTTTATACTTTTTAACTTAGTACAGTAAATAAAAAAGTATTTCACCATAATAATAAAGTATTTTTCTTGCTACACAAAAGTTATCGAAATAACAGAGAGAACAGATCGCCTTAAGCTTATCGTTACACACCCTTTTTCCCATTAAAAACACATTTATTATGTACACACATAAGCAGAGCACAGCACAGCACTCTATAAGTAAGTTACAATTCTCTTGATTATAGGTGATAAAAACTGTGATTTATATACAATTTTGTTACTAGATTTCTTATTGAGATAAACAAATAAATAATGAAAAATAACTAAGACTTTAATTTTTTTAAATATACAAGCACTGTAAAAAGATTTCTATACCTGACACTAAATTTGATAAAAAATTTCTTTGAATTAAATTAATAGAATCGGGGGCGTCGGCCACAGGTGCCTCGACCACTGGGGGCCTAAGCCACAGACCCGGAAAAATCACGTAACCTTTATCGACGCAAACGAAGTCACAGGGCATAGCTAATGCAAAATAAATCGTATATCTAAGCAAAAATGTTATTCAACAATTTCCCAATACAACAAAGATGTTTTAGTAAAAAAACATACAAAAGGAGAAAATCTTCAGACAACTTTACCTTGTTCTCGTAACACTGAGAAATCCTGCGGATTACAAGCCCGATCAAACTTTAATCCACAAAAGCAGTCCTCGAACGGTGAGGCAGAAAACTTCAACAGTATTGTAAATATTTTGAAATATTCTGTGTCGTGTTTTATTTCACATAGATATATAGGTTCTGAGGATAAACATGGGCTGTATGAGACCGACGTGGGACATAATAATTGATAGGATAGACAAGGCGTTGTCTGTCTGCAAAATGAAAATTATTTCTTTTTCTAAAAAAAAACGATAATGAGTCTGCATTGGTAGCCGAACAGAGATTATAGAGCGTGGTGAAGATTTTCTTCATGTAATAATGTTACTAACTCAATAAGTATCGTTAGCGGATCATGCACGTACAAATAAATAAAAGAAGAAGCGATACGACACAATAATCCGTTGTCATTTCGACGTAAATAACTGCATTTCTGACATCAATTCCGATGATGTCACGGTGCCCACGACCGGAGGCTAAAAATGGCTGTAGTCTTGTTTGTGAGGGCTAAGGACGAAGGCCGAATTTCAATTTGGACGTACAGACACAGTTGAATGGGCTCGCCGAACCGACGACCGTTGTCATGCAAATGTGCCACCGCAATGTTTATTGCCAGCCAGTTAGTACATAACGACTTTATTCAAATTTCGAATTTGGAATGGAATTGGGAATAATATGGTATTGATATTGTTTTTAACCGACTTCAAAAAAAGGAGGTTTACAATTCGTCTTGAACTTTTTTTTTTTTTTTATGTATGTTACCTCATAACTCGGAGACGGCTGGACCGATTTGAAAAATTCTTTTTGCGTTTGAATAGGTATAGTTTCTAGTTGGTCCCATTGTTACGAAATCAGGATCTGATGATGGGATCCTGGAGAAATCGAGGGAACTCTTCAAATATTATAGGCACACCTATAGCGTTTTGGGTATTTCTTATAGTACCTTGAGCAGTTGCTTCCGAAAAGTACCATTTGGGGAAGTTGAACTGATGATGAAGACCACAGATGGCCACTGAAACTCCTCAATAATAAGTATTTCGTGGATTGCGATTCCATTACTTGAGTACGGATGTTAAACACTATGCTCGTCACAATACATATGGTGATGTAGAGTTGATGGTCAAGTACCAGGAGAACTCCTCAACAATTAACGGCCCAGCATTGGGAAAAGCAATATTTTGTAAAAGGTTATAAGTAGTTGACATTTAGGCTCTTGTAACTAGGTAAATTAAAAATCATCCAACTAAAAAGAGTGAAAAAAAAAACTTTTTAACAAAAAATTAAACCGACTCCCAAAAACACTGCAAAGTGAAAAATAACTTTAATTTCGGAAGTCGGTGCCAAAAACGAAAAAACAAAACTAAAGACACCGACTACCGAAATTAAAGTTATTTTTCACTTTGCAGTGTTTTTGGGAGTCGGTTTAATTTTTTGTTAAAAAGTTTTTTTTATAATGTAATATCGACGGTAATTACCATCACACTATTGTCGTGAACCCACTCCAGAGTCAGACACAAGCATATTTAACTTGGTTCGAGGAGTTAACCAGATTGTTAGTAATGTGAGTTCTACCCACATTGCTAGATCTCTATTGAAAAAGATTAAAACGGGTATGGTTACCTAGCCATTCCATTTTCAAAAAATCTATGAATTCCCAGGTGTCGCTTTTCGAGTACTCACATAGTCGAGCAATCGCCTGAAAATAATGTCGTAGTAGTGTAGACACAGACAATCCTACAAACAGCCTATATTTAGGAATTACTCATCAGACCACATAACAAACATCGACCAAATATCATAACTGTCTACAATAATTCTCATTAAAACTAAATAGGTATGTGTAAGTATCAACAATAAACAAGCCAAGTACACAAAATACGCTGTATTGTAACAATTCAAATAAGTATTATTAATCAAAGCTACAATTCAGAGAGTCAACAACCGCCGTTTTGCGACGGAAAATGGAAAATAAATCCGTCCATACTAATATTATAAATGAAAAAGTGCCTTTTTTACAATAGGCTCGCGTTTGACCGCCATCTCACCTGATAGTAAGTTATGATGAGGTCGAAGATGGAGCACGTTTACCTAAAAGTAACATAAACACTTTACTTAAAGAACCCCATAATATTGCTATCGGGAAAGATACATAGACTCCGGCAGGGAAGTCCACTCCTTAGCCGTAAGCCCAATGAAAGTATTCCCAAAACGTTTAGTGCGTATGGGTGGGATGTCCATCATGTAACGATGGCTCATCGCCGTTTGATGGACTACAAGACAAACGGTGTTTTGACTGTCTGTCCAAATCTTACGTTTTCTCACCTAAATGCGAGAGATACATTGCGAAAACGAAGTTAGGATACTTTTTATAACAAAAGTACAATAGTTATATATTTTCATGCAGGCGAATCCGCTGGTAGAAGCTAGTGCTTCAAATTAATTTGTGGAAGGTTGTGCCCGCGCTCACGGCCCATCGAGTCTAAACCATACTTTAGAACAATCATCAATGATTCATCAACGCATTTTAGCTAATAATAAAATAGGCCAGGAGATAGGAACCAGAAACATTTCCATTTTTTATAATTTTTTTAGGATAATATTATATTATTATATTTAATGACAATTTAGGCAAAAAAGTAGTTGCTCCAGCATGAGCGCAGTACTTTATTTTTTGTTTTGAAGTGAAAACTTCTATCAGCTCTCAGACGATTTATAGTAGAGAAAATCTTATGGGTTCGCGTCAGTAACATGCCAATATTTAAGGTAGTAAATTAAATTCATGGAAAATTATGTAAATACCAAGACTATGTAAAAATAATATAAGAATTTATTAGTTATTACGTATTTCAATCAACTTGTACTGGTATTTAGGTATATTTTGTACTGGGTTAACGAAGCCATAATGTTTTAACTAATATAATCATATAGATAAATATATATGTACTTTTTGCTCTAAGTTTCGCTAGATGCGAAAACCAGATTAATGTTAGTTCAACACCATGACACCGTGACATTTAAATTAATTTTAGTTTGAAATTTATAATACAGTTTTAAGTTATCACTTCTGTAAGTTATCTTTATGAATGTCTTACGTAATCTTTCTTCTCTTTTGAATTCTTGTTTTAAGTAATCACGAGACATATAAACATTTGAGGGAACACGCAACGCATGGTATGCAACACA
Source organism: Tholera decimalis (assembly GCA_943138885.2). NCBI lineage: Eukaryota > Metazoa > Arthropoda > Insecta > Lepidoptera > Noctuidae > Tholera > Tholera decimalis. Next base: position 16,532,827 of record OW964570.2, read on the forward strand.
AAGTATACAACTATGCAGGACAACCCGCACGTCCGACATATAAAAGAACACCATTGTAATCATAAGTAAAGCAAAATTGTTAAATGGCGTGTTTCAATTTTGGTGTACAATAAACTGTTTATCTAGTATACTAAATATATAATAAAGTGTTTATGTATATACAAATATGAATTGCTGTTCTTCTGGCTCCTTAAAACTCGAGGACTAGAGGCTACAATCCAAATCTACATTTGACACGTGCACACGTTCAGGCAGTTTTTGGCGGAATGAACATTAAATATACCCCTTTTTGCATTTTTTTTTTCAATAGACGTTATATAAAAGCTTTTCAGGATGAGATCTTAATGATGATTTGTATTAAACGAACCTCCATTAAATGCCTAACACACTTAGGTCCGTATTACAGAACGTTCCTCAAGTCCAGTTTGAGCTTAATTCGCCCGATCTCAGTTTAAATATAGAATCTGCACTTGAGCATTGGTCTTATTCCAGAACGTTAATAAAACTACACTCAGATTCAAATCGGACCTCAAGCAGAGAATATCTATTGTCTATGCATCAGCCTGTTTTCGTTTACGTTTTATTTTCTTCGTTTCCGCTGTTCCAATCTATGAATGATCGTAAATAATTCAATTTACTTTAATACCAATTTTTTTAAGAATAACAAATAAGTACTGCACGGTTTCACTATAGAAATTACTTTTTAAGAATTTGTAAAAGTAAATTCTTGAAGGTAAATGGTGTTAAGGCAATTTTTTCTAACATATAAAAATATAGCAAGAGTAACTCGTTCGTGGAATGGAGTGGATCCTAAATAATATTTGTGACAGTGTCTGTTATTATGTTATAAATTCCTCACTGATTATATAATTGATAGCATTCAAATAAATAATGGTTTGGAAAAAACTATCAATAGTAATATTAAAAGAAAAGAAAGTTATAGTGAAAACAAAACAGAAATACATGTTTTTTACCAAATCATAGCCAATAGATGGCGGTATTACAAATTGTAAATTGTACCACATCTTTTGAAAATCTATACTATTTCTTAAAATTGATAGCAAAATTGTATGGACCCATCACATGGTACGCTGAAGTTCTGTTTTCCTGTTTAAATCATCGTTGAAAAAATAATTATTGTAATCTATTTAAGTTAGGAAACCTAGATTAGTAGGCATTCATCTAGTAACTTAAAATGGCAAAAATTACGTGTAAAAGTGTTATTAGTAGGTAACCAATTTTCAGAACAAAATGTCATTTAATCATCATTCGCCAAAAATTACCATTTTTATATCAAATAATAAACTGAAAAGCGAATAATAATCGTTAACTGACAAGGAAGTCCCTGCTCAAGCGTAGTGTCGACCACACTTGGGTGATGAATCTACAACTAAATAACGATCTGGAATAAAGCCGTACCCGGCGGAACTATGTTCAATGAATCTGTACTTGAGGAACATTCTAAAATTAAATCTCAACTCAAAACTAGTTTTAAACAGAGATCAGTGCTCGAGTTTCGTTCTGTAATACGGGCCTTAGTCTAACCGTAACACACTTGTCGGCACTGTCAAAATAAATACTTTTTCTTCTTCTTAAACAAATACCTGACTTAGCCTCACTATGAAATCTGTATCGTAAAGTTCTGTGTGATTAATACACTTTGCAAGAGTAATAAAAATATGGGCCTACTATTATTGAAGTTGCTTATGGCCCAAATGTGCAAATGGCCAACATCAAGCCTGGTCAAGGCCCACGAGGGCTATACCAGTGCCTGAAGCAGTCGTATCGTTAAAAACTCGTTTGTGAAATTTAGGGTTAGGTAACTATCATGCGAATATAATTTGACCTAGTAAGGTATCAGTTTTGAACAATTATTAATAAGACCAGTTTCGTAATTGTTCACTACTAAGTATGTAAAATTTGCTATTGATAGGAACACGCATGTATTTGGATAACTTTTGGTAAGAAATCGTTAAACTCGGCTTAGATCGGGCTCGAATTTGACTTACTGTACCATGGTTTACTGGCTAAAAGCCTAAGACATTAAGTCCGCCTTTGTACGTTTGAGTTGCATAAAATCTAAATAAATAAGAAGTTACAAGAATTAGTAATAGCCAATAAACACACAAGAAGAGCAGTATCCTAGGCGGCGTCAAGCTAACCGATCACATACGCAACACCACACTGCGCCCCAAGACGCAAATTGCTGACGTTGCTAAAGCGTACAAGTAGAGTTGTGAGCCAAAATCACCACTTTCTGGAGCCCTGACATAGCCAGGAGGCGTTACGGCAGACCTCGTAGAAGATGGCGGGACGAGCTGGACGAAACTAACGACCAGTGGTTTACCTTGGCCCTGTATAGAACCATCCGGAAATCATAGGGCCAGGCCTTAGCCCTGCAGTACCTATGATGATGCAGGCTAACAGTAACAAGAAACACTATGATATAATGAGATATTTTTCTAGTCATATTTATCTTTTCTATATAATATATAGAACTTTTCTTTATACATGCTTAACTGACTATAAGGGCAGTGGCGGTACCTTCATATAAGCCCAAAAGCCTTACTAAAAAATGCTCGATAGAGAATCAATGTCAAACCCGAACTATTTAAAAGTTCGCGCGCTTAATTCTTATCAAAATAACACAATGTATCTACTGCCTGCTACACTACTACACATCGCGATTGTTCGCGCGCAGAGTTTCGCATTTGTAGCATCTAATGATCTACATATTGCTATCTCGCTTACACGCACCGGCTTTTACCGGGCTTTCAAATACTATATCTGTCACTTTCGCACTTATAGCGATGTGCCGTATAACGAGTTAGGCCTTGTGCATAGAACAAATCGATCACTATGGCAGATTTAAGCAGGGCTTTTGGTATGAAGTTGCATGCGTATGCGTGACCTTGTCAGCTTGCCAACTCTGCAGTGTTGCCGTTTTAGCCACACGTTGAAAGATCTTGGAGATTTTTAACGAGTTTGGAAACTTTTTTAACATTTAGCAACAATAAAAACTAGCGACTTTTAAAATAACGAAATTAAATACAGTCAAAACCGTTTACAACAACATCATTTAGAACAACATACCGGTTATATAGACCAAAATCATAGGTACAAAATACTTTGTACCTTGAAAACATCACCGGTTATTACGACTATCGGTTTTTACAACCAAATATGAGTGGTCCCTTGGATGTTGTTATAACAGATTTTGATTGTATTCAAGCAATATCTTAAAAATAAAAATAAATTAGCTAGATTTTTCATATACCTGGCGACTTTTTTTGCCTAAATGACAACACTGAGTAGTTCCCGATATCCGAGAGTGCAACTAACTTCAGTTTCATTTGCTTGAGTAGGAAAAGGTTTTGTTGTTAAAGTTTTTTGTTTGTTTTCTAAGATTTCCTCAGTGATACAATTGTTTTGGTGATTTACCTACAACAATGGAGGTAATTGTACCTTGTGAGGATTTAAAATGCGTTTAAGTTTTGATTGGCGAAGATAAGGTAAAATCTTTAAACTTTGCTCAGAAAAAACAGTTAATTTCTTCATTAAAACCGACGCCTAATCTGTGTATTTCTCAGACTGGTAAATCGCATAAACGAAAATTTAATAGATCAGTGTATAAAACTAGTTGTAACACGTTGCAAAATAACTCGGCTCCTCGTTTGAGATGCAACGTACGCTGTGCAAAAACGGAATACAGACGACTTTTTGTAGAAGTAATTGATAACATTAATACCGAAATTACTGACCGATATTCTGAAATTTATAAATTAAAGTTTTTCCAACTGCTCAACAACAAAAAATTTGACAATTATCACTCACATTTTCCTACAGAGGAATTAGATTCATTATTTGACATTTATGCAAACTATTTCGACAAACAAACATTAAAAAGCCAATTGATTTGCTTGTATTCTAGTCCTGATCTGAAAGATCGTAATGTTTTCGAATTAATTGATTTCATTCATGAGAATAACCTCGAAGATGCCTTTCCCGAGCTGTTAAAGTTAGCGTATCTTGTTGTAACTATTCCGGCTACAAGTTCTTCCGCGGAACGTGCTTTTTCGTCTCTTAAACGTATCCATACCTATCTGAGAAATACACAAGGTCAAGAGCGTCTTTCCGAATTATCAATGATAGCTATTGAAAAACAGTTGTTGGTAGAATTAAAACGATCACCAACATTTTACTCTGATGTAATTAAATCATTTCTTAAGAAAGATAGACGATTCCAATTAGAATATAAATAATTTATTTAAATTCCTTATTACATTCTATCTAGCTATTTTTTAACTTTCGTTTTGTAACTTTTTGTTTTGTTTTTTTTTTTGTCTGTAACCTGGTTCCTGTTACGAAGGAAGCAACTACTTACCATAACTTTGTTCCCTCAAGCAATGAAGCAAACCAAACGGCTTTTTTCTAAACCACCGGAGGTATGCAATTGCTGATATGTTTATTATATTCAATCTAGCACTAGCATGCCTTCAGTGTGCTTTGGTTACCTCATTCACCGCACGACAAGCAAGAGTGAAATTGAAGAAAGAAGAGGAAAGAAGAAGATGGATGAATTCACTTTTAATTTATTGTACCTAACCAGTAGTTTATGATTATGAGAAAATTGCGATGATACATACGTAGGTACCTACATACTCAGTCGAAAACTGAACTTTCTTTTTTTGAAATCGGTTAAAATTTTATTGGGCTTGCGTTATTTTGAAACCCTAGGCACGCCACTGTATAAGGGGTGCCTGTCTCCGAGCCTAGAATACAATTTAGTAATGGCAGAGATTGGCAGTGAACAACACTGTAGGCTGTAAAACTTTATTGTTCGAATATTAATACTGTTTTCTCATGTTGATTAATGAACGAAATAAAAAGAAAACTTTAGTATGAGTGCCTGTTATTTTCCAGTCAGTCGCAACATTTGAAGAGAGGTTATGATGATGATGTTTTCGGGTGATATCGCTTCGATCGATTTTATAATCGATACTAAGTAAATTCGATTAATAATTTGTTTTATCGAAATTTAGCACTCACTCGGTTGCTGTTGTGGCTATAACAAAAAAAATTTTTAGCAAAAAATAGAACCGACTTCCATATCAAAACACTACAAAGGCAAAAAATTATTAACAAAAAAAAAATTTTTAACAAAAAATAGAAAAGACTTCCATATCAAAACACTACAAAGCTAAAAATAACTTTAATTTCGGTAGTCGGTGTTATTGGTTTTGGATTTTCTGTTTTTTTCACACCGCCTTCCGAAATTAAAGTTATTTTTAGCTTTGTAGTGTTTTGATATGGAAGTCGGTCTATTTTTTGTTAAAAAATTTTTTTTCACGCTTTTTAGTGGGTCGGTTTGTAATTTATCTAGTTACAAAAGCCATAATGTCAACAACTTATCACCTTTTATAAAATGTTTCTTTTCCCGATGCATAGCTGTTAATTTTTGAGGAGTTCTCCTGGTACTTGACCATCAGCTCTACTTTACCATACTCGTATGTATTCCGACGAGCATAAAGTGTTTAACATCCGTACTCAAGTAATCGAATCGCAATCCACAAAATACTTATTATTGAGTAGTTTCAGTGACCATCTGTGGTCTTCATCATTAGTTCAACTTTCCCAAATGGTACTTTTCGAAAGCAACTGCTCAAGGTACTATAAGAAATACCCAAAACGCTATAGGTGTGCCTATAATATTTGAAGAGTTCCCTCGATTTCTCCAGGATCCCATCATCAGATCCTGATTTCGTAACAATGGGACCAACTAGAAAGTATACCCTATCGAACAAAAAAAAAATTCCAAATCGGTTCAGCCATCTCCGAGTTACGAGGTAACATACATAAAAAAAATAAAAAAAAAAGTTCAAGACGAATTGTAAACCTCCTTTTTTTCAAGTCGGTTAAAAATAGAACCGACTTCCATATCAAAACACTACAAAGCCAAAAATAACTTTAATTTCGGAAGGCGGTGTCTTTAGTTTTGTATATATTTTCGTTTTTGACACCGCCTTCCGAAATTAAAGTTATTTTTGGCTTTGTAGTGTTTTGATATGGAAGTCGGTTCTATTTTTTGTTAAAATTTTTTTGCCTTTGTAGTGTTTTGATATGGAAGTCGGTTCAATTTTTTGCTAAAAATTTTTTTTTTCACGCTTTTTAGTGGGTCGTTTTGTAATTTATCTAGTTACAAAAGCCATAATGTCAACAACTTACCACCTTTTACAAAATATTGCTTTTCCCGATGTATAGCCGTTAATTTTTGAGGAGTTCTCCTGGTACTTGACCATCAACTCTACATCACCATATGTATTGTGATGAGCATAAAGTGCTTAACATCCGTACTCAAGTAATCGAATCGCAGTCCACGAAATACTTATTATTGAGGAGTTTCAGTGGCCATCTGTGGTATTCATCATCAGTTCCACTTCCCCAAATGGTACTTTTCGGAAGCAACTCCTCAAGGTACTATAAGAAATACCCAAAACGCTATAGGTGTGCCTATAATATTTCAAGAGTTCCCTCGATATCTCCAGGATCCCATCATCAGATCCTGATATGGGACCAACTAGAAACAAATTCTTTTTGCGTTTGAATGGGTATACCCATTCAAACGCAAAAAGAATTTTTCAAATCGGTCCAGCCGTCTCCGAGATATGAGACATAAAAAAAAAAAGTTCAAGACGAATAGTAAACCTCCTTTTTTTGAAGTCGGTTTAAAAGCAACAATAAACTGTATTTTCTGAACGTTTATCTGATGATTTGTAGTGTCTTGAGTTTTTGACCGATACAAATTATAACAAAAATTAAAAAAAAATGAAATTATAACAAAAATTTGTAAGTATTTAATTCGAAACATTATGTCTTTCGTCAACACATACACAATATAAGTGTTTTACAAACAGCTGCTATTGTTTTGCTTTAATAAAAACTTTTTTGCAAAAAAATAAAACCGACTTCCGTATCAAAACACTACAAAGCCAAAAATAATTTTAATTTCGGTAGTCGGTGTTATTGGTTTTGTATTTTCTTTTTTTTCACACCGCCTTCCGAAATTAAAATTATTTTTGGCTTTGTAGTGTTTTGATACGGAAGTCGGTTTTATTTTTTTGCAAAAAAGTTTTTATTTTCGCGCTTTTTAGTGGGTCAATTTGTAATTAATCTAGTTATAAAAGCCAAAATGTCAACTACAAAAAACTAAAAACGCGCGAACAAAAAAGAAAAACACAATATAGAGTAACCGAAAAGATCATCAATGTAAATATTTTTTTTAGACTTTTGTTGATTTTTCAGAATCGGCTTGTTCGATGTCGATAAAATTTTCATGGGACCATTTGGGAAGTATACCCTTTCCAACAAAAAAGAATTTTTCAAATCGGTTGGCGAGCGACGGAGCTATGCCCGCACAAACATAAAAAAAAAAAAAAAAAAAAAAAAAAAACAAACATCCGAATTGAGAACCTCCTCCTTTTTCAGAAGTCGGTTAAAAATAGATTTCTACATAAACTATGCTTTTGTTTGATACCTAAATCCTATGTGTATTTTTTTGGTAAGATATATACATTAGGTTGTATAATGCTGTGGAATCTGTACATTATCTCTAGGTATCAAATAAACAGCGATTAGTTAGTAGGTACAACATACGTAATCTACAAAAATATCAGCGAATAAAAGCTCTAAATTTCTTCTTCTACAATAAAAAATGCCTGAAATAATGAAAGCCGTAACCTAGGCACTAAACTACGGCAACATTGTATGATACGCCGAGGTCAATGACCCGCCGCGGGAGCTAGATAGACGCGCTACTGAAAACCATAATGATATCACGATTTATTAGGTACTTAATAATTTATTTTGTACCAAGGGCGTTTGGTAAGACTTTAAACAAATCATTAAAATAATTATTACTAGGTAAATATACCTATATCGACAGAAACAAAGAACAAGAACATCTGTTTGATAAGATCTTTCTAGAAATGGCAGTTCAGGTTTTTGCTTTCATATTTAAAGTACCTTTCCTAATATTTCCAAAGTGCACGTACGAATCGATGCAACTAAAGAATAAAATGACAATAAACATGGGTGATGGACATTGGACTCTATTATCACTAACAGCGATATCTGTACGTTTCATAAAAATCGCGCACTCCACGTTTGTTTATAATTTAAAAGCGTACAAAATTGCAAAATCTGCCATACCTAGCCTAGGTAACTACTTGACATCAGTAGGTAATGTTTTTTAACAACATAGATAAATTATAATTGTATTTAATGAAAAGGGTAAGCTACTTACATCAAATCACATTTTCCAGGCTTTCGAGAATATTTTAATCCATTACATCATCAACTAAGTATCATTATTTTAAGTGAGTGAAAAAAGCCATACGAAGCCAAAAATCCCGTACTGGGTTGCAATGTAAATTGAATTTGACGCACCTGACATAAAAGTTCACTATTGCAAGATTTGGTAATTAATTTATCTCGAATTCTGAATTCAAATACGTATACCTAGACACTTCTTTACTTTGGAGGTTAAAGCTTATGAAATCGGTCTCTACTGGGAATTCAGTGAAATTTTTTCTTCTATGTGGCATTGGCAGCTAAATACCTTATATTTTTCTGAAATTAATGAGGGTGTGGTCATTGGTGATAGTCTGCCTCACACAGAGTATCCTATTTGGTAAAGTATGACACAACGGAAAAAGCAACCATATATACACAATCGTGAAGTCACCTACTCTCAAGTTACCTACTAGAAAATTGTTTAAAAATGGCATAGAATAATTATAAGTTAAATAGTTACTCGTCAGTCGTCACCAATGAGCTCAATAACAAAACTCTGATTCGTATGTGTTAGGTAAGTTCATATCATAAATTGCTTCTATTTAAAGATCGACCCACTATTTGGTAAAGGTATTTACAGATGGGCATGGTAATCGACGACAATTCCGAAAATTAAACATTTTTCAATAATTCTTTGTCCATCGGGTTATCATACCAATTCATAACCAAGTCATGAAAAATTCAACCACAATGACCTCGCAATATTCCGAATGACCGAATCAATTTGATGACAAGAACTGTCAAGATACGGTCAGAACACGGAATTTTATTAAATCATTAATCATCGAAACTGTAAGAACAAATTGATTGATGGGATTTTCTAATAAAACGCTATAAAAATAACAGTCGTTTATATCGACATTATTAATGATCGGAATGATTCTTTACGACTTTCATAACATGTGAGAGGCCGTCTTTTATTCATTACCGGTCGTCACAAAGCATTCCTTTAATTGTACGTTTCGTCGATAGACCGAGGCGATAATCTTGTTATGGACTAAAGTCAAAAAGTTTTTTATTATTTTTTCGCACACAGCAAGCTGTCAAAATAAGTTCAACCAATACGAACCACACGGCAAGAAAACTAACAACAACAACAAAATTATTAATGTAGAGAGAAGCGTCAATAGTATAATGGCTAAGGTGTCGGCCTTGTGATCGAGAGAACTCGAATTCGAACTCCACCCATTACACTATACCGTGAACCCACTCCAGACACAAGCATAGTTGGAGAGGTTAAAAGAATGTCGTGAACTCAATAAAGTCTGCAAGCACCTTTACCGAAGATACGCTCGTGACACATTATGACAGAGTACAGGATAAATCAGCAATGTTATTAATTAGTACAATTATGTGCATACGGGGCGATAACGTTAGGAAAAGGAAAAAACAAAGGAACAAGGTCGCTTCATACATTGTTCGTCAAGGATGAATAGAAGTCGCCACATCGACTGGTACGGAAAAGCAGTGAACCAGATGATATGAGGATGCATTGATATGAGGACTTTGATATTGATAGAATATTTTAGGCAATAAAGACAGGAAGAGAAAAAGTACTTGGAGACAAAAGCTCTTTTTTGTATCTTCTTTCAACAGTAAACGACTTCCTTTTAGACTATCTATGATACGCAGTTTACTTTCACCCCGTTTGTCTTGTATGTAATGATATGAATAACACTAGAATGATTCGGTTTTTTCATCATAACCTTAGCTTATTGGATCCCGTTAGCCATTTTTACTTAACTGATGCTATACATTTTAATGGAGTATACTTAGTCTAAAAATAGCCCCATAAAGACGCCTACGTAGCAACAGCCTCTATGGTTAAGTCCAGAATGAAACGCCAGATAATTGGCGTAATAATACCCTTATCATACCGCCATATTGTTTCCGTTTATAACTACATAAAAAACCATTCGGCAAATTACTGCTTTATACGATTTCTCAAAATATTATTTAAGGCTGATTTTTTTACTTTTATCGGTAGATAAAATATGACAGAAAGACATCTTCCACAATAAAGCATCAGAAATTTCTTTAATTTTGTAGTTTAGTTTCAAAAATATATTGTTTTACCTGATTAATTAAATCATTACCTATACCTATACCTTTTCTAAATAAAAGTAAATTTATCCAAAATGTCTTGACATTTACCCGGATAAATTTAATTAATGGTTATCCTGATTTAAATCTCGGACTCCAAAGTTACTATTACAGATTTTCACAACCTAATTTCAATACAATACATTCATTTCATTCCTTTCAATTTAGTTCACGTCTTAATAGATTCATAATTCAAAGTCAAAAGCTTCTAAGTCAAACCGTAACATCCGATCGTCCTTTCACAAACAAGTAATTAATTAGTAAAATAAACCGCAGACGAACCCCTCTATTACAGACCAATCACTTAAACATCGATCCCGAAGTGAAACAAACATTTCCAAAGACTACATTTACGACTTCGGAAAAAGCGATCCAACTTTTGTGAAAACACTTTTTGAAATGCACAGGTTTTATCAAATTACCAACGGTATCCTAGGAACTTGGCCAGAAATATTTTATTCGTACGTACTCGAGGGAAACTGTTTTTATTCTTACGAAATTGTAGCTTACCAAATAAAGCTCAGTAAACGGGGAAATGTAAGCTATTGTAGAAAATTAATTTGAGCAGTAAAACAAACCAATGCGTAAAACTTTGAATTTCCGTCACACACTCACTAAACTATGCACTAATTTCGTTCAATGCGACATACAAAAATTCAGCACTTCATACACTGTTATATTTTCATTTTATTTTTTTAAAACACTAGTGTTTCCCGCACGAATGCCGAAACCTTCGACGAACGTTCGTCATACGAAACCTACCGCAACGCGACGCCTGTTATCGAACGAATGTTCCCGAATGAGGGGGTCCAGCGACGCGGGCGGTGGTGCCGGCGAACGGCGTGGCACTGCGGCGAGCGGCCGGCCGCGTGGGGCCGCAGCGCTCCGAATCCTTACGACCTAACTCCCGACACTACCGCGCGAAAACACCCTTAACCCAAGGCCACAGAGACGTGTCTCGCGTGCTTATCACCGAGAACACCAATCGATGCTCCTGGAACAGGACAACAGATCTTTCCGCCTCCGCTCCTGTCACGTGACCAAAACGGCAACTGCGAAAATTTTCGACAATTTCGCCGACAACAACACACGCGCGAGACGATTTCAAAATGAAGCGTAATTTTAATAAACAAATCGACATATTGAAACGCATCTCGGATTTCATTAGGTAATCGCGTAAAACTCGGATACTTTAGAGCCTTGTGTGCAATAAACAGGCTATAAACGCTAAAAATATGGAATCCTTTTACCATAATTTACTCTTTTTTAAATTGTACGCGTTTGGTGAGCTAAAATGTTGCAAAATGGAATAGAACATTCACGATGTTTATGCACAATAAAATGCGGGCCACTCTAAAGCGTACGTACCGATAACTTTAAGAACTGACAAAACTGTATACTTGGCAGGAAATGGAAATGAATATGTTGGCGACAAAGTGGAAATAATTCCTTAATAGAGCGGTGTAAAAGGTAAACTCAGAATGGGTGTAGATCGGTTAACCGCAAGGATATGAGAACACCCACTATTTGAGCCCACGCTACCACACCTGGATCAGTTGCATAACAAATCTGATGTCTTAAACTGAATCAATTCTCCTTGCCTTCCTCAGTTGAAATTTACAATAACACATTTGTAATTGCATTGAGTAATACATTTACATTATAATCTACCCCTAACCTACTCACTGCAGGTCTTATTTGGTATTTTAACTTTATTATTAATTTATTCATTCAAGTACATTCAGGGCTATAGCGCACATTCCATGTGTATGTCCGTCAACTACATAAGGTATATTGAGGGTTCATACAAATACTGAGAGTTCAGTCTCTTCAGCATTGAAATCAGTTAATTCCAGTAACTTTCTAACCATCCAATTACCAGATCGATAGAACCTCATGCATCTATCTTCTATCCATTTATTTGTACCTACGTCCCGTATCGTCGTCGGATCGAAACGATTTTGTTTCAATATCAAACACGAGACGGCTCGTATTACTGACAACACATCCTACATGTTTGCAAAACATTTCACATTTGACGGAGAAACGATCTACATGAAACGTGCATATATTTTATATGCATTTTGTAATGTGAGCGCAGTAGACTTAGAGCAAGGAATAAAAATAAAACAAGGTAAATATGCGAAGCTTTTGATTAATATAGGTAATTATTTATTTATTGACTGACTATATGAGGGAATAAACTGTGAAATTATAATTAATACTTTATTTCCAGCTAGAACTGAACAATTTATTAGACTAAAGATATTTGTAGCGTTCGATTCCGGTATATGGCCATGTTGGCTTTTAAGCTAGTGGTAATTGTCAGCAGATAGAAGGTACTGTACCTTACTAAAATCTTTTATACAATGTCTACCTCAGTTATTATTAGCCAATGATATATTAGGTCATTGTTAGCAGCTAAATTGTTACTAAGAATATTTTTCCACGACACGCTAATAATAATATAAGGCGATGATACAATTGGATATTTTCCTGTGTGGAGTTTTATGAAGCAAAAACATCACTAAGAAGATTATTTTTCTAAAGACAGCGACAAAATTATCCATAAAATAAAGAAAGAATTAGTATTTCGAATATTGGCATGACTAACATTGGTGGAAACTTCTCGCCTTCTCTGTTGCTAATGACGGTGACGTCACATACCAGTAAGTGCATCCTTTTTCTGTTATTTGACCATTTCTCCATTCCACTAGATTTAAAGGACTTAAGTTTGAAATGTGAAAAACCCTTCTATTTCCGAATTTGGATACATATTCGAAAATAGAAAGATTTGGACCATAAAGTAACTGACTTAATGGTCCAAATAATAAAATAAAAAGGCAATATTTACATCATATTACCAGCAACCAAGCGCATACCATTACAAAATTCATTTTGTTTACAACAAACCATGTTGTCGCAAAATTGGATTCCGAGAACGCATTAACCGCGATAGTAAATTAGTGTTCGGCATTTAAACTGTGTCGTCTGGATTCGCACAAAGCATTTGACTCGTCGCATCGTGCCTTGGTGAAAGAAGTGACCTGTTCCGCTCTGTGGCTTCGTGCCGTGGGAATGGTAGACCAAACTAATGGTAAAGGAGTTTTTCATTTGCAAAACTAGGTATTGTACAACTCATACAGAAATGCAAGCGGTGAGAAAAACTCATGGATGGCGAATGTTTATGTAGGTACCTCCTTACATAATATAGATAATCAGGCTATTGTTCCCACTACTGGGAAACAGACCTCCTGTCTTTCAGAGGAAATGGGCCGTTATCCACAACACGGGCTACGGTTAGTGTATGTCGCATGTCTTCGGACTGTCGGTCCTAGGAAATGCCCCGGTTTCCTAAAGATGTTTTCCTGTTCACCGTTTCAAAGATATATACAATTATACACAACAATAACTAATTTTAAATAAATATTTCCTATTGTGGAAAATCAAACATAGCGCTCTTTCTCCCTTCTATGTATTTTAAATTTTGCTGCGCCCGACAGGGTCCATGATTGTTTCTTATAATTTTATTCCACCTGTATGTGAACATTGTGGATTGCAAATAAATACTTGAATAGTGGAAATACCTGAGAGCAATGGTGATGACGAAAATTACACAAAGTAATGTACTTGCCTGGGTTCGAATCCACGGACTACATCTCGTTGGTCATGCCTGTAAGCACTGAGTCACCCTGTTAATATTTGTATAGAGGTACATACACATAATATAAAATGAAAGGATTGGATGAATCAATTGGGCGAAAACGTCACAATTGAAAGATGAGGTTTTGATCGTTACTATAAGACAAATAATTTATATTCAGTTGGAGCTCCCAATGGACCTAGACCAATAGAATATCAATGCGGTGGTCCGCACGAATGCTATTAACTCGTTGACGCCCAGAATCCCGTCAGACGTAGAAGGGAATCAGGTAGATAAATCGTTTTATGCCAACACATTTCTTGTAAAGTATGATTAACACCTAGTTCTTTTACGCCTTAATGCTTGATTACATTTTCTTGCGGCGTCTAATCACGTAGACTTATGAGCAACCTCCTTAACACACGTCATTAACTTACAGTGCATTGTGCACTCTAAAATGAGGCAACTAAGTTTTTATTTTGCTGTGCTTATTATGCACTAGCGACCCGCCCCGGCTTCGCACGGGTGCAATCGCGAGAATCGTTAACGTATGGCAGTTTTTTCGACGCCTTACTCCACAATTTTCACTACCACGAAAAATCCTATCTATTTTCCGTGATAAAATATAGCCTATACGGATTCGGAAGAATCCCTCTAAGTAATGGTAAAAGAAATTTTGAAATCGGTCCAGTAGTTTTTGAGCCTATTCAATACAAACATAAAAAATACAAAGGTTTCCTCTTTATAATATTAGTATAGATGTAGTGGGAGCGTATTGTTCGAATAACAGCCGTCAGTTGTTCCCCATTATGTTTTAATAAGTGATTATGGTTTACGGTACCGCCGCGGTTGAGTTTTGATGGAAATTTATTTTAGAAATATATTTATTTTACAGCTTCCGAGTTGGTTGAAGTTATACAGCTTGCGAGGCTTTAATGGATGTTGTATACTCTCTGGTTTATATAATATGATTCAAATAAAATTCTTTCTAACTCCTTATTTTGCACAAAACAGTTTAATCAAAATTTTGCAATTGACTCATAAGATCAGCTTATGAATACAGGCGAACTTAACCCAAAAAAATACTTTTTTAATCGTTATGCGGCCTCAGATATTTTTTATGAAATTATTAACAGTGTACTTGAAAATATCAACAACTATAGTCCACACACCACATTCAACAGATAATCACACTGCCACTAAAATAGACCACATGGCAACTTTATACTAAGTGCCACATAATGCTAACCACAGCTGCACTACCGAGTCTCATAACTGCCACCATCCATCTTTTTCTACTCCCCACACCTCTTTAACGGCTTATAATATTATGAAAATTATTCCAGCCAAAGAAAATGCAATTATGCTAAGCTGGCAGTGTCAGTCATCGTGAGGTTGAGGAACGAAGTTAATAAAATAAGACTAGGAGTAACCAGCTCGAATGGAAAGATGGAAAACCGGGTTTCATAATGTAAATTCGGAGAAGCCTTTATCCAGCGACAAGCTGCAAAGGTTAGCGATGGAATGTTTCACGCAAATATTTTAGCTATCTTCATTTAGTTCCGTCTGTCGTGCCGTTCAGCCGTTTTGCCTTCATTGAACAAACAAAACATCCAAACATGCTTCTACATTTTTGCAATTATAATATTAGCAAGGTGGCACTTACAACATCGCTAGGACGAATCTTAAACTATACACCTCAATCCAGCCTTTCGGATTTTTTTACGTTTAAACTCTTTTATTTGTTGCTATAGCAGTTTACGGTTTTCGATTGGACGATTTACAAGATTCAGATTCCGATTTCTGTCTAATACATTGCCTAGTTAGTAGCCCATACTGTGTAGTGACACAAGTTTCTCATCACCAAGTTATACACTATCTTGTAATACGGTAGTGGTAATGACACCTCATTACGGTGGTAAATGGCAAGAAGTGGTCACAAATCTACCACAACCGCTACATTTACCGCTGCCTCATATGAAGAATAATGAGTCAAGATCGTAGCAGATTGTAGAAAGATGGTGGATGCGCTGAGAAAACGTGGGTGCCGTTAAGTAAGTAAAATGCAAAAATTAACACAGACCTCCATAGTGTTTCATTCTCGGTCATGAATTTGATCTTTCTGGATTTTCTTGCCGGTTCTTCTCCATAGGCAACGACTAATTCTGCCGTGATTGTTTAAAAGGCAGTCTGACAATTTACCAATTTTGAGTTAAACATTGAGCGACATCAGGAAAAAAGGCGTGTCGACCTATCTAACCCCTTTTTTCTGAAACTTATTTAGCTTTTGAGATATTTTTCTCATAAAAAGCTGTGAAGTGGTTTTGATACCAGTGCGAAATTTATAAAAACTCAAAATCGGTAAATTGTCAGATGACTGCCTTTTAAAGAATCACGGCAGAATTACGAACCTTACATTAACTTCTGACGCTTTATAAGTGCCTATGTAGGCCAATGTGAAATAAAATATTTTGAGTTTGAGTTTGATCACAAGCTTTTCAGTTGTTTCACTAGTTTACGAAAATAATGATACTTTTTAACCGACTTCTAAAAAAGGAGGAGGTTCTCAATTCGGATGTTTGTATTTTTTTTTTATGTTTGTCCGCGCATAACTCCGTCGTTTGCCAACCGATTTGAAAAATTCTTATCTTGTTAGAAATGGTATACTTTCCAAATGGTCCCATGAAAATTTTATCGAAATCGGACAAGCCGTTTCTGAAAAATCAATAAAAGTCTAAAAAAAATATTTACGTTGACGACCTTTTCGTTTAATTGCGTTTTTTGTTCGCGCATAACTCCGTCATTTATGAACAGATTTGGAAAATTCACTGACCCACTAAAAAGCACGAAAATAAAAACTTTTTTGCAAAAAATAAAACCGACTTCCATATCAAAACACTACAAAGCCCAAAATAATTTTTATTTCGGAAGGCGGTGTGAAAAAAGAAAGAAAATACAAAACCAATAACACCGACTACCGAAATAAAAATTATTTTGGGCTTTGTAGTGTTTTGATATGGAAGTCGGTTTTATTTTTTGCAAAAAAGTTTTTTGTTAGATCAGAGACATCTCTCAGAAGTCAGTCAGCTAGGAAACACCGGCCTCGTCTAGTTTAAACTAACCAAAGAGTGACGTATAACAGAAACCCTTTTTATTTAGGGCGAAAGCGCTCATTTGGAAATGTGGGATTTTTTTTTGAATTAAAAATAGGTCTCAAATGAGCCTCGCTTTGTATGGTAGCACCGCTGTGCCACCGTTCTCTCTAAGATTACTAATGGGCGGTCTGGGATTGCACTCTGAAAGCCCACAACCCCAAAAACCTTCCTGCCTTAATTTAAAGGTGGGTTTCGGCGTGTGCGCCGTGTTGGTTTTTTTATAAACAGAGCACTATGACCCATTCTCTGAGCAGGATCAGCACTCTCACGACCCCGCTCAGCAGACCCCTTCTGGACCATCACACTCTCATAGAAGGACAGACCGTAGAAAGTAACTATGTATATGTACATACTATACTAAGTATGATGACTGAGGCTAGATCGCCAAAAAAGTCTTTGTATGGACGCTGTCTTGGTTATGTATAACATATAATAGTGATGATTAAGTATGTTGGAGAAAATGTATCTCACTTCTTTCTGGTATCAACGGGCGTCATTAAATGTCTTAGCTACGAACACAAAAACCCGTGTGAATCGCTGCAGAGGATTCACCATTGTGTATTGTAGTAGTATGTGTAATTAAATTGATTAACTTTAATAACATCGTCGCACAGTCGATGAGTATGTGGCATGAGGTCACCAGCATTGTTTCCATGTTGATGAACTAAGCGAAAAACTCTTGTAGTGCAGTTATTTAAAGAAAAGATGGATCTTTTTAATTAAGGCTCGCGTTTGACCACCTGATCTCACCTGATGGTAAGTGATGATGTGGTCGAAGGTGGAGCACGATTGTCTAGAATTAACCTATTTACTCTTGCCTTAAAGACCCCAGGTTATAGCTATCAGAAAACACAGACCCCGGCAGGGAATTCCACTTCTTAGTCGTACGCACAATGAAAGTATGGTCAAGTTATGAAGCAAAAATGTCTTACAGGACCAAGCAAAATCTTATCTCTTTTTTATTAGATTTTTCGGAGGAAGAAACGTATAGTAACTAAATTAACTCCTCAAAAATTAAAACGAATCTTTAAAATTGTCTTATAAAAGGTTGTTTTAACGTTTTCAAACTTTTCCAAACTTCACAGAGCATATTGTAGAGCGTTGGTCCATTCTCAGAAGCTTTCGAGATGCTTCCGGTCGTCCGTATTCCTACAAAAGTTTCGCGTAGTTTTTCCGACAAAAAACAACTTTAATTGTAAGCCTACAGTTTGGAATTGTGCCAGTAAACGCGAATTGGCTTGCCGCCTACCACATTAGGTCTAAATAACGACAACTGCGATTTGAAGAGTGTTGGGGAATACCAAAACTTTTGCCAATAGCTTGCAAATAGAATAAAAATGGTTAGATTTGAAGTGGAACAATGATTGATCTATAATATATCTCACCCACGTATGACCTAGCAGTCTTCAATTAACACGTTTGCTAAACACTTTGCTCATACGAGGAAAGGTTGATATATTCTGATGGTGTCATGATCACGGACATTTAAGACGTGCTGGCATTTTGCATTACGATCGGCATATCTAGCTTATGTTACATCAATAACGTAGATCTTTAAGTTGCTGTCAGCAATTCTCAATCTTATTTGCGAGCGTTGCCCCAAACTTGATTGATATTGATAAGTATTGACAGTTATATTTTAAGTATACCTATAAACATCTTATTTCATTGAGTTTCAGAACTTATAATAATCATTTGGATATCAACGCATTTCCGAGCTCATTTCAAGCCCGGTAGGTAGGAGGAAGGAGTGTACGCCCTTTTTTAGAGGGATAAATCATGGAATGATTCCTCCCGGTCAGGGTGGAGAGAAGGGATTGCCAGATTATTACTGACTAAAAACCCACCCTGTTCCTTCAGTTGTCTTTACGTTCCGACGGCCACGGTCCATTCGCAACCGGAGCAGGTAACGGCCCTATCGCCACGTGCCTGCTCTACGCGCCGACTCAGGACCATGACATAATCTTATGAAATTATGTGTGGCTACAGTTGACTCCCGCGCTCGATTTCGTGGACCTTCCGAAGTTGGTTGATGCGTCATGGTGAAAAGCCAGTTTTTGTTTTGATTAATTTCTAGTTTTTGAAAGATATATTAATATTTACATACAATTTGTCGTGTTTCTGACTAGTAAACAACTTACTAACTTTACAAAGAACGAAAGTTGATTTTATTACTCATCTGAAAAAACATATTCTATAATTATATCCAGCGTATACTAAATCTGTGGCCCATTCAGAATCAAATGGGATGACTAACAATCACCGGGCTATTAAATGTAATAATTTGATGTACCGTTGACCTGTGCAATCTGTAGACCTTCACAATTATAGACCGTTTAGTAGTCTGTCATCATTACTAATATTAGACTAGCATAATGATAGTGTTCTCGTTTTAAAAGGAATTGATTTATTTTTATTACGGTATATAGTGTCGAGTATTAGTAAAGTTTTTTCTAAAATTCAATCTTAGTCGATGAATTTTGGTTATAAAAATAACATCTGCTTCTTTCATTTTACGATAAGTTCCGTCGTCTGATGCAGCTAAATTACAATACCTACTTTAAATAAAATAACTGCCTATCTAACCACTAAAATAGTAACCTTTTTTTTTGGGTGGGAAACTCATCGTATGACTTCTTCCGCTCTGGGTCAAGCGGAAGGGTGTGTCAGATTTCTACTGACTAAAAACCCACCCTGTTCCTTCGGCTGCCCTAAATTTCCGGGGCCGCGGTAACTCGGTAGAACTAGTAACATATCTATTTATTTATAACATTTATTTTATTTTATTTTACTTTATTGGGGAAAACAAACGATATTACATTATATATGCTTAATAGAGTACATTTTAACAAATAAATTATTAAATGTAATAACTACTACATTTTCCACAGATTAAATATAATTATTTAAGTGCATTAAGTAAACACTTCACTCAATGTCAATAGATTAGTACTCTATAACTGCTTCTAAGCCTTATCTTTGCCAGACTGGATAGTCAGAAAACTGAAAATCTACCATTAGTCTCGCCAAGGTAAGATTGCTTTATTTGGTACCCACTGGAGGCCAGATAGATGGATGCTGCAAGTACCATCGAAGCCGATTCCTTTATACATAGTTGAGAAAAGGCTAGGCCTGAAAGAAGAATTTCTTATTCATAGGAGATAGAGGTCTAAATCACAATGCGTATCCGGGATAAACATTCGAGATTGGTATTAAAGATAAAATATCTGCAGGACCCCACCCCGGAATCTGCAACGTTAGAGAGAATAAATCCCAAAAAAGTTCACCCCGCCCGCATTTATACATAGCGCAATCTAAACACCGGGTGACACATTGTTTAATAACGGATATCTGAGCGCATCGAATCTGTGACGAATCGATGGGTTCAGTACAAAGAACCGCGTGACTTATGTATGTATGTCTGCACATCAGCTATGATCAAAACAATATTAATTAAAGTTAAAAATGTTTAGATTCAATATCTTCTACGTAGTTTTCTGATTGGTTAATTTCGAATTAGGCTTCAGAAGAAATCTAGAAAAGACTCAAGATTGTTTTACTTTCCAATTCATAGTTGAGAAAAGGCTAGGCCTGAAAGAATTTTTTATTCATAGGAGATAGAGATCTAAAGGGATAAACATTCGAGATTGATATTAAAGATAAAACATCTGCAGGACACCCACCCCGGATTGATATTTTTTATAATAGTTTTCTGATTGGTTAATTTCGAATTAGGCTTGAGAAGAAATCTAGAAAAGACTCAAGATTGTTTTACTTTCCAATTCCATCCCATGATCCAGAATAGGATATGATTCTAAAGACCAAATCTTACATTTTAATTTTTCAGTCCTACGGACCTGGTGTTTTCATAAACCGTTTAGAGCAGTGGTGTAACAGTGTTATATCTGGTGATCAGAAGCTAATACTGAAAGTCAGAAGTACTGGAAGTCAGAAGTCTAGTCAAGAGGTACCGTAGCTTTCATCCTGGGTTGCGTTCGATGATAATCGCTATTTGTAAACCTAGACAAAAAGCAGACCTGACATCATAGTTGAGAAAAGATTAGGCAACAGAAATATAAACCATGCATGGTAAGAAAAACAAAGAAAAATCATAAAAGGAGAGAGTTTTAAACGCTACAATAGATTCCAAAGCCCTTGTCGTAACATTTCTGGAAACAAACGTAAGTCCCCTCAATCTTGGCCTCATACGTGCTCAAGGGGGAAGCTACGAACCTCTTTTTATAGGCCAGTAGGTGGGTTAGAAGGCCGGCGCCTAATTGCGTATGGGGTTACGAATACGAGGCTCCAAGCTAGGATACACAGAGCAAAAAACTAGCACACTTGGAAAACTAGTCTGCAGGATCGTCTAACATTTGAGTAACATATAAGACGACTAGCGGGGTACTGTTGTGTTTTATTTTAACTTAAATAGTCATTAGTTTAGAACTTTTTCGTCGGTCGGTTATTGGATACAGTATTTTTTTAATCCATCGCTATTGTTGCTTAACTGCATAACAGGTACACATTATTTATTCTTAAATAAAAACTCGCATTTCTAAAATACTACGTTTAAGATTACGAGATGGTAGAGAGGTACCTCATCGTCTCTAATCAGTTTTTGAAGACAGACATATTTTTCTGTCAATGTCAACAAAAATGTGTCTTGGTGTCGAGATGTGAACTAAGATTTGTAATTGTAGAAGTGTTCTCACATGATTCAGTGGGAACATTTCGTCTTATGGAGTTAACCACGGTTAAAAGGATTAACAGGATATTTTCCCCAACACTAAAAACAACATACTTATTTTACTTACCAATAAATTGTCTAGAAAACAAACGAAAAACAAAATTCTAATCTTCTTTCATTATTATTGCTAGCGCAAGTTTTATTTTAATTTATAATTTTTCTACTGTCACATTTCGGAACGCACCTCTAATGGTATAATTATGTTGTTATCATCATAAATTTCCGAACGCATCTTACATATTAGAATACAGATTTTCTTGACCGCAGTTTTTGAGCTAACCATATCTCTTTTCCTCCTATCCAATTCCCATAAACCAGAGAGAGAAGAAATGTTCACCACACGCGCCACTGATTGGCGCATTCATCGCTAACCAATCATCGCTCAGACGCTGTGATTCAGAAGAAAAAGGTCGCCATATTGTGTCTGTGTCTTCGTTAGAACACTACCGCTAAGTTATTATCCCGCGCCGCGCCAAAAATTTTTAAACCCGCTATTATATCTATAAATCTAAAAACTATCAACTATCCGTGTTGACCAGCACACGTGTGACAAAATAAAGACCAAGTGAAAGTGCTCAACAACTAAGAGAAGAGATTCAACACACGTGCAACATCTTCTCCTGCTGTCCTGGCATCTACGTGCTACATCCAGAAGATATCCAAGTAAGTCCTTCACCACCTACTTCCTACCCTGGTCAGCTCATTACTGTGTGTGGTCAATATTTCAGTGCCAAAATTACATTCCCGCGCCATTGGTCCTTCGAGAAGCTACCTATTTACCTCCCCGCATCCGCACCATAACTTTGGTCCAAACGAGCCGGATTCAAAGAATCAGCGATCTTCTGTACTTTTTATAAGTTTACCGCAACATAATTATAGGTCTCATACCTAGGATTTAGGTCAAAATACCTAAAATAAAAAGTTCGTAAAAACGCCATATTGGACGCGTACCTAACGTTCAGTAGTTCGTACTTACTTTCCCGCTAAATATATAATTCATTGAGAATTACAGTATCAACTTAATATTTCTCCTATTGCATTGAAATAGCATAGGTAAATATTCTAACCGCTTATTATCGTGAGTTATCTCGGCTAACTTACCTACAACTTATATTCAACCGTATTCCTTTAGTTATACCCGCTTAAAATAATATTATTCTAAATCTACCCGCTATACCTAACAATTATCCGTAATATTTTCTGTTAATATTCCAACATGGAAGATCTTAAAATAAAAGTCAAATTACTTCAAGCTAAAAATCAAGCAATCTTTGAACGTTTATCGTCATTATATGAAACTTCTAAAAAAGTAAATACGTCTAGTATTGAGCTTCGTTCCGCGGAAACATTCATGGCAGACACAGAGATTCTCTCAGTTACCCGTCAAGAATTTAGTTCCAATTTAGATAAAATAAATACCTATTCTTTACAATTAAATCCTGATCATAAAATTGATTATAACAGTCTTACATCTTTCGACGGTGTTTACACGCGCGTAGAACGAGTGCGTTCTCTCATTGCCACGCAATATTCAAGGTCAACGACCGAGTCAGCGTCGCATGATAACGTAAAACAATATACAGGTGTGGTCAAACTCCCACCGATTCAAATTCCGTTCTTTGATGGTAGGATTGATAACTGGCAAGTTTTCTATGAATCATTTAAATCAAATATACATAGTAATTTAAACCTTATAGATTCTCAACGTGTGCAGTATCTGATCGGTAATCTAAAGGGAAATGCATTGCAAATTACCGCCGGAATTATTCCGTCAGGTGATAATTATACCGCTATCTGGGACAGTTTAGTTAAAAAATATCAGGATAAACGAGCATTAGGCTCACATTACATGTCTAAGATATTAAATATTAAACCCGCAATTAATAATTCCGCATCTTTAAATAGTTTCATTGAAGGTTTTCACGCGTCTGTTTCTGCTTTAGAACAATTACAAATTAACGATTTAAAGGATTTCATTTTGTTAAATTTAGCTTTGAGAAAGTTGGACCCCGCTACCGTACATTTATTCGAAATGCATAAAAGAGATGAGGAAATTCCTACTTATACGGATTTCGTGGAATTTATAAAATCGCAAGTTAAGATATTAGATCGAACTGTATCATCTCGCACCGCGTTAGTGAGTAACAACCCTAATAAAAATAATAATTCTTCTCGCAATCAGTCACGTAATAGTACAGTACATACTTTTGTTGCTTGCGATAATAACCAAACTTGTTTGTATTGCAATAAAGGTGATCATTGTAAACTTTACACTTGTCCTACCTTTCAATCACTCTCAGCAAATTCGCGTTTGGACTTTATTAAAAACAAACGTGGATGTG